>JACAVU010000008.1:2886220-4086220 GCA_014183005.1 Castanea mollissima | reverse complement strand
ATTTAGCAAAAATGGCCTGGCTTTACTACTTACTCATCCAATTACTTGATCATTTGCTAAATTTTAGATTAGTCATGATATGGACTTATAAGATGTTGGTTCAGCATGGGAAACCAAGCATACAGACTCATTTAAGCAACAACTGAGGAGAAGTAAATTAACAATATTCAAATCTGGATCCCTTGTGTTTAGTAAAGAAAGCACAAGACAGAGAGGGGCTGAACTCTAATAAACAAGCCTAGCTTAGGAATTAGGAGTTGCTCAATCAACAATGTAGACATAATTTCCTTTTCTTTCTAAAGCAAAAAAATGCTTTAAATAAGTTCCAGTTTTCAAATTCAAAAGTAATCATATGCTCAATATGCTAATCATTTCAGCAAAAGCTAGAAGCTCTAAAACTTTCTATACACCATAAACAAAATTTTAGTATATAAAAAGTTGTCTAAAGTTTGATTGGAAGGCCGTGACTCCTTCACTAAAGATTATTTTGGTAATCATACATGTGAGTTTGATCTATAATATATGCAGGCTTTAGCAGAGATGGTTGGGACTTTCATTTTGATGTTTTCGGTATGTGGGATCATAGCATGCACCCAGCTGTTGAAAGGCGAAGTGGGTCTCCTGGAGTATGCAGCCACAGCAGGATTGACAGTGGTGGTTGTGATTTTTTCAATAGGGCCTATCTCCTGTGCGCATGTTAATCCTGCTATCACAATTGCTTTTGCAAGCTTTGGTCATTTTCCATGGTCCAAGGTATATAATTTTAGTTTTTGGATATGTGCAATGTGTAGCAGTGTAGGTACTAAAATTGAAGTTGTCCCTTTTTGCGTAACTGTGTGACAGGTTCCACTCTATATAATAGCACAAATATTGGGTTCTGTATTGGCAACATATGTTGGACAGTCAGTTTATGGTGTTAAACCAGAAATTATGACCACCAGGCCACTACAAGGTTGCAATTCTGCCTTCTGGGTGGAGCTCATTGCAAGTTTTATAATCATGTTCCTAGCTGCATCACTGACATACCAAGCTCAATCTGTAAGAATTTTGAACCTTTATAGTGTGTTGGTTCAGCTTGTACTACAATTAGGACTAGGATTTTGCTTGCTTTAGAAGTGCATGGACCCAAGAGGGTCCAAGATACCTTTAACAGCATTAATGAAGAGTTTATAATTTCCATTAGTTAAATTGAACATTTTGCAGGTAGGCCACTTGTCTGGCTTTGCTGTTGGAATAGCCATTGCACTAGCTGTGTTAATCACAGGGTAGGTTCAAACCTTAAACTTGTTTGCAATTGATTTGAAATTCATTTTCTTTTCTTACTATTATTTCTCTTGTATAAACTTCTCTGGCTTTGCATATCAGGCCAGTTTCAGGAGGATCAATGAATCCTGCAAGGTCGTTAGGGCCTGCAATCATTTCATGGAAGTTCAATGACTTATGGATATATGTAACTGCCCCAGTCATTGGAGCTGTTACAGGTGCTCTACTGTTTCGTGTTCTGCGTCTTCAATGCCAGCCATGTAGTTCAATTCCTAATCCATCTAGTTAAACATTCCATGGAATTTGGTTCAAGTTAGTGCACAAGAAAAATGTATTTGATTAGACATCTTTTATGGATGCTTATAGCCAAACTAATGCAGGAGCAGAAGATTCAGTTGCAACCACATTTTAAAGTTCTTTGAATTATTCTTTTACAATTTTTTTTTTCTTATTTTCTGCCGTGAATGGGGTCAATAAGACAAAGTTGAACCCTTGTATGTGTTGAAAATAACAGCTTCATCTAGTTTCTTGAAAATGCATCATGCTAAATGCCTCAAAATACAGTAGATATAATGAAGCAAATAAGCATTGATAAAATTGAGTTGGTCCCTAAACTTTGTGATGTACTTATGCTCATAAGTTTTTTTCTTTCTTATTGCCATTTCTTGAACTCAATGGCAAAAGCAGAACGATTCTTAGCACATGTTAATGTACTAGAAACATAAGGGGAGGTTTCTTGACTTCTTTTTATTTCCTATTTGTATGTGATTTGATTTGGCTTGAAAACAGGCACAAATGCTACACCCAAGCCCAAGTCCAACTAAACCCGTTAAAATCAGGTTACCACACAAGGTGTTTTAACCAACCCCAGAAGTTTTGACACCTCCCATTTCCAACTGCTTGATCTCCTTGAATTGCATAACAGCTCCCAACTTTTTGTTTAGGGATAGGCTAGAATAAAAATTAGTATACTTAATGGGGCATCTTTATTGTTTCTCCATGCCCATCAAAGTAGTTTTTACATAGATATGGAAGCCATACCATCTAAAGTAACCATATTTTGCGGAAGTAATGCTACAGATAACATTTTTCACAATTAATTTGTCAATTTTTTATTTCTAATTTTCATCGGCCCACCACTAATATCTTTTTTTTTTTTTTTTTTACCTATCAATAACAACCTCCAATCTTAGCAATTATAAAAAAAATTTGTCTCTAGATTTATCATATATTATTGGGCCATAGAAACTCAGTTTTATTTTATTAAAAAACATGGAGTTACAATAAGATAAGAGAAAAAGAAAATGCCAATGGAATTCTGGCTAGGTGATTGACATTTTTGCCCCTTTTTTGGTTTGAGAGGATGTATAAGGCATCCAACATATGTAACCAATATCTCCCTTATAGGGATGGGTCTAATATTTTTAGAGTTTACCTTTATATAAAAGGGTAAAGTTTTTTATAGTTGAATGTGAGGTTTGGAGTTCAATTCTTTCTTAGTCTTGGTACGATGGTAAAAAGTTATCATAAAATAAGGGACATCATTAAAAAAAAAAAAAAAAAAAAAATTATGGGCTGGGCTCATACGGTAAAACGACAGTTTTTTTAAACTTCCAGGCCCAGCCCAAATTGTTGAAGTTGTAGTCCACCCTCACCGTTGGTAAATACAAAAAGTAACGTAAGTAAAGATGTTGAAGCTGAGTCTTTAAATTCAGAAAATCTTCGATTCGTCGGAGAAAGATTTGTAAATCTCCGACCTTAAACACAGACAGAGAGACAAAAGAGTGAGTGTGTGTGTGAGAGAGAGAGAGAGAGACTGTGTTTGATAAATAGGAGTAATTAAGATTATTACTTAGTATATTAGATCTTAGTTTGTTTAGGTTGAAAAAAAAAAAATGCATTCGTTTGGGTACAGAGCCAACGCTCTGATAACGTTGGGGGTTACCGTACTTGCCCTTATGTGCGCCATGGCTTCTCTCTCCGACAACCTCAATTTCCCCACTCCCTCTGCCCAAGTCCAGGTCTCTCTCTCTCTCTCTCTCTCTTTAGCAATCTCAATTCAGTTTTGTTTTTTTTTTTTTTCAAAATTTTGGGAATTTGATTGTCTGATCCTATGTGTTTGTTTGTCCTGTAATTTTAGGTACTCAATGTTAATTGGTTTCAGAAGCAACGCAATGGAAACGAGGAGGTAATCAATATGTTTTTTTTTTTTTTTTTTAATTTCGTTACTTTTTCTGGATTTTGGACATTTATAATATAATGTGTTAATTGTGTTATGGGCTTTTAGATTGTACAAAAAAAAATTAAAATTTCAATTGGTTTTGACCCAAATTCGAAATATTTGTGCTTGTAATGTGTAATGATTATGACAATAATCTATGTAGATTAAAGGCTTAAACGTACTGTTTGTGTCGAAAGTGTAGCTTTTGGTCCCTTAGATATGACATGGCCGAACTAAAAATTGACATGCCATCACTCCATAGGGAGTGATCACTTTATGTATTTCGGGGACTAAAATTGGTCACTAAAAACTTGAAGGAATAAAATTGCTTATGCGCTAAGGTTTAGGGACCAATAATGTACTTTATATGTATGTAATTATTGGTATCAGTGAAACCAAGCATCACTAAGTATATGGTTATAATTTATGAAAATGAAAATGTTTGTGATCAATTTTTTTTCTTTTGGAGCTGTGTATAGTAGGTAACTTTTTGGATGATCACGTATTTGTTCTGTTATTGTGTTTTGATGTTTTTATGTGTGTAGACTCTGTAAGAACCATGCTCTCTGTCTTATTTTGAAACCTTTCTTATGAATTTAAAATTTTGTTTGATACAGGTTAGCTTGACATTGAATATCTCAGCTGATTTGCAGTCATTGTTCACGTGGAACACTAAACAGGTTAATCAATCAACCAATTATGAAACCTGCTGTTTATGTCTTGTCTCCCATTTAGGATTTGTTTGGGATCTGCTTATTTTACTAAAACTGAAAACTTTTTGCTGAAAGTACTATAAATAAAGATAAAAGTTAGCTAAAATAGTATAGTAAAACTCATAAATAGTAGCAAAAATAAGCTAAATAGTAAAATAAGTTGGGAAAAAATAAGCTATCCAAACTCAACCTTAGTGTTTGATTGGAATTATAGATTTAGTTATTTTCACAGAGCTTTTACGATCTCTTTTGTTAGCGTTTGAAGTTGTATTATTCTTACACTTCCTCTTTTCCTAGATTTGGAAATTACACTTTTTGCATCTAAGCTATTATCCTATCAATATGGGTGACTTCAGTACTAGATCAAAAGTGATTGAAGCTTGAATGACTTACTGTCTACCTTCAGAAATGATATCACAAATATCACTAGCAATGTAGCACAAACATTTCATGAATAGTCATTATAATGTAGTCCAGCCACCAGAGTGTTTTTACTATTGGACGTTTCATAAAGCCGAATTAGTAGATCCTTCTTATGCACACTGGCTATTTCTTAAGGATTTATTTACTGGCATCTCTCTATGCTGGACAACTAAGTCTGGCAGGAGAGCCCTAGAGTTTCTTTTTATTACATTGACTTTAAGACCATATAAATCTGAATCCATGGTTGATAAATTCTATATAAATTCTAAAGTCATTATAATCAATGAAACCTTGCATTGATTCAAGATCTCCTGAAATTTTGATTTTTTCTATGTTTTAAATAGTTTATGTTAGGGTCAAATTTTTGAGTAACCATTAACTACCCTATATACATTGAACAAACTGGTCACAGGGCTCCATTTTCTACTTTTCTGCTAACTGTCCTATTCTCTATATTACTACTCACTGTCTAATGAATTTGAGTAATAGTTGAAGTTTGCATTTTATCTCACCATTACTTTAGTGCTGCAGGTCTTTGTCTTTCTAGCAGCTGAGTATGAAACCCCAAAGAATTCTTTGAATCAGGTATGCTCTAGTGCATTATGATGCACTACTATAACAGTGCTATTTTTTTATTCTGTTCTTATTTTGTTTTGTTTAAAAGGGATGCCTAACATTTATGTTGCTGGATAATATGGACTAGGACAATCAGCTTGGGATAATATGAAATGGAGGTTGCTAGCTTGAATGTCCTGATCCCCATCCCCTTGGGGCCATATTACTTATTAAAATATACTTTTTATCTCACCATAGCTACTTAATTGCACTATTTAGAAACAAATTCTGTGTACTTATTTAGCTTTTGGCAAAATTGGGTTTTGATGGGAGACAATAAGCAGTCTTCTGTAGGGTAGTACGTTTCCTGTCCATGACTTTTGCCCTGATTTTGCTAAGTAAGCAACAAATAATGTTAGAACAGCCGCTTATCGAAGTTTATGTTAGCATAGCCACTGAATTCTAAGTTGCCTAAGGAGATTGTCCATTAAAATTGGATGCCTCATGTTTAGGACAAGTGACTGATTGTGCATCTATTTGCCCATGGCACATCCTCTAAAAGTGTTACAATTCCTCGTGGTCAAGTGTTCTGTGGCTATATATCAATCCATGACTGCATAGGTCCAGAGGAAAGTTCCACTAGAGCTGGAGAAGCCCAGACTCCCTCTTCCAAGGAGAGTATGAAAACTTTTCGTAGACCAGAGAAGTTTTTGGCAGTCTCCATTCCCGGCTATCCCACCGTTTGGCCCAACAGCCTTAAATCCTCCACCAGTGGCTCTTCACAATCTTGCTTTTAATAGGATTCTTTGTACACTGCAATAGGAAACTCTAAATTTCAGACCCATTCATGACTCTTCACGGACTCCATTCAAGTGGTATCTCAACCTGCCATGAGACGCCTTTTCATGTCCAATTCTACACACTTTTCCACTTCATGGATATTTGCTGCAAAAGACAGACAACACAAGGCAATGTAGTTCCCATTCCTCCAAAAACATATTATATATATATAAAAAATAAAAAACGTAGTACATATTATATAAGTCTGGGCTATAGTTCTTTAAGATGATTTCTTGTGCATGCTTATTGTCTTAATCTGGTCCCTCCAGCATAATTTGATGGGTTGGTTGCATCTTATTGTTATGGAACAGGTTTCCCTTTGGGATGGTATTATACCGTCTAAAGAACACGCAAAGTTTTTGATTCACGCCACAAATAAGTATCGCTTTATTGATCAGGTAAGCCTTTGGTATTTAGCACTTTCCATGTACAGACCAGAACTGTGCTTCTCATTTGGTGGTAGTCACTGTGCTTATCTAGCAGGACAGTGATTATAAAATATAGTCCAATTTTTAAGTCTGTTTTTAACATAGAAAACCAAGGCTTACATTTTACTGAGTATGACTGGTGATCTGTCTTCTTCCTTTTTTTACTTTCAGGGAAGCAATCTGCAGGGTAAGGAGTTTAACTTGACTCTGCACTGGCATGTCATGCCCAAAACTGGCAAGATGTTTGCTGACAAAATAGTTATGACTGGATACCGTCTGCCAGAGGAATATAGATAAGGATGCCTCTCTTGGAATTTTAATGCAACTCTAATCTTTGTTACAAGAGGTGTATTCGAGTTTGGATTATCTCAAAAATGAACAAAGGACCCTGAAATTAGTGAAATTTTGTTATGAGGGATTTAGTTTCCTTGTTTGATGACCGTCATAGTTCATTATCATGAAAAGCTGCTACTAGTGAATGGTTTATAATCTTGAGGGTCTAATGGATCTTTTTTTAGGCTGCACTCTGATTTAAGGATTTAAAATTAAGTGATTTGAAGAATAATTGCTTGATATGAATTTGAACAACACATGATAGATTCAAGCTTAAAAAGATTTTACTCCAACAAAACTACTTGTTATGATTTTTTGTTTTTTGCGAAGATACTTGTTATGAATTTGGCATGACATGTTAATTCTCTAATTAATTCAAATCTATGTATGAATAAGATTTTAATCCATACATTAACTTCATCGATTTTATATAATAAGAAAATGTATCCAAATCCTCCTCTAGAAAAAAATGTATCCATACATTAACTTCATCGATTTTACATGTTTCTGTTACATGTATGATGTATTCACCCTCATTTGAGAGGGCAGATACATGTAACGGAATGTAAGAGAAACACGATAGATTTTCCTCTCCTGGACCCCAGTGCTGTGCTAGTAGCCTAGTAAGTGGCAGAACCATGGATGATAAATCTATTCCATGGCCGAAGATTAAAGATGGATCATTATTGAAAGAGTGTGATGGGGCCTCCCTGTTATCAATTTGACAAACAACCCTTCAGTACCATATATCCCACTTGATTACATGAATTTATGATTTATCAGATTCCAAAATAATAATCTAATTCGCATAAAGTAAAATCTCACATCCCAATCAAGCATCCAATTGAATTGAGCACAACACGAGATTCTGACACATCATAAGTGCAAGTAGTCCATGATTCCCACGTCAGACAAAATAACCAACGGAGCAACTAAACTCTTCTCAATTTTATTTTTTTTGGTAAAATATTATTTTAGTACTTAAACTTTATTTTTAAAAAAAAATATATCTTTAAATTTTGAGAAGTTTATTTTTTAATCCTTAAACTATTGAAAAAGTTCATCTTTCAATTCTTAAATTATTAAAAATATTTTATTTACATCCTTAAACTTTACTAAAAGTTTGTTTTTCATTTTTAAACTATTAAAAAAAAAAGCTCTTTTTTCATCCTTATTTTTTTCTCTAAAATATCGCAAAAACTCTTTACAAAATTTAGAGATGAAAAAATAATATTTTAAAATTTAGAGATGAAAAAAAAATTTATAAAGTTTAAGACCAAATATGATCATTTTTAAGGTAAGCTAAAAGTTTTTATTTTATCACAACCATGGCTCTCATCTCAACGACAATGATTTGTTACACTAAACAATGAACAATAATATATTTGAAAAGATAAATTTTCCTGAAGAAACAAGGAGGCAGATATTGGAACAAACATAAGCCTCGCATTAAGCTCCAAACAAAGAGGCAGACAAGCCATCCACTCTCCTCCAATCCAAACACCTTGGGTGTGCTATAAGTAGCCCAACAAGATCCCTTTACTTGGCTCCTTAACCTGTTCTTATTTTATATACAGTCACTGATTTCTCTCTCTCTAAAAACAATACATTCAAATCAAGAAGGAACCTCATAAGTCAAACCAAACCACCCCCCCAAAAAAAGTGACATACAAGCTAGATAAATTGTGCAAAATTGGGACATATTGAATTTAATCAATATTTCAAAGGAGAATGTTAATTAGCACCGCTCAATGCTGGTTAAGTGCAGAAAAGACAAAAAAAAAAAATTGTCAAAAAAGGTCAAACAAAAATCTCAAATAGCACCTACAAAACTGAAAAATTGATATAAATTAAAAAAAAGACCAACTGTGTCAGGAAAAAAAAAATTGTGCTTAACGGGCACCGTGCGGTGCTCGTTAACACAACCCTATTTCAAATGAATATAACATGTAATGATGTTTAAAGAGGTCCCATTATTTTAACCTATAGTATCACAAACACACTTGGTACCAACTGGTTTGTAGTGCAAGTATCTAGCGGATAGCTATCTCGCATGTTCTCATTTGGAAGGTCCCCAAGGTCAAAGGAAATGGAAGAAGTTGTGGCTAAACTTTGCATCAGCAAAATATTAAAAAACTAAAATTTTTGCGTAGGTCTTAATCGTCGGTGGTGGTGGTTGTGCTTAAGTCTCTTTAGGCCTCTTATCTTTGGTGGAATCGCTCTTCCTTGTCAAATCCAACCTTCTTTTGTTTGGATTTAAGGCATCTTCTACACATTGCCCATTGCATCAGGTCCCCATCCAGGACCAACAAGCACCAACCATTCCACTTCTTTTATTTTTGTGTCTTTCATATTTTCTTTTCATTTCTAGCCTTTTCAAACTCATCTTTTGATGCATGGTTTAATTCTTTCACAATTATTGCTGATGAGATTATTGTGCCTTGTTATGCGGGATCAATTTGAGGGTCCATGATTTTCAGCTTTCTGGTCTCAGCCGAGCAGTATCAACCATCAACAGTCACGTCCTTTTAAAATTTGATTCATGACTGGAATCTCAAAATGAACCACAGCCTTTTGATTTTTCCTACCAAAGGGCATTTGTAAAAACATGTTCAAAAAGAGGGCTGACACGTCAGAGCAGTCCTTTATCTTCAAAAATCATCCATTTCTACGATAAGTTTGTGGACGGTTATTGAAATAATCGATTATGAATAATAAAAAATAAGGATTGGTTCCGTATACGGTAAAAGTAATTCCCCTCCTCACAATCAATTGTCAATTACTTGAACAAGTTGTAATGAAAATTATGTCCCTAAATTTATTGTATTTCTTAACATATTTTAGTACAATATTACACCTAGTTAATAAACATTTTCTCATATATAAAAAAATACAACAATAAGAATATAAGTAGTCATTTCTTTAGGATTAAATTGAAGTTTTGTCCTTTTAAATTTACAGTTTTATTTATTTATTTTTGTCACGTAAGTTTAAAATTTATTTAATCCCCATATTGAGATCATTTTCAAAATATTCCTCTTGTCCATGGATTCAAAATATTCAATCTTCAACTGGCACCAAACCGATCAGCAGGTTAGCAACTAATGGAAGCACAACATGTTTGAGATGCTTGCTACATGTCAAATGCTACTACATCTTTAAAATGATAGTTTTTTATTTTATTTTGTCCCCAATTCCCATGCACCCAGAGAAAGAGAGAAATAGAAATTTGGCAAACTACCAGCAAGAGCAGGCATATGCCGCATATATGCAACATAGGATTGGGCTTTTTCAGCATAATCAAATGATTACGACTATGAATCTAGTCTAGTTTTAACATGCAACTTATGCATGCAAGTACTCAATTGGCTTTCTTCTCTCGTAGAAAAAGGCAAAAAAAGTACCTCCAATTGTTTATGGATTATGTTATGTAGTTAATAAGGCCTTCCGAGAAATTGTAAATAAGTTTGTGAGGTCTTGGACTTCGGCCAAGAGCGTGGGGTTTTGGACGAGATCGTGAGTAGTCCGAGTCCGAGGAGAAATATCTCCTTGGATAAACTAAACGCAAATCGGGTATAGATCCTAATGATCAAAATGACATTTCAGGAAGTTCTAATGATAGGAACAAGTATCATGAACGTACAAGAGGGATAAGAATTCAAAAATATCTAGGGGAAAGCTGCTACATCGCATTGAATGCCTTGTAGCTAACTATCTGACCGCATTTATGTGGAAAAGACTCCTGAACAGTATTACCTCGGCAACCATAACTCACAGAATGCCAGAAAGGATGTCTAATGGAATAAGCACTCAAGTGGTGGCTTAAAAGATCAACAAGTGTAGAATAAGATCATCCAAAATGAACTATATAATGGAAGAGACTCTTCATGAAAAGGGGCTGGAAAAATGGGGAAGAGAAAGCACTGTAGCAATCTCAACAACTCCTGTAACCATTGTTATTCAATATATATTAGAACAAAGCTCCTCGAACTGTGCCGAGGACAAACTTTCTCGCACAAACCGGATTCAATTCTTGTTGGGTCATCATCCAAAACCATATTAACTGTTATTCATGCACTAAAACCTAGCTCTTTGACTCACTCTCTATAAATTTATTATACTGGGTTTACTAGGCCAAGATCCCTTACATTTTGGGCTTAGTCTGAAAATTGTGTCCCTACAAAATCATTTAGGAAAATTTAACACAACTTTTATGGGAAATAAAAAAAATAAAAAATAATTATTTTTTTTCTTTTCCCAAAATAAGTTTTAAAAATACTTCCTAAACTAATATTTTATAGCATTCATTAACTTTTCTCCTACTTTATATATAACTCACAAACTAATTTGCTAACTCATGTGATGGGACATATCAACAAAATAATAAATAAATTTCTTAACAATTTTTTCTTTTTCTTTTTTTGTGTTTGAAGGTTGACACATTGATTTTTTTAAGGATTTGTAATAAAATTAATGCTACCCTAGTATCATTCCTTGTTCACTTGGAATCTCTTCTCTTTTATATTAGCCTTGCTTTGATCCTAACCTTCCACTTAGAGGATTGTTGATTCTTCATTAGGATACTTGTCTCGTCCTCCCTTTTGAAGCCATGCTGAGTAAGTAACAGGCTGTGTTAGCACTATTCAGGTGTCATTCAATCATTAATGCGACTGACCTGATTGGTGTAATGCATTTAATATGGAAGTGATGACAGCATTTTAGAGAAGTTTCCCCCTCTTCTTATCCACAATGACGGTTGCTTCCTTCTTTGAATTAGCACCCTCGGCTTTGTGCGGGCTTCTTCCCAATCTCTTCGGATTGTCTTTGTTCGAGAACCTTCCTCGAGCTAGACACTCTTCGAAAATATTTTCTTCATGGTCAAGTCAGGTCCACTTGTGTTTGGTGAAGGTGGGCCTTTAGACTCCTTGGATCAGCCCCAATGAGACTAATCTTTCTATCCTCCCACTATTCTCCTACAATGAAAAACAGATTAAAAATCATATCTAAACTAAATAAAATATTTTGGTGACATTATTGAAAATTAACAATAAAAAGATATTAAATATAAAAGAATAAATATTACTTTAACTTATGTAATGAAGTTTGGATGGAGAATGTTCCTCCAAACATTTTCAATATTGTGCTAGTTGATTTACTAGTTAATTGAATAAAGTTAAGTTGAAGGATTTCTCAAAAAAAAAAAAAAAAAACACGTAATGAAGGCAAATAGTATGAGTTCGGGTTTCTAACTTTCTATCAAAACTAAGAATTATATATATTATTAATATAGTATAAAATAATAATAAAAATTCTTTAAATTACATACTAAAAACTCTTAGTAATAGAATTTTGATTACAGTGGTATTTCCAAAATTTACTAAAATTTTGTTAATATAATAGCAGGGCATGTTAATGATTCTAATATACTTCAAAGGTTTACTTATCTTGAACCACAAAGCACAAGAACAAGATATAAAACCTAATCATGTCTAGGGGAACCCAGCCAAAACGTCACCATGTAGCAGATTGCTTAGTTAAATCCCTATAATTATTGGTGAAGACGTTGACGGTTCACCATTTATTACTCACCATATTTATTGTTAATTAGTCTCTCTCTCTCTCTTGCTAGATTTCTTCTCTACCTAAAAACTCAACACGTAAATATGGTGCTAAACTGCTAATAAATGTGTCACAAATTCTTTCAGCAATCAGCATACAAGAAATGCTCTCTTGCTAATTTTTTATTCAATAAATAAAGAAATGCTTCTAAGTTTTTGGCACAACTTTTCTCAGTAAAAGAATATATATATATATATATATATGTGTGTGTGTGTGTGTGTGTGTGTGTGTGTGTGTTAATTAATTACCTTTGTATGCTTACATTATACTTACAATAGACTTATAGGAGTAGACACACCAAAATTGATTGTACAATTGTTTGCAAATATATATAATGTGTGCCATCTTTTGCGAGTTAACAATATAAATTTACTTTATACTGTACAATAAATAAATATATATTAATTATTTTGTGTTTTTTTTTATATACTTGCAATGTAAACTTATACGAGTAGACACACAAAAAGTGATTGTACAATTTTTAGAATATATATATATATATATATATATATAATATATATATATAAAATATTTGTCATCTTTTACCGCTCTACAATGTAAATTTATATTATATTGTACAATAAATATAGAGTAATACTGCACACACAATAATTACTAATATGGGTTAATATGGGTTAATTATTAACATCACATTTTTACTTACAATAATTATTTGAAAAATGTTAAAGTCACATTAGCAATTTGTAAAAATATAGTAAAATAATTTGTATTGAACATTACTCATAAATATATATATATATAGAAAAATTATTGAATATTCTGAGAGTACCATAAATACATTCTCCCCACTCTCATATGAATTGTAAGTCTCACAATAAATTTAATTAGTGAAACTCGTAATTATGTGAGAAGTATGAGTATACATTTATAATATTTCACAGTACACAATAATTACTCTTTTTTTTTTTTTTTTTCGTTGGGACTTATTTATTTATTTAATATATAGGTTGAAACTTTCTTATTTATTTATTTAATATATCCTCCAGTGTTGCCATCAATTTTAGTTCATTAATTTGTTGGTCCTTTTAATTTGAGGACTCCGGTCGATTTCGTTATCATGCCGTTTGATTCACGACATCTTAGTTTCAATATTTTGGACATTTTAATACTCACTTTTTTTTTTTTTTTAGTGCCAGACTTTTTGAGATTCTTATTTTATTAATCTCTGACTAGCGGGAATTCCCCAAGGCATTCCGATTTTAACAATGGATTTCTAAGGAAAAATGGATTTTTATTCATTTATTTATATGGATTCCATGACTGTGAATTTTTTATAAAATAATTATACCCTAATTTAGTCTGTTTGACAAATAAAAGTATAATAATTTACTCACCTTGTCAATCTTTATTTCCTCTCTATATCTATTGTACACAGAGCCGGTTGAACAATGAATGCAATTGATGCAATCATCTAAGGCCTCCAAATAAAAGAAGGCCCCCATTTGTAAAAAAAAAATTATATATATATATAATATATTTATCTATATAATTAATTACAAAAATAAATCTTTTTATTGGTCAATAAAATTTATTAAAAATGTCTCATTTTATCCTAAATTGCAGAAGATTAAAAAAGAAAAAAATTAATGCACAGTTTGCTTACTATCACACTCCACAGTGACAGTGCACATTGCACACAACTTGATAGAATGAGTATATAATATTTTATAATCTAAAAAAGTTGAAAAAAATTTTATAGCTATTGTGCAAGTGCAAGAGATCTCTGCATATAGCTATTAGCTAGCCCCCACTCACATAGCTACACTGCCTACGGATTCACTAACCCAATAACCCACCCACATGGGCCACACCCACACCCAATGTCTACCCACTCAAATTAATAATTTTTTTTTATTCAAGCTTTTACTTTATGAATTATTATAAATTATCACACTAACTAATAGTTTGATGTATATCATATCATGTCAATTGTATTATAGTGATACTAATTTATTGAACCATGTGATAAATTAATTTTTATCTGTAGAGGTTTAGAGTCTTTAGACTTTAAAGTATAAAGTGATCATCGCTTTAGAAAATTTGCAATAACCAATCGGTAATTTTGCGTCTCAAAAATTAAGAAAAATATATTTTAAATAAAAAAAATTTAATAAATATTTAAATATAGAAAAGACCTCACTTAAAATTTTCGCCTCAGGCCTTCAAAGTTGTTAAGCCGGCCGCCTAATTGTGCAAAGAAATTTTAATTAGAACACAAACAATTTCTATAAGATTCTTGAGAACTAGCTGAAAACTAATCGTGTATCCCATTCTTCAAAATTATATTCAATTACTAATCATTAATCAAAGGAAATTAAGTAGGCATTGGGCTAGACTTATGTTGTGGAGAATTTATTTGCTTAAGACTGAAGTAGACAACAGGTTTAAGCTGACTTTAAGCACATAAGTTAACTTATTTGTTTAAACCTTAAAATCATTTTCTACCTTGCCTTTAAACAAGCAAATTATCAAAGTATAAGCAAACCAAATTCACTCTAAGCATCATTATATTATTTGGACATACAGACCACACCCCAAATTAAGATTAATATATCATATATAAATCTAAAACTGTTCCGTAACAAATTGGTGTCATACTTGAATCAACTTATGGGTAACACTGGTAGACTTTTTTTTCTTTTTTTCTTTTTTTTCTAATTTTGTGTAATTGTATTAGGAATTTGAAGTTTGAACTTGACACTTGACACAGTGTATTTGAAAGAGTCAAAACTTTTTTGTTAAAGAGAAAGATAAGTTTGGAAGAGTCTAAACTTAACCACAAGCTACATATAAAGTTGGATGTTATCTTTCGATTTTTTTTATAAAAAAATTACAATTTTTTTTTTTTTTTAGTTCTATTTAATTGCAGACAATCTCTTGAATTTTTTTTTTTTTTTTTGAGAAATAATTAAAACATACTACAAACTCCACAGCCCGAACATTTTCTTCCTAGACCCCCGAGCACTTTGTATATGAGGAGGTGTCAATTCAGCTACAAGGCTATTGACCTTGAAAATTCATTTTAAGTAACATATAATCCATTTATAGAATAGTTATAGTAATTTATTGACCCATTCTTATTGTATAATAAAGTTATATTAAAATTATATATTGTAAATGAAAATATTAACAAAATTATTCACCAACTTACTATGCAATTCTTAAATATGAATATTTCTAGTAGATTAAGGTTTAATTTATATTAAATATTTACTTATTTTTCTTTACTTAACCTACTATATTTTACTCATAAAATTTTTATATATTAAGTTATCTTTGTAGATTATTTATCTTTATGTCATTATTTACATGTGACAAGTGCACCTAGTTTTTTTTTTAATTTTTTATGATAATAAGATTAGTAAACCTTGGAATATATAAACTTAATAATTTATGTATTATTTAACTTCCATTTTTGAGTGTTTCGTTTATTTTTTCTTTTATTTATATTGAAAGAATGACAAACAACAAATGATCAAGTTTTCTTTCTATTTATTTTCTTTGGGGGGGGGGGGGGGAGGGGAGATGAAAAAAATACAAGATGTAGTAAGTCGACCTAACCCTTGTAAAATCAGGTAAGAGGTATAAACTTTGTAATCAGTTTAGGACAACTTGCTTTTAACACGATTGGATATAACCATTTTCAAATTAACCTAAATTCGATTTATTTGAGTTCTAACCTATGAGAATGTATTTAGTATCAAATGATACTATGTTAACTATATCAAAATTTAATAAGAATATAACATATTAGCAAAAAATAAATACCTCACTAACAAATGAAAGACATATATTAATAAGTAATTATTTTCATACATATCTATTATTTATTGAATTTTGATACATATGACATGGTATCATTTAATATAAAATACTTTTTCTCTAAACTATTTAATTGTCAAGTTTACAATAAATTGAAGTTTTAAATTTTTGATAGAGGAAATGCTAATGAATGCCCTTAGGGCATTGTTTAATAATTCATTTAAAGAAAGTTTTTATAGAGAAATAAATAAAAGTAATTAATATTTTGACAGCTTTTTTTATTTCCCATAAAAGTGATATCAAAATTTTCCTAAAATAAATTGTTAACCAATTCTCTAAAAGTCCTCGTTAGCATAACCCTTTTTTATAATCATATTTTCGACACATTCTTGTCACACATATATACAAGCCGACGATCACAATCATGTTCTCAATTTTTTCAATAAGTAGAGATTAGATCTCTCATAAGCTATTTGTCTGATACGAGTATGAGTAAACATGCATGTATAATGTATTCGATGTATGAAATAATAACACGGAACCAATCATTTTCAAACAATGGGCTATCAGCAAAACCATGGGCACCACGTTCACTTGTCCTCCCATCACAGTCCTGGCATGAAACTTATCCACAATGAATCTACACGTCATTTCTTTAACTTTCATTAATATTCTTCCTTTTACTCCTTTTTCTTTTTTTTTTTTTTCTTTTTTTTTAAGATGCGATTGGGATCTAGATTTTTCACCACTTGGACTGTTCTACTGCACCCCAAACATAGAAATTCCACCTAAAGCTACATCACAAGTTAATCATATTAATGCAGGTCCAAAAATCCTTTCTACTTGGTCGATCCCAGTCCTACCACAATTTTCCTTGCACTCCCTATCTTGATTTTTTTTTTTTAATACGAATTTTCTATATACATTTTTTTTCCTGGGAAAAAAAAGGCTATAGGCCTATAATACCTTTGGGTTCTTTTAAATTTTTTAAATTTTGGACTGTTATGTACATTAATGAATGTCAAAATGTATAATTGTGATGACAAATATAAGTACTTGGGGGTGTAGGGGCAAGGACTAGGATTCAAGTTTTCAGAAAAGAGTTTCACACACATAAACACTTAGATTAACTTAGAGTAGAAATTTTATCTTGTATATAAAAAAAAAATATGTAATCCTTTCATCATTAATGCCCTCAAATATCTTAAAATTATGTCATTCTTTCATAAATATTGCAATTAAAAAAATCATTTTAGGGTCTTTAATCCAATCTTGACATAAGAACCACATAAATAGTGATTTTATTCTTGGATTGGTAATTATAAATGGGTCCAGTTATGGCACACATTAAACCATTTATTTTTTGAAATATTTTATGAGAAATTGAAAAAATTGTTAAAAAAATTTCAATTTGCGATAAATTTTTTTAAAAAAATTATATACTATTATGTGCCATTAGAGCACACATTAATAAAATTCATTATAAATTTTAATACTTTCAGAGATGATAATGACAACCACCCTAGAAGACAAAAATGTAATTCAACAAGATAATAAATGATATTATTAAAAATCATGTCAAGAACAAAATTCTTATTTTCCTTTTTCAACAAAATTCTTTTTTTTCTTTTTCAACGGATAGGAAAATAACTAATTTGTAAAAGACCTTTAAATATGATTATCATCACCTTGTCATTTCAAGTGAAGTGGTTCAAGTAGTTACGCTTCAATAAATATATCGTATCCAGTGTAATAATCTCATCAAAGTACTCTTGCCGTCACTTGTTGTAAAGTGGACGATTCCACACCAAAAACTCTTTTTAAATGTATATATATATATATATATATATATATATATATATATATTTATATATAAAAACACACACACATCTGCTACTGCCACTGAGGAGGACTGAAACCACAAGATTCCTTCTTCTTTTTTTCTCTTTTCTTTTTTCGTTTTTGGAAGAAACAAAGCACAAGATTCTTATTCAATCTATTGGGATATTTACTCCATCACCATCTTCCTTCGATCCTGACCTTTCAGGGCTGACACGGTGACACCCTTTATATATCAATGACAATGAGTCAATATAAGTTTATCTATTAAAAAATAATAATTATTATAATCACTGTATAAGTTGGTGAGGAATTTTTTTATTTCCCCCCCCCCCCCCCCCCTAATCTTTCTACGTGAGCATATATAAATAATATAATACAGAAATTTCCAGCTTTTATTCCAACCCCATCTTGAAAAGTTCATAGAAAATATCGTACACAACACTACATGTTCATTTTTTCAAACTGTATTTCAAAATTGGCATATATTTGAAGCATCAATAAACCAGAATTTATTAAAGTTCAAAGTACTTAATTAAGGAAGAATATAATTACCCTTTTGCCTTGTTTATGACCTGGAAAAGCACTTAACATTAATATCTATAATATTTGTAATTATCAAACCCAACATATAGAATCTCTGGTGCCAGCTCTGCCTGTCCTATGTAATTGGCATAAGATCTCTAACAAGCTTAATTTAACATCTTATTCCTATGGACATTTTGATACTCAGCCGCACTATATGTCTTCTAGTATACTATTTGTTTGGTGCTCGGACCCTTAATTTAGGTCCAAGTTGCAATCAGAACACAGAAACCTTGGACCCACCCATGGTTTTGAATGTGAGAAACTTAGACCTAACTAATTTAAAAATATGATTGAATGAATCAAGCCACCATCCAAACTTCTTAGTTCAGGGGCTAGACTATATAAAACATTGAAAATCAGTTGAGCTTTTTCCCTTTTAATTCCACTTTTAGAGATTATATTTGAGCACTATATTGTAGCATATTAATATATAATGATACTAAGCTTTCAAAAAAAAAAAATGGTACTAAGCTTTCAACGTCATGAAGGTGGCATGTTGTGGCAAGTTGAGAGAGGATTGCATATTGTGTCCAACTGTCCCCTATGCAATATGCATAGGACCGCAGAGGCAAAGCCAAAAATGCTAGGGAGGTAGCTTCCTTCGATTAAAACTCATATGACAAGGCTATTATGGCCAAATTTGATTGTGGTTCTCATCAAAATAATTTTTCTGGGAACTTTAGTGACATTAATTTCCTATAAAATTTGCCAAAAAAAAAACACTGTTAAAGTGGGATACAGCTTTTGTCTACTGCTTTTTTGCACTAGATACGCTACAATGTAAATACATGTCCAAAACTGAATACATGTCCAAATCGTATCGTTTTCGCTGTAAAAAGGCATTGGACATAAGCTTCATCCGTTAAAGTGAATATTTGTATTTTTATTTATTCTTCCAAAAATAAAAGGTGAATATTATGATTACATGGTAACGTAGCGTACTATGAGAGAAGAAATATGACTTGAATTTTTCTCACTCATTTATTGTAACCATTTTACTATGAAAGAAGAAATATGATTTGAATTTCCCTCACTCACTTATTGTAATCATTTTTTTAAATGTCCATCAATAATTTATCTGTTCTTAATTCTTTATGATTGAATTCCTTTTTGAAAAAATGTCATACACTTAGAAAATCACCAATGACTCGGTCCAAAACTTGAAAATTACACGTTTGGATAATATTTGATCACATGATCATTTCACTATTAATTATTTATGAGCACCAAATCATGTTGAGTGATGCTTGAAAATAAAATTATGTATATTTATTATGTCATGAAACTAAACACATGTATTGATCTTTTTAAAAAAAATAAATGATAAAATAAGTAATAATTTTGACATTTTCTATCAATGTAACCGCCTGTTAAGCTAGATATCACCAAATTTAGCAAGCTCGAATTCAATGAATAATTTAATATTCAAACCAAACTTAAATAGGTCAATTCAATTCAGCTCCAGTTCGAACTACCCACAAAAAAGAAAAGAAAAATACCAAGCTGAAACTTCCAAGGTAAAAACATTCAACTAATAGTTCTTGATGTATTTTGTACCTTTTAAAATTGAATTAAAGAAACGGAAATAGTAAAAGAGTTTGGTTTCCTCAAAAAATTTTGAGCATCGGATGCAATATGAGCATAATACGGGTCCAAAAATGGAAATCAAAATTGCTTTGAGAGCAAATGCATATGTAGAAAATATGCGAAAAATATAAATCAAAATTGCATTGAGAGCAATTGTATGCGTATTGGTATTAAATTAAAATTTATTTGACCCTAAATGCATCATTATTGATTTCATCAGATGTTTCGCGTGTTGCTAATTAAGGTATCAATCTGTTTACTACTAAGATTGTTTGGGCATCAACTTGTTTAGTCAACATAATAATGAATTACCTAGCTTCTTGGAATTGGATAACATTGAATCATAATAAAATTTAGGAAAATTTGCATTTTTCCATCATAAACTACATCTCATTTTATATTACATCTTGAATTACAATAATGCATGATTATACATGCCCTTAAACTAAAATAGATGTGATATTTTCCCTCTCTCATCACTTTCTCAATTAAGTCTAATAAAATGTCTTATTAAAAAAACCAATTTATTCTCTATCGTCTATTTTGGATAGATGCGTGGATTAGTCTTTTAATGCTAAATTTTGTTAAATTTATCCTAATAATTGATGACATAGGAATAAATATTACAAAATTATTACTTTTGAAGTCCATCATGCATTTTAATAATTCAAAAAGAAAAAAGTGTAAATTAAAGTATAGTAAAAAAAAAGCTAAAAAATTTAGGAATGATTTGTTATTGTTATTTAAACAATAATTTTTAATATTTAAACAATATTACACATACTTTTACACACTTTTTAACAACACACATATTTTTATAACACAATAATAACATTACTAAAAATCTCTTCCACAGCTGCCTTTAATCTCATACTTGTTAACTCAGAATTGCAATTCACTTTCCGTAGTTTACTAGCATCTTCTCCATCAATCTCAAAAGTCGTCTCAATTAAGTAAAATATTGAATTAGCCCATAGTCATAGCAGTTAAAAAAAAAAAAAAATATCAAACAATGTGCATTTGCATTTTTCATGCAGTCATGAGTCAACATGTGCCAATAAAATTGCACCACGTAATAAGACAAGGAGTAAAAGTGACTTCAGCAGGGCCACGAAAGCAACAAGCGGGGCCAATGTAATCATTTTGCTGACGTGTCAGAAGCTCGCAGTTAATTTAAAACCCTTGTAGTCAATACCATCTGGATTCTTTCACAGAAAAGTTTAAGAATATATAATTTTTCACAATTATTTGTTACAACTATAACAGAATAAAATGTGATTGGTAAATAAAAAATAATTTGTTTATGTATAAGTGATTATTAATCACTCACAATCTGTCATATTAAAATTATAACAAAAAAATTATAAAATAATTTATGATTCTAAAACTACTCTACTTTCACAGCCAATTTGAAACCCTTTATAGCCCATAGCCATTGAAATAATTCTAATCTCAATTGATTGATTTGTGGGATGATGAATGATGAACTTTTTTTATTTATTTAGGGTCATGTTAATAGATGTTAAGGGTAATTGTTAATAAATTATAAAAGAAAAGTTTTGATTCCACTTTCATGGATAATGTAAAAGCTATTAATAATATTTATTGTGTTATTATTTTCCTAATAAAATGTTTCTAAAAATAGTTTCTAAATCAATGCTCTAAGAACACTGATTAACATTTTCCTATATACTTACCACATTTTATTAACCAACTATTACTTATAATTACATAAATCAACAAATTGTGAAATGATAAATTTAGAGACATTAGGTTCTCAAACTGAATTTCACCGCTTGCTTGCACTAACTAATAAAATATAAATAATATTATTTCTTTTAGGAGAATTAAATTTAACAACGAAAGTTTAAATTTAAAAATCTTATATATTACATATAATTTTTATTTTTATAAAATTAAAATACAAATTATTTGTCTCATTTTTTATAGTTTTATTTTACACGTCACTTATCACAATATATATCCATTCATTTTACATAGGAAAAAGATAATTTAATAGCGAAATTTGGGGTCGCTTGACTGGCTTGACAAATACTCCCTCTAAAAGAGTAAAGTCTCACAAAACAATCAAGCATCCCTATTAAAAAATAGAAATAAAAGAGTAATGTCAGGAAAGTATAATTTGGCAAAATTTTGTATTACAACTCGCCATGTGATAAATTATGGTTGGTAAAAGTATATCCTCACATAGCCCTTCTTCATATTTTTACCAATGTGAGAACACACTTTTACCAATTATAACTTGTTACATGGCGAGTTACGATATGAAGGACTTATTTGAAATCTGTTAATTTTACTGAAATTAAAATTTTTTACTGAAAATACTGTAAATAAAGATAAAAGTTAACTAAAATAGTATAGTGAGACCCATGAATAATAGCAAAAATAAATTATATAGTAAAATAATCTATCTTTTTAATTTGAAGCTAAACGCACAAAAAGGTCTTTTGGTATCTGTTTATTTTACTAAAACTGAAAACTTTTTTTTTTAAAATACTGTAGATAAAGGTAAAAGTTAGCTGAAATAGTACATTAGAGTCCATGATTAGTACCAAAAAGTGTAATAGAACCTATAAATAATAGCAAAAATAAACTAAATAGTAAAATAAGATAACTTTTTAATTTTTGTCAAACATAAAGCATGCATTTGCCAAGTAATAATTTTGCATTTTACATTTTTTTACTGGGTCTCATACAATTGTTCACAGACCAACTAAGTATTGAAAAAACACAACAATAAACAGTAAATTCTAAGTCCTATAATATTATTTATAATTAAAAAAATTATTTTATTACAATATTTTTAATAATAAATTTTCATATTTCAGCAAAATAATCAGTATTGAAACCTACTAAAGTTGCGAAATTATTTGTCCGTAACATTACTCTCAGAAAAAGACAAAAGTTTCCTGTGGGCCCCAGAATCCTAGCACGTCATCTCGTCCTTATCCCGAGCCTCAAGAATCATCGCCCAAAATAAAAGGACCCCACACGCACAAGGTGGAAAAGACGAAAACACCCTCACTCATTTTATTTGTTTTGCTATAAATTGCAGCCCAGCGAATTATTTCTGATCCCATGTTCTAGCTTCTGAACTTTTCTAACAATTCACAGATAGAGAGAGCGCATTTTCATTTTCATTTTATTTTTATTTTTGTTTTTGTTTTTGTTTTAGTTTTTGTTTTTGTTTTAGTTTTTGTTGGTGAAGATGCTAGGAGTTTTCAGTGGCTCGATCGTGTCGCCGCCGGAGGAGCTGGTGGCTGCCGGTAGCCGGACTCCGTCGCCGAAGACAACTTCGGCGGCGCTGGTGAACCGGTTCGTGGAGACCAATGCATCCACGGTGTCCATACAAGCCGGAGACCAAGTGCAATTGGTCTACACTCACCACAAAGAGTCTCCCCTGCTCCCCAGGTAAATATATCAAATTAACAAAAATAAAGGCTTACAGTTACAGTTACAGTTACGGTTACAGTTACAGTTACAGTTACAAACTGCGTCACCGATAGTAAACACGGGAAACAATTGGATAGACTAAATTAGTATCTGATTAAATTATCTTGACCGTCGGATCTGTGGAATATTTTTCTTTCTTCTTTTTTACGGCTTAACTACAATTGTTACTGTCGTATGATTAATACAAAAGTCTAATTATTAGGTTCAATCAAATCAAATCAATTTAAAAAAAAGAGAAAGCAAAATTCCTTTTATTGTTTTATTTTTTCTTTTTTTTAAAAAAAAGTGGAAAAATTATTTGACACGTCTTGGGTGTGGAGATCAGACAGTCATGATTTTATTACAATCAATCATATTTGAGTGATGAGCGGTTAAGATTTCGCCATGGTCTACCGCGTGGTGAACTGAAGTTAGATTCTGTGTGTACAGTGTACAACTTGGCTTCTACAACACGTTAGATCTCGTTAATTAAGGATTTTTTTTTTGTTTGAATCTTCAACACGTGGACGGTCGGGATGGTAGTTTACTTGAGATGACATTGACTAACATATGACTTCTTGTCGTTGTGTTTATGATTTATGAAACCAATTTTTGTTTTATGAAATAAGCTGAATCTGGTAACTCGTCTGATAAGAGAGAGAGAGAGAGAAAGAAAAAAAAAAAAAAAAGGTGAACAAAAAATAGTAATAAAATTTATTTTAAGGTAGTTATCAAACATTTGAAAAATAAGATAGTTTTTTTTTTTTTTTAAACCCTATAAAAAAAAGATAGTTTTTAAAATAAAAAATAAAAAAGTGTTAACGTCGAATTATAAGGAAATTTATTGATATTTTGGATGATGACAAAGAACATGTATCATGAAATGCGGTGCCATTAATTTAACAAGTCAATACACTAAAATTGCTATGAAAAATATTATTTCTTGTATTCTTAAAATATTTTATTTATTGATAATTTAACAACAACAGTGAAACTATAGTTCCAAAATTTTGTAGTTGAATATGGATTTTCAACAAAATAGTTGGGGTTAGTCATACGTATTTTTTGTCATATTATTTTACCTGAGATCATTTTCTTTATTACTTTTTTAATAAATACGTTGCTTGTACTATTTCTATTGAATGCTTATTAATAATTAAGCTCTTAAAATAATTTAGTATATAATAGAATTTGCTGGTCAGAAGTTTTTTTTTTTTTTTTTTGCCCTTTTAAAGATTCACTTGGACCATATACTTTCTTTTTCCAAATAATAATGTACATGAGATCTAATATTTATACAAGAGGAATGCATATCATATGCATATGCATATGCATGTGGATGCAATTAACTATCTCTTGTCATACACATCAACTGTCACTTTATGGTGGTCTCCCCTACCAATTATCGTATACATATGGTCATAATAGACTTACAAGTCACAACCAATCTTTCTAAATCATTGTTGGGTATAGAGGTTTGAATTATTCGTGGGTTCATATTTGGTTGCCATCAAATAGCAATGAATAAAACCATTGACTATTGTGTTGTATGCGAGCATTTTTAGTTCTCGTTTTTTGGGTTAATGACAAACTTATATTTACTTATTTAGGATGAAGTTGGATGGGACATGATGGCCATGGCCAGGGCCATGTGCCCATAAAATAAAAGCTCTTTTGGACTTGGACTGGAAAAAGTGGTTGAGACTTGGAATGAGGAATTGAGGATAAGGATTACATGACTTCCAAGTTGGGGGTGGACCCGAAAAAAAGGGATATCTAATCCTAAGCCCCTCAGGATATTCAATGAATGGTGTAAAAAATGAGTGTGAGTCACAATCTATTATTGTGTTGTAACTTTTGTTCAGCCTCTAATCACGGGGATACCGTGTTTCGTCATGGACTTTGGTCTCACAACCAAGTTACAAGTGTGACTTGAAATCATGTTTATGTTATGTATGGGACTATAACTATTGTCAATTTTTCATGCTTCATGTGGCACATGTATTTCGCAAGGCTCATATGTTGGGCATGGCGTCTTGTGATAATAATCAATAAACATGGTATGGGCTAGTGGATATGGCTGTTGGATTCCGTTCCATATACGTATTAGGATCTTCTCTATTTGAAATGGATTAATTTCATGGTTCAAATTAAATATTATAAATCTAAAAATGTATTAAATGTCACGCCATTTAAAATTTCAAAAGACATACCACTCTATATACTGTCAAATCCAAGAAATAAAATCTTAATTATGAATGGATTCTTTAATCTCTCCACGCTTGAAATAGTGAGGATCCAGTTCCATTTATAGAGGTTTAGTTTCTAGTTGAATCCCCTTATATACTTCTAACCAAAAAATTTGTTATTTCATTGCTTTGAGTTTCATGCTAACCATATGGAAATCTAACAATTGTGGATGGGAATGGCAGGTCGTTTGCAGTGAAGGATGAGATATTCTGCTTGTTCGAGGGAGCCCTAGACAACTTGGGAAGTTTGAGGCAGCAGTATGGGCTTGCAAAATCTGCAAATGAGGTGGTTTTGGTCATTGAGGCTTACAAGGCACTCCGTGACCGTGCACCTTATCCTGCCAACCATGTTGTTGGTCACCTTAGTGGGAATTTTGCTTTCATAGTCTTTGACAAGTCTACCTCTACCTTGTTTGTTGCTTCTGTAAGTTAGCTCACCTACCGAATGCCTTAGTAAGGTTAATAGATTTGGTTTATTTCTAACATCAATTGGGTTGGTGTTAATTGTGACAGGACCAATATGGTAAGGTTCCTCTGTATTGGGGAATCACTGCTGATGGATATGTGGCCTTCGCTGATGATGCAGATTTGCTTAAAGGTTCTTGTGGCAAGTCACTTGCTTCTTTTCCTCAAGGTGGGTGAACAATATATATGTGTTTGTGTATCCAAAAAACCGTGACTACATATGATTCGAATCATACTATTGATGATTTAATAAAGATAATAGAGGTGGCTTCTAATTAGCTCAACTAGTATAATCTCTTGTCGTTACCGAGGATCGAATCCTGCTTACACCAAAAAGAACCCTATGGGTGTCTTGACTTGATGGTAACAAGCAATAATCATATAGCAAATGCCATAGGATAAAAATCTTATATAGAAGGGATAAACATGGAGGATGTTGGAGTACAATAAAATAGGATTGTTATCATGGTCACCCAATGATCTTGCTAATTTCCTACTCCTTATTCTTTTCGAACAAAATTTTCTTAACATCCTTTTGAACCCAATCCAGTCAATTTGATTTTGCATTTGCTCCATCATCAGTATTTTATTCAATTTATTGACAATTCTACTTTGGATTCTGTAGGATGTTTCTTCTCAACAGCAGCAGGAGGACTAATGAGCTATGAGAATCCTAAGAACAAGATCACTGCAGTTCCTGCTACTGATGAAGAGATCTGGGGTGCAACATTCAAGGTAGTGACAAATTTTTATATACAAAACAAGTTTATTTTCTGTTCCAGATCATTCTCTGTGAATCTCCTTGACTCCTCTTGTGTTTGATGTCCTAACCATAGCATCAGTATTATCATACTAGACTTTTAATAGTGCAGGAGGGTGTTGTTAGTAAATATTTCAAGTGCTATTATTTTATTGAATGGACATAACAATCTATTTTCAATAACATATTATAATAATTCACCAACATAAAGGAAAGTATTAATTATTGTCACTTGTACGCTGTCGCTTTTATACACATAAAAATAATGGAATTTGTCTCTATAAACTATAATGTAAGTTTTTAGTAACAGAGAGTACTGTGAATATTAAAATGATGTGTCATGATATGATTCTAACCATGGTAAGATATGTCCTTGAAAAGTTGCAACTTTGGTGTAAATTAAATATGGACAATTGATGTCCTCTTCAAAAGAAACGTATTCACTTAAGATACTGAGAATAAAAAATGAAGTCACTTTCTTTCTTTTGGAGATGGAGTGTGTTGATGAAGTATGAGTTTCTTGTGTTGTTTTGTTTCTTCTCTCTTTCCTTTTTAACCAAATGTAAAAAGCACCTATTTGTTGTCTTATTATTTAGTCCCATAGGTTGAACTTAGATATTTCCAAATGTCACCCAACAAATTAGATGACTCAACTCTTGGAGTTATTTGAAAATTATAAAATCCAATATCATAATCTTATTTTTGAATATAATATGCAAAATTTCCATATTTTGTGCAAGTAATTTTTTATATGAATGATGATGCTTTTTTATTTTTACATAATTTTTTTGTGGCATGGATTTAAGTGTGTTAAGTTCCATGGAATTTACTTAGCCACACACTATTATTACATTATTATGTTGTATTGATTGATCAATTTGTTGGGATGGAATTTCAGGTGGAAGGGCCAGCAGTTGTTGCAGCCACAGAGTAGAGATTTTCCTTCTCTTGTGGACAAACAAAATGTATATCTATTTGGGAGAGAAGGGTTTTTTATATGGCTAGGTGTGCATGAGGGGCCATGTAAATACCTGAGTATGTGATAAGTGATAAAAGTCGTTAGTAGAGTGGGGATTTGTGGCAGAAATGGCTTTGTTTTTATGCGTAGTTTGTCTTTCTATATTAGTATTTGCTCTAGCTTTCGAATGTATAGTTGTCTTTTCTTGTCTAATAAAGTCTGTATAAGGATTTGAAATCTACCAATTAGTCATCAATCTCTTTGACTTATTGTTATCTTTCAGAAAGCATTAATGCTTAGCCTTAAATTCTATGCATACCTTAGATAAGTCTTTTAGTTAAACAACTGAGACTGGTGCTGATTATTCTTGTTTGATTTTATCTGAAAATGAAAACGGTAAGTTTGATGTGTCCAACTTACATAGACGAAACCATTGCCATAGACTCCTGGAACACACCTGAAGTAGCATTCAAGATGTTTCCAATCCCTAAAATTTTTTGCAGTGAAAAAAATGTAGATCATAGGTACAAAAAACATAGCAAAACCAGCTTTTATGTAACCAAATTTGTAAAGATAATATTATTCTAATGATAATTATTTAAATTAAAAGTGTTTCAAAACTATTCAAGAATCTAACCTTCTTAAAAATGGTAAGGACAGGTTTGGATCCTAAGCTCAAAAAGTAACAGGGTTAGAGCTTAGAGAGCTTAATACAATAAATTTGTAGAAAGTGGGCTTATAGTCTGGGCTTCAATGGAAGGACCAATGCACACAGTGAATTAAGGATAGTAGGAAAGTAAAAAAAATTGAGCTGTATGCGAAGAAAATCACTCCTCGGACTTTGTCGAGGAGAGTAGTTCTTGAATATATTTCTTCAGACTTGGTTATAATTTATGTTCCAGGATGCTACAGTGTCTTCTTCCACAATTTTTTCGATCCCCCTGTTTTGGTGGGTTTCTTATGTTATATAGCCTCTTTCCGTTGGTCTTGACCCTCCATTTGTTGATCACGCAGGCCACCACCCTAGTGCTTGTCCCATCAGACGTTTTCCTAAATCTTCTATGAGTTATGACAACTAAGATAGCACTATTCAAGGGTTTTCTCCATATAAATGCAGCCAGAGAGTTTGGTGGGGTGCAATTAATGTTGTAGTGGCTTCCGTCCCTTCAGATACAACAAGCTTAGCCCCCTCTTTGAAGTCTTTCCCCTACAGTGTGGCCCCCTCTAATGGTGTGCCAGTGACGTGGCCATGGCTCGCCTTCCTAGCCGCACTGTCCGAGGGGATGGTCTCCTCGGAACGGCACTGGACTCCTCGGCTGTGGGTACAACACGTGGCATTGCTATCTTATTAAATTGTTGTACCCCACCATAGCCACTCAAAACTCCAATGTTTTCCCTTTTGTCCAAGGAGAAAAATGAGGTTTTAACCTTGAGTAATTGCTTCCACATGCTTCTTTGAATTTCCACGTGAGATTGTCAATTCGCATGCCCTGTAACCACTTCTAGCACTTCAGAGTCCGCAACGTTTCATTTAATGCTCCAAATAGCGCTGTGTCTCCCACATCTTACGATGAGATGGAGATCCTATGGCTGGGATTTCTCCTCGAAATTTGGGGCAGGATTACTCTCGCCCAACTCTACCTCCTATATAAGGTGTTTGGGGGATTTATTTCTCCCACTTTCCAAATCTTCGAACTTCCAAGACTCTCCAAATCTTCAAACCTTCAAGAAGCTCCTAAAGTGACTTTTGCCATTATTTTCATAAGTTCCCTCACTCTTAGGTTTCTCTTCTCCTTGGCCAGTCTCCTCAGCCCTCCGTCTTCCGTTTCTTTCCTCACAAAAGTTTCTTTCTCTGCTCCTTAGTCTATTTTGATGGGTAGGCTCGCTCATTTGGTAAATACTTCCGTAGGCATGGAGGGGTTTAGGGCCCTATATCACATTCCTCAAGGGGTCTCCTTGCGGTAATGCCCTCAAGGGGGTTGGCACGACCTCATAGGGGAGGGAGAGGTCGTGATTCCAATGATCGCATTCATAGAGGGGGGAATTATGCTTCCCATGGGTAAAATGACCAGGGACTACCTGATCGACCATAGGATATGCCCCCACCAATGCACACCCAACCTGTTCAGGGTTCTAGGTAGCATGGATGCTCTCAACGAGCACATGGGGTTGGGTCTCACTTGGCACGACGTGGTTTGGATGTACGAGTGCCATCTACTTGCAGATGCAGGCTATTACCTTAAGTCTAGATCTTCTATGGTTAGGCTCATCTCGTGTCTCTCCAAGTCCAACAAGGGCATGAAGGATGACTTTTTAATCATCTCAGGTGAATGGCATGATGGTCTTCACTACCCAACCTAGAAGGGAGCACCAGGTGGGGTACCCTAGATTTAGGTCCTTTAGCACAAGTATTAGTCTTGTATTTAGCTTCTTCTTGTCTGATGATTCGTTTTTCTAACTACAGTTTTGTTTCTCAGCTCCTTTTTTCTTTTTTCTTTTTGCAAATAAAAGATACGTGGCTCACAACCTTAATTTCGTCAACGTCCTAGACCTCAATAGAGTCTTGAGATCCGAAGTGTTCGTAAGTAAAGACAAACAATTGAGAGCTATCCATCTCATTCTTGACTTCAAGCCTCTGTCTGAGACGTTCTAGGACGTAGGCAACATGATTAGGGTGGGTGATCCTCGACTGGCTTGAATTGACGTCTCAACACCTGGATCTTGGCTCGAGAAGATGTTGTGCAAGTTGAGCTGCCATCCCATCACTCTCCCCTTGAAGTAGCAACTCTGAAAGAAGAGACTGCTTCCTTGCGCCTGTCACTCGAGGCAGAGATAGACCAGTTCCAGCTCGAGGAAGAGAGAGAGAAGAAGGGAGAGATTCAAGTTTCAGATTCGGAGGACAAGCTTAATAGATCTTCAGGTGTTTGTACCTTCTGATTCGTTGTTGTGCGCGCAGTTATCAACTCGGTGGAAGAAAAGAAGGAAATGTCTTTGATTAGGAAGAAAGGTTTGCATGATCTCCTCGCGGACAAGGCCAAAGGGTTGATGCCCAACGACGCCTCGGGGTCTCAGCCTCTTCTTACTCTTACCCCTCTTCCTCCTCCTCTAGTTAACCCATTTGCTCCTGCCAACCTGAAGAAGAGGAAGAAGGAGAAGAGGTGGTTAAGGAGGGGGAGTTGGTCTTTCAAAAGGAGGGGGTTCCCCCTAAGCAGCAAAAGACGGCCAAGGGCAATGGGAGGGCCTCCTCGATCAAAAGCAAGAAGGACCAGAACGTGGTTGAGGTGCGCCTTTAGAATCAGATATGGGACCCTTAGCTGGAGCTGAATGGGATAGCTATACCATGGAACTCCACCATTAGGGAGTTCTAGAAAGGGCACGCCCATTACCTTGCCGAAGCCTTGGAGCAGCCCCTCTTGTTGCTAAAGGATATGGCTGCATTGAAGAATGTGAGGCAGCCAAACCTCATTCTGTCCCTGAAGAGGGATTTGGCCTTGGTAAGTTTCTTGGCATGCCTTACTGGCATCATGTTAGGCCACATTTCTCTTATTTAATAACGTATTCCTCTGTTGTTTTTGTGCAGGCCATCCAAGAGGTATTTGTGGCTGAGGAGTACGTGAAAGATGCCTGGAATGAGGCCAGGGTCGAGGCCAACCTCCGCGTCGAGATCAGTAAGGCCTTAGGCGTCGCTGAGTAGAAGAACTAGGAGCTCACTACGAAGTTTACCATTGAGGAAAGGGGGTGGAAAAGCGCTGAGGCCAGCCTGAAGAACGCTTAGGACCAAGTTAAGGAGCAGCGTAAAAAGCTCCATTATGTTGGGATAGAGCTGGCCATGGCCAAGCAGCGGGTCCTAGATCTGAAAGCAAAATTGGAGAAGGCCAAAGAGACTGCTTGGGCAATTAAGGAAGCTGCAGAGCCCTCGGAGCAGAAATCCTACGCCCTCTAGGTGCAGGAGACTGAGGTTCGTTTGGTAAAGGAGTTGCCTAAGGTTTGCAAGGATTACTGCCAGGAGGTGTGGACAGAGGCACTCAACCTGGCTGGAGTCCCTATTGCTTCGGAGTGGAGGGAAGCCGAAATATCTACTACCCCCCCCCCCCCCCCCGACATTCGAAGCTCCAGCAGCACTTATGGGCCCTAGAGCAGATGTTGCCCCTGTGCCAACTGCCCCTAAGCAGCTTTCTAACACCCAGGTCTCTCTTTCTCCTCCTGAGATCTCCAAAGGACCTGGTAAGGCTGGTGACCAAAGCCAAGAGGTGGAGGTGACCAAGGGTAAAAGGGCTGGTCAAGGTGGTTCTTGGCCAAAGGATAAGGGCAAAGGTAAGGAGACCAAGCCCCTGCCAGAGGCCAAGGGTCCAAAGATTGCTTCCAAGGCTAAGGATGCTACTCCTAAGGCCAAGGATGCTACTTTCAAGGCAAAGAAGGTTGATCCCAAATCCAAGGAAGCTGATCCTAAGGCCACTAACCCTCTTGTCCCAAGGCCTAGCTTAAGATTTTTCTTTCTTTCTCTATACTTTTCTTTTTGTTGCAGTAGTTTGCCATGGTTGGTGATGTATATTTATTATCGATTAATGAAAAGACATCAGTTTTTGCTTTATGAAATTTTTGTTTTTCCTGCAATATTTATCTTTGATTGGCTGTAGTTACTGTTCTTCCTTTTGCTGAGAGATTAAATTAATGAAGCTTCTAAGGGTGAAAACCCATATCTTGACAAAAAGCTAACAACAATGAACTGATGTTAAATCAACTAATTAAGCCCACGTAGATAGTGAGAAAAATAACTAAGTGTTGGTATTGAAATCTCTATAATAAAACATTTAGTAGAGAAAGGAGTGTTTGAGGTCTCTAATGTTAAAAGTACTTTATGAGTGTACCTTCAGAGTCTTTTGACCAAAATCCAAGGCGAGTCCCCATTTTTTCTTGGTGATGCACATGCCGAGGTCCCATCCTTGGTGAAATTACTAAGTGTTATTTTACTCAAGGCACGTGCTCCAAGGAACCAAGCATGACTAATGTTTCGTTTAACACTTAAACAAATAACCAAGAATATTAATTTACCTAAAGTATGTGGTCTGAGGAGCCAAGCATGACCAATGTTTTGTTTAATATTCAAACAAATAATGAAGAGTATTAATTTATCCAAGTTATATGGTCTAAAGGACCAGGCATAACCAAGGTCCTATTTAACACTTAAGCAAAAAACCAAGAATATTGATTTACCCAAGGTATGTGGTCCGAGGAGCCAGGCATGACCAAGATTTTGTTTAATATTCAAACAAGTAATGGAGAGTATTAATTTACCCAATGCATGTGATTCGAGGGACCTAGCATAACTAAGAATCTGTTTAACACTTAAGCAAATGATCAAGAATATTAATTTACCCAAGTTATGTGGTCCAAGGAGCCATGCATGACCAAGGTTTTGTTTAATATTCAAACAAGTAATGGATAGTATTAGTTTACCCAAGGCATATGGTCCAAGGGACTTGGCATAACCAATGTTCTGTTTAACACTTAAGCAACCAAGAATATTAATTTACCCAAAGTATGTGATTCGAGGAGCCGGGCATGACCAATGTTCAGTTTAATATTCAAATAAGTAATGGAGAGTATTAATTTACCCACGGCATGTGGTCTGAGGGACCTGGCATAACCAAGGTTTTGTTTAACACTTAAGCAAATAACCAAGAATATTAATTTATTCAAAGTATGTGATCCGAGGAGCTAGGCAGGACCAAGGTTCTGTTTAATATTCAAACAAATAATCAAGATGACATATAACTTTAACAAAAACATGGCAGAATTGCATTTCATTAATAATAATACCTTCGCAGATTATTTACATTCCAGGGGCGTAGTACAACATGTTCTTCTAGATCTTCTAAGAAGTATGCACCTATACCAATTACCGAGGTGATACAGTATGACCCTTCCCAATTGGGCCCTAACTTTTGCTACACTGGGTTTTTTGCAGTACCCATAACATTTCTTAATACCAGGTCCCTAGGGGCTAATAGTCTTAACTTCACACTGGAGTTATACTCCTGCTTGAGCTTTTGCTGATAGTTTGCCAATTGAACCATGGAGTGAATAAGCTTGTCCTTAGCATTGGGAATCTAGTCTCAAGAGGAATCACAGCCTCGGCCTCGTATGTCATTGAGAAGGGTGTTTCCCCTGTGGACCTACGAGGGGTAATCCAAAGAACATGTGACAGCTCTTCCACCCATTTACCTTTTGCGTTATCCAACCTCTTCTTGAGTCCATTTACTATGACTTTATTGATGGCCTCAGCCTGTCCATTCCCTTGTGGGTAAGTCGGAGTTGAGTACATGTTCTTAATCCTCAATTCACAACAATACATTTTGAAAGTTTTGCTATCGAACTGAAATCCATTGTCCGAGATGAAGGTATGGGGAATCCCGAATCGAGTGACAATATTCTTTTGCTCAAACCTCTTGGCATCTACGTCCCTAATATTCGCCAGTGGCTCCTCTTTAACCCATTTGGTGAAGCACTTAGTGCTGACCAAAAGCCATCTCATATTCCCTACTGCTTTAGAGAAGGGCCCTATAATATCCAGGCCTCATTTAGCGAAAGGTCAGGGACTAGATAGAGGGTTAAACATACCCCCCAGTTGATGAATGTGTGGAGCAAATCTTTGGCATTAGTCACACTTTTTCACGTACTCCTGTGCTTCCCTTTACATGTTTGGCCACTAATATCCCTGAGTGAAGGCCTTGTGAGACAACGACCTGCCTCCCATATGGCTCCCACAAATCCCCTCATGTAGCTCTTTCAAGAGTGGTTCCATTGCATCAGGGTGGATGCACAACAAATATGGTCTAAAGAAAGAGAGCTTGTACAACTTCTGGTCCTCAAACAACCAAAAGCGAGGAGCTTTTCTCTACACCTTATCGGCCTCCACTTTTTCCTTAGGCAAGACATCATTCTTGAGGAACAACAAGATAGGATCCATCCAAGTAGGCCCTACCCGGACCTGATGGATCTGGGCCTTCTCCTTCTTTGAATCAGTGGATTTACACAAATCCTCAAAAGCGAGGAGCTTTTTTCTGCACCTTATCGGCCTCCATTCTTTCCTCGGGCAAGATGTCATTCTTAAGGAATAGCATGATAGGATCCATCCAACTAGGCCCTACTCGGACTTAATGAATTTGGGCCTTCTCCCTCTTCAAATCAGTGGGTTTACACAAACCCTCGACTAGGATAATCAGAAGTAAGCTCTGCGCCGAGGAGATTGCGAGAGTGGCAAGAGAGTCTGCATGTGTGTTTCTACTTCTAGGGATTTTCTGTAAGGCGAAAGACTTGAACCCTGATTGCAGGTGCATAACTTGACCTAAATATCCTTGCATCCTCGCATCCCTGGCTTCCAACTCTCCATTTACCTGGCCAACAACCAACCTTGAATCTAAAAACACCTCTACTATTGTTCCTCCGATTTTCTAAACCATATCCATTCCAACTAGCACAGCCTCATACTTGGCCTCATTGTTTGTGGTTGAGAAGCCCAACCTCAAGGATTTTTTAATAGTAATATTATCGGGAGATATCACAACTAGCCCCACTTCGGATCCCCTTTTTTTGGCTACACCATCAACGTATACCTTTTAGGTCAGAGATTCTTACAAGGACACCACCCCAACTGATTTTCCATCCTTGCTTTGCTCTACTTCTTCCTTTTCTAGTGGGGATTCAGCAAACTCAGCCATCCGCAAGGACTTGTCCCTTAACAGAGGTACGAGTCATATACTTGATATCAAAATCCCTAAGGATCGTATCCTAATTGGCAATCCTTCCCGTGTAATCAACTCTTTGAAGCAAGGATTGAAGGGGAAGTTGGGTTAAAACCACGACCATGTGGGCTTAGAAGTAATGAGGGAGCTTACGCGTAGCATAAACCACTACTAAAATGGCCTTCTCCAGTGGTAGGTAGCGAACTTTTGCCTCATGCAATGACTTGCTCACAGAATAGACTGGTCTTTGCACTCCGTTGTCAACTTGTATCAGTACTAGGCTCACTGCATAGGAGGCTACTGTAATGTACGCAAAAAAGGACTTCCTCCTCCTTGGGCCTGGACATAATCGGTGGCTGAGAAAGGTATTCTTTTAGCTGCTAGAAGGCTAGGACACATTTCTCAGTCCATTCAAACCCTTTCCACTTGTGCAAAAACTAGAAGAAAGGCTTACACTTGTCTACTCACCGAGAGATGAATCGGTGTAGAGCAGAAGTCATTCCTGTTAACTTTTAGATCTTTTTGGGATTCTAAAGAGGTTACAAATTGTTAATTGCCCTAATCTGGTGAGGGTTGACTTTAATTCCACGGTGGGTGACCATGTAGCCTAGAAATTTACCTGAGTTGATGCCAAATGAACATTTGGAAGCATTGAGACGTTGTTTATGTCCCCTAAGTATTTCAAAGACGCTCCCAAGGTCACTCATGTGCTCGGATACTACCTTGCTTTTTATCACCATATCATCTATATAAACCTCAATATTTTTGCCTAACTGTGGCTCAAACATCATGGTCATCATCCTTTGGTAAGTAGACCCTGCATTCTTCAGCCCAAAAGGCACTATCTTGTAATGGTAGTCTCTAGGTGTAACAAAAGCTGTCTTCTCCTAGTCTCCCAAGGCTATTGGTATTTGATGGTACCCTTGAAAGGCATCTAGGAAGCTCATTCGAGGATGGCCCGCCGTCGCATTCACCAACTGGTCTATCTGAGGCATGGGGAAGGGATCCTTTGGGCAGACCTTATTTAAATCTGTGAAATCTACACATACTCGCCACTTCTCGCTTTTCTTCTTCATCACCACTGTATTGGCCAACCACTCAGGGTAAAACACCTTTTAATAACCTTTGCCTGCTTAAGCTTGGTCACTTCCTCTCTAATGACATCAGAATGTTCCTGAGATGGTCGCTGAGGTGGTTACTTTTTGGGCACGGTGGATGGATTGATGTTCAAGTGATGAAAATGAAGCTTGGATCCACCCTAGGAGCTTCATAGGCATTCCACACAAACACATTGAGGTTTTTCCTAAGAAACATTACTAGTTCCTCATTCTCTCGAGGAAGCAGTTGAACTTCGATTTGAAAGAACTTACCCTTGTCATCACCAACAATAATTCTTTCTAGCTCCTCACATTCTGCCTCTCCTACTACCACGTCTATGGACCATACTAACACTTTTGATTGCTATAAACCCTGGTCGGCAATAGCCGAGGACTCACTTTCAGCCTGATGCCTCACTGTAGCCACCAAGCACTGCCTAGCTACAGACTGGCTTCCTACCAGTTCCTTAACTCAATCCCCTAATAGATACTTCACCTTTAAGTGCAGGGTGGAAGGCACGACCCTCATGGCGTGGAGCCAAGGTCTTGCCACAATAGCAATATAAGGGGAGTATGCGTCTACCACAATGAAGTTCACTTCCACGACCTCTAACCCAGTCTGAACAGGTAGCCTGATTTGGCCATTCGAAAAGACAAATTTTCCATCGAACCCTATCAGAGGGGAGTCATAGCTGGCTCAAGCCTCAGCTTCAACCCCTTATACAGGTTGGGGTACATGATCTCAACCCCGCTACCTTAATCTACCAGCATCCTCTAAACGTCGTACCCTATGAGAGTAACTACCAGGGCATCATCATGTGGCTGCAAGGTTCCAATTTTATCCTCATCGAAAAAGTTCAAAGCTAGTCGGCCCTCCAATTTAACCCTCTTCGAATTAAGGGGCGAGTCCTCTATGGATGACCGAGCTACAGACATCACCCTGGATGGCTGAGAATTAGTCCTCCCTGTGGCAGCCAGGATGACACTGATTGTACCCAAAGGTGGTCTTGCAGAAGCATTTCTCTGACCTCTGACCCAGTCTGGCCACCAAGCTCGCTGGGTTGGTACAGGAATTGCCTTAACTTTCCACCTTAGACCAACTGCTCCAGGTGATTCCACAAAATCCTGCAATCTTTTGTGGTGTGTCCTCGCTACTGGTGGTATTGGAAATTAAGGCTTTGGTTGCGCTTTGCGAGATCTCGTCCCATCTTACTTGGCCGCTCAAAGTATGACTCATTCTTAATTTTTTCCAGGATCTGATGTACTAGCTCTCGAAACACCGTGTTAGCCGCTTGAGCAACGATAGACCCAGATTGCTCAACAAAATCTCTCCTAGGATGGTTTTTGTTGTATTGATTCGACCTAAAATCCCTTCTATCCTGAGGGACAATTTTAGCTTTCCCTTTACCTTGTTGTTGATCTTCCTCAACCCGCTTCTACTTGTCAATACGGTCCATGAGCTAGCATACACTTTCAATAGGTTTCACAGTCAAAGATTTTCTCAAATCATGCTCAGCAGGTAAGCCAACCTTGAATGCCCTTATAATCACGTCATTGAAATTCTCATTTATCTCATTAAACATCCCCTAGTATCTGTCGAAAAATGTCTTTAAGGTTTCCCCTTTTCGCATGGCCATAGACAACAGGGAGTCCAAAGGTCAAGGGACTCTGCTGCAAGTTATGAAACGAGAACCAAAGGCTCTTGTGAGTTCCTTAAAGGAGTAAATAGAACCCTCCCTTAAACCATCGAACCATCTTATTGCCACGGGCCCCAAACTGGATAGGAATACCTTGCACATCAAGGCCTCATTCTTCGAGTGAACAGTCATCCTCTGGTTGAAGTGGCTAACGTGCTCTACAGAGTCCGTTTTGCCATTATACATGGTGAATGTTGGCTGAGCAAACCGCCGAGGAAGTTTTCCTCCCTCAATCCTACGGGTGAAAGGTGACTTGGAGATCTGATTCAGAGCCTTACTCATAGCGTCGTTGCCCAGGACTTTGTGAGATAGACCCTTCCCTCTCCGCCTATTGTGGTGCTTCTCATCACAGGAAAAAGACTCATTGGGAGAAGTCCTTGACCTAGGCCAACAGTTGTTATCGCCATCACCACCAGAAGAGTGGTCAGAACTCGAAGGAGTTCCTTCACGTTGCTTGCGGTGTAATCTCCTTCACAAACAGTCTATCTCCAGCTGCAGGCTTCTGGTGTTTTCCTCATGAGAAATGTGACTTCCACCTCGAGATGGGCCCCTACTGTTGTGTGTAGTGTGCACACTAACCTCCCAGTCCCTTCTTTGTTCAAGGTTGAGAAAATGATCTTGACGTTAAGAACCAACAGACTCTTCTTGGTCAGGCCCTGAACCTACCATTTGTGAACGTTGGTCTCACTAAAGCTCAAGCCCTTCCCCACAGATGACGCCAATGGTAAAGGCAGGTTTTGGATCCTAAGCCCAAAAAGTAACAGGGTTAGGGCCCAGAAAGCCTAACATAATGAATTTGTAGAGAGTGAGCTTATAGGTTGGGCTTCAATGGAAGGACCAACACACACAATGAATTAAGGATAGTAGGAAAGTAAAGAAAATTGAATTGTATGCGAAGAAAATCACTCCTTGACAAAGTTTAAGGAGAGTAGTTCTTGAATATATTTCTTCAAACTTGGTTACAATTTCTGTTCTAGGTTGCTTCTTCCTCCACAATTTTTCCAATCCCCCTGTTCTGTTGGGTTTCTTACATTATATAGCCTATTTCCGTCGATCTTGTCCCTCCATTTGTTGATCACGCAAGCTGCCACCCTAGTGCTTGTCCCATCAGATATTTTCCCAAATCTTTTGTGAGTTGTAGCAACCAAGATAGTATTGTTCATGGGTCTTCTCTACATAAATGCAGCCAAGGGGTTTGGTGGGGTGCAATTAATGTGGTGGTGGCTTCTGTCCCTTTAGATACGACAAGCTTAGCCCCCTCTCTGAAGTCCTTCCCCTACAGCGTAGCCCCTTCTGATGGTGTGCCAGTGACATGGCCATGGCTCACCTCCCTAGCCGCACTGTCCGAGGGGATGGTCTCCTCGGAACTGCACTAGACTCCTCAGTTGTGGGTACAACACGTGGCATTGCTATTTTATTAAATTGTCGTACCCCATAAAAATGTTTAAAAAAATCATGTTTAGAAACACAATTTTAAGTGTTGAAATCATATTTTTACTTAGTGTCTGTTTGGATGACTTATTTTTTGCTAGCTTATTTTACTATTCAGCTTATTTTTGCAACTATTTATAGGTCTCACTACACTTTTTGGTACTATTCATGACTCATGAGTTCTATTGTACTATTTCATCTAACTTTTACCTTTATCTACAGTACTTTCATAAAAAAAATTTAGTTTCAGCAAAATAAGTGAAATTGTTAATATTTTTAGTGTTAAAAATAATATTTCACTTAAAATTCACTTAATATCCCGCCAATCAGCTGAAATTGTGTTTTTATTTTTTAAAAAGTGATGAGACATGATTTAAAAAACAAAAGGTTATAAAAAGAGCTAGATGCCCAAATAATAATAATAATAATAAAGCAACTTCGTAACAATGTCCTTGTGAGACCCACACTATGTGAAAGGATCCCTATGTTTAAGGGATGTTGCATGCAAGGTTTGATAATTCAATTTGACAATTTCTGTTCTGTTATGTATAATATAACAGTACAATTTTTTATAAATTTTTTTAGCCCATTTAGCCTATGAAAAACTAATGGGTAGCCCATTAAAAGACCCTTAGGCCTAGCCCAGTGGTACAGCCCCCTAGAGGCCCAATGTTGAGTCAAAACTAGCTGGGTTGGCCTGGCCCAGCCAACTGCTGACCCGCAATTGCAATTAATTGTAAAATGACCATTTTCTTTGTTCCCTTTTAACTTAGAAATTATGGACCATTTGCTCTTTTTTTTTTTTTGTTGAGAATCATGGACCATTTGGTTTAGAAATAGAAAGCAAATATGTAATTATATTTGGCTAGGGATCAAATTCACATAAAAGTATGGACCAGTATTTGATTAGTTAATGATTAATATTAAAGTTCAATTAAAAACAAATAAAGCTACAGATTTTTTTTTTTTTGGCTGAATGCTACAGAACTTTTTAATTTTTTTTTTTTGAGAAGATGAATGCTACAGTGCAGAACTTGAACTGGCACTGCAGCATCGAAGTTATGACGGTTCGATAAGTCATAGAGATAGAGATTAACTTATAATTCAAAGTTCTTATCAAAAAAAAAAAAAAAACTTATAATTCAAAGTTGGTCCATGCGATGGAGTTTTTTTTTTTAATGTATTATGTTCTACAGTATTATCATTAATAAATACACCGATGGTGAGCTATCAGTTGGAAAGAAGCATATATAGATTTTTTAAAATTTTTTTTTTTATCATTCAATAGAAAAATATTAATAGTTGAATAAGAGATTTGACGTTCAATCTTCGCCTACACTAAAAACTAATTAGTGTCTTGATTTGATAATAAAAAACTATCATCAGAAGTAAACGCCATAAATTGAAACTGTCTTAAAAAAAAAAAAAATTTAGTTTTAGTTTTATTTGCTTACTTCTCTTCTTTCCTTTACTTCACAGCACGCGTTTGGTTTTTATAGCTTTGAAAAATAATGTTTTTATGAGTGTACATTGTGCAGACTTCTAGTTGCTTTTATTATATCACGTTCACATACGACAACTTATGGAAGAATTAAAGTTTAAGACAAAAACTGATCGTTTAAGTGACAAATCCACTGATAGCCTCTGGTGTGAGTTGAATTATAGTTGAACCTCAACCCTACCTAGAGCACCAGCCATTGATTTCAGGAGAAATAGAAGGTAACAATTCTTTAGTCAAATAAACATCACCTTTTTGTTTGTTCCCGTAGGTTCAAACTTATAACATACACCATACGCCATAACTTAATCATTAGATTCAATTTTGGGTGATGAGATCTGTAAGCATACCCCTAGATCACTATGGTTGACTTTTGTCTTTATTTGACCAATCGGTCTCACGTCGCTTACCTACCATTTAGGTGGCATCAGCGAGATCTAGCTAAGGTAAATTATCACGTTAACTTTTAAGATTCTTCTTGTAAATTCTTTTTTAATAATATTTATGTAGTAAAATTGATAGTAACTTTAATTTTCTTCGAACTCTAAAGGCTTCAAATACAAAGCAACTAGTAAAGAAGACCAATCTAATCATAACATTGTTAAATTACATGCATGTTAGAACTTACAATATCTAATTTATTAAATCAGATAAAAAGCAAACAAAATACCTAAACAAAGGAACAAAGAAATTGTACCAGGGAATTTAAATTTATAGAGAAGTCCTAGCATAAATTAATTTTAGTCTATATCAAATATAATTTAATTATAATTAAAGATAAAAAATTGTTAATGCAAGGTTGCTTTAGTCCTATAGAACTTGTGATAAATGAGTTTTAATTGATTTCAATTTGACACATTACTATTTTTTTTTTTTTATAAATTCAAAAATTAAAATACTGACATGAAAGGGAGGTTTCAGACATTGATGTGGCACCATAAGAGGAGGGCTCTAAAAGATTCAGGGTCCATTTGGATGTAGTTGAAATTGAAAACTGAAAAATATTGTAGCAAAATAATTTTTTAATGTATAAAAAACACTGTTTACACTTAAAATTATTGTTCATTAGCCTAAAATCACTATTCATAGCCAATGAACAGTACACAATGCACGTCCCAGTGAAGAAAAAAAAAAGGGAAGAGGCTGAAATGCAGACGCTGGGCATTTCAACCCCTCCCAAAGCACACTCAGGGTAGGTTTGGATAGGGAGGTTGTGTCTACATTTCACGTTTTTGACTTTTTTTTTTTTCCTAGTGCACAGATTTCAACAACAGACATGATACACTGTTTACCACTGTATGTGAACAGTAACCGCACAGTGGTGCACTGTTCATGGACTTTTCAACTTTTTTTAAATTAAAAATGGGACTTGCAACACTATTCAAACAATTAAAAATTATTTTGTTACAGTGTTTTCAGTTTTTAACTATATCCGAACGGACCCTCAATTGCTTAAGTTTTATACTATTATTATTATCTATCAAATTTTAGATTAATTTTTTTTTTTTTTAGTCATCAACTATGGAATCTAGTTAAAAAAAGAAGTAGCTTTTCACATTGCCTAGAAATTGATGCAGACCTAATGGAGCATCGTTGAAATTCTACATGATTGGGTAAAGTGATCAAAATTTAAAATGAATTAGAATATTGGATTGGCACTAAAAAAAAAAAATCTGACCAATTATTTACAATTCAATGGAATCTCTCTTCCACTCTTACTTGCATGAGGGAGCATCTATGGAATTCGTGCACTCAATGTGAGTGAGACACGTCACCTATAGCAAAATGGACTTGTTTAGAGGTGGACACATGGCGTATCTATCTCGCATTTTAGTCATTGACCATAAACTAAGCCTTTGATGAGGTAAACCATTAAGCTAACTAAAAGAACCCACTTTTGTTTTCTTTAATTGAATAATGAGAGGATATTATTAATAAAAACTTTATAAAAAAAGTGGGGAAGAGACTTCATCTTCTTCCATAAGGTTCAAGAGAATCAAGACACAACCGAAATGAAAAAGTTGGGAATCCTCCTTTCCTCTCAAATGACAAAACAACATCAAGACTAATGTATTTAGGGTTTCTTTGGGATAATTTATTTTTGTTAGGTCATTTTACTTACAAATAAATTGTATAAATACACTAAAGTAAGTCTAATTCAATGTAAAGATTTGATAGGGAACAAATTTAAATGTGAATATAGTATTATGTAATCTAAAATCAATATCCTCTTTTATTTAATGAAATATGATTTTAAATGATATGTCACTATGTACACATTTACATTTATGGGGGTTGACAATATCTCATACTCTTCAAGTTTGTAACGAAGTTGGTGTTAATGGGACCAAACTTAACCAAACTATTCTAGCTCAGTTGTACAACAGATCAATCGATTTTCCCCCCCAAGTGATGAGTCTTCTCCCGGAAGCTATGTGAGCCTTCTTCAAGAAGCCTTGGGAGTGTATTTCTACCAATAGTCAACATAAGGATCTTACCTACTAAACAGATAAGCATGAAATGCTATTAGACTTAAAAAAGAGGAGCCCAATTTGTCACTTGGAATACGTTGAGCTTACGCCCTCTTAACTAGTCTAAAGAGGACAAAGAAATGTCAAAACCTTCACATTTGCCTTTTAGGGGAATAGATCCAAGATGCAACCAATCCTCACGGTTACCCAAAATTCACCAAGTTAAAGACAGTACTATTTTCATAATTTTACCTATTAAAACTATTCACAAAACTCTTATCACTAATTTAATGATCAAGGATCTAAAACCAGCCCACCAAGATTAGTCAATGATCTAGGAAGTCTATTTGTCTTATGTAGGAGTCTACCAAAACACCGAGTAGTTAGACAGTCATTGCCAATTTCGTCAAAATCCTCCTTGTGGTTGGATAAAGTTTGGGTCGAGTGCTCTTGTGCACTGAATCTAACAAGAGGTGGTTATAAAAAAAAACAAATCTAATCGGAGACCCCACTTTTTTTTCTTTAATTGAATAATAAGAGGATATTATTAATAAATAAAAAAAAGTGAGGAAGAGACTTCATCTTCTTCCAAAGGGTTCAAGAGAATCAAGACACAACCAAAATGAAAAAGTTGGGAATCCTTCTTTCCTCTAAAATGACAAAAGAGTATCAAGACTAATGTACGAAGGGTTTGTTTGGGATAAATTTATTTATTTTAGGTCATTTTACTTACAAATAAATTGTATAAAAACACTGAAGTAAGTCTAATTCAATGCAAAAATTTGATAGTGAACAAATTTAAATGTGAATATAGTATTATGTAATCTAAAATCAATTATCCTCCCTTATTTAATGAAATATGATTTTAAATGATATATCACTATATACACACTTACATTTATGTGAGTCAACAATATCTCATGCTTAAACTTTAGCTTTGTAACAAAGTTGGTGTTTATGGGACCAAACTCGACTGAACTATTTTAGCTCGGTTGTACAACAGATCGATCAATCCCCCCCCCCCCCCCCCCCGGCCCAAGTAATGAGTCTTCTCCTAAAAGCTATGTGAGCCTTCTTTAGGAAGCCTTGGGAATGCATTTCTACCACTAATCAACATGAAATATATTAGACTTAAAAAAGAGGAGCCCAATTTGTCATTTGAAAAAATTATGTTGAGCTTACACCCTCTTAACCAATCTAAAGAGGATAAAGAAATGACAAAATCTTCCATTTTCCCTCTTGGGGGAATAGATCCAAGATGCAACCAACCCTCACGATAACCCAAAATTGACAAAGCTAAAGATAGCATTGTTTTCATAATTTCTACCTTTTAAAATTATTCACAAAACTCTTATCACTAATTTAATCATCAAGGATCTAAAACCAACCCACCAAGATTAGTCAATGATCTAGCAAGTCTATTTGTCTTATGCAGGATTCTACCAAAACACTAAGTTGTTAGACAACCATTGCCAATTACATATAAGTCCTCCTTGTGGTTGGATAAAATTTAGGTCAAGTGCTCTTGTGTACTGAATCTAACACAAGATGGTTATCAAAAAAAAAAAAAATCTAATATGAGGTGGACAAATATTTTATATCATATCAAGTCTAATATATTATATAGCACTGGACTCAAACTGTGTCTTTTGTGATTCTCCTTTGTTTCAAACACCACCCTACCTACTTTTTATGCACACTAATCTAAACTATAAATTAAACCAACTACCTTTCAAAGCAAAGCAAGTTGATGGCAATTCATTGTATGTTCAAGTTAATCCAATCGATAAAGTTCATTATCGTGGAATAAGAGATCTGTGGTCTTATTGGCTATTGGTGTTTTGATATATGGATCCTATAAATTTGTAATATTATATGTTAAAAAAAAAAACTTATACCCATTAATTAAGGCCCAATCTAAGTGGTAGAAGTCAATAATTTAATACTATAGGTGAGGGCAAATTCGTGATGAGAGTGGAAAAGGGCAAACCGAAAGACATAATCGGACGACGAAGCAAACTGGCGCTTTTTTTTTTTCTTTATAGTGGAGTTGAGAGACTTTTAAAAGCATAGATAGCCCCATTAAAAAGTCCACCTTCCCACTCCTTACCTCCACTTCCATACAGACACATGCACCCACTCTTTATTTTATTTTATTTTCTCTTAAACAACTAAATAATAATAAACTATATATAAAATAAAGTTTTATTTTCTTCCCACATAATAATTTCATATATTATATATTAGATAAATAGAGCATATGCTATAGTCCTCTCTGTATCATAGTCCCCGTTGCTTTCTTCTTCTTTCTTTAGCTTCTTCTTCTTCTTCTTCTTCTTAGTCAAAAAAGTCTTCTCTCTTAGGGTTTCACCCATTGAAACCTCACTCAGAAATCCCACCAAAACGCACCGGATTTGGTACTACTCTCTCTCTCTCTCTCTCTCTCTCACTCACTCTCTTTTATTTTCTTCGTATTTAATTTTTGTTCACCAGATATTAATTCGATGATTTTTTTTTTGTTTGAAATTTATCTGTGTAAATTTAGTGAGGTTTGGTAGTTAAATTGTTAGTTGGGGCTTTTTGGAAACCTCGGAATTCGCTAATAACGGTTTAGTACGACGTGGTCCTGTGTGTGTTTGTGTGTGTGTGTGTGTTTTTGTTTGGTTTCTTTTGTTTTTTTTTTTTTTTGCTAACCATGTTTGGTTTCTTTTGTGTAGTTAGTTTCCGTATACGTAACGGACGTATGTATATAGGTATACGTGTCGTATGTTGTATGATTGAAAAAAGCAAAAGATGTTACGCCAAGAGTTTGTTTGGTGTTCCTATGTGTAAACGACAGCTCGTTTAGTTGGTAGTGTGTCTGTGTGTTTGTGGCGGAAGCTTAGGTTTTAGGAATCAAAGACTGAAAATTTATAGTTGGGAAATGGGAATTTCTGCTGGTAATTGTGATTTTCTGACGGGTTTTTTGTCGGCCCTTTGGACTGATCAGATTGAGTAATTATTAGATACTTTCAGTTTCAGATCACAGTCCACATCATAAATGCTAGAATTTAGTTTATTGATTGTGAATCAGTGTTGTATGTGCTCTATGTGAGATTAAGTGCGATGTTTCGGTTAATGTTTTAGTTGTTGTTGCAAGTTTTTGTTACTTGTGGAAGCATGGTATTTAGTTTTTGATGGCTTGCTAGATAGATATAATACAACATGCAATTAATATTTTTGTTTCAAATTTTTACTTTATTTACTATTTAGACTGTCGATAAGATGTCACTATATAAATAGTCTTCTTTCCCAATTCAGATTGAAAGCTTAATTTCTTAGACATACAGTATGAGATTATGGGTGACATCATTCATGACACATGCTTCCAGTACCAATGAGGCTCTTCACTATTTGTTATAAAGTTGTTAGGTATGAAGAGAACTCACATGAGCCTATTGGCTTGTACTGGTGACCGGTCTCCTGTTTCTTAGCAATGCAGTATGACAGATCTAATGGTTTTTCATTGACATCTTTTGCATTGGTTTGTTTTTAAGCTTAGGTTTGGACTATATCAGATTCATGGGCTTGGAGTACCAAAAGTTGTGGTCTATGTTGAATTGAAGAGTTTACAATTTATGCTGTTTATTTCAATGTCTATAGTTTAGATCTTGCATTTTCTTTTATGGAAGGCTATTAACTGTTTTTGTTCATTCAATTTTTTTGTTTTTTTGATTGCTTATTTAGAAGCATAAAGAATTTCATTCCAAGTGAACCTAAGCCAGTATGGATCAGCTAGGGCATGGTCAGCCTGCAGGTCAAGTGCCATATGGCCTCAATCCATATCAATCAAACCAAATGATTGGGGCCTCCCAACCTGGATCAGTGGGAACTATGCAGTCTCCTAGTCAGACAGCAGGACTCTCTGCCTCTTCAGCTCAGCTTGCACAACACCAACTTGCTTATCAGCACATTCACCACCAACAGCAGCAGCAACTGCAACAACAGCTCCAAAATTTTTGGACAAATCAGTACCAAGAGATTGAACAGACTTCTGATTTCAAGAACCATAGCCTGCCATTGGCTAGAATTAAGAAGATTATGAAAGCCGATGAGGATGTAAGGATGATATCAGCTGAAGCCCCGGTCATATTTGCCAGGGCCTGTGAAATGTTCATTCTAGAGTTGACACTTCGGTCATGGAATCACACGGAGGAGAACAAAAGGAGGACACTCCAGAAAAATGACATTGCAGCTGCAATTACAAGGACTGATATATTTGATTTTCTGGTTGATATTGTTCCAAGGGAGGATTTGAAGGATGAAGTACTTGCATCGATCCCAAGAGCTGGAAATCTTCCAGTTGGAGGTGATGCTCTTCCTTACTATTACATGCAACCTCAGCATTCTTCACAGGTTGGTGCTCCAGGGATGATCATGGGCAAGCCGGTAATGGATCAAGTTTATGGCCAACAGACTCGGCCTTACATGACTCAGTCGGCATGGCCACATCTACAGCATGAGCAGCCACCCTCAGATTCTTGAGTGGCAGTAATAGCTGACTTGAAACATGAAAGACATGTGGGTGAGTTAATCATGATGATAGTTTGTGGTTGTAATATGAAAGTCAAGAGTGCTTCTCTTTGGTGCAGTACAAGTTAATTATTTTGCTTGACATCTAGTTATTTACAGTTAAAAAAGTGCTTGTTGTTGGTTAATTGGTACATTTTCCCAAATCACGTAAAAGTTGTGACCTCTTGTTCTGTAGATAATTGGATTTCATAGTTCCTCTTTTTTTTATGTGCAATATAAAGATTTCTTCATGATGTTGTTTTACTTAACATGATAGCTTCAAATGCCCTTTTCATCTCTTTCCTGTTGTAAAATTCCAAGCTATGGCGATTGGTTTATTGGGCTGCTTTTCATAGCAGCGAAATCTGTTGCATGTAGAATCAACAAAAAGCATCAAGTTTCTGCAAAATGATGCCCCATATTAGTTGAATTACAATGTTCTCTATCTTGAGAGTGATATTTTTTTGGGTGGTTATACTCAATTTAGTTTACTTTTGTTCAAGATATTTTAGTGATTTTTCTGGAATCTTAAACAGTTGGCTGGGAGTCACAATTGATGTCTCTCTTTTTCCTATCTCTCCAGTTTTACTGTGATACTTTATGCAAAAAGTTTGGGGGGTGGTAAAATGTCTTTTTCGAGGTCATGTTAGAGAAAATTCCAAAGTCACAGAATTGAATACATAAATTGAGGAAAAGCCAATATCAACCCTCGAGCAATATCATTAGTCACTTCCTCACCCCTTGCAACTGTAGTGCAGTGCAAGACCAAACTTTTTTTGCTGTTACAGCAGTGAGCAGTGCAAGTCTGCATGTTATGTTTTTTAGTTTAATAATCTGTCCGACTAATGCTAGTCTAAATTATGTGGATACTTGAATGTATGAGATGGGTTTCCGAGAAGAGGAAAATTTTAATACTTAGAGCAGTCCTGTTTTTTGAAAGATAGGACCCGTATCACTGTTGTAAAATAGCGGAAGCCCAAATTATTAAGATTGATTGTGAAAATATTTTAGGCTTGTGAAAGATATTCAAACTAACAATAAGGACGAAGAAAATTAATCCAAAAGAAAATAGACACAAATCACCAAGATTTACGTGATTCGGCAATAGCTTACATCTACGGGTGACGACGAACAAATTTCACTATAACAAATTTGGAATAATACAAATTAGTATAGAGACACTCTCATAAACCCAAATTTTAAATACACCCAAATAACTCTCTCTCAAAAATACAAAACAAAAGAACCAAATACGAACCAAATAACCAAAAGTTCACAAATACCAAATACGAATTGCACACAAACCAAAAAGAGAGCCACAAATCAAATCCAAAAGTTGCAATGCACCAAGAGAGAGCAAATCACCCAATTGTAAAACCAAAACCAAGCGGCAACAAACTTCTCTCACTATTTCAAATTGCAACCCACAAATATCAAATAACCAAATGAAGAGAGAGTCTTTTTCTTACATACTATCTATCTTTTTCTCTCTAATTTTCTGTAATAGCACTATGCTTATATAGGAGAATTGAGTCGGCTAGTAATCCAAAACCAAAAAGGACTAGATTTCTTTTCCACACACAAAAGAAGAATCACTCCTATTTCAAATAGAACTCAAAATTAAGTGGTAGACAAAACTTCTAATAAAGTTTGATAACTTCAAACAACAGTAACCCAAAAGGAATAAAATTCCTTCCTTATCCAAATCCAATAAGGAGTCGAATTCCTAATTCAAGCCATATTCTACGTATCACAACCACTTAACATGTTTTTAAGTTTAATAATCTATCAGACTAATGCTAGTCTAAATTATGTGGACACTTGAATGTATGAGATGGGTTTCTGAGAAGATTAAAATTTTAATACTTGGAGCAGTCCTGTGTTTTGAAAGATAGGACTCATATCACAACCACTTGACATGTTTTTTAGTTTAATAATCTGTCAGACTAATGCTAGTCTAAGTTATTTGGACACATGAATGTATGACATGGGTTTCTGAGAAGAGGAAAATTTTAATACTTTAGAGCAGTCGTGTGTTTTGAAAGACAGGACCCATATCACAAATTCACAACCGCTTAGTTTTCATTGAAATACAGAAAGTAACAAAATGCAAGTTTCTGCTTTATCTGCAATTAGTGGCAGTACAAATAATGCACTGGCCTAATATCATTAATGGTGATAATGGTTTGCCAACCTGCCCGCCACCCAATAGCCATTGTTCACTTTACGTGTCCCTTTTCTTTCCTCTCTATCAACTATCATACATGAATTCATTATTGCAATTCTATAATGGCCGCTTTTAAGCATTCTATATTAGCTTTAATGCAATTGAACTTTTTTTAGCACCTGTGTAATCGCACTCATGTAATCTTAATCCACACATGGGGGAATAAATAAAGCAAAAGTTAATGCACTAGAATCCCTTTGCCTTACGTGGTTGGTATCTTTTGTCACTTCTTTGCAAGTTCAAAATCATCGATACTGTTAAATTTTAGTTTGACAATATCCATGATAATGTAATTTAGAATGAGTCATTAAAAATGTTCAAGGATCTCAAAAAGTACATTATGTATAGATTTCGACAGTCACTCAATTGATCAAGATCCATAATTTGACAAATGCTTGATCAATCAAAAGAAAGGTTTCAATAGTTCCTCAATCGATTGAGAATCACAGAATAAGTTTTACGTGCATGTTTTAATTGAAACTGGTGTGGTGCCTTTGTTTTCTAAAACAATTACTACATAAGGATTTACATGCGCGACTTCCAAGCAGCTTGGAGAGGCAGACAGAGCAAAACAGAGAGTAATTTGAAGTCTCCATCAATTCAACCCATAAGTACAAAAGAGCATATCCTCATCGATTTGCAGCCGTACTCGTGATCAAGAAGATTAAAACCACAAAGCCTTCATCCTAGTGAAGTTCACTGTGGTAGCAATCTTTTAAGAATGTACTTGGAGTCAGTTAGAGGTTCTAGTAAAATACAAGTCATTTGTGAAGGGATTCATGTATGAGAAGTTTGGAAGCTCTGAAACTATTGCAGGTCGCAACAGTGTGTTCATATTCTGGGATTGCAGAGTCTGGGTGACAAAAGTTCTCCCTCCCCCTTCCAGTGGTTTTTCCTTTGGAGACGTTCTCCATCAATTTCCACTTCGTCACCAAATCTGCATGTCATTATTGTTTATTGCGTTGCTTAATGATTTGGTGCTTGCTGGTCTGTGGTGATAAATAACTAATTTGTAAATCACATAATAGGATGAATTGGCAAAGTGTTAATAATTTTGTTGCATATTATCTTTGGGGACTAAACCGGATTTAACATATTCCTAATCTATCCCTATCAAGTAGTCATCATGTCTATTAAATTGAAAGAAATCTAAAGGAGAGTGATTTGTAACACAACATCCTACAGAATTGGGTTGAAATGACAGTTCCATATATTAAGCAGAGAAGAATTACTCGTTTGATGACATGGCCATAGATCATTGGGACAGGTGGTGGTCTAGGATTTCACAAAGGGCATGAGAAGGACCAAATTTGTAGTATATCAACCAAAAGAAAAACCAACCCTTCTTAATATGTCAATCTTCTTTACAGTAAATACTTCATTGAATTTGAGAGCAAGAAGGACAAAAGTGGGGGAAGAGCAAGACACGTCTTACAAGATTAGGACAGGAAGAAACAGAAAATAGGTTCAACCCAGCAATGTCTCTCCCGGGGCCGCCGTTGTGACTCTCACTATGAAGCAGCAGCTTCAAATGGCAGGACAAATATCCTCCAAACTGCCAAAAAAAGAGTTTTAAAGCTGAGACTCAACTCTTGTTTTACACTTGAAAATCATTCTCAAAGGAGCCAATACCTTTGCCCCAAGCACTCAATGATATCGCTAGTAAGTGTAGACCTTTTCTTATTCTGAAAAGCAAGTGATGCAGCCTTCCTCATTAAAGCAGACCCAGCAATGCACCCCAATATTGTTGGATTAATTTTGCTGAAACATCAAAAATAAGGAAACAACCAATTTCAACAAGGGAAATACTACATGGAATAGAAAATTAGGAACCAAGCAACGATGTAGTAATAGATAAATTAACTAAAACCTGATAGGCAAATCCCCTTCTGCAGCTGAAAGATGTTGACGAGCCCATGATAAAAATACTGCAACACTGGAACCAACAAAAAGGAAATATATGTTACTAAAACCTCAGGACTCTATAACATAAAAGCATTGAAACCTCTCAACTTTTGAGTTCTAGATACAGATGCATTAGTTTGAATCATTCACCACCTCAGGCTACATTTCAATTTTCTTTCCCTCATTTATTTACAAGATCCAAATGGAGGGTCCAGAAAGGGCATAAGGTTACCAGGTAAGACATACAAGAGAGAAAAATATTGAGCAATAAAGATAAATATACACAACAAAAGTAAAAAGAAGCCACCTAAAGTATTCAATTCAACCACTCCCTAATCACAATATCAGAAACTATCTACCCATCAGCTAAAATATTTTTACTAGCAGGATGTGTGTTAAAAATCATAAAGTCACTTGCCTTCCAGAAAGTATATCACCCTGGCCACCACAGCGTCGCGGAGAACCATAGATGCTTACTGATTTGACTGCACAAAGCAACAATTACTATTATTAAACCAAGTTCCAAAATCCACAGTTTTAATAATAAAAGGATAGTAGCAATGCCTCAAAATCAAACATAGTCCACAAAGATGTCAGATTAGTTCAATTTGTTCAGTTCATAGAGTGCGTCAATGGCCGAAGCATGTGACTCACAAATTACTCATATATCAAGATAAATCTAAATTATACATAAAAGCATGAGCAGTGATGAAATATTTGTTAAAAAACATTCTCCAAAAGATATTTAAGAACACCAAAATTACCTAGCACGGAGAGTACTCATGGCTTGCCCTTTTTCCCCCCTATTATTTTAGTTTTTATTTTTATTTTTATTATATATACTAGATTTCCTCATGCTGTACCCCTTTCTTTTCTCCGCCCACCACCACCCCCTCCAAATTCCAAATGTGCAAGGTTATTTCAAGCTGGGTCCTCTTGCATTAACTAGGCACTTTTTATTTTCCCTTTTCCCAACAGTAGAAAAATGGGATTGATATTGAATAGAGAAAAATAAAGATTGGCCTCCTTAAATTTGGGTTTCTTAGTTTAAGTTTCATTCAAATTAGGTTTCTTATTTTTGTATTTTCTTCTCTAACTGGTGATTGGTTATGGGCTGGTGACAACTGAGAAAACTAAATACATATACATACATATTCAAAGGCCCCTGCTACAAGTCCCAAGACAATTTCAACAATGTAAAAGACCAAGTAACTGGATTTGAGCTTAATTTCACAGGGAAGTTAATCCAAGGTACTCAGTGGTTGTCCTTGAGTAGACCACGTTTGGCATCTAGATTACAAGCTCAATGTTGCTGATATTTGATAATTAGAAGCACCATAATCATTCAATCCATAAATTGAAAACCAGACCGTATGGGCTGAAGGTGCCTTATCCTACATTGCAAGGACTACAAGGAATTAATCTACTTGTGTTTCCTACTGTTATGCCACTGTGTCACATCAAATGCACTGCCTCTGTTGACCATATATGCTTCCCCAAGGATGAAAGGACATTTCAAACCCAAAGGAGTATGACATACATCCATAGAAGAACAACTACATAAAATTTAAGCATAAATTTTGCATATTAATATATAAAAATAATGAAAATTCATTATTACAAAAATCATCCAATTCACTACCTGTCTCACCATCACTAATGAGGTCAGATTTTCCTTTCCGTAGGATGGTTACGCTGCCAATCCTGATCAAGAAGGCACATAATTCATTTAATTTTCTAAGAATAGTGAACTCAGTCAGAGTAAAAGATAATATACCAACCCCAATATAATTTTAAGGTTATATGCATTGCCAAAGAGTGAGGTACTTAAGAAAGTGAAAGTATTTATGCGTGAATGTGAGACTTGATATGTTCTGCATCAAAAAAACATTCCTAATGCCTCCACGGCAATAGAGAAACTTGAAAGATAACTTTACCCTTTGGCAAGAGATAGTAATTGCTCATGAGCGTCATGATCATCAACTTTACAATTCAGCACTTTCTCAACAAGGCGCTTATATTCATTTATGTTTGGGGTAAGGACAGCTAAGGGATAACCGCTAACAAGATCAAGACTGTCCGTAACAAGAAAAAGTCCATCCTGGAAAAATTCCATAGTGTCAGCTGAAAGGACAACCCAGATACCATATTGTAAAGGATACAGGTTGAAAATAGATTATCAATTACAAATCTGAACCCATTCATGCACACAATTGTAGATTACATACCCCATCTATGACAATTGGGACATTCGATTGTCTTGCATGCTTCAAGATTTCACGAACACAGTCCTAAACATGATATTTAAGAAAATATCTTAGGATGACATTTGACAAAATGCACTGTATGCTAAAGACAGAATAGAAAGTACAACTGAATGCAAAGTAAAAGTGAAAAATTCCCATGGCAACTGTGTGCAACATTGTTTAAGAATACAAATGTAGCACAAACTTAATTAAAACGAGAGTTTGGTAACAATATCAATATCATAGGTAAAGGCTGTGAACTGCATAACTTAAATTGATCTTTTCAATTAAATTTGAGACTCAATAAACTACATAAAAACACACCAGAAGAAATGGGTCCCTTCCAAGTCCTGGACCAACAACAAGACAGTCAAATCTTTCCATCCACTTATCAACCTCAGCAAGAACCTTGCCTGATATGGATGGTTTGTCCTCATCCCTGAAAACATTCTTATAAGAAATTCAGGATCTCACTCAATAATAAAGTTTGCATACTGAAAGGGATAAGAAAATTAACCAAAAAAAAAAGGAGTCACCTAACGCTGTAGGATTCTTCTAAAATGGGGTGCACAATCAACTCAGGACTATAGCTTTTTATGACTGAAGCGGCATCTTTTGTACAGAAAACATGAGACAAATCTGCCCCCTGAAAGCAAAGAAGATAACTAAGTCCATTCAAACTGGCAGGTGATAAATAAATGAAAGCAACAAAGCACTTTGAAGAAATACAGCGAAAAAAGAAAAGAAAAAAATCAATAAGCTACATGCTTAAATTGAAACAAGCCAGAAAGAAAGGAAGAAAAATGAGTTAGGGGACTAACAATTTTTAAAGCTGAAATAGCTGCAAAATAGGGAGCACCTGTGTATTCACGACACCCGCCAATAACAGCTATCTTCCCTGATAGGACACATAGAGTGATTAAAACATGAAATGAAATTACTCATTATCTTATACAAAGCCTTCGTTCCGTTTAGATATTGCCTCTATTACAAAACATTAACAACAATATTCATCATATTTAAAATTAAATAAACCTTCGGGAATTACAAAAATCAGCATAATTCAAACACAGTTAAGTAAGTTGTGGCAAACTGTGAAACATTAGCACAGTAGATTCTTAAAATTCTTTACCTCAGTTAGATGTAACCGGAGTTATCAATTATCAATTCCAATAGAACAAATATACATTACCATAGAGTAATTTCAGATAACCACCCATTAGCTGTAGAATTAAAAAAAGAAAAGAAAAAGAAAAAAAAAAGAAAAGAAGAAGAAGAATGAAAGAAAGCTAGATGGCAAGCTCACCTGCCTGGCCTTTATGTTTACTAGGATCAAGGTTTGGAGTAATTGCCCGCAAAATGTTCTCAGCATCAGCCTCTAAGGCAGTCCCACTCATTGCCTTAGTTTGTTGCATTCTTTTCAGGTGGGTTTGGTTGGAATAGCCCCCAAGAGTTCTTAGCAGGAACTGTTGTCTTCTTAAAACAGCTGAGGACGGCAACATACAATGTTTTGCGCTGCCCAATAAGGCAAACTGAGAGTTCATGCCATGTTTAACAAACATGAGCAAACAACACACTTTCTTCAACTGACCCCAAAAGAAATACTCTGAAATTTAAAGAAGTTTGAGGATTGCTCAAACCCTCAACATCAGCAAGTCCACCAATGACTCTATCATGCTGCCATCATAAACTTACCCAATACAACAGATATAAATAAATAAAAATATTTTGAATTTTCTTTTTCATTTATGATTACTTTTCACTACTTGGATGAGGCCTATCAATTTAGACATGTGAGAACAAATTAGAATCCAATACAACAGAAACCCAGAAAAGGGTTTTCACTAATTGAAATTTCTTTTTGATTTTTAAATACTTTCCACTACTTGGATGAAGTTTAACATTTTAGATATGTGAGAACAAATTAAAATCCAAAGCAAGCATTGACCTTGAAATTGGAAATGTGTTGGAAAGGTAACTAAATTCATAATGCAGAAAGAGAAAGCTTGAAGGAAAGAGAATAACATCAAAAAGGAGGGGGGGGGGGGGGGGGGAGGGGGGAAAAGAAAGAGACAAAACCATATCCAATTGTGTTTGAAACTTTGAATTCCCATTACCAATTTCCAACGTTAAATGTTTGATTAGCACTATCAGGACCATTTTTCTCATTCTTATGAGCTAAAAGCATCAAAGATATAAACATGGGCCAGACGATGACTAACATATATATATACATGAAACAAAAAATGGGCATGAATTAAAGTTAGCATATTACAAATGTAAATAACAAGAGTTCAATTCTGATGAAGAATTCACCTAGTATTTCAGCTGAAACAGGTTATTAAGGTTATAAAAATGGAATCTTTATGAAAACTAAAACTGAAAAACGAGAATTTGATCATGGAATTGTACGAACCTGTGCAGAGACGCAAAGATGAAGAAGAGTCTTCACCGCTTACAGAGCCCACTAGAATGGAATGGCAAAATGTGACGGAGAGAGAAGTGACAGCTACGTTGGGCCTTCTTAATCCTTATAGACAAACATGTGAGCCCATAAGTGTGTTATGTCTTAACTTTAAAGATATGGGTTTTGATCCAGTCCCAGGTTTCGGTCCATGGATCGGATTGGGCTGAACAGTAGGTATATATAAATTTTAATATTTTCATATTAAAAAAAAATAAAAAAACCTTCTCTCTTTTTCTTGTATCTGTGTTGTTCTGAGCTGTAGTCTGTTTGGATCCCTTTCTTTTTTCTTAGTGGAGATTCCTTTTCAGGGATTTTGGATTTGGAAGCTAGATATGCTACCAAAAGTTATTAACTTCCTTTGGTTGTGTCAGCATCCCTGTTAAAGATGTGTTAGCTTCTAGGGGAATAAATTGTAGTGATATCTACCCTCTGTGTAATTGCCACTGTGAATCCATAATCCATATGCTTCGAGACTGTGCTTTTGCGCAACAATTCTGGAGCAAGATCAGAGTTCCTTATCCCCTTATATCTTCCTCCAATGTTGGCTTGTGTGAGTGGCTAAAGAGTAATTGTCAGAACAATCTTGTACACCACAATTCTATCCCTTGAAATATTATATTCCCCTTGGCAGTTTGGAACCTCTAGAAACATAGGAACAGAGTAATGTTAAGACTTAGTCAGGTCTACAATCACTTTCGCATCAAGTTCCACAACCAAGCTCTGGGGCAATAAACTATACTCTCCTCTTCTTAACGATTGCGGGTCCTTGCTAGGCAGCTTTCACCAAGTCAGAGTGGAGCATGTATTCTAGGAAAGCAATAAATGTGTCGACGCACTTGCAAGATGGGGTTGTTCTATGTCGGAGGATTTTGTTGTTTTTGATTTGCCCCCCAACTCTGATATGTTCTCTATTGTAAATATGGATGCCACAGGCATGTACTATTGTAGACTCTTTGGTGCTAATTTTGCCACTTTGGCGAGATAGTGGTTTTATATATATCAGTTTAACCAAAAGAAAAAAGAAAAAAAGATAGAAATCTAGGGTGCCAAAAATTGAAAATAAAAATAAAAATAAAAGACATGACTTTGTTTTGAATTACCTAATTGAGGGCTTATAAATATGGAAACTTGGACACCTTTATGAAATGGTTTTCAAAGCCATTTTGACTACAATGCATGAGTTTTATAGTGCTTTAGAGCATTAGTATCAACTGAATAACCTACGTCACATCTCATACTTTTAACTCATCACCATTAATATAACCTTAAAATAAAATCAAACTTATAACAAAATAAAGTAAAAAAGAAAAAAGTCATCTTACAAAGTAGAACACGCATTAAAAAAAGAAAAAAAAAATTGCAACCACAAAATGAGAAACATGACATGTGAGAGGAGAGAGAAAAGAAATAGAAAGAGTAAAAAAATAATAGCACATGGTGTTATATTACTTTCCTGATGCTAGTGCTCTTATAGTAGTGTGAACCGCCTTGACATTGCAGTGAAGTAACATAGTGTTATATTACCATCTTGTTGGATCCAATTTTATTTTAGTCCCTAAAATTTAGAAGTTTTATTTTTAGTTCTCAAAAAAATGGTAAACATATCAAGTTAGTCCTTCTATAACCTCGCCAATCTTATTATTGCTTATATAGTGGCAATTTCGAAAATATGTTGAGTTTTAAAATTATCATTTTTTTTTTACATGAAAAAAATTACATGTAAGACTTGCAATCCACTCCATGAAAATGTGGTCAAAAAATTTGTTTAGTGGGAAACATCTATTGTACACAACCTGTTTTACACACAAGCTAAAAAACAATTTGAAACCGTCACTTCAAGTCATAGTTTCTATTGTTTTTTTTAGGTTATGTAGTTGCCTGCTCTTCCTTTATTTTCTCCTATGTCCGTTGTAACTTAACAATGGCTCAATCCCTCAGTTCATGAGATCCCTCAAATATTTTTATTTATTTTCCCCTCTAAAATGTGGCAGTCAGTTTGTGGAAGACTACGCTTAGATGTGATAGTAAAAAACCCCTATTTGCTAAGGAACCAATGATTAAGGAGCTTAGATAGGAGATGAGAGAACATAAACGTAAGGTGTTCAGTCATAACTTAAACAATAACAAGGAATTATTAAATAAAATTATGTATATCTTTTAAAAGTTGTGTCCGTTGGATATACAAAGTTATGTAGCCAAAGGCCTTATAGCTGAATTGACATCTCTTATATACAAAATGTTTGAAGGTCTATGAGAGAAATGATTCGAACTGCAGGGTTAGTAACATGTTGTAATTATTTCTCAAAAAAAAAAAGTTATGTACATTGTTTGAAAAATTGTATGCCTTCAATTTAGAGATTTTTTTTTGGAGAGAATTTATAGAATTTATATTTTTTGAAAAAATGTTTATATTGAATTTGCAAAATTATGTACATTTTTTATTCACATTGCATTTGCAAAATGATGTACATTTTTTTTTTTGAATAATTGCGCATGTTATAAATATACTATATAGAGGTGCGAATCTATGATTAAAAATTCAACTCTAACCAATTACCTTAGTGTTGTGTGAGTTTCAATTAGCTCAACTAGTAAAACCTTTGATAGTTGAATAAGAGATCTAAGTTCAATCCTTACTTATACTAAAAACTAATTAATATCTTAGTCTGATAATAAAAGAGTTATCATTAAAAATAGATACCATAGTTTGAAATTCTCTCAAAAAAAAAAAAAAAAAAAAATCACACTAGCGTTGTAAATGTAAAGTGTTAACTGCATTATTTAAAACTCTTTTCATTCTGCCCTGGATGCTTTTTCTTTTTTGGTTGGTCTTCTCATTAAAATTGAAAACTACAAGTCGTTTATCTAAGTTGTTATTCTTTCTTCGATTTCCCTTGGTAATCCAGTAGAATCCTCTCTCTGTAGTTCACTTCCACCAAGTCGCGAGAAAGAGAATGAGGCGGAGCTAGAGAGAGAGAGAGAGAGAGAGAGATACAGTGAGACAGAGAAGATGAAGCAAACGACAAAGTTGAATACGATTAGGTCAGGGATAGTGGTGATAGGAGCCTTAGCCTTTGGATACCTAAACTTCCAACTTGGGTTCAAACCCTTTCTTGAACAAGCTCAAGAAACCCTCCAAAAATCTGACTCTGACCCCTCCCAACAAAACTAAACCGCAATCTTAGCTTTCTTTTACATTTCTTTCTTCTCCTTTTTTGGAAAAATAAATTTTGGGGTTCTTTTCTTGTATCTGCGTTGTTCTGAGCTACAGTCTATTTGGATTAAGATACAAGTGGAGAAAAAAAAGAAGAAGGTATGGTTCATTGACCCATTATTACTCTCTTATTTCTTAGTGGGTTTTGGTATTCTATCTATTTGTTTGTTATATATATCAAGAAGATTGAATTTTGTGCTTAACACACAAATTCCAGATTTGGGTCTGAGGTTAAAATTTAGATTGAAATGTAGGGTTCCCAAAAAAAGAAGATAGGACTGTTTTTAAGCCACTATCATTTGAATTAATTGATTGAGATTTTAAAAATATGGAAACTTGGACACATTATGAAATAATTTTCAATGCGATGTTGACTGCAATGCATATACTACTTTCAATCTATTTGTTGGTTATATATATCAAGAAGATTGAATTTTGTGCTTAACACACAAGTTCCAGAATTGGGTCCTTTTGAAAAGAGGTTAAAATTTAGATAGGAATGTAGGGTGCCCAAAAAAGAAGAAGATAGGACTTTGTTTAAGCCACTATCATTTGAATTAATTGATTGAGGGTTTGAAAATATGGAAACTTGGACACATTATGAAATGATTTTCAAAGCCATGTTGAGTGCAATGCATGAACTATATTCAATCTATTAGCTGGTTATATATATCAAGAAGATTGAATTTTGTGCTCAACTCACAAGTTCCAGAATTGGGTCCTTTTCAATTGAGGTTAAAATTTAAATAGAAATCTTGGGCGCCAAAAAAAAGAAAAAAGATAGGACTTTGTTTAAGCCACTCTCATTTGATTACCTAATGGTAATGGAGGTTTTTAAAAATATGGAAACTTGGCCACCTTATTGTGAAATGATTTGAAAAGCCACGTTGATTGCAATGCATGAACTTTATAGTGCTTTGTACTTTAGCAGTGTGAACCCACTTAATTTCCCAGTGAAGTAAACATACCAAGTCGGTCCTTCCATAGCCTTGCTAATATAATTATTGCTTATATAGCAAAATTTGACAAAGCCATGTTGTGCTCTGCTATATCACTATAACAGCAAGGTTACAGAAGGACTAACTCGATACATTTACCATTTTTTGAGGGCTAAAAGAGAGCTTTTTAGGGCATGAGCATAAACTACTGAGCCCATTAGAGGTGAATGCCTTTGGATTATTTGGCAACTGGTTTTGGCAGTAGGTACATTTGCCCGTAGATTTTACTGGCTAGAGGTGAATCCAAAGGGATCTTCTTTAGAAAGGTTCCCTATGTTATTAAAGAAAGAAAAAAAAAAAAAGAGAGGAAACATTCAAATTTTAGGGACTAAACTAGAATCTGACCTAAATAATAAGGACAAATTGTATATTTTTAACTTTTTGTTTCCCTTTCCCCTTCTCTTTAATATTGATGACATTGGTTTGGATAGTTGTTCTTGTTCAAACTCTGACTTCTGTATTACTCATGGGTTTTTTACTTAATTTAGTGCTATATTTTGGCTTAATTATGATCTTTTTCATATCTTTTGTTGCTAAAAATGCAATGCTCACATGAACACCTGACATTTTTTCACTCTGTTTGCATCATAGTAAACATAATTGTGTCAGTTTCTTCAAAATCCATTTCATTGATTTGTACTTTCTGGATAAAGTTTAATGCTTGACCTCAATGAATGATGACAACCACAAAGTTTCTATCGGTTTGTAATGTTTGTCACTTAGGATGCTATTTGTGTAATTAGAGGTTATTTGGTGTGGGGGGGGGGGGGGAGGGAATGACTAACAACCTAAGATAAATGTTATGTTTAGCATGGTGATGTAATTGTAATAAAATCTGTGTGTTAGATGGGTTGGCAAGATAATTTGAAAGATGATGAAGATGAAAATTGGGTCTCGAATTGGGATCGGAGGAGACGAATGGCTGTGGCTCAAGTTCTTTGTTATGTGACATACGCAATGTACATACGTCATGTATATTATGATAGGCACCTTGTTGATCAGTCTGTAACATCTTTGAACAATAAAAAACGAAATGCTCCAGGGGATGATGCGTGTATGAGAGGGTTTGAAGGTATAAGGGACGCAATTAAAGATGCTGCAGAAGCAATCAGGGAGGGAAATGATATTATAAAGAGAGGTCAATCTCTTGTTTACTCGGAGGAAGAAGTTTTTGCAGAGTTGGTGAACATGGGTTGTGACAAGAACTTACGGTACAAGGCCTACACTTTCCTGACTCAAGATGCTGCAAGAGTTAGGGCATTCTTTGGTTGCCCAACTGATGAGCGCAAGGATTTTTTGCTACAGATGATGTACTCTCCCCAGGATCCTTGATGAGCTTGTGTTATGGTTGATGGGACAAGTTGGAATTTCAGTGTGATGTTTTATAGTTGTTTAATTTTTGGATGGTTGGGTTTCAGTTTTCTTCTTCTGTGTTTGGGTTGGGGAGAGGTAGGGAGAGGAGTGAAGATGAGATTACTTTGAATGTTATGGTTTTTCTCTTTGGGGTGGGGACATAAATTGTTGCTTATTGTTTTACCTGTCCATTAAAGACTGTCAATGTCATAAAATGTTCTTTTTGTATGTAATTTAGCCTTTCTAGAAATGCTTCATATAAGTGAAGACAATTTCAAGTTGCATTATTTGTGCTTTCTGCCATTGTTGATACTATCCAGAGAATCTCCTCGTTTTTTATTTTTATTGGGTGTATTGTCATTGTGTTTAACTAAATAGGTTTGTTAATTTGCTAAACTGCTATCCGTGTGCCATGTTTATTCAATTTTGATTGAGGACCAACATCTAGCACAATTTTGATTCAAGTTGTATAGAATTATTGTTGTTTCTTCTACATGATTCTCAGTCATGATGATGAACTTGCACATACCCGTTGCATGTATTGTTGAGTTTGGCATATAATTTGAAGACATTATTGGTAAGGTCTAAATGCATCTAGCTTTGTGGATGAGAGACTTATTCAGATTTCCTAGAGGTATCTATTTGAGAAGTCAAAGAGGTACTTGCCAATTGGCGTTTGCAATGGTTACTTATGGTTGATTTGTTATTTTTGGCACTTAATACAAAGAACAAAATTGACCAGTGCTTAAATCACAAATTGGTCACTTATGGTTGATTTGTTATCTTTGGCAATTAATACAAAGAACAAAATTGGCCAGTGTTTAAATCACGAATTCGTCGTTGTTGACAACATGCATGTAACCTTGTCAACTTGCATACTAAATGACACAGGTAGTGCAATTGTGTGGTACATAGAAATTCTTTACAATCTACTTCGAAAGTCTTGATGGAAATTTATGAGTAAAAAAATAATTGTCATAAAGTTATAGAATAAGGGAAGTATTTTTGATATTGTCCGCAACATGGTTGTCAAAATTGCAATCTGAATTGTAAAATCGCACGAATTTATGATCTCACCTCACCAAAAAGTTTAAATCGTAGCAGGATTGCAAAAATGGTAGGATCGTGTAGGATCATAGAATCGTATGGGATTGTAGAATCGTATGGGATCCTATTGATCCTACCATTTGGCTTAATATTTTTTTTTAAGTGAGATTCATTTGGGTAAGATAATCCACCTAAACCCACAAGCCCAACGGGTTATTAGAAGCCCAATAATGAATTGAAGTCCCAAATTTACCCCTATGTCAACATAAAATCTCAAAAAACCTTATAGTACTTAAGTTTAACGTTTTCAAAGACAAAACTTAAAATATTTAGAAACACTAAGCTTCAGCACCTCTGTCCCGCGCCTCCTCAGTCCTTTGTCAAAAACCCAGCACCTCTCAGCCTTCTCATTAGTGAGCAATCACTGCCTTTAAGCTTTTTTAGTTTAACGTTTTAAAAAACAAAACCTAAAATATTTAGAAACATTCAGCTCCAACACCTCAGTCCCGCACCTCCTAAGTCCTTTGTCAAAAATCCAGTACCTCTCAGCCCTCTCAATGATGTTGTCGTGAGTCATCGCTGCCTTTAAACTTTCTAGTAATTTGTTTTGATAGTTAGTAGTTTATCATTTATTTGTACTTTGATAGCTTGATTCTAGATTGTTGTGTTGTGTATATGATTTTGACAAAGCTTTTAAGGTTTTTATTTTTCTATTTTGTTAACTAAATTAAGTAAAATTTGATAAATTATGAAACAGGATCTTCAATATTTGATTCTTTGAGAAATATTAGTAAACACAATTAGTAGTTTAGAATTGCACACAACCTGTTTGATGAATTTTCTGTGTGATTTTTTGAGCATGCTTTGTATCTTGGTGTCTTTTTGGATTTGGAACTTATTTTGGAAAACATTTTCCATGTGTAGATAATATTTTGGTACTTAGTTGCTAATTAAACATGTACTAAACTTTTTAGATACATTATGTCAAAAGTTAAATATATTTTGTTTTGTTAGAATGACATTAGAACGATATAGTGCATGCATATTACATTTTATGAGGCAATTTTTTTGTATGTTGGATGGATTCATATTTTAAGTGATTATATAACATACAAAGTCACTATCAATATGTTTTTTACTTAAAATCTGAAAATAGGTAGGATCTTACGATCTATGATCCGATCTTACTATCTACGATCCTACCTACCTCCTAAGATTCTACGTAAGATCCCGATTTTGACAATTTTGGTCTGCAAAATCTCCTCATTTTTTATTATTATTGGGTGTATTGTCATTATGTTTAGCTAAATAAGTTTATTAATTTGCTAAATTGCTATTCGTGTGCCATGTTTTTTCAATTTTGATTGAGGACCAACATCTAGCACAAATGCTAATTATAGAATTATTGTTGTTTCTTCTACATGATTCTTAGTCATGATGATGAACTTGCACATACCAGTTGCATGTATTGTTGAGTTTGACATATAATTTGAAGATATTATTGGTAAGGTCTAAATGCACCTAGCTTTATGGATAAGATACTTATTCAGGTTTCCAAGAGGTATCTATTTGAGAATTCAAAGAGGTACTTGTCAATTGGCGTTTGCAGTGGTTACTTATGGTTGATTTGTTATCTTTGGCAATTAATGCAAAGAACAAAATTGACCGGTGCTTAAATCACGAATTGGTCGTTGTCGACAACATGCATGTAACCTTATCAACTTGCATACTAAATGACACAGGTAGTGCAATTATGTGGCACATAGAAATTCCTTACAATCTACTTCGAAAGTCTTGATGGAAATTTATGAGTAAAAAAATAGTTGTCATAAAGTTATAGAATAAGGGAAGTACTTTTGATATTGTCCACAGAATCTCCTCATTTTACTTATTATTAGGTGTATTGTCATTATGTTTAACTAAATAAGTTTATTAATTAGCTAAATTGCTATCCATGTGCCATGTTTGTTCAATTTTGATTGAGGACCAACATCGAGCACAAATGCTGTTTATAGAATTATTTTTGTTTCTTCTACATGATTCTCAGTCGTGATGATGAACTTGCACATACCAGTTGCATATATTGTTGAGTTTGGCATATAATTTGAAGATATTATTGGTAAGGTCTAAATGCACCTAGCTTTGTGGATGAGATACTTATTCAGGTTTCCTGGAGGTATCTATTTGAAAATTCAAAGGAGTACTTGCCAATTGGCGTTTGCACTGGTTACTTATGGTTGATTTGTTATCTTTGGCAATTAATACAGAGAACAAAATTGACCGGTGCTTTAATCACGAATTGGTCGTTGTCAACAACATGCATGTAACCTTGTCAACTTGAATACTAAATGACATAGGTAGTGCAACTGTGTGGCACATAGAAATTCCTTACAATCTACTTCGAAAGTCTTGATAGAAATCTAAGTAAAAAAATAATTGTCATAAAGTTATAGAATAAGGGAAGTACTTTTGATATTGTCCACGAAATCTCCTCATTTTACTTATCATTGGGTGTATTGTCATTAAGTTTAACTAAATAAGTTTATTAATTCGCTAAACTGCTATCTGTGTGCCATGTTTGTTCAATTTTGATTGAGGACCAACATCAAGCACAAATGCTGATTATAGAATTATTTTTGTTTCTTTTACATGATTCTCAGTTGTGATGATGAACTTGCACATACCAGTTGCATGTATTGTTGAGTTTGGCATATAATTTGAAGATATTATTGGTAAGGTCTAAATGCACCTAGCTTTGTGGATGAGATACTTATTCAGGTTTCCTGAAGGTATCTATTTAAGAATTCAAAGAGGTACTTGTCAATTGACGTTTGTAGTGGTTACTTATGGTTGATTTGTTATCTTTGGCAATTAATACAAAGAAGAAAATTGGCTGGTGCTTAAATCATGAATTGGTCGTTGTCGACAACATGCATGTAACCTTGTCAACTTGCATACTAAATGACACAGGTAGTGCAATTGTGTGGCACATAGAAATTCCTTATAATCTACTTCGAAAGTCTTGATGGAAATTTGTGAGTAAACAAATAGTTGTCTTAAAGTTATAGAATAAGGGAGGTACTTTTGATACTGTCCACAGAATCTCCTCATTTTACTTATTATTGGGTGTATTGTCATTATGTTTAACTAAATAGGTTTATTAATTCGCTAAACTGCTATCCGTGTGCCATGTTTGTTCAATTTTGATTGAGGACCAACATCTAGCACAAATGCTGATTATAGAATTATTTTTGTTTCTTCTACATGATTCTAGTCGTGCTGATGAACTTGCACATACCAGTTGCATGTATTGTTGAGTTTGACATATAATTTGAAGATATTATTGGTAAGGTCTAAATGCACCTAGCTTTGTGGATGAGATACTTATTCAAGTTTCCAAGAGGTATCTATTTGAGAATTCAACGAGGTACTTGTCAATTGGCGTTTGCAGTGGTTACTTATGGTTGATTTGTTATCTTTGGCAATTAATACAAAGAACAAAATTGACCGGTGCTTAAATCACGAATTGGTCGTTGTCGACAACATGCATGTAACCTTGTCAATTTGCATACTAAATGACACAAGTAGTGCAATTGTGTGGCACATAGAAGTTCCTTACAATATACTTTGAAAGTCTTGATGGAAACTTGTGAGTAAAAAAAATGATTCTGTCTTAAAGTAATGGAATATGGGAAATATTTTTGAATGATCTATTTTTGGTTCTTTCAACAATATCTCATGTGAAAATATTTGACAGAGAACCATATCAGCTCTGGCTATAGCCATTTCCATTGTCATCAAGATTGTCAATATCATTTTCATATAATTTGCTTTCTATATGTAAAATAACCTTTCAAGAACTGCTTCATATAAGTAAAGAAAACTTCCTGTTGCACTATTAGCATTTTCTGCCATTACTGATACTGTCCACAGAAGTTCCTGATTTTGCTATTTTTTGGTTTATTGTTACTCAGTTTACAAGCATATTGTTTCACTAAACTGTTATTTTAGTTATGATTCAGGACAAACATATGACGTGTAGAGCATCAATAATACGTCATATATAATATCTGATGCTTAGAGCACAGATGCTGATTAATGGTCTCTTGTTACTCGTTTCTACATGATTCTAAGCTGTGATGAATGATTCTCTCATACCAGTTGTATGTGTTATCGATTATGTTATATCATTTTGAAGATATTTGTGGTAGAGTCTAAATAGTCCTAGCATCACGGATGAGACACATATTCATGTTTTCTAGTGACACTAACAAGTCCAAAAAAAAAAAGTGGTAATCGCCAAATTGGCAGTTTGCAATGATCTTTGACGGATTATCGGCCATTTTTGTTGTATAATACAAAGAACAAAACTGACTATGGTGTCTTCCTGGATCTCGCTAAATAGTCGCTATAGAAGACGTGAACTTATCAGCTTGAATAATAAACGACACATACAGTGTAAGTATGGCCCATAAAAGTTCCCTTGTAGCTTGTAAGCTACAATAAAGGTCATAAAGGAAAATAATAAGCCCAAAACAAGATTCTGGCTGGTAGTATGGAAATCAGGAAATACTATTGAACAATTTTTTTAAAATTTTTTTAATGAGTTCTTTCAAACAATTTTTGTTGTGAATATTCACAAAGTCTTTTGTACCAATACTTAGACATGATCATAACAACACCTGCTTGCTAAAAAACCAATGCTTGATGAGCTTAGATAGAAGATGGCGGAACTATAGACGTTTCCTCAAGTGAGTTTAGTCATAACTTAACCTCTAACATAATTAGAACCCCAATAACATTAACTACTGCAAACGTTTTGAGAATCAATTTCATATTTCTAAATATTTCTAATAATTTAAATGTAAGAATTTGATCGAAACTAAACCATATGCAAGTAAGCTTTTAAAAAAAAAAATTTATTGTCCCTAAATAGTTTTTTCTCTTCTTCTTTTTTACCTTATTCCAACTTTTTAGGGATTTATGAGATGCTAATTGTACATCCCCAAAACTGCAAAACCATAAATTTAGTCATGGCGGGGACCTACTTCTGCTACCTATGCCTCAATTCTGCCCCCAGACAAATGTCATGTGATTCACTTTCCTAAATATTCGAATATGATCCCATGTTAAAATTTTAGTTTATCAAAACCATCCCCACATGTCTATCAAAAAGAAAACTATCCCCACATGAAAATTAATTCCGTGCTCTAGTCTAAGTTTAAGCCCTTCCTAGTAGGGATTCAGGTTGCATATCCTTCTGCCTCCTTAATTGTTAGTATATAGGGTTTAATTGCCCTTTTGGCCAGATTGATTTGGTCCTTTACTCCTTGGAATAATATGTTGGGGGCTAAGATTTCAGTTATGTCCTACGTGATTGACCCAAGTACCCAACACGCACGCCTAAATGTTAATGTCACGGGAATTTTGTGAAGAAAGTAATGGCAAGACTTTTAAGGATTAAAGTCAAGGGATCAAGTAACCTAACAAACCTCCAAAAAGAGAAAGAAGATGATATCCAGGATTTCACCCATGGTATATCTGAGAATTGTAATAGTTTGTAAAAGGGTAAGACTTCCGTTTAGTGCTCCTTCATAATAAACCGACACGTGGTTATTTTAGAATACGTTTCCTGCTTGTGTCAATATAGAATTATAGAAACATTGAAAACAAGTCGAATTCTTTGCGAAATTACTTGGATTAATGTGTATTTCTATAGTTTGCAAAAGAAAAGAATAGGAAGAATTAAGTTCTCAACTAGTGTTGCATGTAACCACTAAAAATTCTGACCTGTTAATTAATCTTCCTTGGAACCTATTAGGATTTGTTCCTCTGTTTAAAGATCATTTTCAATACGTGGTAATTAATCTACATGTATCAAAGATTTTCACTTGCGTGTTTTATACGGAAAGAAATTTAGAATTATCATCCCCAAAATTTTATGCTAACTATTGATTAGTCGTCATCTCAACTTAATTCTATCCTTTTCCTCCCAATTTTTCAACTTGGGTATGTGCTGTGTCCACTTAAATCTGTGGTCCATTAATCTTTCTCTCATGGCACTTTTAATATTTCAAAAGTATGAATGTATGATACCCACATAACTCTAACCATACATTGGGAAATTATTACAATTGAAAAATAAATGCTCACAATCATTACCGGGAGTATCATACCTAAAAAAAATCATATAAATATTGTAGAATTATCACTATGTAATTCCTCCAACTTTTTACCAAAGCTCATCAACAAATCGAAGACTTATTCATGTATGAATGATTCTCACTTCTTTTTATCTTCTTCTTCTTCTTTTTTCTTTTTTTTTTTAATTTTTTTTTTTTTACCGTTTAAAATAAAAATTCACTTTAGTCTAATTTAAATATATATATGTGTGTAAAGTTATTTTTAAAAATTTGAACCTTGACCCTTATCTCCTCCACCTACAAAAATTTATAATTGCAAAATAACAATTACACTAGTATACGATACGTTGTATGATTTTGACTTGTAATAACGCGTTTGATACACGTTTTTGGTCTTCTTAAAACTTGTAACGTGGGGCAATTAACGCATAGTCAATTTCCCATTATCTTTCTAGGAAAATCTCAACAAAAAAGAAGAAGAAAAGATTCTTAGCTAGTTTTTTGTTTTGAAATGATAGATATCGAGTAGTCACGAATCAGAATATCACATTTGATTTCATTGGTTTGGTGTGGTGCAATGGAAAAGGCCACCCTGCCCAGTTGGACCAATTTCTCTTATCTATACAAACACTAGGGCCTAGGTCAATTCAATAGCTAAGGATATAGTTGACAAAAATTCCACGTCCCACCTATTTTGTTTTTTTCCCCTATTTGTTTTGTGCAGTTTTTCCTATTCTTATCTGTATTAAAGAGATAAGCTCTTTTGTATATGCATCACTATAAATTTCTTTGAAAAATCTTCTTCTCTTTGTCCGTGTGTATGTGTTAATACTTAGTATTCTAAAAAAAAAAAGCTAATTTGTTTTGTGCAGTCTTTATATTATTAAAATTAAATAGTAAAAGATTAAATAATTTTAAGTTAATACCAATGTAATCATAAAAAGCTAATTTTTCATGAACATTAGACCAAGCCTTTGATAAACAATGATTTTTTCAGCTATTCCAATGCCAACTCTTCAATATATTTCTTGTTGGAAATATCTCCAGTTCCATTGATAACAAGTGGGACCAAATAATTCAATGGGGGTAGTTGATGAACTATATACTACATAGTTCTAGCAACAACAAAACTGGTTTCAATATTTCCCATGACTTGTTCTTTGTATAGATGTTAGGGTGGATGGACACTAACATGGAATAGGGCGGCTAATATGCCCAATGTCCTTATTGCAATATGCTTATAGACTTTTCTTCCAAGAACAAAAGGATCAAAACCTTTCACACCCCATGCTAGATTTACATATAATACCCTTTTGGTGAGTCCGAAAGGATCAAACACCCATATTCTAGGACCATACAACCCATTACATGATATGCAACAAAGCTAAAACAAGTCAATTTCGAAAAAAAAAAAAATGAAATCCAAAAATCTTAGGTAAGAATTTTTTTTTTTTTTTTCATCAGAAAATATTTCTAGCCAACTCCATATCATCTTGACTTGGTTTTGATTTCTCTATTTTTTAAAGAATATTGAGTTGGGTTCATGCACCATTTGTGTTTGTATTCCCCAAAGGTACCCATTTCTTTTAAGAGGATTTGTAGCGTGTCAACCTTGATAAAGTTCTTCACTTTGGATTGAATTAACCCATATGCTCTACTGCTTGTGCGAAACCTGTCAATTCCTCTAAGTTTCATTCTTGTGATTGTACTCTCCAAGAAGGAAACTTAATGCATTATCTACAATACTGAATGGTTGATACACACAACGCCTAGTATCCATTGTTATGGCTAGGACTACTTGGGTATCCAATCCCTAGTGAATGGATTTAGATGCCTATTATGATAATAAATGAAATATTCCAATAATTTTTTTAATCAAATAACTATTCATAATTTGTAGTTTTCATGTAAATATGTACAACAAGACTTTATGTAAAAAGGGTGATTCAACTTGTGTTGTCCAAAAAAGAGTTAGAATATGAGTATGGGCTAAGCAAATCAATAGATAGCCTTGGTCATATTGAAATAAAAAAGTAAGTGAAGACTCGGAACGAAATAATACCATATAAAAGCACTCTCTTAGTGGGAGCGATAGTGACAATTCTAGTTACAAAAACGGTGGAAACACTCTTTAATGGAACCCTAGACTTGGTTGTCACCAAGAACACATATCTTATTTATAATTTAATTTTGTTTGTATTTAATTATCATTTCAAAAAATTTCTCACTCTTAATACTATTATGATTCACGATGATCCCTCCTCTTCTCCTTATTTTCTACCTTCAATTCGTCCCAATTGTGACCTCTCCACCCTTAATTGCACGTGAAAGTTTTGTATACACTCGGCGTATGCACCTCATACGCTAAGCGCATACAAAACTTTCACATGTCAATGAGAAATAAGTTGAGTGGAGCCCACAAGTCAGTAAGAAATAAGTCTTAGAAGTTAGGCGCATGAGATGCTGTCTCCATTTGCACGTTTTTTTCAACCCAAATACACCATGTATCCCTTGCATGTTTCTTCCCTCTCACATAGTAGTAGGCTCCATCATTCGGTGCATGTATTCTCCCTCTCACACAGGGGTAGACTCCATAGGTGTAGTGTATGTTTTTTTCCCTATCACACATGTTTAGTGTATGTTTCCTCCATATCATATAGGGGTGAACCCCACGTACACTAGACCTATGGGGTTCACCCCTATGTGAGAGGTAAGATACATGCATTGAATATATAGTATAATGTAGGGTCCACCTTTATGTGAGAGGAAAGAAACATATACTGAACGTGTGAGGTCTACCTCTATATGAGAGGTATGATACAAGCACAAAATACATGATATAAAATTCACCCTTATATGAGAGAGAAATGATACATGCATAAAAGCATGATATAGACTCCACCCCATATGAAAGGTGATGGGTATTGATTTTGCCCATCTCCAACTCGTCCACAAAGGTCGTCCGTAACCCGTCCGGAAAGGTAAACACCCTTCGGAGCCCACCTGTAACTACCTCGTCCAAACAAGAAGAGCTCTAGACGAGGTAAGCACCACCATAGTGATGCACTCGTCCAGAGTGCCGACAACCTCGTCCTGAAGGAATTTGCCTATTAGACGAGAGAACCCCTGCGCGTGTACCAAAGCACACTCAACTAAGGAATTCCAGGACGAGGGTATCATACTTAGGAAAATCTCCGAATATGACGTGATAATTCCTTATCCCACGCACAACCGCCTAGTATCCGTTGCGAAACAGTAGCATAACTTCTAAACGGTTGTGCAAGTTACAATTGATTTCTACCTCTCCTCGAATCCAGGAGAAGTTCCAGTTTTGATAACCGCCTATAAGAATACTATATAAAGGCTGTTTCAAACAAGGCCGAGGTATGTTCAGTTTTTACTCCAAGAAAGTTGGAACTCAGATAACATAGAGGGAAAACTAACTTTGCCATCGGAGGGTTTTTGGCCGGTAGCCCCGGTCGCCTTTGATTCGCTTTTCTTTCTTTTTCAGGCCGCAGAGAGAACCCGTAGTCCTTTGAAGTCCGGAGCATCCAGCCTACTGATCTTCGTTGCATCATCAAAAGGGAAGCTGCATGAATTGGATACATAGTATACCTCCTTCTTTGTTAGACTCTTAGAGCATTCGCAGCGGAAAATTGTATCCTATCCTATTTTACTATCTCAAAAAGTTACTTCATCAATTATATCATACTATTTTACAATACACCAACATCCCAATTTTTATTTTCTTATTCTACTTATTAAAATAATATATATTATCCACTAAAATAATATAATCCATACTATTTTACAATACACCAACATCCCAATTTTTATTTTCTTATTCTACTTATTAAAATAATATATATTATCCACTAAAATAATATAATACTAGTCTCATCACACGCGCTTCGCGCGTGCGATGAGACTTTTCTTTTTTAGTGGTCCTATTTTGTAAAAAAAAAATTGTATTTAATTATTATATATATATATATATATATATGATTTTTATTTTAAAAATCTAATTTATAAGTGAATAAATCAATTTAAAAATTAATAGGAGAGTGGTCTTATTTTTTATGCAATATTTTAGTGGGAGTTGAAGTTTCATTTTTACCAAATTGTCCTTTAGTTTTGTTTCTACTTAAACAAAAGACTATAGGGGCATCTTTGAACTAAAAAAATGAATTTTTACCAGATTGTCCTTTAGTTTTGTCTCTACTTAAATATAGGACTGTAGGGGTATTTTTAAACTAAAAAAATAGGAATTCAAACAGGAAAGCCCCTTAAATAGTAGTATAGATATTCTAATACAACTTTCTTTCTCTCACCTCTCTTCCATTTTATTAATTAAAATATATTATAATTTTTACAATTATGTTTTAGTGCCATCTTATATTTAGGATGAACACAATTGTAAAAAAGTTTATAATTCTAACATTTTACAAGTGTAATTACTAATACATTTTTATGCTTTAATTGTACTTTTCCTCCACATTTTTCATTTGCAATTTTCAATGTAAATGCTCTTATCTAGTTCCGTTTGCTAAAAATAGTTCAGGAACCATGTCAATTATTTCAAAAGCGCTTTACAGCCGTAGTGTTGTCGGCATTCTCATTAGAGAAAATAGTAACTTCCTTTCTTTCCACGCTCTGGAAGTTTGAGTGTAGAAAACGACCCAATCAGAAAAGAGAGTAGTCCTACAAAACCCCATTAATATTTCTTCACGTTCTACTATCCGTTACCCACTTTCTTTCTCCATTTTAAGCCAAGTACTTTCCCCACGAGCGAATCAGTGAACTTTCAACTCAAACCACATTATTTATTCTCACACCCCCATCTATCTCTGTACAATATTTTCATTCTTAAATCTCTTTAGTTTCTTTTATTTTTGATGAATAAATTCAATACTCGTGCGTAGGATCCGATTTGGAAACCAAATTCTTCTTACCAGTAGCATACCTACGTGCACTTTAAATTTTCTAATCATTATTTTATTCACCGAAACCGCTCTCTCCCTTCTAAAGTAACCGAAAAAAGAAGAAAAACAAAAAAGGGTCCTAAACATAATTCCGCCATGAATGCTTCTTTGCTTCCTTGACACCCATTTCTCTCTTTCTTTCTTTTTGAACTGTCATTCATGGCTTAACGAAACTGACCTACCAAGCAAAGGAGTTAAAGAAATAGTTCTGCTCTATACTGACCGCTTTCCATGACTTCTTCTATGTTGCTTGAACACTACACTTGTGCCTTTGTTCCATTAGCCCCACAAACTTTGCCTTTTGTTTTTATACCCCAGAATTTGATCTTTCCCACTAGAAAAATAACACCCAGATTCCAAAATTTGATCTTCTGTTCAAATGTCTAAGAATCCATCTGAGATAGACATTGAAACCATGGCATTTTTTGTAGTTTTCAAGAGATTTAAGCGGTCGAGGCTTTTTGAGCCGTCTGTGGGAGTTTTGGGATTCTTTGTTGTTACTGTTTGTGTGATTTGCGGCTTCTTTTACTTGGATAATAGAGCTGTGGCTAAAAGGTTTCTGTTTCCTGAACAAGACAGGTTCCCAACGATTCAGATTAAAGGGTCCAGTGAGAACCAAAGGGTTGAGTTTCTTGGAGAGAAGGGTGAAAGGTGTGATATCTTTGAAGGGGATTGGGTGTGGGATGAGAAGTATCCTTTGTATCAGTCCAAAGATTGCAGATTTTTGGATGATGGATTTCGGTGCTCTGAGAATGGGAGGCCTGATTTGTTTTACACCAAGTGGAGATGGCAACCCAAAGACTGCAACTTGCCCAGGTTCTTATTAGAATGTTACTTATTTGTTGCTTTTAGTACTGTTTGGTTGCTGAGAAAATGAGTGAAAATGGAAAAACAAAATTTTGGCCTAAAAAAGTAAAGAAATTGAATTGTTAGAATTAAATAATTCGTGTTGTATTTTTACTTTTTTATTTTCAAGAATTAAATCATTCTTGTTGGCTGGAAAAAACATATTTGGATCATTTCAATTGAGCCTTTAGAACGTTGGAAAAAAGAACAATTAGATTGTACTAGACTTCAAATTGTCTTTCTCTGAAGCACTTCACATTTTTCTCAGCAACAAAAGAATATCATAATGTTACTTGGGATTTTTTTTTTCAAATTGGATATGTGTGAGACTGTGACTGTGATTGATGGCAAGTGTGTCGTACTCAAGCCATGTGTCACGGATATGATTCCGGAAATTAGCCTCTTCAAATTTGGGATAAGTTTGTCCATCAATCACCTTTCACCAAGCAGAAGCCTTGTGCACTGAGTTCAACGTTTCTATATGTTAATTATGTAGCCATTTTAATATAAGTTCAATTTCTTTGGCACTCAGTGAGGGTAATTTATTATCAAACTTTTATAATTTACTAATCTTTGAAAGTGACTACCTTGTTTTTTTTTTCCCCTGAGAAATGAAGTGACTACCTTGATTAGTTTCACCTTTAGATGTTTACAAGAGAATATGCTGCAGCGACGGAAAAAATTAATAAAACACTTTGAAAATGCGTTCTCTATTGCCTTCTTGTCTTTTTCTGGCAACCAAACTTTTTAACCTTTAGACTATTCTAGTTGAGAAATTATAATTGCCTAATTGGTCATTGATAACTTACCGCTGCTACCAAAAGCTCAAGATTTCAGTGAGTGAGAAGGGAATTTAATTTTTAACCACTTCTGATAGTAGTGCCCATGGATAATGGACGTGATTATCGAGCTAAAGTACTCTACTGTTCCATGAAAATGACAAACTTTTTTAGCTTCTCCTTAAAATTAAATTTCTTTTAGAATGGGATATTCTTGCAATGGACAAAAAGGGTTTGAGTTTCTTCCAATGTAATTTTAAGTATATTATTCCATGATTTATAATCTTTTTATTTCCATTTTTTCTCCTTTGTGTCATTTTGTTATTTTTGATCGTCTGTTTATGTAGCTTTATAAATTTTGAAGCATTTCCTCTGTATTTTGGCTTTGCCCGTGAACCTTTGGAATGATGACATGCAAATTCTAAGCAATGAAGACAAATTCCATGTCTTTTCTGAAATTGAGTTTTCATTGCTCTATTATGCTCTATCTGTTTGTCATTTAGCTTATTTCCCCACTTTATTCGTTAGTTAATAAGTTGTGATTTTACATGGCTAACTGTATAATACATATAACCTTCTATTTCTAGTCTTTTATCTCTGAGTTCTCATTCCAACTTGTATATTAAAAAAAAAGCATATAATGAAGTACGTAAAGCTAGTTTGAGTGTTTTGTTTCTTGTCTAATCAAAAAACAGATTTGATGCAAAATTGATGTTGGAAAAATTGCGAAACAAACGGCTAGTGTTTATTGGTGACTCAATTGGAAGAAATCAATGGGAGTCCCTCCTCTGCATGCTCTCGTCAGCAGTTCCTAACAATGACTCAATCTATGAAGTGAATGGCAGTCCAATTACAAAGCACAAGGGGTTCTTAGTTTTCAAGTTTAAGGACTTCAACTGCACAGTGGAGTACTATCGGTCTCCATTTCTTGTATTGCAGAGCCGCCCCCCTGCAAGAGCTCCACAAAAGGTGAGGACAACCTTGAAGTTGGATAAAATGGATTGGAACTCTGTGAAGTGGAGAGATGCAGATGTGTTGGTCTTAAACACTGGGCATTGGTGGAATTATGAGAAGACTATAAGAGGGTAATTAATTCTCCAAATTTTGTGTGTGTTTACTAGGGTCATTTTCATTTGGCATGAGTTCTTACCTTTATTTGTTTATTCTTTTTAAATAAAAAACTTTTTATCAACAAAGAATAAAATAAATAAACAACTATGACTAGGCTGGTTATGAAAATAATAATAAATTCATTGAAGGATCTATGGAAGTGGCAAAGAGGCAATTTCACTAGGTCCATTTCTTTTGAATTTGCTTACCATATAAGAGGTTGAAATGAAATCCATACCTAATAGTATACTATCTCAAGGCAACTATTGACAAACTGTGCAATCAAATAGCCTCCTAATAGGATTATAGATATTTAGAGCTGCTCCTGCTTGATTGAATACATGTCATAACAATGACCTCTGCCTGTAAGTTCAGAAATTTGGATAGTTGATGGCTTTTTGTGAAATGTCAAAGAATGTGAAAAAAAAAATCTGGATTGTAAATTAATTTTATGAAATTTTTTTGATGAAAATGTATGCTTAATGGCATAATTTCTGAGAGAAGCCTTTTTTTTTTTTTTGGTTGGGGGGGGGGGGGGGGGTGGGGGTGGGGATGTTCAGCTGTTTCTTGGTTTCTTTTCATGTTGTTTGCCCAACAGGTGGATGCTTATAATTGTGCTCTTCATTTCTTCTTCCGGAATTTCTCTGTTTTTTTTTGTTTGATCTCTTAATTTAGGTATTGTTTGGGTAGTGTGTCTGCGGCCACGTTTTGTGGTTTTTTTTTTTCTCAGCTGAGCGCCTCTTGCACTGTTCATTGTCCATGAACAGTGCAATATGCGTGAACAGTAACTTTATTATTATTATTATTATTTTTTTATTGTTTTTAGTTTTCAGCAAAATAAGTTGTATTCAAACGGACCCTTAAGGTGCTGTTGTTAAAAGAATAAAGATGCTGAGCTGATGGCAAACTAAGTTTTGCTGGATAAGTAGGCCCTTTCAATTATGAGGTTTAGTTAAACATTGATGGTATGGGTGCTTGAACACCTATTAATGGTTGCTTGTATTGGATCTCCTCGACTTATAATTCAATAGGAAATGGGGACCATACATCCTATCATCTTTAAATTAAAATTGCAATGAGATTTGCCTTTATATGAGTGTTCAAACATTAGATTTTCTTATGTGACATTTGCACCAAATCCTACCTAATTTTTTTTATTTTTTTATTTTATGTTAGGTAGATAGTATATGTAATTATTGATGCAAGGCATTCCCTTAAATCATGGGTTAGTTTTGAGTATCATTAGAACCTACTAATGTCATATCATAATTCCTTTTTTCTTTTTTAGTTGGAGAAGAGATTAAAAGTCCATCTATTTTGTCCAGGGGTTGTTACTTCCAAGAAGGTGCAGAGGTAAAGATGGATATGAAAGTAGAACATGCATATCGTAGGTCCATAGAGACTGTGTCGCACTGGATACACACTGAACTAAATTCAAGCAAGACCCAGGTGTTCTTTCGCACATACGCTCCTGTGCATTTCAGGTTTGTTTTATTACTTAAACAATTGACTCTTTTTATTATTCTCCATCCATTGCCCTTTTCTTGTGAAGTAGATTCTTATGCATCCTATTTGGGGAGCTAAACTATTAAGTTTTGTTATATACAGAGGAGGGGATTGGAGGACTGGGGGAAACTGTCATTTGGAAACACTTCCAGAGCTGGGATCCTCATCAGTGCCTTCTAATACTTCTGTGCAATTCAAAATCGCCAATGCTGTCTTTTCAACTCACTTATACACATCAGAAGTAAAAAAATTTGAAGTATTGAATGTAACTCGTATGTCTGCACAGAGAAAAGATGGGCATTCATCTCTATATTATCTGGGTCCTCATGTAGGCCCTGCACCTATCCATCGCCAGGACTGCAGTCATTGGTGTCTGCCTGGAGTCCCTGATACATGGAATGAGTTACTCTATGCACTATTCCTTAAGCGTGAGGCTACTCACTCCTATAATGCATCAAAGTATTAGCTGTGGTTGCAGGCATGATTGAAAAGCCTCTTATTTATATACCAAGAAGAAAAAATGGACATTTATGCACAGATGATTCCACTCTCAGAAAAATGACTAAAGAAAACAACACTGTGACAGTTGCAAGACTGTTTAAGTAAGGTTGAAAGTGGGTCTCAGATTTTGATGTTGATAGAGAGGTCAGATCATGAGGATTTCAGATGATTAGTTAGATACAAATAGCCCAATTATAGGGGGCAAATGGGTGGACAAGGATCTCTGAATTAAAGACATACACTGTAAAGAAACATTCACACATTGGGTATTTTATTGTGATTAATTAGGGGGTATAGTTTCTTTAGGAGTAAAATACATAATTTACAAAATTTTGTTTGTATATTTGTTACTTTTACCAAGGACCAAAGGTTTGGTTCTTTTTTTTTTATTTTTTTTAATGACATGTAATTCCTACTTCACCTATAGGTTAAGATTAGTTACAAGCAAAAGGCACTCCGTGAGCTCTTTCTGTGTTAAAATGGTATGAAGGCAGGACCATATGTGATCACTATAGAAACGTCATCATAATATGCAATTTGACTCCTCAGTACTCTGACTACTGTCCCTAAAATCAAGCCCCATTTGATAGCTGATAGATTTATTTATTTTTATTATAAATAATTAAATAGTTGGGGGGGGGGGGGGGGGGGATTGGGGATTTGAACTTTGAGCTGTCTCCATTCACGAGAATGAGCCAACCAATTGAGTTATAAGACTGATGATTCTAGTTAGCTCAATTGGTGAAGTCTCTAATGGTTGAATAAGAGATTTGAAATTTAATTTCTGCCTATACCAAAATCATGCATGTCTCAGTGCCAGTTGTCCACGTACAACCCATGCATGTACATGTCCTTTGCCATCTTTTACCTTTCAAACCGAATTAACCTCATCCCCTGTTTCATATATCCCAAAACAAAGTTCAACCATTCATCCACATGGCTCCCTCATCTAACCAGGATTCCACGACACTCACGCCAACAGACCCAGACCTCCAGCTCTCACTATCACCAATGGGGAGTCCTTATCACCCATCCCTCAATCCCATGCCCATGCAACTCTCCCCTCCCCACGATCACCCACTCCCTTTGGACTATCTCAACCAATTGATGAGCTGCCTCTCTATAAAAACTACTAACAACGAGGAAGTGACCTATGTCCGAATTCCTATCCATCCATGGACATTGGTCTCTTGGAACCAAATGACCAAAACTCCCAGTTTACCACTTTGGCTAGACTCATCCACTCACCGCCATCACAGGAGGAATTTCAAGGGACATGCACGAGCCTGACGAGCTTTACGCCAGATTGCTTGGTAAGTGTTTCATGTGAGCTTACCCCATTATTTTATTGATCCAAGTGTAAAAAATATCATTATTTTATTGATCCGTTAGCCACATCAATTTTGCCTATTAGTTTGGTGCCTAAATGGTGTTGATGGACTTAAATGTCCTGAGTTAATTGGTTTAGGGACTAAAAGTACATTTACGCTTATAAAAAATTGTGTTTGATAGTTTCAAGTTAGCAGGCCAAGCATGGTATAAAAAACCATCTGGCTTACATGACTTCAATGCTAGTAAGTCGGCCCTAAGAGAAAACAACAAAGGAAACACAAAGCAATAAAGCAAGAATTAAAAAAAAAAAAAAAAAAACATTACTTGGCAATTAATGCTTGAACGATTCTCTTTGGAACAATCTTGTTGATTACTAGCATAGTGGTTTTGGCTCCGCAATAAGAAATGTCATGCATGTGATTAGTATTACATATTCACATTTATAATATTTATGTGGGTTTTAGTTAAATTAACATGATGGTTGAATAAAATATGTAAAGTTCAATTCCTGACTATACAAAAAATAAATTTGTGTTATGGTCTGATGATAAAGAACTATTATTAGGAGCGAATGTTATATGTTAAAATTTTTCTTAAAAAAACATACATAACATTTATAGCTAGCTTGTATATGTGACTAGTTTGGGAAAAATTTGTTGAATAGTACCATTTTAGAAAATTTTTTGGTGAATAGCATGTGGTTGAATACACTACAAAACACGCGGGCCTTAAACCGCTTTTTTTTAAGCCATGTTTGTAAAAATGCGGCTACAAACGGGCTAAAGTCGCATTTTTAAAAAACGCGGCTTAAAGAAAACAACAAAAGCTGCGTTTTAAACATGTGACCATAGAACAAGTTTAAAGCCATGTTTTCTTGAGCTATAGCCACATTTTTGGAGGTGGAGCTATTACCGCGTTTAAAATACGCAGTTATAGGACCTGCGTATTTCATTTTTTTTTAATCTAAATTATGTTTAAAAAATGTGGCTCTAGCTTGCCTAAAGTCACGTTTTATAAACGTGGCTTTAAATTTTGGTCAGTAGCTACGTGTATAAAATGTGGCTTTAGTTTAGGAAGTGGCCGTGTTTATTAAATGTGGCTTCAAATTTGCCTATAGTCGCAGGATAAAAATGCGGCTTTAGGCTTTGTATAAATAGTATACTAAAAATTTTCAACCCTCTCTCATCGCACATTAGCCTCCATCTCTTAAGCCTTAGCCTCACCCTCCATCTCTGATCTCAACCCTCACCTCCAAGCCTCCATCCCTCAAGCCCTCACCCTCCATCTTCGATCTATAGCCCTCACCCTCCATCTGTCACTCTCAAGCCCCTACCCTCCATCTTCGATCTGAAGCCCTCACTCTCCATCTCTCCAATCTGAAGCTCTCAGGTAAATTTTAAACCCACATTTTCAGATCACTTCCTAACTTCCTCCATTTTTTCCGTTTCTCGCAGGCTTTCTCAAACATTTTGTTCGAGGATCTCGATCGGCAATTCAAGCTGCTCATCTTCTTCGATCGAAATCAGGTACGGAAGTGTGGGTATTGCTTCTGATTGTTGAACTTCACATTTTTTATTCTAAGGTTCTGTTTGGTTTTGATGTTGGTATGACTTTGATTCTAGGGCATTGCTTTTGATTGTTGATAGTCTGTTGAAGTGGGGGACTTTTGGAGTTGAAGGTTGGTTAATGGATGGAATCTCCGATCTCAGCCTCCCTCATTGCCTATAATCTCCGATTTAGGTACGAGATTTCTAATCCTTCAACTCATGTTTGTTTCTCTATTCTCTTTTTTTTATTTGTTTCTTTAGACCCTGTTTGGATAGACTGTTCACAAAGCCCGTTTGGATAGAAATCTAAATGTTACAAATTATTTTGACTGAAGGACTTGTTGTTGTTATTCTTTTTGTTTCTAGGTTGTGGATTTATTTGGGTTTTCAGTTGCTTTTGATACATGGCCATTTGGGTTTTGTTTAAAATTGCTTTTATATTGTAGACACAGATGTCATTGAAATCAAAATTTCGTTTTTTTTTTTTTTTTTTGGGGGGTGGGATTGAGAATAAATGGATAAAGGAGTTTCCTTTATTTTGTTTCTCATTTTAGAATCAAGATTGTGTTTATGGGCTTTTAATAAAAATTCAAATTTTAATTTTCTTTAGTGATAAAAAGCTTAATTGGTATTCCTTGCTATGTGTGTTGTTGGATGGACATATAGGAATAAGAAAAAGGTGAAATAAGAGGATATTCACCATAGTTAGTATGTGAAATTTCCCAATAAGGCATGGCTTATGTTGATTCAAGGAGATGTAAAAACCTATGTGGAGGTAAGTATGATACCAAATCCATATCCTAGTTGGTGGTTAAGGCAATTATTGATGGTATTAGGAACACAGTGACCAAGTGCAGAGCACCCTCCTTCAATCGGGTTCCTAGAGAGATGAATAGAGCTGCCCATGAACTAACTAGGTGGGCAATATGCTCAAAACTTGAAAAATATATATGTTTTTTTTTTTTTTTTTTTTGAGTTTGTAGGGAATTTGTTTATCCTAAAATTATATTACTACTCCAAAAAGATTAGTTTTGATTCACACCAGACTATAACAAGTTTGCAGTTCTTATCATGTCTAGAATTCCTTAGCAAGACAAAGAATTTGAGTAATGTTGATAATACCAACCGGTCCTGAATTAGGAACTATAATTGTAACTAAGGCCATAGAAATAAAAGCTCCATCATGCTAGGAAAACTCTGCATAACTTATTAACAAAGAGTCAAAATTTTAAATGAACATGTACATGAATAAATATATAGGTATGTATTGATTCTTTTAGTTTTGATTCATAACATTACCAAGTTCATTCACTCACTATATAAAATTTTAACTTTTTGTTAACATTACCAAGTTCATGTAATGTCCATGTCCACTCCAAAATGTCCACTAGTGATTTAGTTTTGATGGCAAAAATCAGCAAGTTTAATAGTGAGTGAATCATTAGTCATAAAGTAGTTGAGAAGCTTGGGAAATCTAAAACAAATGCTTACTACTTGGTAATAAGATATTAATTGAGAAAGCAATTATAATAATTTAAAAATTGAGAACTAAAGGGATTTGTGTACAATTAGGCAGCCACTCCAAAAATCAGGGAGAGCTTGACATTGCATCATGAAAGTTGTCCTAAGGATTGAGGTTACTCAAATACATGTGTCTAGTAAGAACTGACAGTTTTTGTCAAAATGCAAGTATAAATAGAGACTATATGAGCAGGAGGGAAAAAATTCATGTTAAGGTCTTAGATGGATTGGTTTGATTAATGGTGGAAATTGTTGTGGTTGTTTAGAGGGAATCTAACCTCAAGAATAGCTGTTGGGGTAGAGTAAGGGAATTAAGATGTTACAGTAAGAAATTAGATTGTCATGTAAGAAATTAGAATGTCATGTAGCAAAGAGCGATTTGCAAGATAGGTAGATTATTAACATGAAAATTAGCTAAATAGTAGGAAACAAACCTTTATATGATTGGCATTTGTCATGGGAAAATCATTGATCCCTGAAGGACACAAAAAGGACTACAAAAAAGCACATAAAACTATATCAGATGACCTCCAATATCATACCAATTAGACAAAAGAAAAGTAGTTTCTTTAGCTGTTTTTTATTTTTATATTTTGATAAATTCTTGCTTTTTTGGTTGGGTTAAAAGAACTTGCAAACTGCAATTCTGCAGCCCACACAACTGCAAAATTTGCTCTTGCCTCTAACCACTCTTGTTTTTTCATTAATGGTAAGCTTCCCCCTACCTTAATGGCGATTTGTAGGGTTGATTTTTGTTCCTTTTCTTCTCATTAATGCATTGAAGTTTTTCAAAAAATAAAAAAAAAAGACAAAAGAAAAGTTGGAGTCATGATGGTCTAGATAGACACTACACACATACTTTACAATGCTATTGTATTTTTAACATACAATAACCATAATTTATATGTATTATCAAGTTAAACAATGATGATGAACCATATCTTTACATGATATTTATTTTCAAAATTTTCCAACTTTAGTTTTGTTGCTACAAGTGTAGTATATATATACACAAGTTTTTTATCCTAGATTTTTTTTCCCTAATTGTTCATGGATCAGCATGTTACATTATTAACAAACCTATATTTTTTTTTATATGGGTAACATAAAGGAGACTTCAAATCCCAACCCTAAACCATCCAAAAATAGCTCAAGTGTTAGGGCTATTTGGACATCAAGACAAATGACAATCTTTTGTGAAGCTTGTGTGGATGATAGAATTTTATTATCTTATTTGACGCATCGTGATTAATTTGAGGTAGCTAATGGTACTAGAATAAAATTTTGGTTGGATGTTTGGTGTGGCTACTGTTTCTTATTATGCCTTCTTCTTCTTTTTATTTTATTGTAATTTTTATATTTCCTGCTAGAAGAGTTCAGATTATACACTGTGTTTGAATGTCTAGTCCATGTCTTCTGCAATTGCATTGGATTGATCTTCCTATTTTTCTCTAAATAACTATTGATTCTACTATTTTTTAAGTAATTATTGTAAATCTCTCTCTTAATCAAATGAACCAAAGTATCTTTGGGATTCTAGCTGTTTTGTTTACTTAGCATGACTGCATTTGTATATCACATGTGTTGTCAGTTTGGTGTTGACAATCTATGTCAGACTATATGATGAGGAAATTGGAGAATGCTAATCAATAATCATTACAATGTCTTAAATCTGAACTCTTAGGCTTCTCTACTAGGGGATCTTTTTCTAAACTTCCAATTGAGTCTTTGTAATTAGTACTGTTTACAGAGTCTAGGTAGTTTGCTGGATTTTTCATTCTTTTGATATGCTTCCATCTATTTAACTCAGCTGCACAACTTATTAATATTTTACCAAGCAACTGAGTTATTTGGTATTGTTTTAATATAATTTTTTGGTGTGGAAGTAGCTATTAAAGTCCTCGAGTCTGAGCTTGTAAATTCAGATATGTAGAGAGAGTTTAGGTAGGAGGTATTTTTAATGAGGTGTGTTGAACCGTGTTATTTGCCAAAATTTTGACTTGGGATATATGTTCTTCATATCTTGTTTGTTGAGGTTGTGTAACTAGGCTTAATATAATTGTTTGTGGGCATTAGAGTTATTCATGAAGACTTAATTATGTGGAAAAACATGCAGCACAATAAAGGAAACATAGCTGTGATTGGCAGTGCCTAAGGTTTTGTTTTAGTTATATTTTGTCACTCTTGATCAATGTCAAAATTCAAATTTAAAAACAGAAATCATATATTTCAACCATGGAATAGAATAGTCTAGTTGAGAGGTGGGTGGGTTTTGAGTTCAACTGCGGTGCTCATTTTGTTTTTGCACATGTGCTTTTACTAATATTAGGTTAGCTTCCTTTTTGGGGAAAACTATAGGGAATTCTTTGATGTTTTAATGACAACCTTGAATACTCACTCTTTTGAAACTACATGGATGACTTAATAACAACCCCAAGGGAGCAGCATAATCGGTTGGGGACCTTTGGCTCATGAAGCGGAGGTCACTATTGTCCCTCTTCCTTGGGGCCAAAACTTGTTCATCTTAAAAACAAATGGATGACTTAATGACAACATTATCTACCTCCACTTTCAAGTTTCAACTCTTTGTCAATGACTTTGATGAGCTCTGCTTATTTCATGATCTCAAATTTACTTTAATACTTGTTTGATTCCCTTGAGTTATACCAATTAACTTTGCTTATTTTTTTTAGTAATTATTTTAATATAATTATTTTCCTAATCATTTTAATATCTTTTGCTTGAGGATTTCTTTTTCTTTTTCAATTTTAAATTATATAAATTTCTCTCCATGAATTCCAACAATGACACCATCATTATTGCTATTATTATTATTAATGTAATTGTCAGGCTTAATTACATATTTTCAATAATAATTAAAAAAAAACACCGATTAAAGGAAAAATAACAAAATAACCTTAGCAAAATAGTTATGTTCTTTTTCAGAGTTTACACTCAAAACAGCGAAATTTAAAACAGTTTATCCAAACGCTTAATAAGACTTTAAAAATAGAAAACGCATATTTTCACATTTTTACCAAACACTTATCTGTGGTTTTTAAAATGCATGTTTTAAAGACACTCGTTTTTAAAACACACCTTTGTAAATAGCCTATCCAAACGGGTCCTTAATTTTCTTGAAAGTTCAATGATTTTAAAGGTTCCACTTTTTTTTTTATTTTTTATTCGTAATGGGTTTTGTTGTGGACTAAGCTTTTGTTATAAAAATTGTTTTTTTTTTTGTTTGTTTAAATTTGGATTTTCTTGTTTAAGTGCTGTTTTTGTTGAATAGGATCGGCTTGTTTTGATTTGATTTTTTTGGGTCTTCTTTTTTGGACCTAGGTTTTATGTGTTAGTTTTTGTTTTTAATTTTGATGAGGGAAAATAAGTTAATGAAAATAAAATAAACGAGAAAATTTTGATCTTTTTTCTGTATCTTGAAGCCTAGGGAGGAAAAAAGCTCTCAACTTTATATCTAGTTTAGCTTCATTGTTTTTGTATTTTTAATTTTAAGTTTATGGGAGTTTAAAATAAATAATAATATGAACTAGGTTTTTTTTTTAAATTTTAATTAGCTTGGTTCATTAGGGTTTGGATTTTAAAAAATGGGGTTTTGATGATTTGAAATTGTAGATGATGTGCATTGATAATAGCTTAATTTTGCATATTTATATCTTTGTTGGAAAGCATTATCATACTTATTTTGAGGTAATTCATGCATTTTATATTTGGTTTTGGAATAATGGTGAATAATCAATTTTGTGCTTAATTGAATCTTATTGAGTGAATTTGTCTTTTGTAGGAGAATGAAATTAAATAAGTAGATTTGTGCAAAGAAGAATGCTAATGGACTTTACATTTACAAGGGCCATGATGAAGTTAAAGAAGACCAATCCAATTAAATTTAAGTCCAATTGGAGTAGGGAATCAAAGTAAATGTGCATCAAATCCAAGTCCAATTCGGATTGGGATTCCAGCCTGCACATCAGTTAGTATTTTTAGCATAACTTTTGGCTCAGATGTCCAATCGAGATGCTTCAAGTTGGGCTGAAAATTTAACTTAAAGGGCTACAACTTTGTAGTTTATCAAAAGTTTGAATTATGACTTTAAATGGGCCAAAATCGTCGGTTAAGTTATCTGGGATTTTCCCCAAACGGGAATTCAATTTGTAATAGGATTCCTGGACCTATTTAAAGACTCTTTAAGGAAATATTCAAGGAGGCTAGTGCTAGGGCTGGGGGTTGAACATAGAGAGTGCGGCTACTTCTTTGGTTTTCTTTCATGACAGTTAGTTTTATTTTATTTTTCTAGTTTAATGTTTAGTATTTTATTCTTGTGTTTTATTTTAATTACTATGAGTAGCTAAATTTATAATTAGGGTTGAAGATGAAACCTTGTTAAGGATTATTAGTAATATTTATGTGATTTGATTTTTCCTACAATAGTTGTTCTTTAATGATTTAAATTGTTCTTGCTTCGTATCAATTGACTAAGATGAGATTCTAGATATGAGTTCAATCATGTTTTTCTCATGATTTAGGATTTATCTTAATTAGTTGAATGCTTGGTTTATTAATTCTTGATTATAAAATTGAATATCGCTTGTGAATTGTCAGTCAATGGATACAATTTATGATTTGATTTTTAGAATTGGATATATCTTGTGATTTGTTTGGCTACGGATATAATTGATGATTTGATTTTATACTTAAGAAGCGAAGAAGAACATGCTTTAGACTTTTAAACATAAGTTTTAATGATGATATCTTCCATGATAGCAAGATTGATTTCTAGATTATTATGTAGTGGTTGGGAAAAATTAATGATCATAAATATATGCTGATATGACTTACAAGGTGGATTCCAAAACCTTAATTCCATTTCCTTGATTGTTTACATCTTTGTATTGCTTTATATCTTTTGCTTAGTTTATTTAATTTCAAAACAACCAATTTTTAATAATCTAGATTAGGATTAATTTGGTTAAGATTTGATTAATTTTCCTACATTCATTCAAGTCCCTGTGGGTTCGACCTCGTTCTTGTCAAACTATAATTCGGTACGATTTGTACACTTGCGAGTATTTTAAAATTTCACAACAGTAGACATGTTGTCTAACCAATTCTTGTCTCTGTTGTTTTCTCTATACAGATTTGTGTTGGTTAGTATGGGCTGAGGCTGCTTGTGGTTTTGGGATTACAATTAAATCCATTCTTTCTTCGCATAAGGTAAGGAAGCCAAATCAAATTTGTCTGACCTACAGCACCTTGCATATATTATAGTAAATTAGTTCACATCGTAATGCTTTGAGGTGATGCTTTGAGGTAATGCTTTGACTATCAACTGTCAATAAAACTATCAACAAAAGTTTTATAAATTATACATATATAATTTTCTTCTTTGCACTTCCAATACTTCCTTTGAGAAAATTTACGAGTTTGGTTCTCACTGATGGAGATACCTAAGCTACAACATGTGATAGTTGATTTGATTGGTTTTGTTTGCTTAGTGGATATTGCAGCAAACCAACAATTGTAGCTAAGGGGAATTGGTCCATATCATTGTTTAGGGAGATACATTAATTGGGTATTCTATGGAATTTGTATTGCTTTTGATGAGTTTGTTTCCGAGTGAAGTTCTAGACTCTTCCTAGTTGGTTAGAATTATAAAAAAAGAAAAGACGAGTATGCTTAGTTGTTTAGGAAGAAACATGAATTGGGTATTCTATGGAATTTGCATTGCTTTTGAGTTTGTGGTGATTTTGATGAGTTTGTTTCCAAGTGTTCTTAGGTGATTAGAAAAATAAAAGAGAAAAGAAAATAGTTTGCTAAGTTGGTTACAATTGAAAGTATAGAAGCTATATAAGATCGCGTTTGGTAGTGCTGAGAAGTTGTCTAACTTCACTAATCTTGTTTTTAAGAGCGTTTCTAGCTGCTGTATATTCTGATCATAGCATTCAATTTTGGAAAAGTCAAGGTTTTCTTTATATGAAGTAACTTATGTTCTTCTTAGTTCTTTGTTTGGTTCGAAATAGCTGACTATTGCCTCTATATTTTTACAATGCCATTATGGACATAAACTGTGTTTTGCCTGTAAAACAAGGGTACAAAAGCTATGCCCCACCTGTAGACAAGAGCTTGGAGATGGGAAAGCACCCCTAGAAGCATCCGGGATAGCCATAGGAAGGTTAGAGATAGTCATGTGCGCAATGTTTGCAGTTGAGATATCTCAAAGTCATGTGTTGATGCTTTTTGCATCTTTTTTGTGTCAAATGGACCCTAAACTTTCCTCCATTTTGTTGCTGTATTGAACTACATATTTCTTAAAGATTGATTGAAATTGTGACAGGTTTGAGAAAATTCTAGCTTGATAGTCTTGCAAAATTTCGGCTTGTTATTTTTTTGCATGCAACAAGCCGGAATTTGGCAGGAATAAGCTAGAATTTAGTGTGTGACAGGTCTTCTGTAGTAGCGTTTGTAAAATTTATAGCAGCGTTTGTAAAATGTAGCCATAGACAAATTCAAAAAAATATTAAGGGGTTGTAGCCGCATTTAAAAACGTGGCTACAATATGTCTTTGAAGATGTCAACAAGTGACCTATAGCCATGTTTTTAAATGCGGCTACAAATGGCCCCTATAGCCACATTTTTATAATTGTTACCTATAACTGCGTTTGAAAAATGCAGCTAGACTATGTCCAATAGCTGTGTTTATAAAAACAAGGACCAATGAGTTTTAGGCCATGGTTGTAAACGTGGCCTAAAAAAATGTAGTTATAGGCCAAATCATCTTATAGCTACGTTTTTATGAGCTATAATCGCGTTTTAAAAATGCGGCTATAGAATTTTTTTTTTGTAGAGAGAGAAACAATACCCAGATTCCATACTCAACTCTTGAGCTCAAATGTCTAAGACCCCATCAAAAGCAGACCTTAAGGCCAATCCTGTTTTTGAACTTTTCAAGAAATGTAAAGACTTTAAACACTTTAAGCTGTATGCAGGTGTTCTCAGATTCGTTTTTGCTAGTATCTCTGTGATTTGCTGCTTCTTCTACTTGGATTACAGAGCTGTGGTTATAAGGATTCCATTTCATGCTCCGTCAGAGAGGTTCCTATCTAAAGGGGACGCTGGTGAGGACCAAAGGGTTGATTTTCTTGGAGAAAAGGGTGAAAGGTGTGATGTATGTATTTGAAGGTGATTGGATCTGGGATGAGAACTATCCTTTGTATCAGTCCAAATATTGTAGATTTATAGATGAGGGATTTCGTTTCTCTGAGAATGGAAGACCTGATTTGCTTTACACCAAGTGGAGATGGCAACTCAAAGGCTGCAACTTGCCCAAGTTTTTATCAAAATGTTACTGAATTTATTGCTCACTGTTACAAGAATGTTACATTTTGATTTGCTCAATCTTATTAGTCCAATGTCGACAACATCATAGTTTTTTCATGGGTCGTCATTTACTCATCATCAAACAACAAACAAAGTAGTAGAGAAGATGAAATGATCAGGAAGAGAAGCATGAAAAGAAGAAACCACCAAAACAAAACTGTGAAGTAAATGGAAGGATACCCATTATAGAAGAGATCGTTTTGGAGTAAAGTTGGGAGGGAAATGATATCTGTAGAGTGCGTGAGTAGCAACGATCGTTACGAAACTACTTTATTATTTTTAAAAACTCGTGGTGCTGGACAATGCTATGGAGAAAGTTTATTTATTATAATTCAAGTAGAGTTTATTGGGGTGAAGACTTTAAGGTTTAGGTAGTATTAGAACATAGTAAGATATTATCATAAATGGTGTAACCTAAAAAATATATCAGGATATGTCATATTGTATTTAAGCTCTCGCAAGAGCTTTTCCATGTTTATTTTCATGTCTTTATGTGTGACATTGAAAACCCTCCTTTACATTGGGGATTTTCCTTACCATTCTGTAAGGACTCATATCCTTATGATATGACATTGTTCGCTTTGAGGTTAACCTTCACGGTTTTAAAAGATATCCTAACATTTTAGATAGTGATCTCAAATATAAGCCTCTCCCATTTTCCTTCTCAAGCAATGTGGGACTCTAGGATTATTTCTCCCTTGGGTCCTTCACAATTTACCCTTTTTTCTTCTTCTTAAAGAATCCAAATAGTAATATTATTAAGAAAATAAAACTAGCTTGCATAGGATATAGCCTATATCAGCTGGAACAAATTCCATCTATACAATAAAATCTTCTACTTCTATGACTTTCCTTACTAAAGCATGAGAAATGGCATCTCCTTGATCTAGGTCATAAGATACTAATACTCTCCACAACAATGCTGTAGACTGTTCTTCCTGTTGTAGTATATAAAATGTGTGTTATATTGAATAATATATGTAATATGTATTTTTAGTTTTAAAAAAATTATTATTGGACAAAAACACAATAAATTAATGATGTCTAAACTTAATAGTTAAACTAGTATTAATTAACATTATAATTTTTTGTTCCTAAAAAAACATTATAATTGTTTATTGTTCCTAGTTGCATAATAATAATAATAATAATAAAGTCTCTAAAATGATTCAATGACAAGATATTACTCTTCCCAAAGAATGGACTTTGGAACAAGTTGCACCACCTGTTAAACCTGTTTTTGTGAACTTGATTTTACTAAAATTGCACAATATACTGATGGAACTGTTAAAATATTTTTTGATGATACCAAATGTTTTCCTAATAACAAACCTTTAAGAATCAACAAAGGAAGAAAGTCCTTTGCTGGATCTGAAAGTTTTGTTAAAAGAAATTCTGATGTTGATGAATTTTTGAAAAAGAATTTTGAACCACGTGATTTAAAGCTAAAAGGAGTTGCTAGCAACAATTCCCAAGTTAGCAACACTTATTATTCAACTAAACCTGAATTTCCTTCAAAAAATGATCAAGAAGAAGAAGAAGATGCAAAATCTGATGCTCCTTCCGGATCTGATTTTCCACCTATTGAAACTCCTCCTATTTACTATAATCATTTGCGAGTGATAAATTTGATGGATATGGATTTTAAAATACCTACTTTTCAAATTGATATGGTTGCTTTAAGTAATGAATTCTTTTCTAAAGCAAATCATGATAAAAGGAAGTATTACCAAAGTACTTTTGCTCAGTTTAAAAAAGACAGAATCAAAAGGAAATGGAGAGAAAAATGAAATTGTTAAAACAACATATTTTGTTTTTCGATTATCTTGAGAATTATTATGTTTCAAGAAATGAGGTTCATACCAATTACTTGAATGTAATAAGAAAATCTGCTTTTACTAAACCTGATAAAACCATTGTTAAATCCAGTCATCTGCCCCTTGAAATTGTTTTGATTACTTGCAAAAATGATAAAGAAAGTACTGAGGTGAAAGCCTCCTCTTTCAAAATTGCTGATGATAAAACTCCTATTTTTGCCATTATTGAACAAAACAATTTTGCTAATAAATCTTTGCATATTATTGGTTAACAGCTTGATCGTATTGAAGAAAAAACTATTGAAAAAATTGCTGTTTCAAAACCTGAGAAACCTTTGATTGATTTACCCAGTCAAAGAAATATTGATTTTAAAACTTCTCAGAGTAAGACTTTTGATTTAGTTAACTCCCAAGGATCAACTGTTGAAAAGAATGAACAAATGCTTGCTGATTTAAAAGTTAAAACCGAGCAAACTTCTACTTCTAGAAGCGCTGCTTGTGCTATTTCAAGAAATGAGAAAGAAATTGTTTCTGATGACGACACAAATTCTGACTCATTATTTTCCGATTCTTTAAAAAATGCTTTTGATGATGGTTTAAGTTTACTTGAAATTAAAAGATTTGTTGGAAAATCCACATCTTTTACAAAAAACTGGTATTCCAAACCTACTCGTCCTGATTTACAGTTTGAAGAAAGATCTTCTCAAACTCAATTTTATGTTTCTACTGATAAACTGTATGAACGGAATATTGGTGGTTTGTCTGAACAAGAAATTATTAACAAAATGGCTCACAGGTCTATGGTTGGTATTGCATATATAAACAATCATGACAATCTTGATCATCCTGATATTGTTGAATTGCTTGCATTTGGTTTTACTGGTTCTCGTCGAGGTTGGTGGGATTCACACCTTATAGAAGAATCTGGAGAATCTATTAAACATGCTGTTAAAAGAGATACTGACGGTATGCCCATTTTTGATGAAAGTATTAATCGTGGTGTTCCTGATGGTGTTAATAGTTTGGTTTACACAATTCTTAAAAATTTTGTTGGTACTGCATCTAATATTTCATCCCGTATTTCTAATTATTTGAATAATTTGAGATGTCCTACTATGTTTGATTATAGATAATACCAAGGTGTATTCACTTCCAGAGTCATGCTCAGAAAAGACACTATGAAGCCTTATTGGAAAGAGAGTTTCATTGATGGTCCACCTCCTATCTATGCTCATAAGGTAAAAAATGAATTAATAAGTAAAAATGATTCTATTGATTTTGATAATTTAACATATGGTGATATGTTCAGCACTATTAAAAAACTTGGAATTAATATGTGCAATGATGAACAATGGTTAAAACAACAGTTAAAAGATAAAAAGAAAGCTAAATATGAAATGGGTAATTTCTGTGAACAATATGGTTTTTCTCCTATTGCCCCTTCTAGGCAAAAAGGAAAAAGTAAACATGATAAGGTTTACAAAAGTTATTCCCATAAAAAGAATAAAAGATACAGAACCCACTTTGTTAAACCCAATGATTTTTATGCTAAAAACAAAACCGCTTTCCGAAAACATGATAAAGAAAGATCAGGTAAAGGTAAATGCCTTAACTGTGGCAAATTTGGCCATTTCAGTAAAGACTGTAACCAAAGGCCTGGTAAATTGAAAAACAAGTTGAACATGTTAAACATTAATAATAATGACCAAAATGAACTATTTTAGGTTCTTGAATCTGTTGCTTCAACTGATTCCTTTGAAGAGGATTTCTTCTCCTCATCTGATTTCGATTATCACTCTTGTAGTGATGTTTCTAAATCTCCTAATATTAAACTTGGCTGTAGAGATTCTTGTTGTAAGGTGATTAAATCTGTTAAATTGTTAACTAAAAGTAAAGAAAATGATGATTTACTATTAACAATGATAAGTAAAATTGAAGACCCTAATTTACAGAAAGATTATCTTGACAAGTTTTTGAAAAACTTAACAAAAGAAGATAAGGTTAAAAGACCTAATTTTATGATAAGTTTTGAAGAAACTCTGAAAAGATTTAATAAAAATAAATCAAAAGAAGTAACTATTAATGATCTTCAACATGAAATAAAAACTGTTAAACAAGAAATAATTCAATTAAAAAATGATGTTAAAACTATTAAACATGATAATGATCATCTCAAACAAGAATTGTTAATTCTAAAGATTGATAAAAATATGGATAAACAACAATCTAATGATGATGAGCAAAAAGACGGAGATGAATCCGATCAACAAGCTTCTCCTTCTGGTAATGTTTCTGATCATGTCTTGATTAATTTGATTGATAATCAATTGTCTCTTATTAAACATATGATGCCTAAATGGTACACTAAAGTCAAAATTGTTGTTGCTCATGATTATGCTTTCGATGTTGTTGCTATGATTGATTCTGGTGCTGATGTTAATTGTATTCAAGAAGGATTGATCCCTTCCAAATATTTTGAAAAATCTACTAAAAGATTGGTTTCCGCTAATGGAACAAAAATGAAAATCAGATATGAATTAAATAATGCTCATGTTTGCCATGATAATGTTTGCTTTAAAATTCCTTCTGTGCTCATTGAAAACATGACTGATAAATTGATTCTTGGTTTGCTTTCTATTAATTCGTTATACCTTTTTCTTACTGAAGATGATGAAATTACTACTGATCCTTTTGGACAAAAAGTAAAATTCAAATTTTGTTCAAAACATGAAACTCGTGATGCTTTTAATCTGATTCATGCTAAAACCAAACACCTTAACTTCCTTCACCAAGAAGTTAGGTACAAGAAAATTGTTGAACAACTTTCTAATAAATTACTTCAATCCAAAATTAATAATTTTCAGAAAATATTAATGAGTGATATTTGTTCTGAAATTCCTAATGCTTTTTGGCACCGAAAGAGACATATTGTTAACTTACCTTATACCAAAGATTTTAGTGAAAAGAATATTCCTACTAAAGCTCGTCCTATTCAAATGAATGCCGAAACTGTTGAATTTTGTAAAAATGAGATCAATGATTTGCTCAAGAAAAAACTTATTAGGAACAGCAAGTCTCCTTGGTCTTATGCTGCTTTCTATGTTCAAAAAATGCTGAGCTTGAGAGAGGAACCCCTCGCCTTGTGATTAACTACAAACCTTGGAACAAAGTCTTAGAGTGGATTAGGTATCCTATTCCCAATAAGAATGATCTTTTTCATAGGCTGAGTGATGCCATAATATTCTCCAAATTTGATATGAAATCTGGATTTTGGCAAGTTCAAATTAGTGAGAAGGATAGGTATAAAACTGCTTTTACCACACCTTTTGGTCACTATGAGTGGAATGTTATGCCTTTGGTCTTAAGAATGCTCCTAGTGAATTCCAAAATATTATGAATGACATATTCAACTTATTCAGTCATTTCACCATTGTCTATATTGATGATGTCCTAATTTTCTCTAATTCTATTGATGAACACTGGAAACATTTGTACTCGTTTCTGGAAACCATTAAGAGAAATGGTCTTGTTGTCTCTGCCAAGAAAATCAAACTATTTCAAACCAAAATAAGATTTCTTGGTTATGATATTTCTGAAGGATAGATTCGCCCTATTGATAGAGCTATTCAATTGGTTGATAAATTTCCTGATGAAATTATTGATAAAACTCAACTCCAAAGATTTCTTGGTTCCTTAAATTATGTTGTTGATTTTTACAGAAATCTGAGGAAACAATGTAAACCACTTTTTGATCGGTTACAAAGTAACCCTCCTCCTTGGACTGATATTCATACTTCTCTTGTTAAACAGATCAAATCCCATGTTAAAACTTTGCCTTGTCTTGGCATTGCAACTGTTAATGCCTTCAAAATTATTGAAATTGACGCCTTTGACATTGGTTATGGAGGTATTCTGAAACAAAAAGTTTTACTTGATTCTTCTGAACAAATCGTTCGCTTCTACTTTGGGGTCTGGAATACTGCACAATTAAATTATAGTACTATAAAGAAAGAAATTTTATCTATAGTCCTATGCATTTCAAAATTTCAAAGTGATTTATTAAATCAGAAATTTCTGTTAAGAATTGATTGCAAAAGTGCCAAATATGTTATTGAAAAAGATGTTGAAAATATTGCTTCAAAACATATTTTTGCTAGATGGCAAGCTATTTTAAGTGTTTTTGATTTTAATATTGAATATATTAAAGGTTCTTAAAACTCTATTCTTGATTTTTGTACCCGTGAATTCCTGCAGTGCCACATTGGCAAGTAGAGCATCCAGGGATAAAGGTCCTGCAGCTTCTCCCAACCAAATTGTTAAAAAAGAGCCTCTCTCCCCTAGAGAAATTGTTAACCATTATACCCCATTAGGAACCATTCCTAAACCTAATTACTCTTCTGTTTTGGCTTCTGCTTACGATCCTTATGCTTTGACCCCTGTTAACCAACCAATCCAAACTATTTACCCCAGAAAATCCAATGCTTCCCAATATGTTAAAAAACAATATTCCCAAAAACTATTTTTTGTTGAACCAAACCGAGCTACAATCAAGAATCCACTCCATATTGCAAAGAGTTACTTTCCACCTTTATGTCACTGGATTCCTGAACATGGTGGTAAAAAGTTAGAATTTTATTCTGACATTTTACGCCAAGAAGATGCTACTGTTATAAAAACTATTTTTGATTTGGATGATAAAACCAAAATTATTTACCACAGTGTTTACTTAAAAAACATTGCTACTAAAGCCAGTTGGGGACATTCCCCTACCTCGACTAAAAAACTCCCTAAGCACTCTGTTCCACATTCATACCATGATTATATTGATGCTTGGTTCAAGTTTATGCTTCACCAGAATGAAACAATGACTTATTCATGGTTTATTAACTTTGATAAAGAGTTTGACAACAATGCTGATTTGCCTCTTTGGTTTATCCGTTGGTGGAATCAATTTGGTTCTGATATTGATATCTTCCCCAAACCTCTTGTTGACTGTTTCAATTTTTGGAAGCAAGGATTTAAGGTAAATGCTCATAATGCCAAATTTCTTGCCCTTCTCCACTTTGTTAAACGTTTTAGAGTCCCCTGGATTCTAAAGTGGCAATATGAGAAAGAAGGTGCTATTCTTGCTAGACATTGGTATGTTAAATGGTGGGACAAGTTTGGTTATGCTTCACAAATATTGGATAATGTTTACCGAAGACCACCTCCAAAGCATCTAAACTCTAGTGCCTAGTCTACTTCCAAGGCTCCCTCACAGGCCTCAGATATTGATAACTTGAGCAAAGATGATTTATATGCCTTTCTCAAGAAAAAGATTGAAGAAGAGAAGGAGGCTGAAAACAGAAATTTTGAAGAAGAAGGTTTTGTTACTGAAAGCCCTCATTACCCTTACCCCCAACCTTATCCAAAAGATTGGTTTGGGCATGATGAAGATTATGATGAAAATACTCCAAACCTAGGAGCCTATTGATTCCTATATTTGTCTGGCTTGCACAACGGCTATTGATGTTACAATATTTATAGCTACTTTTCATGATGACAATGATAACTTATTGACTACTTTTGGTACTACCAGCCAAACTACTTTCGGTCTCAAAAGCCGACTTGATTCCTTCCATAAATTGCGCTCCTGATGCTCCTCACGGGCCCTGATATGAATAGTAAAAAGTTACTATTCACTTTGTACTATTCATTGCTTTATTTACTTATTTAAGGGGGGTTGTCCCTTATGGAAAAAACAATAAATCTTTTCTAGGATTTCCTTTAGAACTCTCTCTAGGACTTCCTTAGATCAAGATATCTCACTGATACATAAAGCTTGTAACTAGAACTAGGACTAGCTTTCAAGCTTTGTACTGTTTATCCCATTGATCCCTGTTGATCACTGTAATCTTGTTGCTACTACTACTACTGTAAGTGTTTTGAAGTACATTCAATAAACACTTCCGTTTTCAATACTTTGAATTATTTTGATATACAACTGCTTGGCTGGTTCTACCGCCTTACCTTACTTTCAATTATCATTTACTTTGGATTATTCTCTATATCTGTTATCTGTTGTGCTTCCGCCTTCTGCGCTGTCGTCCTTCCCCCTTTAATATTAGGATCATCCAAAGCAAGAGCAAGATCAGGATAACAATCAAAGTAAACAGGACCATCATACAAAGAAGCAGTAATCATGCCAAGAATACTATCATTAAATTTCTTAAATCTAGCATCATGTAAACACATAAGCACAGAAGCATCAATTCCTTTTTTGGTTAAATGTTTAACAACAACTTAAACCAAACCAATGTGTAAATACTTAAGATTTTTCTTGGATAAAAACTCATTAATATTTTTCTTGGAAAATAAACAACATTTTTCATGAGTTTTAGAAATAGAAAAGGTTTGTTCAACAGTTCTAGCTCTATATTCAGAGAAAATACTTTTTTTTCAGTTCAATTTAGATCATAAACAGATTTAGTAGAAATCTTTGGGATATTCCATTTTCTAAAATCAAGGTACTCACTTTCTCCAACAGTGAGGTCTTCTTCATTCACAATATCCGGAGGATAACTAGTCCTAGAGCTAACAGAGGAGTCAGATCTCCACATCCTATCAATACCTATCTTAGTTATAACACTCAGTTATCATATTTTTCTCACAACCGTTGCATTTCGTAACATATATCGTTCATCAACCCTATTCCTTTCACGCCCTTACACTCTCTTGGCTTCACGGGCCTTACTGTTCGGATCTGGGACTTTTTACGACGGCGGTTGCACCAACGATGGTAAGATCAACACAACAATGAAGTATCACAAGGTCAGGTAGACATGGACAGAATATGAAAGACACAACAACACTATCGGCCAAGGAAAGAATGGTTCTGATACCATAAAGGGGGAAGGACGACAGCGCAGAAGGCGGAAGCATAACAGATAACAGATATAGAGAATAATCCAAAGTAAATGATAATTGAAAGTACTGAGGTGAAAGACGACAACACAAAAGGCGGAAGCACAACAGATAATAGATATAGAGAATAATCCAAAGTAAATGATAATTGAAAGTAAGGTAAGGCGGTAGAACCAGCCAAGCAGTTATATATCAAAATAATTCAAAGTATTGAAAACAGAAGTGTTTATTGAATGTACTTCAAAACACTTACAGTAGTAGTAGTAGCAACAAGATTACAGTGATCAACATGGATCAGTGGGATATACAGTACAAGGCTTGAAAGCTAGTCCTGGTTCTAGTTACAAGCTTTATATATCAGTGAGATATCTTGATCTAAGGAAGTCCTAGAGAGAGTTCTAAGGGAAATCCTAGAAAAGGATTTCTGTTTTTTCAATAAGGGACAACCCCCCTTAAATAAGTAAATAAAGTAGTGAATAGTACGAAGTGAATAGTGACTTTTTACTATTCATATCAGGACCCGTGAGGGGCATCAGGAGCGCAATTTGCGGAAGGAATCAAGTTGGCTTTTGAGACCAAAAGTAGTTTGGCTAGTAGTGCCAAAAGTAGTCAACAAAGGCATCATTGGTAACAGTAGTAAATACTTTTACTCTTGAGTGAATATTGTAACATTAGTAGCCTTTGTGTCGGCCAGACAAATATGGGAATTAACAAGCTCCTAGATCAGTCAAGTAGAAGCAGCATCAGATGGGTAACCAGCATAAGGGTCCCATGGAGAAAGATCCCATGGATGATCGTTATTGCATTCATGTTTCTTGAGAAGTTGAATATTGGTTGCAGAAACCACAATACATCAATGGTTCGTAAACGAGATCTCTTGTGAGGAATATTCTTGGGTCATTAAGGTCTGTCCATTGTAGGTGACAGACCGCAGAAGCGTAACGTCTATTAATGAAAACAGAGATTCTATTTGTACAACTAAAGAAATGGTAGTCTTTTCATAATTCTTCAGAGACATCTAGAATTCGATTATTGAAGTAACTTCTCCAACATTCTGCAAGAGCATAGAGATGTTTATGTGAAACATAAGCATTTCCTTCATACCATTGACCTTGGTGAGTATATCCATTAATGAGAACAAGATGCTTGGAAGGTTGAACATTCATCCAATTATTTTTTTCCCATTTGGGCAAAGTACTCTAACATAGGATGGAAACATAAGGGCTTTCAGCATGTGTGACAGCTTTTTGAATAATATCTGGAAATTGGTTAATTGATCATGACTCATTAATTTAATAAGTCCGGTAAAACCAAATTCGAACATTTGGGAAAGCCAGAGTTTTTTCATGTACTCTGAGGCTGCTCCCAAAATATTTTCCCCATTTCTTTTTCATGTAGCCTTTATTGGGGCCATCAGGTTCAATAATGGTAGGGGCAATTGAAATAAGGGTTTTGAAATGTTTTAACCAAAGATCAAGATCTTTAGTCATAGTCTTGCTTTCAAAAATACAAGATTGTACTTCTGGAGGCAAGTTGGCAACAACACTTTTAAGTAAAGATTGATTTCTTAGACTCAATCTAGCAAAATCAGTACCCATTATAGTCTTTCTATCCATTGAATGGATTTCCTCTTTGCCAAAGAGTTAACTAATCAGATTTGATTCATGATGGTTTTGAAAGTTAACATGGCAATCAAAAAGTTGGTCGGCAAAGACTCCATTTTCAGTAGTAGGGTCAACAATTTGGGTAGTAAGGTTAACGAGGTGAATTTCAAGCTCTCTCATGGTTTTGTCAAATAGTTTATGGTGGTTTAAAGAATGGGAAGCTTGAAGGTTGTCAAGAATGAATTTAATGAAATCTGGTAATTCACTATAGACTCCATTATGGAATTGCAATTCTTTATTCAATACTACTTGTAAGGTTAATATGATATCACCACTGGAATATGTCACCTCTATCAAGACAAATTCCTGAAGGGATGTTGCATTACTGGATTTTACTCCAGAAGATGCGCTTTCATGCATTACAAAAGGATGTCCCGCTGGGAACCTTTCATCTGGAGGAAAGTCCTGTGCAGGTGCTTTCCCCTTGTCCCTCTTCTTTGCCGAAAAAGTCATAATATTCCACTTAGTAGTGGTAGTATTAAATCTTATTTTCTCCTGCTAAGTAAGGGAGAAGATGGTAAGCCAGTTGGCCATAGTCAATAGTATAATGATAGAATGTTTTTTTGGACAAATGAGAGTAAATATTATCAATAAAATTCTTTTGAAAAATATGTTTCAAAAACCAGAGTATAATAGTAATATATCTTAGTTGTGCAAGACAATATGTTTTAGGATGACAATGATCATTTTTTGGAATATTGGGGTAGGAAGAAGACTTGTTCCGGACAAGTTTGAACCATGCTAAGGACTTGGTCAGAAGCCTAGTGCAAAGGATCCTTTTTTGAATTGTAGTATTCGTAGGACATTCTTTGGTGAAGATATTCCTTTCACTAAAGTTCTTGTCATTATGTAAGTCAACATCAATATTGTTGGGGTAATAACTATCATTCATCAAGACTTTGTGACAATTAGCAATTATTGTTGGCAACAAATTATCAAAGAGTTGTCCACTAGTTTTCTTTGAGCTATCTTTTTGTTTAATGAACCTAAGATGTTTATTAACAAGATTAAAAGCATTATCAATATGAGTTTCACACTTTGAGCAAAAATCAAATTTTACTTTTTGTCCAAAAGGATCAGTAGTAATTCCATCATCTTCAGTAAGAAAAGGGTATACAGAGTTAATAAAAGGCAAACCAAGAATCACTTTATCAGTCATGTTTTCAATGAGCACAGAAGGAATTTTAAAGCAAACATTATCATGACAAACATGAGCATTATTTAATTCATATCTGATTTTCATTTTTGTTCCATTAGTGGAAACCAATCTTTTAGTAGATTTTTCAAAATATTTGGAAATGATTAATCCTTCTTGAATACAATTAACATCAGCACCAGAATCAATCATAGCAACAACATTGAAAGCATAATCATGAGTAACAACAATTTTGAGTTTAGTGTACCATTTAGGCATCATATGTTTAATAAGAGACAATTGATTATCAATCAAATTAATCAAGACACGATTAGAAACATTACCAGAAGGAGAAGCTTGTTGATCGGATTCATCTTTGTCTTTTTTGCTCATCATCATCAGATTGTTGTTTATCCATATTTTTATCAATCTTTAGAATTAACAAATTCTTGTTTGAGATGTTCTTTATCATGTTTAATAGTTTTAACATCATTTTTTAATTGAATTATTTCTTGTTTAATAGTTTTTATTTCATGTTGAAGATCATTAACAGTTACTTCTTTTGATTTATTTTTATTAAATCTTTTCAGAGTTTCTTCAAAACTTATCGTAGAATTAGGTCTTTTAACCTTATCTTCTTTTGTTAAGTTTTTCAAAAACTTGTCAAGATAATCTTTCTGTAAATTAGGGTCTTTAATTTTACTTATCATTGTTAATAGTAAATCATCATTTTCTTTAATTTTAGTTAACATTTTAATAGATTTAATTACATTACAACAAAAATCTCTACAGCCAAGTTTAATATTAGGAGATTTAGGAACATCACTACAAGAGTGATAATCAGAATCAGATGAGGAGGAGAAATCCTCTTCAAAGGAATCAGTTGAAGCAGCAAATTCAAGAATCTGAAATAGTTCATTTTGGTCATTATTATTAATGTTTAACATGTTCAACTTGTTTTTCAATTTACCAGGCCTTTGGTTACAGTCTTTACTGAAATGGCCAAATTTGCCACAGTTAAGGCATTTACCTTTACCTGATCTTTCTTTATCATGTTTTCGAAAAGCAGTTTTGTTTTTAGCATAAAAATCATTGAGTTTAACAAAGTGGGTTCTGTATCTTTTATTCTTTTTATGGGAATAACTTTTGTAAACCTTATCGTGTTTACTTTTTCCTTTTTGCTTGGAAGGGGCAATAGGAGGTAAACCATATTGTTCACAAAAATTACCCATTTTATATTTAGTTTTCTTTTGATCTTTTAACTGTTGTTTTAACCATTTTTCATCATTGCACATATTAATTCCAAGTTTTTTAATAGCGCTGAAAATATCACCATATGTTAAATTATCAAAATCAATAGAATCATTTTTTCCAATTAATTCATTTTTTACCTTATGAGCAAAGATAGGAGGTGGACCATCAATGAACCTCTCTTTTCAATAAGGCTTCATAGAGTCTTTTCTGAGCATGACTCTGGAAGTGAATACATCTTGGTACTATCTGTAATCAGACATAGTAGGACATCTCAAATTATTCAAATAATCAAAAATATGGGATGAAATATTAGATGGAGTACCAACAAAATGTTTAAGAATGGTGTAAACCAAAGTATTGACACCACCAGGAACACCACGATTAATATTTTCATAAAAAATGGGCATAACATCAATATCTCTTTTAACAACATGTTTAATAGATTCTTTGGATTCTTCAATGAGGTGTGAATCCCACCAACCTCGAAGAGAACCAGTAAAACCAAATGCAAGCAATTCAACGATATCAAGAGGATCAAGATTTTCATGATTGTTTATATATGCAATACCAACCATAGACATGTGAGCCATTTTGTTAATAATTTCTTGTTCAGACAAACCATCAATATTCCATTCATACAGTTTATTAGCAAAAATAGAAAATTGAGTTTGAGAAGATCTTTCTTCAAACTGTAAATCAGGAGGAGTAGGTTTGGAAAACCAGTTTTTTTTTGTAAAAGACGTGGGTTTTCCAACAAATCTTTTAATTTCAAGTAAACTTAAACCATCATCAAAAGCATATTTTTAAAGAATTGGAAGATAATGAGTCAGAATTTGTGTCGTCATCAGAAACAATTTCTTTCTCATTTCTTGAAATAGCATAAGTAGCGCTTGAAGAAGTAGAAGTTTGCTCGGTTTTAACTTTTAAATCAGCTAGCATTTTTTCAATCTTTTCAATAATTTTTTCAATCTTACTTTGAAAAGTTTTAAAATCAATATTTCTTTGACTGAGTAAATCAATCAAAGATTTCTCAGGTTTTGAAACAACAGCTTTTTCAATAATTTTTTCTTCAATACGGTCAAGTTGTTGACCAATAATATCAAAAACATGAGTTTTATTATCAGTAATTTTGAAAGGGGAGACTTTCACCTCAGTACTTTCTTTATCATTTTTGCAAGTAATCAAAACAGTTTCAAGGGGCGGATGACTGGATTTAACAATGGTTTTATCAGGTTTAATAAAAACAGATTTTCTTATTACGTTCAAGTAATTGGTATGAACCTCATTTCTTGAAACATAATAATTTTCAAGATAATCAAAAAACAAAATATGTTGTTTTAACAAATTCATTTTTTCTCTCCATTTCCTTTTGATTCTGTCTTTTTTAGACTGAGCAAAAGTACTTTGGTAATACTTCATTTTATCACAATTTGCTTTAGAAAAGAATTCATTACTTAAAGCAACCATATCAATTTGAAAAGCAGGTATTTCAAAATCCATATCCATCAAATTTATCACTCGCAAATGATTATAGTAAATAGGATGAGTTTTAATAGGTGAAAAATTAGATCCAGAAGGAGCATCAGATTTTGCATCTTCTTCTTCTTCTTCTTGATCATTTTTTGAAGGAAATTCAGGTTTAGTTGAATAATAAGTGTTGCTGACTTGGGAATTGTTGCTAGCAGCTCCTTTTAGCTTTAAATCACGTGGTTCAAAATCTTTTTTCAAAAATTCATCAACATCAGAATTTCTTTTAACAAAACTTTCAGATCCAACAAAGGACTTTCTTCCTTCGTTGATTCTTAAAGGTTTGTTAGTAGGAAAACATTTGGTAGCATCAAAAAATATTTTAACAGCTCCTTCAGTATATTGTGCAATTTTAGTAAGATCAAGTTCATTAAAAACAGGTTTAACAGGTGGTGCAACTTGTTCCAAAGTCCATTCTCTGGGAAGAGTAATATCTTGCCATTGAATCATTTTAAGGACTTGGATCTTAGCATTAGGGTGGAACATTGAATCAACATAGTTTTTCTAGCAGGATCACGTCCTCTAGACCGAGGAGTTAGTTGAGAGTTCTATAAAAAAATCGGTAAATAAGAGTAAAAGGTCTACTACCATCATCTATATCATAACCAGAAGTCAATATATTTAAAGTCAAAGATTTATTAATATTTGGATCATCCAAAGCAAGAGCAAGATCAGGATAACAATCAAAGTAAACAGGACCATCATACAAAGAAGCAGTAATCATGCCAAGAATGCTATCATTAAATTTCTTATATCTAGCATCACGTAAACACGTAAGCATAGAAGCATCAATTCCTTTTTTGGTTAAAGGTTTAACAGCAACTTGAACCAAGCCAATGTGTAAATATCTAAGATTTTTCTTGGATAAAAACTTATTAATATTTTTCTTGGAAAATAAACAACATTATTCATGAGTTTTAGAAATAGAAAAGGTTTGTTCAACAGTTCTAGCTCTATATTCAGAGAAAATACTTTTTTTTTTCCAGTCAAATTTAGATCATAAACAGATTTAGTAGAAATCTTCGGGATATTCCATTTTCTAAAATCTGGGTACTCACTTTCTCCAACAGTGAGGTATTCTTCATTCACAATAACAGGAGGACAACCAGTCCTAGAGCTAATAGAGGAGTCGGATCTCCACATCCTATCAATACCTATCTTAGTTATAACACTCAGTTATCATGTTTTTCTCACAATCGTTTTGTAACACATACCGTTCATCAATCCTATTCCTCTCACGCCCTCACGCTCTCCTGGCTTCACGGGCCTTACTGTTTGGATCTGGGACTTTTTACGACGGCGGTGGCGCCAACGATGGTAAGATCTTAGTTATACTCAATATTGTTTTTATTATTCACATTGAACTTCAATATTTTCATATTTTTATAATATTTTTCTTTTATTCATTAACTTAAAACTTGTTTTTTTAATAATTTTTTCAATAGTTAGATTTAATATCACATACATGTGCTTTTGACCAAAACTTAGAATACACACACACACAAACTAAATATGTCATATGTACACTTTGCCTCTATGACACTCGTTAACAAAAATCTTATGTATTAAATACCAACTATTCATTTATGATAATATTTTATGAAACTATAGTAAGATACAACATGGATATACTATCACATTGGAATTTATTGAAAGGAAAATTCTTAAACGAATAGGCGTCCTTTTAACCCTAATGTTTCATCAGCTCTATAATATATTGGCATGTACTTTTATTTATTTATTTATTTATACCATGATTTTGAAACATCTTTTAAAACCTTGACCTTTTTTTTTTTTTTTTTCCATTTTAAATGGATAGATTTTCAAACTTTTTTAAAATTTTAAATCTTCTTAAACATTTAAATATTTTGTACATAATGAAACAAGTACATAGTCTAATATAAAGGTAAATTTGGGGGGGGGGGGGGGGGGGGGGGGATATAAAGTCATCATCCTACATAATCTTTAGTCATGTGGGACAGTATCCACGAGAGAACTTTTGTAATTTACTTATCTTCAAAAGTATTAACTTTGCTTGACATTGAATTTGAAACCCCCAGCCTTACTTATTGTAATAAAATATTAACCTTTTTTTTACTTGGAAAATGCATTCTGATCAATAATCTCTTTATCTTCCTCCTCAAAAAAAAAAAAAAAAAAAAACTCTTTATCTAATAAGGGAAATTATCATATTTTAATTTTCTATTAAAAAAAGCTATCAAAACTTCTATAATTTACTTATTCTTGAAGGTGACAACCTTGTTTAGTTTCAACTTGAACATCTAAAAGTGGATATTATATATATATATATATATGTTGTTTGAGGCATTAATTAGAAAGTACCTTGTGTTAGGATGTGTATCCTTAGATCCTATTGTATGATGCTATGTACGGCATTATGTGTGACTTAATGTTATGATTAATAAAGTTATTTTATTATTATCTAAAATAATAGTAACATGAATATTTTGTCATTATCGTATAGTCTATGAGATGCATAGTATGTGATTTATGTGAAAAGTCAAAGAAGATATAAATCATAAGTTTTTTGTAAACTCAGAATTATAGTTCGTAGTTGGTGATGAAATTGGGCATTTCATCTGCAAAGGCTATAACATATCAACTAAGATGATTTGTCTTGATCATGGAAGTGGAGACTTCTAGTTGGTATGTTGATATGTTTTAAGAGTTAAGACATATTGAACTGGATCGCTGTAAAATTTATTATTCTCCTAACAATTGTCAAATGAATAATAAATCTCACAATTTCTATTTACATGAACTCTTAAATCCTGAGAGGATAAAAGACCTGATCATGAAATGTAGATTACTTTGATAAATCAGGAGTGAGATCTAAAGTCATGATCAAAACTTCCAAATGTTGGGCAGCCATATTTAGTATTGATGGAACATATATTCTCAAGATGAAATTCATAATCTCTTAGTGAAGATATAAAATATTTTCTTGAAATAAGTTTAATGGGTTTTGTTATTCAGAGTGTTAGGCTTAATTAACCACTTTAGTAAGGAGATACTAAAGTATATATTTATGAAATTGGATATCATAAATATATGATGAATAACTTAAAGGATTAGACCAGGTACTCAAGGATTAAGACGTAGTAATTTTCAAAGTGGCAGTCTACATTCATGATTTTGTATTACTACGAATATTTTATAAATGGGTTGCATGTATAATAAAGTCTTGGGATATAATTTATTAATAAGACCTAGAATGCAATTGTAATTATATAGTAGTATTAAATATAATTAATGGTAACTTTGGACTTGTCAAGAGTTTACTAAAACGCCCAAGGCTCATTAGAGTTAGTGTCTTATTGGTCCCTATTGGTCCTACTTCGAGCCACACACTAAAACCCAATTGAAAAGGCTCAATAGACAAACCCAATTAGATAATCAGTTAGACAAAAATGAAGAAACATATAGAATTTTTTATAAGAGAGACATCAATATGAAATGGTGCGTGAGTGTGTGTGTGTGAGTGAAGCCACTCAATTATTTTCCCTAAGAAATTGATTGAGAGACCATACTTTTTGGGCGTAAAGTAGAATTGGAGTGAAGATTAAAAGTGCTCCCAAGTAATTCTAAGTTTTTTTTTGAATTTCATCACACTAAGGTACACTATTTTGTTCTTAAATTTTGAAATTTACATAATGCATGTTATCAATCATGAATGAAATAAATCTATGTTTGTTGCTTCTGCTATGTGTTTTGTATGAGATACAAAACCAGATTTTCCAACACCTTGAACATGCGTTCTCTTTTATTCTCTTTTCTTTTTTGGCAATCAAATGTGTAGATTATTCTATTTAAGAAATTATAATGATTTATTAATAAATTATCACTACCACAAAAGCTTAAGCTGATGTAGGGAACAGAATCGGTCAATTTTTTTTTTAGTTTTCAAGTATTTGACCTTTAAAAAAAAAAAAAGTATTTGACCAATTTTTTATGCATCAATTGTGTTTAGGATTTACATGAATTGCACTTCTTTTTTTTTCTTTTTTTTTTGTATCCATCTTGCAGTCATATTTCTCATTATTTTCACACATAATATGCATACACTTTGCTAAATTGGGTACTCAATTTAATTTAAAATTTATTGATTAATTTTTTAGTCCTTTATACATTTTAGTATATGCTATTTTTTTTTGTGAACTACAGAAAATATTTTTCTTAAAGGATATGATGGATAATCATTGTGCAAATATTTTCTCTACTCATGCAATTGTTTATGGGTCACATAGTGTCAAGTTTGCATTTATTAAAAGAGAGAAATTTTTTTCTTCAGGTGTTTCCTCAACTTATGTGTGTCTTTAGTATTCCCCACCTCCTAAATTTTTCCCAAAACTATTTTTCCTAAAACATGTTTTGTTTTTCCTATTTTTATAGGGGGAGAAAGATGTTTCCTTGATTCCTTGATCATAGGGGAAGTTGTTTCCTTGATTCTCTATTTCCTCTTATATTTTGTTGCGTATGTTTTTTGTTTACTCTTTGTTTGAATTGTCTTTGTCAATACGTGACAAAAAGGGAAAGAAATAAATGAAATTTTTAGAAAAGGTTTTTAAAAATGTTTTGTTTAGGGGGAGATGAATTTGTTTTTGAAAGGGGGAGAAATTTTGTTTTTTGATGTATCTAACTTAAGGGGAGAGTTAGTTTGCATATTTGTTATTTGCTTTAGTTTGTTTATTTTGATTTACTTGTATTTTCCACATATGCATTTATGTGTTTGTTGAGTATTTTAGGAATTTATAAGTTAATTTAGTTGTAGCTGTTGTCTACATTAGCAACTGATAGATAGCAGTTAGGTTAAATTGTAATTAGGGCTTTTTAAATCTGATTGGGAAATTTTTAACTTTGAGCATTTCATTTTTGTGATGTATTTTGTCACCAATTGCTAAAGGGGGAGATTGTTAGGTTCTAAGACCTTAGGAACTAATGTATTAGAACTTCAATATGTAATGTGTTGGCAAACCATGATCAAAATATAGAGGCTAGGTTTAGGCTTGCTCAAAGTATGTTAAATTGTAAAATTGAAATCGAGTGATTGTAGAAATTATTGGACAAAATTTGTAAGGCTCGATCAATCGAAAATTAGATTTGATCAATCAAAACTCGCGTAGATTCAATTTTCTGCAAAATTTCCAATTCAGCCCAAGCCTGTGTCACGTGTAGGGTTTTATGTTTTACTTCACATATAAAAGGAAAAACCCTAGCTACATTTCAATGGTCTTTTGAGTGTTGTGTGGTGAATCTTTTGTGAGATCTTGAGGTATTTACCTTCATACATACACATAGGACTATCAAGATCAAGATTCATATCAAGAGCTTGATGATCGCTTTAGTTGCTACTTAAAGAACTTAAAAAAGATCTGAAACCTTTGAGTGGAGTCTCAAAGTCACAAGTAGGAGAACTTGTGGTCGCAGTAGATCAAGAAAAGAAGTAGTTTGTGGACTTGGAGTTGTCACGTGGTCGTGCTAGTAAGTTTTCTACACGAGGTAGCAATAGGATGTTAGTGGTCTAAGTCTTATTGTACAAACTTCAATTTTTTCTTAGTGGATTTGTTTTTTTACCTTGATGATAGCTAAGTTAAATCCTCCCTAGGTTTTTCACCGGTTTGGTTTTCTTATGTTATCATATCATTGTGTTCTTTAAATTTTCGCATTATTCACATGATACGATTTATAGGTTTTAACCTAGATCTGATTAATTTATCTAAGTATTCACTTGACTAAATAACTAGGTTAAACAACTTGTGGTTAAGGGGTCTAAAACTTTACATTAAATAAAATTAAAGTATATACTTTTTGGTGCTCTTTAGGATCTACCTATCTCTTTCTCAAATTGTAAATTTGTAATTAGTATAAGTATTCTAGATATGAATTATTAACGAAGTTACATGGAAGATGTTAACATGACTATAAAGAAATTTTAGTCATGCTTAAAACTGCTAGAATTGTAAGAATATGGAAAGTTTTATGTTTTTTGGTTTTATTTTTCCCTTCATATGTATAATAGTAAGTTAGTAACAAATAGTTTAATATTAGTAGGTGCCCACTTACCAAAAAAAGAAGAAGATATTAGACTATTAGGTGCATTGATTGATTTGATTCATTTTCTCTAAAAATTTGGCATTTATTTGTTTTCTTAGTTCTTTTTAATGTGAAAAATATGGGTCGACCCGACCCGACTCATATGCAACTTGATTTATCCCACCCATTTTTAACCCATTTAAAATGGCTATTTTTTTTCTTCTTCTACTTGGCTCGTTTTAGCCCGTAATGTAATTGATCCAACCCGACCAATTGCGATGTGGCCCATGTCTAATGTTACCTTGTGGCTTATCATCTTTTACAATCTTCTCAATCCACCATACCAAGCCTTATATGGAAATCTCTCATTGGATGTTAAGATTGAATGTTTATGATTGGATGATGGTGGATTTTAGAAGAAATCAAACAGTTTGGATCCGACTTGTTTCATTAATTATTTAAATCCACCTCCGCTTGGAGTTCTCACAAGATTAAAAAATCCCAAACCTCATGTTCTTCTAATCCCTTCCCTTCTAATCAACCATTTCACATCTTCCTATATAAAAAATGGAAATAAACATTAAAAACCCATCCAACATCTCTTTACTAGCGTTGCTATTAGAGAAACTTTCTTTTTGAAGCACATAAAGATTCAGAACAATCTTTTTTTCTTTCGCCTCTATTTCATTGTTCTTAGATGAAGCTAGTCTTTATACTAAACACATTCTAACACCCAAGCAAAGCACATGTTGAGTTTGGCATATAATTTGAAGATATTATTGGTAAGGTCTAAATGCACCTACTTTGTGGATGAGATACTTATTCAAGCTTTCTGGAGGTATCTAATTGAGAAGTCAAAGAGGTACTTGTCAATTGGCATTTGCAGTGGTTATTTGTGGTTGATTTGTTATCTTTGGCAATTAATACAAAGAACAAAATTGACCGGTGCTTAAATCACGGATTTGTTGTTGTCAATAACGTGCATGTAACCTTGTCAACTTGCATACTAAATGGCACACGCATTAAAATTGTGGAGTAACCATTACACTTAGAGTATACGATATGTAGTATGATTCTTTATTATAATAATGCGTTTAATACACGTTTTTGGTCTTCTTAAAACTTGTAACATGGGGGCAATTAACACAAAGTCAATTGTCAATAACTAACCATGTCATTTTTTTATGATCTTTCTAGGAAAATCTCAAAAAGAAAAAAAGAAAAAGAAGAATAGATTCTTATCTAGTTCTTTGTTATGAAATGACAGGTATCAAGTTCTATCAGTAGTCACGTATCAGAGTATCACATACGATTTCATTGGTTTGGTGTGGTCCGATGGAAAACCGCCGCCTTGCCCCAGTTGGACCAACGTCTCTTATGGATACAAACACTAGGGCCTGGGCCAATTCAATAGCTAAGGATATGGATGACAAAAATTCTACGTCCCACCTATATTGTTTTTTTCCCCTACTTTGTTTTGTGCAGTTTTTATATTATTAAAATTAAATAGTAAAATTCTCTCCAAAAAAAAATAAAATAAATAGTAGAAGATTAAATAATTTTGAGTTAATACCAATGTAATCATAAAAAGCTAATTTTTCATGAACTTTAGACCAAGCCTTTGATAAACTTTAATTTTTTCAGCTATTCCAATGCCAACTCTATGATATATTTCTTGTTGGAAATATCTCCGGTCCCATTGATAATAAGTGGAACCAAATAATTCAATGGGGCTTGTTGATGAACTATATACTACATAGTTCTAGCAACAACAAAGGAAACAAAACGCAGTAAAGCAAGAATTAAAATTAAAAAAAAAAAAAATTACTCGGCAACGCTTGAATGATTCTCTTTGGAACAATCTCGTTGATTACTAGCATAGTGGTTTTCAAGGCTGGCTGAAGGTATTGTAGGGCCTAAGGCAACAACTTTAAGTGAGATCTTTTCTTATACTTTGAATATTAATAGAATATTTATCTAACTTTTGGGTTTTTTCATTTAAAATCTATATTTTTAGAAAAAAAAAATTACAAATTAAAACAAACTTATAGCATTACTCAATGACTATACAACTAAAATAAACACTAATTATTGAATGAAGTAACTAAATACTAAAAAATATGATTGAAAAGTTTAATAAAGTTATATATTTGATATTTCTAAATAGAATTTGAGTATAAATTTATTTAATTGTGTAAGATTAATGAGTTCTTTTAACATTTATGTGTGAGAGATTAAATGATTGACCCATCCAATGAAAATATTTTTCTTTTAACTGGTTTTTCTTTGATAAAAAACTACTTTTTATTTATTGGTGAATATTTAAGACTTAATTAATACTTATATTGGTACAAGAATATCTTTGGGGCCTTTTTTCATTGGGGGCCTTAGGCAATTGCCTATTGGCTCAATGGTTGAGCTGGCATTGGTGGTTTTGGCTCCGCAATAATAAATGTCATGCATGTGATTAGTATTACATATTCACATTCATAATATTTATGTGGGTTTTGGTTAAATTAATATGATGGTTGAATTAAAGATGTAGAGTTCAATTCCTGCCTACATAAAAAATCGATTGGTATTATAATCTGGTGATAAAGTACTATTATCGGAAGCGGATGTCATTAGTTAAAATTTTCTATAAAAAAAACATTCATAACATTTATAGCTAGCTTGTATATGTGACTAGTTTGGGCAAAATTTGCTGAATAGTACCATTTTAGAAAAAAAATTTGGTGAATAGCATGCGGCTGAATAGTATCAAACTCGAGTTTAACAAACTCGAGTTCCAAAAACCGTTTATTTAACTAATTAATTTCGTTTGTGTACTAGTTTCCTAAATTTTTTCTAAAAACATACCATTTGGCAAATTTTGCCAACTAGTTGATATAATGCAAGTTTTTATAAACAAGACCTTGTTACTTCAAAACAATTTATAGCGTTAGTGTTATAGTCAGACACAAATTCCATCCCTCTCTCTCTCTCTCTCTCTCTCTCTCTCTCTATATATATATATATATATCCGGAGACTACAAAGCCCCTTGTTGTATCAGTTCTAAAATCTTTCTCTCTCTCTCTCTCAGCATCTCAAATTTGATCTAAGTTTTGAAAACCAAATTCTCATTACCAGTTGCTAGTATTTGATTATTGTTCTATTTTCCAAAACCACTCTCTTTATAGTAATCGAAAAAGAAGAAAAAGTAAAAAGAATCCCTCCATGAATATTGCTTCGTTGCTTCCTTGAAATCAATCCCTCTCTCTCTTTTTGAACTGCCATTAATCCTCTCTCTCTTTTTGAACTGCCATTCATAGCTTAACAAAACTGACCTACGTACGTGCCAAGTAAAGCAGTTCAGGAAATTGTTTCAACTGTACTATATACCCCCATGACGCTTCTATATTTCCTGCATACCAGCCCTACACACTTTGCCTTTGTTTTTCACTCAAATTTTTATCTTTCCCGCCAAAGAAACAATACCCAGATTCCATACTCAGCTCTTGAGCTCAAATGTCTAAGACCCCATCAAAACCAGGCCCCAACGCCAATCCTGTCTTTGAACTTTTCAAGAAATGTAAACCCTTTAAACACTCTAAGCTGTATGCAGGTGTTCTCGGATTCGTTTTTTCTAGTATCTCTGTGATTTGGTGCTTCTTCTACTTGGATTACAGAGCTGTGGTTATAAGGATTCCATTTCAAGCTGAGTCAGAGAGGTTCCTATCTAAAAGGGACGCTGGTGAGGACCAAAGGGTTGATTTTCTTGGAGAAAAGGGTGAAAGATGTGATGTATTTGCAGGCGATTGGATGTGGGATGAGAACTATCCTTTGTATCAGTCCAAAGATTGCAGATTTATAGATGAGGGATTTCGTTGCTCTGAGAATGGAAGACCTAATTTGCTTTACACCAGGTGGAGATGGCAACCCAAAGGCTGCAACTTGCCCAGGTTTTTATCAAAATGTTACTGAATTTATTGCTCAATTTTATAAGAATGTTACATATTGATTTGATCAATCTCATTAGTCCAATGTCTACAACATCATAGTTTTTTCATGGGTCATCATTCGCTCATCATCATCAAACAACAAACAAAACAGTAGAGAAGATGTAATCAGGAAGAGAAGCATGAAAAGAAGAAACCACCAAAGCAAAACTGTAAAGTAAATGGAAGGATACCCATTATAGAAGAGATCGTTTTGGAGTAAAGTTGGGAGGGAGATGATATCTGTAGAGGGTGTGAGCAGCGACAATATTTACGAAACTACTTTATTAATTATTTTTAAAAACTCATGGTGCTGGACAATGCTTTGGAGAGTTTTTTTTTTGATAGTTCAAGTAGAGTTTATTGGGGTGATGACTTTAAGGTTTAGGTAGTATTAGAACATAGTAAGATATTATCATAAATGGTGTAACCTAACAAATATAATAGGATATGTCATACAGTATTTAAGCTCTCGCAAGAGCTTTTCCATGTTTATTTTTCATGTCTTCATGTGTGACATTGAAAAACCCTCCCTTACATTGGGCATTTTCCTTACCATTCTGTAAGGACTCATATCCTTATGGTATGACATTGTTCGCTTTCAGGTTGACCTTCACAGTTTTAAAAGATCTCGTAATAATTTAGATAGTGAGCTCACATATAAGCTCGTCCTATTTTCCTTCTCAAGCAATGCGCGACTCTAGGATTATTTCTCTCTTGGGTCTTTTCACAATTTATTTATTATATTTTTTAAGAATCCAAACAGTAATATTATTAAGAAAATAAATCTTATCAGGTGGAACAAATTCCATCCATACAATAAAATCTTCTACTTATATAACTTTCCTTGCTAAAGCATGAGAAATGGCATTTCCTTGATCTAGGTCATAAGATACCTATACTCTCCACAACAATACTTTAGACTATTGTTCTTGTTGTAGTATATAAAATGTGTATTGTATCGAATAAATGCCGAAAATCGTCAGTAAGCCACATGGTCCTCACGTGCCCTAGACAAGATCTTGCGCAACACAAAAGCTGAAGACTTTAAGAGGGGTATTGGTGTGGTACCAGCCAAATACCCTCAAACGGTCAAATTAGAGAATTTCTCACAACTCTAGAGTACCAGAGCTGGGGTGAATTATACGTACCTTGATTTGTGAGGGTTTTGGGGTATTTATAGTAGCGTAGGGTTGACATCTGTGCCTTGGTCAAGAAATTCTTTCCTTATAAGAGAGAACCTCTTGGATTTGCGTATCTCCTAGAGTTCTTTCCTTGTAGGAGTTTTCTTGATTAGGGTTAAGCGTGCAACACAAGATGTCTCTTTATACACGGATACGTGGAGATCAAGTAAGGCCATGTCAAATCCAACGGAGGTTTACTTACCCCCTTCAGCTTGTCCCCGTCGTCTTTTGTTGTCGTCACCAAGGTAGGATCATCAGCCTCGGTATGGAGCTGTAGACTCTATGATGTAGTTGTTTGTCATAAGCAATGTTGACGGCCTTATCATGTTGTCGTCGTCTTTCACCTTTTCATGAGTGGATTACAATTTTACCCTTATCACTTGCCCCCTACTTTATAGCCTCATCAGCTTTAGCTGATGGGTTATGGAGTTAACATCATCGAAAGGTCATTTATGTGTGATGCCTTGAGTCGCCTTGGTCAAGAAGTTCTTTCCTTATAGGAGAGAACCTCTTGGATTTGCGTATCTCCTAAAGTTCTTTCCTTGTAGGAGTCTTCTTGATTAGGGTTAAGCGTGCAGTACAAGATGTCTTTTTATACACGAATACGTGGAGATCAAGTAAGGCCATGTCAGATCCGACGGAGGTTTGCTTACCCCCTTCAGCTTGTCCCCGTCATCTTTTGGTGTCGTCACCAAGGTAGGATCATCAACCTCGGTATGGAGTTGTAGACTTTATGATGTAGTCATCTGTCATAAGCAATGCTGACGGCCTTATCATGCTGTCGTCATCTTTCGCCTTTTCATGAGTGGATTACAATTTTACCCTTATCAGCTGCCCCCTACTTTATAGCCTCGTTAGCTTTAGCTAATGGGTTATGGAGTTAACATCATCGAAAGGTCATTTATGTGTGATGCCTCGAGCCACCTTTATTAAATGCTTGAGCGTGTGGCTCGAGCTGATTGGTTCCGCTTCTAGACGAGTGTGTCGCTTTGTCTTTCGTGCATTCTTTGCCTATATATATTTCAACTCCTCCCTCATTTCCAGCATTTTATCCTTCGCTGATCTTAAGAGAAAGAGCCCATCGCTTTCTGAACTCCTTTCCTCTGTCAGCCTTCTAATCTCGTCATCTTCGTTGTCGTCATCTTTCCAGGACCGTCCTTTTTTCCAAGGAATCACCCACTTGTAAGTTCTTTTTTATTTTATTCTATCTTTTATTTTTTTTTTCTAGTTAGTAAACTCCATAGTAAGGTTGTCAACTTAGGTTCTTAGAATGAATCCGTTGCTTGTAGGTAGTCAGATGTCTAGAGAAGCGATGAGTGAACAATCGTTGGTCCACGAGGAAGCGGGCTATGACGAGGTCTTCCAATCAAGTCACGAGCTCGAGGAAGGCTTCCCCTGGTCATCAAAGAGGGAAAAGTCAGCCCAATCTTCTGATAAGGAAGTGGAAAGTTTTAGAGGAGAAGATGAAGAAGTAGTGAGTGAGGGCGAAGACGAGGGTGATGAAAAGGAAGAGGAAAGAGTGAGTGACGGGGACAAAAATGTTGGTAAGGAGGAAGAGGAGAGAGTGAGTGACAGGGATGAAAACGACAGTGGTGAGGAGGCCTTAGAGAGTACTTCAGGAGGCCTAGGAGATGACCGTCCTTTCATCCTCCCCAAGAAATGGTCTGTCAACGAATTCCTACCAACGATGTCGGACAAGGTTTTCAAAGCTTTACATGACCATTACCAAATTCCAGACAACTTCCCCATCCATCTCCTTGGGAAGCTCGAGAAATGCTATTCAGGGCAAACTGCAAACGTCGGCATGTACGATGCCATGTTTGTGGCAAGATTGAGGCTGTCAATGACAAAACTTCATCGTCAGCTAGATAATTTTTTGGGTTTATCCGTCAGCTAGATTGCCCCCAATGCTTGGTGGATATTCATTAGGGTTGAGATTTTGTGGGGTTGTTTGAGTGGCGGGAACCGTTAGCTAACTCTTGACGAGTTCTTTTGGTGCTATCGACCCCAACATATCGCCTCATCCTAGGGGATATACCATTTCGCAGTAAGGAAGAAGGAGCTAAAATTGGTGTTTGATATGCTTGATTCTAATAGGTATTGGAAGGACATGTATTTTTTTTATCAAAGGGACGAACTGGGTATGCCATCAGGAAGAGTGGGAGACGATGCCTCATGGCTTTGACAACACTTGGGCATTTGTCAAGGATTCAGGTTAACCTCGTCTGTTTCTTCCCTTAGTTTATTCATTTTAAATTTCTAACACCGTAAACTTTTTCTTTTTAACTAGTGTTCGTCCACATATTATAGATGAACAAGAAGACTTTATTCGTCGGGTAACAGCAATCCCATTGGACGAGCAGAAGTGTCGAGACCTAATTACACTCGACACACCTTTACTGCGGAGGTCTGGAGCTGACGCCGGTAGCTCATAGGTTAAACGCCTATTCTCGTCATCTTAAGTATTCATTAGTTTATCCCGTCGCTTTTTTTTTTTGTCATTTCTGGTCTTAACTCTCGTTTCTTATCTTTTGTAGAGATGGAGTTAGCTAGGCAGAGGGTGCGGGTGCGAGCAGCTGCCGCTCGAAGGAAGGAAGAAGAGAAGAAAACAAAGGGAGAGGGGACGTCCTCGTTAGCCCCCAAGGCCGTTGGGAAGGTAGCTGCTAAAAGGAAGGCTGACGAGAAGGAAAATCGTCCTCCCAAGAAGATGACCATCGCCCCCAAGGATAAGCACCCTAAGAAATCGTCGCCCCTCAAACCGAACCACGAGGCAGGCAAAGGTTTAATGATGACATCAAGCCCCGTCACTCAAGGACCTAAACGCCGTCTTCTAACCCACAAGAACTATGCCATTGAGGTGATGAAGTCCATCCTTAAGAGTGAGGAGGTAGATCCTTGTGCTGAGCAAGTGATAGAAAAGCCGGGGGCGTTAGGCCTTTTTGAACTTGCCCAGGTACTTGATTTTATTTTTTGTTATTTTTTATCGTTTCCTTTTACTTGTGTTTAACAAGCTGGCGGTTTTTTTGTCATATAGGCTCTAGTTCGTATGGAGGCTTTGCAAGATAGGGGCATTGCTAAGGAGGGAGTGATCACTCATCTGCATAAGCGCATCAAGAACCTGATCGATGGGTAGAAGCAATACAAGGAAGCTCTTCGTACTCTTAATAAGGAGGTGAAGGAGCTAAAGGGACAGTTGGAGGAGGAGGGTCATCGAAGGAAACAAGAACAAGAAGCCAAGGTGACGGTGGAAAAGGAGCTGACGGCTCTTCAAAGCCAGGTGGAGATAGCCAAGACTAACGTGGTGGCAAAGTTTAAGGCTTCTTAACCTTTTATAGATGCTTGCGCCGTCTATTATGGTGACGAGTTCGAGGACTGCCTAAAGCAAGTCAAGTCCGTCTACCCTAACTTGAATTTATCCAAGGTCACTATGGACGAGCGTCTACCGTCAACCCCATGGGCGACACTATTTTTGAGGAAAGTGACGACCCTACCAAGTCCGAGGCGGACCTAAAAGATAATAGTGTCGTCCTTGCCCAACCTGCCACAAACCAGCTTATTATCCCTTTAACCCCATCGGCCAATCCTCGTATTGTAGAAGACCCTTCTACTCAAGGCATCCAGGACCTTCCTCCCAAGAATGACGAGAACCCTCAAGACCCCCTGGCCTTTTGAACTCAGCCATTCTTTCTTTTTTATTGTGAATCAGACTTAATTTCAAACAATGTTTGATGCCTGTTTGTTTTTGGGCTTTGCTTTGTAAAAAATTTACTTTATTTGCACCTGTCACTTTCAGTATATATGTGTTGCTGTTTATTTGTAGGTGTGTATGTCTATCCTCTGCACTTGTATGTATGTTAGGATATGTTTGTACTTGGTAAATTAGGGCGAATCCATCCACTTAAGGTGTCTTTAGACTCGTCTTCTTTAATGGTTTCAACCCGTCTTTTTGGTGACCGTCCTAGTAAATTCGTGTTGGATCAATCATGGATTCATCTACTTGTAGATTTTACTAGTTTGTTTATTGGTGGGTTTTTATCCTCATGAAATAATCTCTTCCATTAATGGATCTGTCCACTTGTGGACTTGGCATTGACTTTTCCTCGTGGGGTGAACCCGTCTACTAAGTTACGAACTCGTCCACTTGATAAACTCATCTACTCTGTGGACTTACAATATTTGTCCACTTTGTGGTCTTAGTAGTAGGTTCTTCCACTTTGTTAAACTTGTCTACTTTGTGGAACTTACAATATTTGTCCACTTTGTGGTCCTAGTAGTAAGTTCATCCACTTTATTAAACTTGTCAACTTTGTAGACTTGGTAATAGGCCGTCCACTTTGCAGACCTAGGCTTGTCTACTTTGTAGACTTTGTAATAAATTTGTCCAGTTTATGGACTAATATGAAACTCGTCTACTTTGTAGACTTGGTAATAGGCCTGTTGACTTTGTGGACTTAGGCTCGTCTACTTTGTAGACTTGGCAATAGTTTTTGTCCAGTTTGTGGACTTATATTAAAATCGTCTATTTTGTAGACTTGGTAATAGGCCTGTCCACTTTGTGGACTTAAGCTCGTCTACTTTGTAGACTTATAAATGTAGTTTTGTAGGGGCAAAAATGCAGTTTGGTTATTTCTTAAGAACTCCTCTTATTGTGATGGATGCATATAAGTAGAAAATTGTTCTGAAAAGAATAAAACCCAGCCCTTTGGGCTAAAGTATTGTAGGTAAAAGTAAACTAAGATAAATGACTAAAAGAAATAAATTGGAAATGAGGAGTAGCGTTCTTCATGCTGTCTTCTAGTGGTAGAACTTCCTGAGATGCTTGGCGTCTCTAAGTGGTAGGTGCCTTTCCTTAGCTATGACGTGATTCTGTAGGGTCCTTCCCAGTTTGGGCTGAGCTTTCCTTGTGCGGGGTCTTTGGCCGCGCCCATCACTTTCCTCAAGACGAGGTCTCCAACTTTGAAGTCTCGATGTTTGACTTGGAGGTTGTAGTGTTTGGCCATGAGGTACTAGTATTGTGTGAGTCTCTGTTCAGTTGTTGCCCTAACCTTGTCAACTAGGTTAAGCTATAGATGCATGGCCTCATCGTTCCTTCCCTCATTGTGATTATCCACCCTATAGCTCGTGAGCCCGACCTCAGCTGGGATGACTGCCTCACTTCCGTATGCCAGTCGAAACGGAGTTTCTCTAGTGGAGGTTTTGGCTATCGTCCTATACACCCATAGTATGCTAGGCAACTCCTCTGGCCATACACCCTTTGCCCCCTCGAGCCGAGTCTTGATGATTCGAAGCAAGGATTAGTTTGTAACCTCGACTTGTCCGTTGGCTTGAGGATGGGTAGGGGAGGAGTAGTGGTTCTTGATCCCTAACTGTGAGCAAAAGTCTCTAAAGGATTCATTGTCAAATTGCTTCTCGTTGTCTGAAACCAAGACCCTAGGGATTCCGTACTTGCAAATGATGCTCTTCCAAACAAAGTTTTGTACGTTCTTCTCTATGATGGTGGCTGGGGCTTAAGCTTCTACCCATTTGTTGAAGTAGTCTATGCCGACTATTAGGAATTTCAGCTGTCTCACTACTATCGGGAATGGGCCCATGATCTTCAGTTCCCATTGGGTGAATGGCCATGAAGCTGTTATTGGGGTTAGCTCTTCCGTCGACTGTTTGATGATGTTACTAAACCTTTGACATTTATTGCAGGTTTTGACATAAATTTGGGCGTCCTTCTGCATAGTCAACCAGTAATATCCAACCCAAACCAACTTATGCACCAATGACCACGACCATGAATGGTCACCACGGATCCCTTCGTGTACTTCTCTCATGACATAATCCGCTTCTTTGGGGCCTAGACATCTTAGGTACGGTCGGGAGAAACCCCTCTTATACAAGACGCCCTTTATCAAAATGAATTGCGCTGCTTAAACCTTCAGCTTTCTTGCAGCTTCCTTCCCATCAGGTAGCATGCCGTCTTTCAAGTAAGAAGCTAAAGGGGTGGTCCAATTGCTTTAAGAACCTATCTCCTACACATCGATGGCATCTATTAGTGACGAGAGCTGAATAAAGGAGAGTACGTTGTCGGGGGTGATCATGTATTCTACTGATGCGGCCTTAGCAAGACAGTCGGCTTGCTCGTTCTCTCCCCTTGAGAGTTGAATAATCTTGGCCTGTAGCTCGTTTACCCTTCTCTTTGCTTACTCCAAGTACTTCTTCATCCTTTTGCCCTTACATTCATAATCACCATTTACTTAGTTTGTGACGACCTAGGAGTCGCAATGGATAACCATACTCGTGACCCTTACTACAATCTAGTCCTGCTATTAGGGCTTCATACTCTGTTTCATTGTTAGTCATAGGGAAGTCGAGACGAATCATGCATTCGATCTCGTCTCCTTCTAGAGAACGGAGTACAATGCCTGCTCCACCAACCTATTTGTTGGACGACCAATCAGTGTGTATACTCTAGTAAGGAAGCTCTTCTGCCTCCTAATCTTTCATACTGGTGAACTCCGCGATGAAGTCGATGACCACATGTCCCTTTATGGCAGTACGTGGGCGATACCGTACTTCAAACTCACTTAGTTCTATCGCCCACAGCGCCATATGCTTGGTAGCTTCGAGGCTGCTCATTGCTCGTCGTAGAGGTTTGTCAGTCCGGACGACGATGGTCTGGGCCTAGAAGTACAGCTTTAGCTTGCAGGCTGCTGTAACCAAAGTGAAGGCAAATTTCTCCATTGGCGGGTTCCTCTATTTTGCCCCCCGAAGTGCCTGTTGGTGTAGTACACGAGTTTTTGCACCTTGCCTTCTTCTCTGATTAAGGTCGCGCTGGCGACAGCTGAAGATACAGCTAACTAGAGGAATAACTCTTCCCCTAGCTTCGACGGGCTCAGCAATGGTAGGGATGAGAGGTAGGCCTTCAGATCTTTGAATGCTTGCCGACACTTGGCCGTCCATTTGAAGGCTTTCTTCAATGTACGAAAGAAAGGTAGACACTTATTTGTTGTCCTAGACATGAACCTATTAGGTGCAGCTACCTTACCATTGAGGCTTTGTACTTCTTTTATGTTTTTAAGGGGCGCCATCTCTACTATGGCTCGGATCTTGTCCAGGTTAGCCTCAATGCCTCTCTGGGATACCATGTACCTTAGGAATTTTCCTGCTGTTACTTTGAAGGCACACTTGCCTGGATTAAGTTTCATTTATAGGAATGAAGGGTGTAGAACGTTTCCCTAAGATCCTCTTACTGATCACCCTCCCTTCGGCTTTTCACTAACACATTGTTGACATAGACCTAGACGTTTCTCCCAATTTGTTGTACGAACATCTTATTCATGAGCCTCCGATACGTCGTGCTTGCATTTTTGAGGCCAAACGGCATCATCGTATAGCAGAAGAGGCCCTGACTAGTAATGAATGAAGTCTTTTCCTGATCTGCTTCATCCATTCTGATCTGGTTGTAACTCGAAAAGGCGTCTATGAAGCTTAACAACTAGTGCTGAGTCGTAGAGTTAACCAAGACGTCGACCTGTGGGAGAGGTAGCTGTCTTTGGGGCATGCCTTGTTCAGGTCTGTGAAATCTATGCACATCCTCCATTTTTCGTTGGCCTTATTGACCATTACTACGTTTGCCAACCATTTGGGGTAGTAAACTTCCCTGATGAAGTTCACCCCTTGTAGCTTATGAACTTTTTCAGCTAAAGCTTGGTCTCGTTCTGGGGAAAACACCCATTTCTTCTGATGGATGGGTGGAAAGGAGGGCAACACATTCAGCCTGTACACCATAACCGATGGGTCTATTCGGCATGTCCTTATGGCTCCAAGCGAATACATCCCGGTTATCTTTGAGAAAAACTGTGATCACTTGGAGGACCAACGAGTTGGCGAGGGTACCAATCCTAGTTGTTCGGTTGGGCTCAGAGTCGTTAAGAGGTATTTCTTCAAGTCTTTCAACGGGCTCTGTCACTGTTCGGCGCTCTTCTATGTTCATGGCTTGGAGTTGGTCGTACATCTCTATCATAGACACGTAGCATTTGTGTGCGGCAACCTGGTCTTCTCGCAACTCTCCTAGCCTATAATCAGTAAGGAACTTGATAATTAAGTGGTAGGTCGAGATTATAGCCTTCCATTAAGTGGTGCCCCCTATAATCATTTTTATATCTCCTATGGGCGGTCTGGGGTGCTCGTTCTCCCATCGGGGAGCCTGTTCCTATGATGGATTCGTTTCTTCTTGCTGACAAACCTCTGCAGCTTTCCTTGCTGGGTCAGAGCTTTAATTTGTTGCTTCAAGTCATAGCAGTCAACTCTGTCATGGCTGTGATCATAATGGAAACGAAAATATTTGTCCATTGACCTCTTGTTAGGATCTCCCTTCAGCTTGCTGGGAAAAGTTAGGGCTCCTTCATCCTTAATTTACATCAGCACTTGGTTTATTGGGGCAGTCAGCGGGGTGAAGCTTGTGAATTTCCCCACGGGTGGCTTGAAGCGTTTGTCCTCCTATCATTCTTTGGTTCTAGTCATCTTCCACCCTCTATCCGGCCATATATCTTCCTGTCTTGCCATCTTCTTAGGCTTCTCTTCACGGGCCAGTAATGCGTCTTCCACGTTCATATACTTGGTCACCCTGTAAAGCACCTCCAACATGGTCTTTGGGTCTTTCTCATAGAGAGAAAATAGGAACTTACCCTTCTGTAGCCCATTGGTGAATGCCTCCACGAGTATCTTATCGTCCACTTCATTAATCAAGAAGGCCTCCTTGTTAAAGCGAGCTATGTAAGATCTTAGCGTCTCGTCTTTCCACTGCTTAATTTTCATCAAGCATATGGTGGATTTCTTATACTTGTGCCCCCCGATAAAGTGTGAGGCGAATTGGGTGCTTAACTCCTTGAAAGTACCAATGGAGTTGGGCGTTAATCTACTAAACCATATCCTTGTGGGTCCCTTCAGCGTGGTGGGGAAGGCTCTGCACATGATCTTATCCAGCACCTCTTGAAGGTGTATCAAGTTCTTGAAAGACTCTAAGTGATCTAAGGGGTCCTTAGACCTGTCGTAACTTTCCACCCACGGCATATGAAACTTCGGTGGAAGGGGGAATGAAGTGACGGACCCTGTGAACGACGAGTCAGTTTGCTGGACCAGGTCGTCAAGGTTGCTAAACACCCGTCCTCTACGGGCATTCATCATAAAGTCCATCCGCTCCTTCATCATCTGCATCTCAGCAATTATGTGAGGTGGGACGGTATCGGCGATAAATGGCCGGCTCGTGTCCTACTGTTCTAGCCTGCTTGGGACGTTGCTACCTTCTAACCCCTCTTGGTTCCTTCTCTTGGCACTGGTGCCTTCTTGGTTTTCCTCTTGAGTGTTAGCGCTTGCATTCCTTTGGTGTAGCTGTTCTTCTAAATCATGGTTTTGTTTGGTGAAACGTTCCATGGCAGCGGCTAGAGTTTAGACTTATCTCTCAAGTGTGGTCGTGCGTGGTTTGTCTCCTTGAGCGTTGTTGGTGGTTGTCATCGAGCGAGTAAGTACCATGCAACTCTTTGTTCAGGAAGAGATAGCACGACTTTTCAAGTCATTAAATTTCCCACAGACGGTGCCAACTGATGATACCATAATTCGTCAGTAAGCCACATGGTCCTCACGTGCCCTAGACAAGATCTTGTGCAACACAAAAGCTGAAGACCATAAAAGGGGTACTAGTGTGGTACCTGCCAAATACCCTCCGACGGTCAAGTTAGAGAATTTCTTACAACTTTAGAGTGCTAGAGCTAGGGTGAACTATGCGTACCTTGATTTGTGAGGGTTTTGGGGCACTTATAGTAGCGTAGGGTTGACATCCGTGCCTTGGTCAATAAGTTCTTTCCTTATAGGAGAGAACCTCTTGGATTTGTGTGCAGCACAAGATGTCTCCTTATACACAAATACGTGGAGATCAAGTAAAGCCATGTCAGATCCGATGGAGGTTTGCTTACCCTCTTTAGCTTGTCCCCGTCAGCTTTTGGTGTCATCACCAAGGTAGGATTGTCAGCCTCGGTATGGAGCTTTAGACTCTATGATGTAGTCATCTGTCATAAGCAATGTTGACGGCCTTATCACGCCGCCGTCGTCTTTCGCCTTTTCATAAGTGGATTACAATTTTACCCTTATCAATATGTAATACGTATTTTTAGTTTTGAAAAAATTATTATAGGACAAAAACACAATAAATTAATGATCTCTAAACTTAGTAGTTGTTAGGGACGTTTTGTTACAAGAGCCGAAAATATGAGAATGACCCAAATCTCCTCTTGGGTTCTTTAGAAGTGTTTATTGTGGAGAATCATGCTCAAAATTCTAAATACATAATGAACAAAAGGCTACTGGTGCTTTGACAAAAGAGAATCAAAACGCTAATAACAAAAGTGCAGAAAAAACATAAAAACATAACTGGCCTGAAATTTCGATCAATAGTCAGCAAGAAGAGGAAATTTAGAGGGATTGTGAGGAAGAGATGGAATGTTCCCTTGTACTCATATTTCCACTCTTAAGGTTCAGAATTGTGAGAATGTTTCCTGACTCAGTGGGTTTTTGCTCTCAAGTTTCTGCTTTATGGGCAAAATGTGGTTCAACAGGTTTGAAATTTCGACCTACAGTCAGCGAAAAGAGAAAATTGAGGAAAGGTTCCCTTTTACCCATATTTCCACCCCTAAAGTTTGAAATTGTGAGATTGTTGACTAGCTGAATGTACTTTTACTCTGAAATTTCAAGTATGTACATAGAACGTGGTTGGTCATTTATGAGCTGAAGAGAGAGTTTTATATAGAGTTTGGGGTGTTACTCTTGATTGGTTTTTGAGTAGTGGAAGAGGCTTTTATCGTCCATGATACTAATTTGTTGTTTTGGCTTGGGTTGATTTTGTTTAGGGAAGAGTTTGACATGCTTTTAACATGATTTGGGAAAAGCTTGACTAAACTCTTATTGACTCCCCCTTTTTAGTTGTTTCAGACCATTAGGAGGCTCACCTAGATGAGAGCTAGCAACTGAAGTTGGTCAATGAAAGCCAACCATTTTTAAAGGAAAAAAGGGTTCGGATAGAAACTTTAGGCCACAGTCACCTAGAGCATAAAAGCTATTTTAGGGTGGAAATTTTGGATACAAAACCTCTTCCATGAGCTTGAGGTGCTACTAGTGTCCCTTGCCCAGTTGGTAGCATGCATGGGCTGGGTTCATGCAAAAGGTCCAATAAGAACCAACCCATACCCTCCAAACCACACTTCTTCAATTTCCCTCATAAGTCACATGGGCTTGGGCTATGGTTAAAAGAATAAAATATAATATAATACATGAATTGAGCCCACAAGGAAGTTGGGCTTGGTTAAATCGGGTTTGTAAAAAATGTGTCATGAAAATAGGTATCAACAATAGTTAATACTAATATTAATTAACATTATAATTTTTTGTTCCTCAAAAAAAAAAATAAAAAATTTATAGTTGTTTATTGTTCCAAGTTGCGTAATGATAATAATAATAATAATAATAATAATAATAATAATAATAATAATAATAATAATAATAATTTTATTATTATTATTAGTAGTAGTAGTAGTAAAAATATACTCAATATTGTTTTTATTATTCACATTGAATTTCAATATTTTCATATTTTTATAATATTGTTTTTTTATTCATTAACTTAAAACATTTTTTTAAATAATTTTTTCAATAGTTAGATCTTATATTTTTATTATCACATACATGTGCTTTGGCCAAAATTGGAAATTAACCCTGTTTGCCAAACAGCATAAATAGTAGACACTATTACAAAACTATATTTTTTACTAACATATCGAGTTTAAAAGACTCGTTTTAGGGCTTATAAATCGAGTTTAAAAGACTCGGTTTCAGTGCTTTGATCACATCTAATTTGACATTTTTTCCACGTGGTGTCTACTTGAAAATTGAGTCTCTAAGACTCTATTTATAAGCCCACCCTTTACAAAACAAGTAAAACATGTTCAGCTCTCTCATGTACAAACCATTCCCCCCACCCTACCCCACCTTTTCATCTGACCACGACAGACCCCCACGCCACCATGCAAACCTAACCAGAAGCCAAAGAACCAACAGCCGCCCAATCCAGCCAGACCACGCCACCACCGTGCTAGACCCACGCTGCATGATCGAAGCATCAATCCACAGCCACCCGATCTAGCCAACCCACAGCCACCCAATCTAGCCAACCCATAGCCACCTAAACTCCAAACCACCAATCTGATCAACCTATAGTCACCCAAACTCCTAACCGGTCCTGCCACCCTTTAACATATTGACTTTTAGGGTCGTGGGTTTTTGGATGTTCTTGCAAAGAACCTCGATCAACAAGCCAAACGGGTCGTGGATTTTGGGGTCTTTATTTTTTTAATCAGGATTTTAGGTGGTTGTTGGGGGTGGATTTGGTTGGATTTGTGCTGAATTGTTGGATTAATGCTCGGATTTGTGGGTTGATAGTGGCTGGTCTATGCTTGTATTTGGTGGTGGTTGATTTGTGTTTTGTACTCCAAACACTTGACAATCTTTTCACTGTAAATGTTTTACAGATATAAATCGAGTCTCTAAGACTTGATTTCCAAGTGGACATCATGTGGAAAAGTGCCATCTTAGATCTGATTAGAACATGAAAATCGAATCTTTTAGACTCGAAATGTTAGTATAAAATATACTATCAAAACAATGTTTACTAATTATATTGTTTGACAAACAGGGTTAATTCCCAATTTTGGCCCATGTGCTTTTGACCAAAACTTAGAATATATATATACACACACGCATAAACTAAATATGTCATATGTATGCTTTGCCTCTATGACACTCGTTAAAATTTTTATGTATTGAATACCAACTATTCATTTATGATAATATTTTATGAAATTATAGTAAGATACAACATGGATATACTATCACATTGGAATATATTGAAAGGAAAATTCTTAAACGAATAGGCATCCTTTTAACCCTAATGTTTCATCAACTCTATAATATATTGCCATGTACTAATTAAAAATATAATACATGACTGAATTGCTTCGTTACATTGATTGAATGAAAAAAAAATACAAATTTGAAAATTTGAATTTTATATGGCTTTGGGTCTTAGTTATAATCTACCAAATATACATGGTTTTTTTGTCCTAGTTACAATCTACCCATAGTAAAAAGTAAAGATAAACCTAGATCTACTTAACCAAAGACTGAAATTCGGAGGCTAGGTTACAGAATGGGAAGGTGTTAGGCACCCATCCCGCCCAGACAAAGCCTGGTCTTCTAGACTCTTGTGACCAAATTTATTTATAAATGAAATCTCTTCTTTTGTTTTGAAAAAATTCAGATCTGTTTTGATTGGTAAAAAAAAAAACACCAAGTCTTATTGGTTTGTTAAAAATACCAGATCTGTTTTGTAATATGTAGAAAAAAAGTGGTTTTTGGAGGTAAAAATTCAAATCTGTTTTGATGAATGAAAGAAATTGATTTTAGGTTTGTAAAAAAATCAAATATGTTTTTGATAAAAAAAAAAAAAAGGTTTTAACTTTGTAATTTAAAAATGGTTTTTTGAAGAGAATTTCACTCATAATATGAATTTATGCAATCATGAATAAACAAAACAAAACAAAAACCAAACACAAACATGTTTAATCTTTTTCTTCATTTCAAAAATCTGCATATGTTAAAAAAATCAGATCTGTATCTAGGAAAGATGCAAATCAGTTTTTTAATGGAAAAAAAATTTAGATCTACATCTTAGAAAGATACAGATATGTTTTTGACTAAAAAAAGTCAGATCTACATCTTATAAAGATGTAGATATATTTTTATTTTAAGAAAAAGTATTGTTCACATGCAAATTATTGACATTCAAGAAAACGATTATAACAATTACATAGAAAAAACAATCATACTTTAAATTATGGACATAAACATTCATCAACATAAAATGAAGCATAGAAAAGATAGGGTAAAGGAAACAATCTCTTGCATGAGCACTCTTTGTTCTTAAGAGGATGTTTTAGGGTTCAAAGAAACTTGTTCAGATCTCTTTGAAACCTAAAAACCCTAATTCTTGTAGCAAATCTTAGAGAGGAACAAAGAATATCAACACTCTTTTAGTCTTAAATCGTATGCCTCTCAATGCGTAAAAAAAAGGTATTGAATTATGAGGTTCAATCTTTATTTATAGAGGCCAAAAATCTCTAAAATATAGGCACAGACGATTAGGATGTGAATCTAGACTTATCCTTTTATGAAAATGTTGAAAAGGGTATGCATTATTGTCACCCGAAGGCCGTTGGGCCTAAGCCCAACAAGGTGCAATTTGGCACTTTCAAAGTGCCGTTTAGCACTCCAAAAGTGCTTAATTGGCTCTTGGAGGCAGAACTCGCTTTCGTGTTCAAGTGTCATTTGGACTCAATTTCTAGGGTTTTTTGACCGATCCTTGTATTTAGACCTGTTTTCATCTTCCGTCCATGATTTTTTTTTCTCTTTTCTAGATAATTCAGGCTTTTTAAGAAAAATTATCTAGAAAAATTATCTTGTAGATAAATCTCTTAAAATAAATCCTAATAAAGTTCAGATTACCCACAATTTTATTGTTATCCAATCATCCCTTTTATTCCTATGCATGCATCCCTATCAGAATTAATTTGAATTAATCATTTGTGGTTGACTCTTCCTAGACGTAATGCATATGGACCATGCAAACTTGATCATGCGATATCTCTCGATCTGATGGTTCGATTTAGAAACCGAACACACTGTTGCAACTGTTAGAATTTCAAGATCATTGTTATGATATGCAATGAATGAATCGATGCATACAATGCAAGAACAAATCATGCATGTAATGCAAGAATGATTTTTTTGGGTACATGGATGGTCACTCTAGTCATCTTCCTTGATTAAATCATGGGTGCAAAATCGAGTGTCTAGAATTTGTATAGGGTTTCTTTTCTCACAACCCTAGACATATGTAAGGCTTATTTTAAAGGTCGTCGCACAAGGGAAGTGCAAGTAGAAAGTACCCTAGTTCATTATTCTCTTTGAAGAAGCTACTGTGTCTTTACGTCAAGGGTTTTTTGACCAAGGAGTTTCTTGATCTTCATTGTTGATGAACTGAAATTTTGCAGCCAACAACCTCTTCAAGTTGCTGGAGTTAGTCACGTACTGTGATTCGCGCATTGAACAGAAAAATTGCCATTACAATACAAGCCCAATTGGGTATTGAGGTAAGGGTTCAACTGTAAGTTGGTATTTCGGGATAAACCAAAGGGTTTGGCAAGATTCATTATACTTGTAACCACTTGTGATTGATAATAGTGGATTCTTGGGAGTAGTAACCTTAAATTCACCCAGTGGGGTTTTGTCTCGGTGGTTTTTCCCATTTGTAAGAAAATCACCTATGTCAAATTTATTTTCCACTGCATTTAGAATAATTGGTGATTTGTTTGTGCTACTACGCTATTGCATATAATTTGATCTAATTAATTAACTTGGGTAATTAATTAATTTGTAAGGGGTCAATTCATTTTAACCCAACAAAAAGTATTAACTTTGCCTTGACATTGAATTCGAAACCCCCAGCCTTACTTATTGTAAAAAAAATTACCTTGAACATGCATTCTCTTTTGTTCTCTTTTCTTCTTTGGCAATCAAATGTGCAGATTATTCTATTTAAGAAATTATAATGATTTATTAATAAATTATCACTACCACAAAAGCTTAAGCTGATGTAGTGTACAGGACTGGTCAATTTTTCTCGTTGGTAAATTTTTTATGCAAGCTTCGGATATTTAAGTTTTCAGATTTTGTTTCTTTATTTGAGATGATTTAGGGTTTGCTTGTCAAAACAGAATTTCTATACAGTAGTAGTTTATTAGTTAGGTATATTCAGGAATAAAATTTTATATATGGAGCATATAAATTTTTACCTAAATTTGTATAATGAAAACTAAAGTCTATTATCAGTAGATTTTTGTTCCATTTATTTTATTTGATCTTGTAGTAGATGCTAAGCTTCCTCTTTGTATTTTCATTAAGTCATTTATAATTTAAAGGTGTACATTTAACTAAAATATGATCTTTTTTTTTTTGTTGAGAAAAAGGTAAGTAATAGCTAAAATATGATCTAGCTATTATATTTACTCTAGAATCCATTTATGTTAGTAATCTAAACATCCATTATGTTTTTCTGCCTACAACAATGAAATTCTTGCATTTTAAAGTTAGAGTTTTATGATATAGTTAAATATGAACACTTAATAGTCAGATTACTAACAAAAATGGACTACAAAGCTAATATAAAAATGAAATCAAATATAAAGAGCTAAAATGAGTAATGCAAAACGTAAAGAGTCAAAACACCTAAACTTTTAGTGGTCAACAGTATATTTAGTCTTTTCTTCCTCCTCCATCCATTAATTCATATGCGAGTTTACAAGGTTAAGGTACCTACTCTTTCATTTATAGTCTTTTATGGCATCTCTCAGTTTTCATTCAAAGTGGGAAAAAAATGAAGAAGTAGAGCTAATTTAATTGTCATTTTCTTGTCATTAATCAAAACAGATTTGATGCAAAATTGATGTTGGAAAAACTGCGAAATAAACGGCTAGTTTTTGCTGGTGACTCAATTGGGAGAAACCAATGGGAGTCCCTCCTCTGCATGCTGTCCTCTGCAGTTCCTAACAAAGATTCAATGTATGAAGTGAATGGCAACCCAATTACAAAGCACAAAGGGTTCTTGGTTTTCAAGATTAAGGACTACAACTGCACAGTGGAGTACTACAGGTCTCCATTTCTTGTATTGCCGAGCCGACCCCCAGCAGGAGCTCCACAAGAGCTAAGGACAGCCTTGAAATTGGACCAAATGGATTGGAACTCTGTGAAGTGGAGAGATGCAGATGTGCTGGTCTTAAACACTGGGCATTGGTGGAACTATGATAAGACAATAAGAAAGTAAATTAATCCTCTACAATTTCTTTCTTGTGGTTAGGACAATCATATATTTTGTTTTACACTTAATTATTTGTGAACTGAGCATGAAGGTGAAGTCAAATTGTTAAGTAGTGTGGTGGATTTAGTAGATGTAATTTTTGATTCAAGGCATGCCTTTAATCATAGTTTAGTTCCAAATATTATTAGAAACCACTGGAAGGTTCGTCTTCATCATCTTCTTCTTCTTTTTAAAGCTAAAGAAAAGATTTTAATGTTCCATATATTTTTTTCAGGGGTTTTTACTTCATGGAAGGTTCAATCATAAAGAAGGATATGAAAGTAGAACATGCATATCGGAGGTCTATAGAGACTGTAATACAATGGGTAAACACTGAACTAAATTCAAGCAAGACCCAGGTTTTCTTTCGCACGTACTCCCCTGTACATTTCAGGTTTGTTTTTATTCCCTAAACAATTTAGTATTTACAGTATTCTATGTGCATTATGCATCATTCACACTTTTACTGTGAAGTAGTCTAGTAGTTTTATATGCATATATTATATTTGGAAAGAGAAATTATTTTGTCAATGTTATATACAGAGAAGGAGATGGGAGGAATGGGACAGAGTGTCACTTGGAAACGCTTCCAGGGCAAGGATACTCATTGGTGCCTTCTGATATTTGGGAGCGATTCAAAATAGCCAATGCTGTATTATTATCAGCTAGTTCAAATGAAATAAAATTTGAGGTACTGAATGTAACTAGTATGAGTGCAAGGAGAAAAGATGGGCATTCATCTCTATATAGTAATCCGGGTCCTCATATAGGCTTGAAACCTATCCATCCCCAGGATTGTAGTCATTGGTGTTTGCCTGGAGTCCCTGATGCATGGAATGAGCTACTCTATGCACTTTTCATTAAGCACTCATTAAGGTATAAGTTCTAGGTAAGGTTGATGAAGAAAGCCTCTTATTTATACATATGCTAAGAACAAGAAGTTGACATTTATGTACAGAATATTCAATTTTTTTTCAAAATTGACTAAAGAAAACAACAGATACTGTGACAGTTGCAAGAATTTTGCAGTAAGGATCGAAAATAAGCAAGTCTCAGATTTTGATGTTGATAAAGAAATCAGGTCATTAGGACATTAGTTTTCTAGAATAAATATATATAATGCTGTAAATTAAGAATGTTAGAATATTTCTATTAAGCTAGAGTTCCATTAGTTGGATTTTCAGTTTGTGAAAAATTGGTTGTGCTAAAGGTTTTTTTTTTTTTAATAATTTAATTGTTATATAGATAGCTGTCTAAACATGAGTTAAATGGGTTTAATAAATCTCAAATAAATTTTAAGAATTTGTAACTCTTAAGGTTTTATAACACAAAATAGGTCATATAAATTTAATTATAATTTTAATTAAGAGACATTCTGCATTAGCAACTATTCATCCAATGTTTATATTCAACCAATGAAAAATAAATTGTAAGTTATATTTATCATCAAAACCACAATATATAACACTCACCATTGTTATCTCACCCAAACTATAACCTCCTCCTACTGTTGTTACTAGTCCAATAGTGAGCATCTTTCAAGCTTCTTCTTAGCATTCATTGCAATATCCACTTTAGCATTGATGTCACCTAGACATGATAAAATGGGCTGAAATTTGCAGCATGACCTGACCCCGCTCGCATTTATTAGCCCGAACCCGAATTTTTTGGCCCAAATAAAAAATAGGCCAACCCACGGCCCACCTGTTCTTTGCAGGCCAACCTGACCCCACTCAGCTAACCCATGACCCGACCCTTTTTTTAAACATTTTTTCCTAAAGAATATTTAAACTACATGGCAGGGTGTTAGGTGTTAACATTAAAATAAATACACAATACACTAGTGTGTGCCCCATTTATTAAAAAAAAAAAAGATTTGAATGAAAGGAAAAAAATACATAAGGCAAAACTAATACATCTACAAGACTACAACTTCTACATGTCTATAGTAGTGTCTACACTACCAAGTACTAATCATCTAATAGTCTAACACTAAGGGTCTGTTTGGGATCTGCTAATTTTGCTGAAACTGAAAACTTTTTACTGAAAGTACTGTAGATAAAGGTAAAAGTTAGCCGAAATAATACAATGTAACCCATGAATAGTACCAAAAAAGTATAGTGGGGTCCATAAATAGTAGCAAAAATAAATTAAATAATAAAATAATCTGATTTTTTAAGTGGGTGCCAAACATACACTAAGTTAAATACCAAGTACCAGCTAGCTAGAAATCTAAGATTGTTTTTAACTATTGCTAACACTATGTCCAAGTCTAAGTGTCTAACTAGCACAAAATACAACAAAAGTAAAAGCAATAGGAATTTGTGCATTTTACCCCTATTTTTAAAAATATTTGGTAATATGCCCCTGTTTCCAAACTATATAGGTTTATGCCCCTATTTTGAAACTCGATTTCCTCAAAATCGAGTTTCAATTAAGAACTCAATTAGTTTAAAATCGAGTTATGCCCGATCAAACTTTAAATATAAAAAAAAAAAAAAAAAATTGCATGGAACTCAAGTTCCATTGAAAACACTGCTATAGGTGTTACCGAACGCCGCTATAGGTATGGAACTCGAGCTCTATGAACTTGAGTTCCATGCAATTTTTTTTTCTTTTTTTAAGTTTTAGTGCCCCATACTCAATTTTCTACCAATCAAGTTTTTGATTGAAACTCGATTTTAATAAAATCGAGTTTCGAAACAGGAGCATAAACCTATATAGTTTGAAAATAGGGGCATATTGCCAAATATTTTTAAAAATAGGGGTAAAATGTCAGAATCCCCGGAATTTGTGCACTTAGAAGGTTGATAACTTGACTTGGTCAATGACATTTAGTTTTTTTTTCTTTGGAAATGATATTATTAGTGAACTTTGAATTTGAAGTGTATAAAATTAAAAAATATATTTTTTGGTGCTCTTTAGGATCTACCTATCTCTTCTCAAATTATAAATTTGTAATTACTATAAGTATTTTTTTTCTTTTTTTGCTGAATAAAAAATGGATAGGGAGGCGACCAACGTGGCAATCCTACCTAGGTGTGACCATAGTAGCACCCTACCAGGGTGTAGGGGGACTGGTGAGCCATATCTTCCCCAGCCCCATGAGGGGCACCAGAGATCCTAGGTTGCCAGGAAGGTAACCCCATGCAAGTCCATATTCAGACTCGAAAATGGGACCTCACCCTTGGTGCAACTCTTTGTGCATCACCTATTATCACTGGACCACATCACCTCGGTGGTAATTACTATAAGTATTCTAGCTATGAGTTATTAACAAAGTTACATTGAAGATGTCGTTAACATGACTAAAAAGAATTTTAGCCATGCTCAATTGTCAAAATTGTAAGAATAGGGAAAGTTTTATGTTTTTTGGTTTGTTAGTTTTTTTCCCTTCATATGTATAATCGTAAGTTAGCAACAAATAGTTTAATGTGAAAAATACAATTCAAACCAACCCAACTTATATACAACTTGATTTATCCCACCCGTTTTTAACCCGTTTAAAATTACTAGTTTTTTTTTTTTTTTTTTTTTACTTGGCCCATTTTAGCCAGTAATGCGATTGATCCAACCCGATCAATTGCCATGTGGCCCATGTCTAATGTTACCTTGTGGCTTGTCATCTTTTACAATCTTCTCAATCCACCATACCAAGCTTAATATGGAAATCTCTCATTGGATGTGGAGATTGAGGGCCTGTTTGGTTTAGAGTTGTTTTGAGTTATATGATCTAAAACTCATAATTGAGTTATCAAAAAACGTGGGACCCACACAATTTTTTTTTTTTGGGCTTGATTTCCTAATCTTGTTTTCATCACTCAAACTCAAAAAAAAATTAGTGAGAGTGATGAAAACTGAAAACACCAAATTGGTGTTTTCAGTTTTTGAGATACATAACTTAGCGGCAGGATTGTAAATTTTTGACCTCTGTGGGACCTAGAGCTTCTGTGTTGTCCCATCTGTTCACCATAAATGTTTGATATTACCGTTGCAAACAACCACAACACCACCACAACAAACCCAGTGCCGATCACACCACCGAAGCACCAAAGTCAACCCATAAAACCAAACGGCGATCTACACCACTGAAACACCAAAATCAACTGATTCAAGCCTCACCGACCAAACGCCGACCCATAACCGGATCTCCTAACTCCGACCCATAACCCAATCTCCAAACACCAACCCATAACCGGATCTCCCAACGTCCACCTATAACCCGATCTCCACTGTAACACCACCGAAACACCGATTCAAGCCACACCATAACCCATAGCCCAATCTCCATCGTAACCGAGCCCCAAAAACCCGATCAATCCACCATCACCAATCCGAACCTAGCAACCACTGAAACAACCCACCACTTTAAACCAATAACCACCGGTTTACACCAACCAAAAACAGTTGAGAAAGAAACAAAGAAGAGGGAAAAAAAAAATTGAAGAGGGGAGAGACAGAGAAAGCTGAGAAAGAAACAGAGAAGAGTGGAAAATTTTTGATAGACAAAAAATTTTGAAGAGGGGAGAGATAGAGAAAGAGAGATAGACAAAAAATTTTGATAGAAAAGAGGGAGAGTCAAAGAAATGAAAGGTGAGAGGATGCGGAGAAGTAAAGGAGGAAGATTTTTTTTGGTTAAGGAGACACGGGTAGCAACAGTAGCAACATGGGTTTTGTCAGTGGGTGGGGTCCACGGTTTTGGAGAAAAGTTGTAGAGATATTTGATTGAGTTATGAGTCCAAACATGTGTTTTGTAATTTTTGAGTGAAAGTGAGGTTTGAGAACTGAGTTATGAGTTTTAGGTTTGAGTTATGGGTTTTGAAAATTGAATTATGAAAACTGAGATATCACTAAACCAAACGGGCCCTGAATGTTTATGATTGGATGATGGTGGATTTTAGAAGAAATCAAACAGTTTGGATCCGACTTGTTTCATTAATGACTTAAATCCACCTCCGCTTGGAGTTCTCACAAGATTAAAAAATCCCAAACCTCATGTTCTTCTAACCCCTTCCCTTCAAATCTACCATTCCACATCTTCCTATCTAAAAAATAAAAAACCCATTCAACATCTCTTAACTAGCGTTGCTATTAGAGAAACTTTCTTTTTGAAGCACATGAAGATTCAGAACAATCTTTTTTTCTTTCGCCTCTATCATTGTTCTTAGATGAAGCTAGTCTTTATACTAAACACATTCTAACACCAAGCAAAGCACATGACGAGCTACCTCTCTTTTCGTATTTGTTTATGTGGACATGAAGGTATTATTGTTATTTTCATTCTCCAAGAAATCATTACATTGGTTATCATACATATTGAATTGAATTAATTAAAAAGGTGCTATATCATAGGTAAATATTAACCATGTTTAATGAATCATATGATGTGTAAATGCATATTCATATTTTATTAATCAAATCTATTAAATGATATATGAACACGTCAATTTAACTTGAATTTTTGATAAAATTTGTGCTTTGATTTGTGTCTACATATCATTGGACTTGTTTTTAATACAAAATTATTGAGTGGCATGGTTGAGCCCAATAAATGACATGTCCATTTTTTTTTTCACATACAAAATTTGGACACACACTTGACGTTTCATTTATGCATTTGCAAATTGCTTATGTACATTGCGAAAAAACTATTAAATGAAAAAATTATTATCTTCTATTTTTGTTATTAACTTGAATGCATTAAGAAATATAAAAGGAACAGTTATTGAAACTAAATAACAAGAAAAGATCGTAAAAATTGAAAATGATGAAGATAATGTTAATGATGAGAAGATTTTGTAACATGATGAAGATGGTGATGACATTGACTTCGACTATATCTGCTATTTGAAAATAAATTATTTAGCTTTTTGTTGATTTTTATTTTGTTGAAAGTGTATTAAAGTATACTTATATACTTTGAAAAAAAGTAAGAAAATTGTCACAGAAGTTAACAAGTACTGTATACTTTTCATTTTGAAGATTTATCGGCTAAATGCTAGTTTATGTATTTGACACTTACATGTTGGAAAGCATCTATGGTGCATAATAAAATTATTTATTTTTTGTATTTTTTTTCTATCAAAGATATATATATATATATATATATAGCTAAATGATTGCTAAACAATTTTATTAAAATTTAAATACTAAAAAATTATTTATTTTTGAGTATAAAAAAATGATAAAAATTAATAATTAATTCATTAAAATATTTCCTTAGGTGGAAGGTTAAATGAATGAATTAATAAAAAATTATTTACAGTTGAATATAAATAGATAAATAAATAATTAAATACTAATTCATTTACACATTTGCATAGGTGGAAGATTAAATGAATTAATGATATCAATTTTCTTTTTAAAGAAGAGTAACATATAGAACTTAACACTAAAATTACTTTTTGTCCCAACAATAACAACCAGTAATAACCTGCCACTTATGATTTGTTATAACAATGTTATAAAAATGTTGTAGACATATCATTTTTCTAACAGATATCACTACTTAAGAGATAATAAGGTGGAAGCTAAATAAAAGAATAAAAATTCTCAAATAATGCGCAAATGACCACTAATTTTGTTGAATCTCTTATTAAGTTTATAAACTAAATTAAGAATACAAATTGTTGTCCCACTTTTTGTGTTCTATTTTAAATGTTGTTTATAATAGTACCTATAAACTATATTAGGAATACAAAGTTTTATTCCACTTTTTGTGTTCCATACTTACCTTATATTAGTATCTAACCTTATAAACAAGTATAAACTATATTAAGATTACAAATTCTTTGTCCCATTTTTTATTTTCCATTTTAAACATTGCTTATATCAGTACCTATCCTAATATCAGAAAATAACCTTATGAAACGCAAGTCCTCCCTATACACTGCATTCATTTCTATGGCTTTAAATCTTAGCTCTTTTTCTCTTCCAATATCTATGGAGCTCTTCTCTGTCCAAACGTTCCTCTTCTTATTTCTTCTTTCTCTATATCTCTACTTTTACTTTAACACTTCCACAAAAAAACCCATAAAAAAACCAGGCCCCAAAATATACCCTATTGTTGGAGTTTTACCTGATTTCTGGAAAAATAGGCACCGTTTCCTTGATTGGTTAACTGAAATTCTGAGAGACCGCCCAACAAACACTAATGTAATTTGGAGTCCAATCAAGGGCTATGTCTTCGTCACAGCCAATCCATCCAACGTTGAACACATGCTCAAGACCAACTTCGAAAACTACCCAAAAGGAAATTGTTTCACAACCCTTCTCGAAGACTTTCTTGGCCATGGAATCTTCAACTCCGATGGTGAACTTTGGAAAATCCAAAGAAAAACAGCTAGCTATGAATTTAACACCAAATCTCTCCGCAACTTTATCATGGAAAACGTCACCGTTGAGATCAGTACAAGACAACTTCCCGTTTTAACAAAAGCCTCGGAAACACAACAAGTCTTGGACTTGCAAGACATCTTGGAGCGTTTTGCGTTTGACAATATATGTAAATTGGCTTTCAATTTCGACCCAAGTTGTCTTAGCGTTAATGGAACTGGTGCTTCTGAGTTCACGCGGGCTTTTGAAGAAGCTACAACAATTTGCTCTGAGAGATTCTTGGATGCGTTACCATTTATTGCAAAATTCAAAAAGTTTCTAAATATTGGATCAGAACGAAGGCTAAATCGTCCATGAATTTGCAGACAAGATTATACCATCCAGAATGGGCCAAAAAGTTGATAAAGAAAAAGACCTATTGTCTCGTTTTATGTCAAACGAAGAAAATTCACCTGAATTTCTCAGAGATATTGTCATAAGCCTTATTCTAGCAGGACGTGACACAACTTCTTCGTCTTTGAGTTGGTTCTTTTGGCTCTTATCTTCGCATCCAACGTGGAACAAAACATATTGAAAGAGCTTGAAACTATACGGGTTCGTTATAGAAAAACAGAGGTGAAACGTATAGTTACGACGAGCTTCATGACATGCATTATCTACATGCAGCTATCTCAGAAGCACTAAGACTTTACCCACCTTTACCGGCCGATACCAAAACATGTTTAAACGATGATATAATGCCAGACGGAACTTTTGTTCGGAATGGTTGGCAGGTGACTTATCACATGTATGGAATGGGGAGGATGGAGAGCATTTGGGGGAAGAATTGTTTAGAGTTTTTGCCTGAAAGATGGATTGAGAATGGAGTGTTTAAGCATGAGAGCCCGTTTCGATATGCAGTATTTCAAGCCGGGCCGGGAATCTGTCTTGGTAGAGATATGGCTTATATTCAGATGAAGTCCATTGCTGCGTCTATGATGGAGAGGTTTGAGATGGATGTAAAGAGTAAGGGCAAGGTACCTGAGTACTTGTTGGCCTTTACGCTAAGGATGAAATTAGGTGGATTACCATTGAGGGTGAGGAAAAGGTGCATAAATGAGATTAATTGGTGTGAATCATGAATTAAGATTAATTGGATTCTCAATTTTGAGTCTAAGTGTTCTATTTAATTTTAAATTTTGTGCAAAATAAATTATTGAGTGTAAAATTTGAAGAGTCCAAATCCAATTAAATTCTAAATTGGATTTCAATTGGAATCTAATTTTCCAAACCATGTGTTTATCTAAGTTTCATATTTTTGTGGTGAGTGAATTATTGGGTGCAAAAACATAAAAGTCTAAAACCAATTAAATTCTAAATATATATATATATAATATATATATATATATATATATATGTAAAATGAGAAATCATTACATATTTTTAAAATGCATGGTTTAAAAAAAGTGTAAGCTAATACTATATATAATTTGAATCGTATAGTTATGATTGTTTTTACTTGTATCCATGCATATACATAAGGCTACACACTAGTTTCTTATAAAATAACCAAAGTTTATAGTGTAAAAATAAAAAATAACTGCATGTAATACCATGATTAGTGGATCATAGAATAGAATAAAAAAAAATAGGATTGTGGATTAGTGAATCACAGCAAGTAAAGAATTCACAAGCCTTTTCTTTCTATAAAATACAAGGATTAACTAGGGATCTTCCTCAAACTAATGGGCCAATACGCAAAATGGCATACAAAAATCACTTTATCTCATAAATATAAGTTCCAATAACTCCACAATCTTCTTCTGATATTCCTCATAGAGGCTGCAACATTAATTATAGTGACATTGTATCAAAACAAACTCAAATAATCATTATTTTCGAGTAAATCAAAGGGTCATTTGGAATGGCAGAGGCATATTATATTTTTTGTTGTATTTCCGCTCCTTTTTCCATGCTTGGTAAATTGAAGATAAATAGGTAAAATTTGTTGGGTTTTAACATAACATTAGTCCAAATTAGTTGGACTAATGTTATGTTCTCCTACTTTTTGAATAAAGAAACTACATACTATTTAACAAAAATATTTGTCCAAAATTACCATGGTACTAGGAGGGTCTGTGTATACTTAGGCTGCAATAAACTAAAAAGTAAAAAGTCTAACAACTTTGTTGCACAAATCTACAATAAATGAAAAGTTGTATTAATTTTATATAAAATAAGAATTTTATAAGACTTATAACACTAGCACTTACAAAAGAGTTTAACCTTTATAAATACTAGCAAGGCTTATAAACTAAAAATTCACTCACTAGCCTTTCCACTCCCAAAAAAATAAATAAATAAATAAAAGAAAGAATTTTATGGGATTTAGCTTTACTAGGAGTGGCAGCAATTATTATCTTTCTTTAAGTGCATAAGTTTATTGGGTTGGGGTTGATCGAAAGCATTAAATTTGAGCAGTTTTGATTATCCTATTGGTATCATATAGTGGAATATTACACGATTCTCTATGGAACAAACTCGTTAATTGGAATAACTCACAATAAATAAATAAACAAACTTAAAGAACAAGTTCAAGTTTAAGCAGGGGCGGAGCTGCACTTGCGCCCCCCCCCCCCCCCCCCTCCCAAAATTTTTTAAAAACTTCATAATGTATATGTGTTTTGAAATTTTTTAAAAATATTAGACCTTAAACTTAACCCCTCCAAAAAAATAAAAGTTGGCCCCTACCAAAATTAATTGAACAACTAATTGTGGGTTCCAAAAATTATTGGTTAATAACAATAAACTATCCATCTTGTAAGCAAAAAAAAGTAGGGCAGAGCTTGTGTCCAGTGAAAATTTTCACTGGACGCGGCAGGATTTGGACACATGTCCCCAATCCAACGTGTCCAGTGAAACAAGCCACACTCAAAAAAGTACTTCTTTTTAGTTTTTTCTTCTCTTCATTGGTAAGTTTTAGTTGTTGAGTTCAAATAGTAAGTTTTTTTTATAAAAGAAACTTCTACTTAGAGTTATTTTGTTTTATTTGGATTAAGTCTTTCAATGTTATTGTTAAGTTTCGGGTTGTTTTTCAATACTTGATTTAGTCATAAAATGTCAAATGAAAAAAATTACACCGAAAATATGTAATGTTTGGGGGTGACAATACTTAATAAGCAGTTTTCTTAGACATACACACACATGTGTGTATGTGTGTGTGTGTGCGTGTGTATGTGTGTGAACATATCAATATGTAGTTGTGTAAATGAATGTATATATAAATATGTAATTTGGCCCCCCCAAACCAAAATTTCTAGCTCCGCCCCTGAGTTTAAGAGGAAGATTTACTAAAAAAAACACCAGCCCCTGGTAGTCACAAGACTCACAACCCATGCACTAGTTTCTTCTTAGTTAACTAATTAATTAAGTATAACACAAAGTTAATAAATATTACCATAACTTTTTTTTCTTCTAAATAGCCTACATTATAGACGTGGCTAACAATTCATGTTGGTAACATATCAATATTAAATATCCTAATTGACGATTCTCTTTGGAACAAACTCGTTAATTATATAACGGTATAAATTAAGAATGTTAGATTTTTTCTGTTAAGTTGGACTTCCATTAATTTTAGATTTTCAGTATGTAAAAAACAGGTTATAATAAAGGTTTTTTTTTTTTTTTTTCCTTTATTAATAACAATTGTTATATAGATTGCAGACGATACATGAAAAACAAACGTTCATGAATTTTGCAACCCTTAAAGGTTTAGAACAAGTATTTATTAATTATAAATACATTTATGACTATAATTAAGAGGAATTAGTAACTTTCCATCTAATGTTCATAGTCCGTAAATGAAAATAAATTTTAAGTTATATTTATCATCAAAACCCCATTATATAACACTTCCCACTGTGATCCCACTTAAAATACAACCTCCTCCTACTTTGTTGTTACAATTCATACATTTTTTTTTTGTTATAGTCTTGTAACACAAGGAAGTACTCCAATAGTGATGGCATCTTTTAAATGCTTCATCTTAGCTTTATTCATTGCAATATTCATTTTTAGTATTAATGCTACGCTTGCAATTCGTCATCTTTTACAATCTCCTTAGCCCAGTATACCAATCTTGCCAGCCATACCTACATTGCCTAACCCAACACTAACACCTTTGCCTTCATTGCAAACGTTGCCAAATCCAACGCTACCACCTTTACCTTCATTGACAATGTTGTCGAAGCCAACGCTACCACATTTGCTACCACTATTGCCAAAGTTGCTAAAGCCAACACAACCACCTTTGTTGCCTCCATTGCCAACATTGCCGAAACCAACGCTACCACCTTTGTTGTCTCCATTGCCAAAGTTGCCAACGCTACCACCTTTGTTGCCAACGTTGTCAAAATTGCCAAAGCTACCACCTTTGCTGTCTCCATTGCCAACGTTGCCAAAGTCAACGTTGCCACCTTTGTTGCCTCCATTGTCAACGTTGCCAAAGCCAACACTACCACCTTTACTTCCTCCATTTTCAACATTGCCAAAGCTAGCACTACCACCATTGCCCACAGTTCCGCCAATCCCCACTATTCCAACTCTACCAAAACCAACATTGTGAACCATTCCATCAATCTTGCAAACCCTAATTACTACAAAGGTCTAGTCTAAATTTCCTCAATAATTTATATCATTTACAAGGTTTACAATACTAGAAAATAAAAGAAAAAACTATTGTGTTGGATGGCATGGTACAATTGCGTTAGAAAATTGAGGGCCTCTGGCTTTTTTAGCATCTCAAATGTTATGTTAGGATTTAATTTATGATGTGATATTTGTTTTATTGCCGTTTATTATGTATCATCTTGGAGTTTGATTTTATGTTATTACACTTAATAATCTATGTTTGTAATAATCTTTTAAATTTTCGATTGTGATTTCTCCTAATGTGATGCCGTTTTTGACTTGTTGTTAGAGAAATGAGAATGATGTCTATCCATCAAAATTGGCCTGTTGAACTTGGCTTATCTAGTACCAAGATTAAGAATTGAAGGAAATAAAGGGTGACTAAGAAAATGTATATAAAGTAACAAATTTAGACAATAACACTAGAGAACTAGGTCAAAGGGTACAATTTTAATAAAAATTACTCATCACTAACTTGTATGACACACAACAAAATATTACTATGCAAATATGGTGGTACATATAGAAGCATCATAATATATATATATACACACACACAAATACTAGCTTCATCACATGAGCTTCGCATGCAATGAGACTTTTTTTTTTGTTGGGATTTACTATTTAGTATCATAATTTTTCATTCATCACAATTTGAAAAAATAGATAGAATTTTTTTTTTCCAAAGAGAATAGAATTTCTATTTCAATTAGAAGCTTTTGCATGTTTATCCAAATCCAAATCCATAATGTTATACATCCAAAAAAATATTGATAATGTAATAGTTTAAAAAAGTAACGTGGGATATATAGTTTACTTTAGCCTGACATTTTTATTTTTTTAAACGTGAGGTAGTTTTTTTTTTGGTGGGGTAGTTATTTTCTTTCTTTTTTTTAATGTAGGTAGTGGAAATTTTTTTTTTTAATTTTTTAATGATTAAGGTTGACTATCTAATGGGAAGTTAATAACAGGTTTTTTTTTTTTTTTTTTCCTATTTCTGGATTTAACCTCATTTCTTATTTTTAGGAATAAGAATAAATTAATTAAATTAGGGGTAATTTTGGAAGTGAATAAGGCAATAACTAAATTTTTTAATCCTCTATATATATATATATATATATATATATATATATATATATTCATTATCAAAATCAAAATGAAAAAAGAGCTTAGAGGTTTCACGATCTACAAGCTTCTTTTTTTTTTTTTTTTTTTTTGAGAAACTGGATCAAAAAGCTTCATTCAAGTGTTGCAATATCTTATGCCAATATAAGCCCATAGTTTCCTTCATATTTTTTGAAATATAAGGTAGTCTCATATACAAAACAATGTTGAGCTAGTTCTTAATAATACATACACCATTATGTGGCCAATGCTCTCTCTCTATATATAAAACTAGTGGATACACAAAATGGTGACACGTGCCCTTTATCAAAGTCTATAACAATGACATGTGTTAAAATATTTAATAATTATCAGACTTAATAACAAATAATTTTTTTTAAGAAACAAAAAACTTGAAAAGGAAAAGAATGGCCACACCTTTAATGTTAAAAAACGTGTGAGGTGAAGAATTTGACTAGGAAAAAAATGCCAAAATTAAACGAATTATTTGGTTACAAACTTTAATTATATTATCATTACCATATTTATAATTATTATGTTATAAATAAATATTGCAATAGAAGTACTTAAGTCAACAAGCACAATTGCAAAGCAGAAGTGCGAGACTGACTTGGCAAAGAGAAGATGTAATGCTAGCAAAGGGAGATTGGCATTCAACGAACTCTGAGAAAGAGAAAGATTGATATGAGAATAGATAAGATAAGAAACTTAGAGAGAGAGAGAGAGAGAGAGAGAGAGATATTTGAACGTTTAAATAGAAAAGAAATTCAACCCCTCTCCCTAACCGCCCAAAAAAAGAGTCAACCTATTGGCTCAAATCAATCCGATCCAACTTGTGGTTTCAATGGGTTTGATTTGACCTATTTTCATTAGTTCAAAATTTAAATATAAATAAATAAATAAGATGAAGAAGCTTCATACCCATTTCTATCTTCTAGATTCAAGTGAGTCATATTTGGGTTAACATGTTTCTTCAGGAGTCCGAAACATCCTCATTTATACCAATTTTTATTCTCTAGATTCGAGAGAGTGAATGAATGAATATGGATCTAGTTTTACACTTTTACCAAGTCTAGAGGCATTATTTAAAGTGACCCCATCTGTAAATTAAGAGAAAATTTGAACCCTAGTGTGACAACAAACTTAACCCTACCATACCATTCTCTACCATCTATATCATTATAAATGTTCTTGGCCGACCCCATTTAGATAATATAATGTCAGTCACAATTAATTGACGATTTTTACTATTTTTTTTTTTTTTTTGCTTGAAATCATTTAACGATTTTTAATCGTATACAAATATTCCTATAAATCTGGATATAAATGTATATCATGGTCGTAATCAATCCTTAAAGGCCGCATTTTCTACAGAAAAGTTTGCCTTATACTATTGGCTGAATTAAAAGTCACTTTATCTCATTATTATAAGTTTCAACAACTCCACAATCTTCTTCTGATACAAAAAATTATTAGGTACTTCCGGAGTATTATAAATGCGTACTCCCTCCTCTCACATGAATGGTGGGTCTCACTGTAAATTTAATTAGTGAAACCCACCATTTATGTAAAAGGAAGGAGTACGTATTTATGGTACTCCGAGAGTACACAATAATTTTTCTTTCTGATACTCCTCATAGATGCTGCAACATTAATTATAGCGACATTTGTATCAAAACAAATTCAAATAATCATTATTTTTGAGTAAATCAAGGGGTCATTTGGAATGGCAGAGGCATAGTATATTTTTTGTCATATTTCCTCTCCTTTTTTCATGGTTGGTAAATTGAAGATAAATAGGTAAACTTTGTTGGGCATTAACATAACATTAGTCCAAATTATTTGGACTAATATTATGTTCTCCTAATGATTGAATAAAGAAACTACATACTATTTAACAAAAATATTTGTCAATTACCATGGTACTAGGAGGGTCTATGTATACTTAGGCCGCAATAAACGGCGAAAATGGGCACATGCCCATTTCATGCAAAAAAAAAATGGACAAATGCTCCCTTTCTCAAACTAATTAGAGAAATGCTCCTCTTTTATAACTTGATTTAAGAACAATCGAGTTATAGGGCGATCAAACTTTAAAAAAAAAAAATGCATGGAACTCGAGTTCCATAAAAAACGCCACTATAGGCCTCCATGAAACGCAGCTATAGGTAAAACTTTAAAAAAACAAAAAACAAAAAAATTGCATGGAACTTGAGTTTACGGAGCTCGAGTTCCATAAAAAAACGCCACTATAGGCCTCCATGAAACATAGCTATAGGTAAAACTTTAAAAAAAAAAAAAAAAAGTTGCATGGAACTCGAGTTCAAGGAGCTCGAGTTCCATAAAATATGCCACTATAGGTGTTTAAATCGCCACTAAAGGGCTCCCTATGGAGCGATCAGACTTAAGAAAAAACTTGCATGTTTTAAAATGCCACTATAGGGCTTTAAAACACCACTCTAGGGCTCCCTAATAGAGCGATCAGACTTAAGAAAAAACTTGCATGTTTTAAAACACCATTATAGGGCTTTAAAAAATTGCATGGAACTCAAGTTCATGGTGCTCAAGTTCTAGCAATTTTTTTTTTTATTTTAATTTTCAGATATAACTCGATTGTTCAAAAATCAAGTTTTAAGTTGAAACTCGATTTTTAGAAAATCGAGTTACAAAAGAGGGGCATTTCCCCAATTAGTTTGAGAAATGGAGCATTTGCCCTTTTTTTTTTGCTTGAAAGGGGCATGTGCCCATTTTCGCCCACAATAAACTAAAAAGTAAAAAGTCTAGCAACTTTGTTGCACAAATCTACAATAGATGAAAAGTTGTATTAAGTGTATATAAAATGAGAATTTTATGAGACTTACAACACTAGCACTTATAAAAGAACCTAACCTTTATAAGTACTAGCGAGGCTTAAAAACCGAAAACTCACTCACTAACCTTCCCCATCCTCCCCCCCCCCCCCAAAAAAGAAGAAGAAGAAGAAGAAAGAAAGAATTTTATGGAATTTAGCTTTACTAGGAGTGGCAGCAATTATTGTCTTTCCTTAAGTGCATAAGTTTATTGGGTTGTCTGTTTGCTTAGGCCTAAAGCATTAAATTTGAGCGGTTTTGCTTATCTTATTGTTATCATATAGTGGAATATTACATGATTCTCTTTGGAACAAACTCGTTAATTAGAGTAGCTCACAATAAATAAACAAACAAACTTAAAGATTAAGTTCAAGTTTATGAGGAAGTTTTACTAAAAACAACACCAGCCCTTGGTAGTCACAAGACTCGCAACTCATGCACTGGTTTTTTCTTGATAGGCCAAAAATATATTGGCCCATTGTGATGAATTAATTGATTAATTAGCCAAGTTTATTAATTAATCAAATTAACATGCAATGTATGTGGCAGCAAAAAAAAATACTAACTAAAATAAAATGTAGCAGAAAATAAATTTGACAAGGTGATTTGTTTTTTAATGGGGAAAACCTCTAAGGATAAATCTCCACCGATTGATTATAAGGTCACCACTCCCGAAAATTTATTATTATCACAACAAGCGGCTACAAGTAAAGGAATCTCAGTACCTTATACCAACCTACAGTTGAACCCTTATCCCAATATCCAATTGGACTTGTTCTATAGTGACAATCTCTCCTTTTAATGCACGGCTCCTAGTATGTGACTAACCAAAAGATGCGCGGATTCCAGTACGCAACTTGATCACCAACTTGAGAAGGATGTTGGCTGCAAAGTTCTTCAGTGCATCACACGATGGAGATCATAAAGTTGCTTGGTCACAAAACCCTATGGTGTACAAACATGACAGCTTCGTCAAGAGAAGGAAGAGCTAGGGCAAACTAGGTTTCTGGTCACAATTTACATGAACAACACTTTGCTCCACACTTATGCAATTGCGCTCACTGTGATGACCCTTAAAATAGTCCTTATATATGTTTAGAGTTGTGAGAAAAGAAAGCCTAAACACAGACTCACGGATTGGAATGAAATCATAGCTGAAAAATCTGATTTTTATAATTCTCGATAGATACCTATCTGTCAAGCAGCTGTCGAGATTTGGGCTTAAACAGTTTTTTAAATCTCGATAGATACTAACTGTCGAGATAGCTATCGAGCTTTAAAAATCAGCACTTCATTACTTGATTCTTGGACAGACTTGCATGGCTTTAACGCTTAAACTTGAAATTTTGTTCCTTGAAGCATTAAACACATCCTAGATCTACTCAAATACAAGTAAAGTGTGTTTTGTCAAAGAATTATCCAACACATAATGACATATGTTTCTAACATGAATCACATATGTCCTAACAATCTTCCCATTTAGCAAACCATGACAAAACCACAATAAACAAATGAACATATGAGAAAAGTCATAAATCACTCAACTCATACTCACTTGTTAAATATAATAAAATCTACCCTAACACAAACTCTTGAAAAATTTTGTAAGAAGAGAGTTCATGGCAAAGAAGACTTTGACAACTTGTACTTTTGAAACATTTTAAATAAAACTTATCAAGGCTTCTTAGTGTGAAACAGAAATAAGAGATTGCATACAAACATATAAGAAGCATGTGCATAAAGAGAGAAAAGAATCAACACATGAAGAGATAGGTGAATGAACCGTAATAACGACATCATCATCATATATATATATCAACAATGAATACAAGATTTGCTATCACAAAGTGGTCACAAGACCAAAAGTATATGAACTAAGTATCTAAAAGATAAAGAAAAGAAAAAATACACAAGTTCTCACTACATCACTCAAAGTATAGACGCTCCCCCTAACAAAAATCACCAATGTACTAACTCTCCCCTAAATACATAATTACCCTCATACCCAAAATTTTGCCTTATACTATTGGCTGAATTATAACTCACTTTATCTCATTATTATAAGTTTCAACAACTCCACAATCTTCTTCCGATATTCCTCATAGATGTTGCAACATTAATTATAGTGACATTTGTATCAAAACAAATTCAAATAATCATTATTTTTGAGTAAATCAAAGGGTCATTTGGAATGGCAAAGGCATATTATATTTTTTGTCGTATTTCCTCTCCTTTTTTCATGCATTGAAAATTGAAGATAAATAGGTAAAATTTGTTGGGTATTAACATAACATTACTCCAAATTATTTGGACTAATGTTATGTTCTCCTACTGATTGAATAAAGAAACTACATACTATTTGACAAAAATATTTGTCAAGAATTACGATGGTACTAGGAGGGCCTGTGTATACTTAGGCTGCAATGAACTAAAAAGTAAAAAGTCTAGCAACTTTGTTGCACAAATCTACAATAAATGAAAAGTTGTATTAAGTGTATATAAAATTAGAATTTTATGAGACTTACAACTTACAAAAGAGCCTAACTTTTATAAGTACTAGCTATACTTATGAACAGAAAACTCAGTCACTAACTTTCCCAGTCCCCCCAAAAAAAAAAAAATTATGGGATTTAGCTTTACTAGGAATCACCCTCAAAAAAAAAAAAAAAAAAGCTTTACTAGGAGTGGCGGCAATTATTGTTTTCCCTTAAGTGCATTAGTTTATTGGGTTGGGGTTGATCGAACCTCTATGTGCCAAAACACTTGTCTGTCTGCTTAGGCCCAAAGCATTAAATTTGAGCGGTTTTGTTTATCTTGTTGTTATCATATAGTGGAATATTACACGATTCTCTTTGGAACAAACTCGTTAATTGGAGAAGCTCACAATAAATAAATAAACAAACTTAAAGATTAAGTTCAAGTTTATGAGGAAGTTTTACTAAAAACAAGACCAGCCCCTGGTAGTCACAAGACTCACAACTCATGCACTGGTTTCTTCTTAGTTAACTAATTGATTAAGTATAACACAAGGTTAATAAATATTACCATAACTGTTTTTTTTTTTTTTTTCTAAATAGCCTGCATTATAGACGTGGCTAACAATTAATGTTGGTAACATATCAGTATTAAATATCCTAATTGACGATTCTCTTTGGAACAAACTCATTAATTATATAACGGTATAAATTAAGAATGTTAGATTTTTTCTGTTAGGTTGAACTTCCATTAATTTTAGATTTTCAGTTTGTGAAAAACAGGTTATACTAAAGTTTTTTTTTTTTTTTTTTGTTTATTAATAACAATTGTTATATAGATTGCAGACGATACATGAAAAACAAACGTTCATGAATTTTGCAACTCTTAAAGGTTTAGAACAAGTACTTATTAATTATAAATGCATTTATAACTATAATTAAGAGAAATTAGTAACTTTCCATCAAATGTTCATAGTCCGTAAATGAAAATAAATTTTAATATTTATCATCAAAACCCCATTATATAACACTCCCCACTATGATCCCACCTAAAATACAACCTCCTCCTACTTTTTTGTTACAATACATACATTTTTTTGTTATAGTCTTGTAACACAAAGAAGTACTCCAATAGTGATGGCATCTCTTAAATGCTTAATTTTAGCTTTATTCATTGCAATATTCATTTTTAGTATTGATGTTACCCTTGCAACTCGTCATCTTTTACAATCTTCTCAACCCAATATACCAAGCTTGCCAGTCATACCTACGTTGCCTAACCCAACACTATCACATTTGCCTCCATTGCAAACGTTGCCAAACCCAACGCTACCACCTTTGCTACCTCCATTGACAACATTGCCAAAGCCAACGCTACCACCTTTGCTACCACCGTTGCCAAAGTTGCCAAAGCCAACACAACCACCTTTGTTGCCTCCATTGCCAACATTGCCGAAACCAACGCTACCACATTTGTTGTCTCAATTGCCAAAGTTGCCAACGCTACCACCTTTGCTGCCAACATTGCCAACGTTGCCAAAGTCAACACTGCCACCTTTGTTGCCTCCATTGTCAACTTTGCCAAAGCCAATGCTACCACCTTTACTTCCTCCATTTTCAAAATTGCCAAAGCCAACACTACCACCATTGCCCACAGTTCCGTCTATCCCCACTATTCCAACTCTACCAAAACCAACATTGTGAACCATTCCCTCAATCCTCCAAACCCTAATTACTACAAAGGTCTAGTCTAAATTTCCTCAGTAATTTAGTTCATTTACAAGGTTTACAATACTAGAAAATAAAAGAAAAAACTATTGTGTTGGATGGTATGGTACAATTGCGTTAGAAAATTCAGGGCCTCTGGCTTTTTTAGCCTCTCAAATGTTATGTAAGGATTTAATTTATGGTGTGATATTTGTTTTATCGCCGTTTATTATGTATCATCTTGGAGTTTGATTTTATGTTATCATACTTAATAATCTATGTTTGTAATAATCTTTTAAATTTTCGATTGTGATTTCTCCTAATTTGTTGCCATTTTTGACTTGTTAGAGAAATGAGAATGATGCCTATCCATCAAAATTGGTCTATTGACCTTGGCTTATCTACTACCAAGATTAAGAATTGAAGGGGCCAAAATAAGGAGTGACTAAGAAAATGTATATAAAATAACAAATTTAGACAATAACATTATAAATCTATCACCATCACTAGAGAACTAGGTCAAAGGGTACAATTTTAATAAAAATTACTCATCACTAACTCGCATGATGCACAACAAAATATTACTACGTAAATATAGTGGTATACACACACACACACACACACACGCTAGTCTCATCACACTCCCTTCACATGTTATGAGACTTTTTTTTTTGGGATTTACTATTTAGGATCATAATTTTTCATTCATCACAATTTGAAAAAATAGATAGAATATGTTTTCTTCAAAGAGAATAGAATTCCTATATCAATTTGAAGCTTTTGCATGTTTATCCAAATCGATAATGTAATACATCCAAAAAAAATGGATAATGTAATAGTTTAAAAAAGTAACGTGGGATATATAGTTTACTTTAGCTTGACATTTTTATTTTTATTTTAAATTTAGATAGATATTTTTTTCTCTACAAGTAGTTTTTTTTTTTTTTTTTTTAATGTAGGTAGTGGGAAGTTTTTTTTAAAAAAATTTATGATTAACGTTGACTGTCTAGTGCAAAGTTAATTATCGATGTGAGAGTAAGGGCCGGAGTTTAAATCTCCAAAAGAGAGTTTTGCACACATATACAGTTAGATTATATTAGACTAAAATTATATCTTGTATAAAAAAATAACCGGTATTTTTTTTCTTTTAATTTTTTTCTATTGATGAATTTAACCTTATTTCTTATTTTAGGAATAAAAATAAAATAAATTAAATTAGGGGTAATTTTGAAAGTGAAAAAGGCAATAACTAATTTTTTGAGTCCTCTTAATATATATATATATTCATTATTAAAATCAAAATGAAGAAAGAGCTTAGAGGTTTTATGATCAATAAGCTTTTTTTTTTTTTTTTTTTTTTGAGAAACTAGATCAAAAGGCTTCATTCAAGTAGTTGCGATATCTTATGCCAATATAGGCCCATAGTTTCCTTCATATTTTTTGAAAATAAGGTAGTCTCATATACAAAACAATGTTGAGCTAGTTCTTAATAATACATACACCATTATGTGGCCAATGCTCTATATATAAAAAACTGGTGGATACATAAAATGGTGACACGTGCCCCTTTATCAAAGTCTATAACAATGACATGTCTTAAAATATTTAATAATTATCTAACTTAATAACAAATAAATTTTTTTAAGAAAAAAAAATCTTGAAAAGGAAAAGAATGGTCACACCTTTAATGTTAAAAAACTTGTGAGGTGAAGAATTTGACTAGGAAAAAATGGCAAAATTAAACAAATAATTTGGTTACAAACTTTAATTATAATATCATTACCATATTTATAATTATTATGTTATAAATAACTATTATAATAGAAGTACTCAAGTCTAAAAGCACAATTGTTATGCAAAAGTGCGAGACCGGCTTGGCAAAGAGAAGATGTAATGTTAGCAAAGGGAGATTGGCATTCGACGAACTCTAAGAGAGAGAAAGATTGATATGAGTAAAGATATGATAAGAAACTTAGAGAGAGAGAGAGAGAGGGAGAGAGAGATTTGAACGTTTAAATAGAAAAGAAATTCAACCCCACTCCTAACCCCCCCCCCCCCCCCCCCAAAAAAAAGAGTTAACCTACTTACTCAAATCAACCCAATCCAACTTGTGGTTTCAATGGGTTTGATTTGACCTATTTTTCATCAGTTCAAAATTTAAAATAAATAAATAAGATGAAGAAGCTTCATACCCACTTCTATCTTCTAGATTCAAGTGAGTCGTATTTGGGTTGACTTGTTTCTTCATGAATATTGTTAAGTTTTAGACCTCATAACACAATATGTTTAATCTAATATTAAGCCAAGTTGATTAACAAGATTGTCATTTAAGTCTAGGTTAAAGAAATATGTGTAAAACAGATATAATGTGAAAAATAAAGAACACAAAGATTTGATGACCTAGGAATACCTAACCTGTAAAAATCCTGAGGAGGCTTTAACCTGGCTATCCTTAAGGTAAAAACAATCCACTATGAAAGTATTGAAGTTTGTACAATAAGACTTAGACCACTAACATCCTATTGCTACCTCGAGTAGAAATATATAGAAAAATTTTAAACATGAAAATTTACCTATGGTGAGAGAAGGCTATGAACGTCTTGGAGGATGGAGGCAGAGAGCGAAGATGGTAGTGATTCCAAATACTACACCGGATCTAGAGCTGTTGTCAGAGCTCTTTGCACACCCACTAGAACCCTTAAATTACATGGTGATTCGGTAAACACCTGACTCTAAATCCTCTTTGCTAGCATCTAACTCTTCCCAATCTAGGACTTGTTCATTTTTTGCAAAGAGATATAGGGTAGATTTGGTGGAAATTCTTAGCCTCATGAGAGAGAGAGAGAGGAGAGAGAGAGAGAGAGAGAGTTGATCAATTCTTTTTGAAAATTTGGGAAAAAGACAGAAACTGATGATAAAAGAGAGAACAATTGAATCTTCTCAAAGAAGCTTTGGTCTTTCCAAGAGAGCCTAAGAGTTTTAGGCTGCAAACTGCATAGGATAGACATGGACTCATTGAGTGACAACCGAGAATTTTAGTTTGGATAAAACTGAATTGGGTTTTTTTATTTTTTTAATGATAGAACTAAATTGTGAAGTTTCGGTAGATAGAAGAAACTAAACTATATTAAGATATACTGTATTCGAATAACTAGAAGGGAAAGGATACTTAGTAACTGACTAAACTGTAACACACGAAAAAGAATAGGAAAAGACGAAACCTAAGATGGTGAAGTCTAGCTATCCATAACATGCATGAAGTACTACTGTTCTAGAGAACTCTAGAAGTGAAAATTGAAAAGTCTAGAAAAAGTGTGAATTACTAAAAGCGAAGTCTCCAGTCTTTTTTTTTTTTATGGAAATTTTTTTTTTAAACGAGGAAAGAAAAAAAAATTAAAGTAATTGGTAATGAAAAGTGGTCTCATGTGGGGAATTGTATTATTAAAATATGTGTAATGTAATAATATTTAGTTTATTTAGCAAATATCTATCAAGCATTTTATTAAGCTATACACGAGCTTAAACTTGGCTTATGTTGTATCAAGCCCGATTGTTCAAAAGCTTGTTCACAAACAATTTTTTTTGCTTAGGCGTGGCTTGTTTATCAAACAAGTCGATAACTATGGCTCAAAATTAGCTTCTTTATATGTTAGGACATATATGTTTCGCTTGTTAAGAACATATGTCATTCTTTTATGTAATTGGCTAATCCTTTGAGAAAACGCACTTTAGTTGTAATTGGGTAAATTTAGGATGAATTTTATACTTCAAGAAACTGTGTTTCAAGATCAAGTGTTGAGGTCATAAAGTCTGTCCAAGGAACAAGCTGAAAAGTGCAAGATTATTAAAGCTCGACACCTAGCTCGACAGCTAGCATGTGTCGAGGTTTAAAGAGCTGTTCCAGCCCCGTGGCTCGACAACTGCTCGACAGCATCTCGATACCTCTATCGTTGAGGTTTAAGAAAAACAGATTCTGAGTTCTGTTTTGATTCCAATCTGTGGATATGTCTTTGGGTCTTCTTTTCTCCTAACCCTAGACATATAAAAGGATTATTTTAAGGGCCGTAAAAAGTACGCAAGTTGCACAAGCATTGAGAAATCCTTGTTCATGCAAATTGTGACTTAAGAAAAATTTTTTGCCCTAGTTCATCTCTCTTGTGAAGAAGTTGTTGTGTCTTTGCACCGTAGGGTTTTGTAACCAAGCATCTTCTTGATCTTCATCATGTAGATGAATTGAAGAATTTTGCAGCCAACAATCTTCTCTAGTTGATGATTGAAGTCACGTATTGGGATCCACGCAATTGGTTAGTCACGTACTTGGGAGCCGTGCATTGAAAAGAGAAATTGTCACTACAGAACAAGCCCAATTGGGTATTAGGGTAAGGGTTCAACTGTAGGTTGGTAAGGTACTTGGAATTCCTTTACTTGTAACCATTTGTTATAATAATAAATTAACCGATGGGGTTTTTGCCGTGTACATTTTCCCCATTCGTAAACAAATCACCGTGTCATTTATTTTCCACTGCATACTTTAGTTTATTGGTGATTTGTTTGTGCTACCACGTGTTTGCATGTTAATTTGATTAATTAATAACTTGGCTAATTAATCAACTTAATCCATCACAAGGGGTCAATACATTTTTGGCCTATCATTATAAACAAACAAACATGAACAAGCTTTTTATCGAGCCTAGCCAGAGTTGTTCACGTTCATGTTACATCCCTATTTGGGCCTCCATCATTTTTATTTTAAAACATTTAGGCCTTGGATTTTCATTTTATCTGATCAGAATCATCAAACCATCGAGCCTTGGCTTTTTTAAATGATTTTATCCTTTTTTTTTTAATACGATTTTTTCTTTTTTAAACTAATACTTATCAAAAAACTAATAAACTTATCAAAAAAAAAAATTGATCAAACAATCACACCTCCATCTCTCTCACAATCATGCCTCCATCACTCTCTCTCTCTCTTTCTCAGCCTCCATCACTCCCTCTCACACACACCGCCCTCCATCACTCCACATCTACCGCCGACCTCCACGACTATTTCTCACGTTAGCCTCTGCGTCTCTAATGGTATGATTCTTTTCTTTTATTTCTATCCCTTCTTTTTCTTTGTCCGTCTTTGAATATCATGAGAGTACCATTTGTCCTATTGGGGCTTCTTCTTCTACAATATTTTGCTTAGATTTCTTTGTTTCACATTGCATATTCCAAAACTTCAAATGGGTACACTTCACTTTTCTAAGTTTTCTTGCTTCCTTTTCAAATCGACCAAAATTGCAATAAAACCAAAACTAATTGATTCCCAATTATTTCAGTGGGTTTCAAATGAGAATTTCACAAACCGAAATTTTTTATTTCAGTTGGCCAAAAAAAAAAAAAAAAAAAAACCAACTGAACCGAACTGATTACACCCCTATGACCAACTTTTTCTTTTAATTTTTCAGAATTATTGATTTTAGTTGGTTCAGTTTTCTTAGAGTTCTTAGGTTCAGCATTGTTTTTACCTCTTGCCCTTCTATTGTCATTCTTGAGAAAGTTTCTAAAATTCTTGGCAAGATATGCAATCTCTGTAGAAGAGAGTTCATCATCAAATACATTACCATCAACATCATCAACTGACTTAAGAGCCATTGATTTGGATTTGTTGGTTTTGGGTAAATCTAACTCGTAGGATTGAAGAGATCCTACAAGTTCATCAGCAGGGATGGAGTCCACATCTTTGCTTTCAGTAATGATAGTTACTTTAAGTCTAAATTCCTTAGTTAAGGATCTAAGAATCTTCCTAACAATTTTAATTTAATCATAAATTTCACCTAACTTATATGCAGAATTAACAATATCATTCAGTTTAGCATAGAATTCATCAAAACTTTCATCCTCAGACATCCTAATGCTTTCAAACCTAGTTGTTAACTGTTGCAGCTTGTTTATTTTAACTACCTTTGTGCCTTCATGCACAGTTTGGAGAATTTTCCGTGTAGTATGAACAACCTCAACATTCGAGATTCTCCTAAACTCCTCCATAGAAACAGCATTAAAAATAACATTTAGAGCTTTGTAATTGAAAACGGCTACTTGTTTTTTAGATGTTAATCACTCACTAACAAGAGTAGTTGGTTTCTCCTATCCGTATTCAACGTAGTTCCACACTCTCTCATCTATAGATTTTAGAAGGCTTTCATCCTAACCTTTCAATAAGCATAATTATTCCCATCAAAGTGTGGATGGATCACAAGAGAGTGATCGTGTTCCATGACAACAGGGTTAAGGATCAACCCTTAAATGAAAAGATCTAACACAAGAGCTAACCTGCTCTGATACCGCTTGTTAAGTTTTAGATCCCTTAACACAATATGTTTAACCTAATATTAAGCCAAGTTGATTAACAAGATTGTTATTTAAATCTAGGTTAAACAAATATATGTAAAACAGATATAATGTGGAAAATAAAGAAAACAAAGATCTAATGACCTAGGAAAATCTAACTGGTAAAAAACCTGGGGAGGATTTAACCTAGTTATTCTCAAGGTAAAAACAGATTCACTATGAAAGAATTGAAGTTTGTACAATAACACTTAAACCACTAATATCCTATTGCTACCTCCAGTAGAAAACTTACTACCACGACCATGTAATAGCTCCGAGTCCACAGACTACATCTTTCCTTAATCTGCAGCAACCATAAGTTCTCCTACTTGTGACTTTAAGACACCTTTCAAAGGTTTTGGATCTTCTTGAAAGTTTTTTATGCAACAACTGAATTCACCATCAAGTTCTTGATACAAGTCTTGATCTTGATAACGCTATGTGTGTGTATGAAGGTAAACACCTCTCAGATCTCACAAAAGATTCAACACACAACTCAACAAAAGACACTAAAAACGTGGCTAGGGTTTTTCCTTTTATACTTGGAGTGAAACACTTAACCCTACATGTCATATGGGCTTGGGCTGGTTTGAAAATACTGCAGAAAATTCTTGTTCTGCAATTTTTGATCTATTCAGCCTAATTTTCGATCAATCGAGCCTTGCAAAATTTGACCAATAATTTCCTGCAATCACTTGATTCCAAACTTACACTTAACCAAACTTTGAGCAAGCCTAAACCTAGGCTCATTGTTTTTATCATGGTTTGCCAACATATACAAAAAGTACATTTAGTTCCTAAAGTCTTAGAACCTAACAATCTCCCCATTTGGCAATCTGTGACAAAACACATTACTCGAAATCAAATGCTCAAAGTAAAAACAGCCCAATTATACATTATAGCCCAAAATACAATTCAACCTAACTACTAATTATCAGTTGCAAGGATAGATAGTAGCTTCAAATGAATTAACCTGTAAATTCCTGAAACTAAACGCATGTGTAGAAAATACAAGTAAAAGAAAAATAAATTTCTTGTTTTCACAAAACATAAAATAAAAGACATATACCATGAATAACCTCATAATATAAATCAATTATAACCAATGTATCATAGTTTGTGAAAAAAGAACATAAACATAAATAAAGTGGGTTCTAGTTAGCTTAACTGGTAAAGTCTTTGATGGTTGAATAAGAGATCTGGGGTTCAATCCCTGCCTACACCAAAAATTAATTGGTTTCTTGGTTTGATAATAAAGAGTTAGGAGTGGACGCCATAAGTTGAAACTCTTTAAAAAAAACATAAATAAACCAAGAACATAAAAAGCATATAATAAATACAAAAACAATGTCTCCCCCTAACATATACAATCACATCATCACTCATCAAAACATATCTCCCCTTAAATACAATCTACATTAAAAATATCTAATCTCCCTCTATATCCTATGACTCCTCCTTTTGTGACATATTACCAAAGGGAAATCATGACTAATCCAAGGGAGGAGCCGGTGGAGAATCACCTCTATCATCAGCTAAATCTGCTTGTAAGGCCGCAACCTCATTAAGCAAATCCAACAAAAACTGTCCATGTGCTGCCTGAACTGTAAGACATGTCTACAACATAAAAGTGATCAATGTAGAAGAAGATGTAGTCAGTAGAGGATCCACGGCAGCAATGGGTTCGACAAACTACTCAGTTGTAGGATCGCCAGAAGGAGGGTCTCTAGATGCGTCACTTGTAGACGACTTGACTTTAGGACGTTTAAGGCTAGCTTTTAGCTAAGCAACCCTTTGCTTAAGAAATGTGGCACCTATAGGAGCGATGATATGAATAAGCTCAGAAGCGAGGAAGTCCTCTAAACCTAAAGAATTGAAGTTTGTACAATAAGACTTAGACCACTAACATCCTATTGCTACCTTGAGTAGAAAACTTACTACTACGACCACGTGACAGCTCCGAGTCCACAGAATACTTCTTTCCTTGATCTGCAGCAACCACAAGTTCTGCTACTTGTGACTTTGAGACACCTCTCAAAGGTTTTGGATATTCTTGAAAGTTCTTTATGCAGTAACTAAACTCACCATCAAGTTCTTGATGCAAATCTTGATCTTGATAGCTCTATATGTGTGTATAAAGGTGAACACCTCTCAGAGTTCACAAAAGATTCAATACACAACTCAACAAAAGACACTAAAAACGTGGCTACGGTTTTTCCTTTTATACTTAGAGTGAAACACTTAACCCTACATATCATATGGGCTTGAGCCGGTTTGAAAATACTGCAAAAAATTCTTGTTCTGCAATTTTTGATCGATCCAACCTAATTTTCGATCGATCGAGCCTTGCAGAATTTGACTTATAATTTCCTGCAATTACTCAATTCTAAACTTATACTTAACCAAACTTTGAGCAGGCCTAAACCTAGACTCATTGTTTTGATCATGGTTTGCCAACATATACAAAGTGAAGTTCTAATAGATTTAGTTCCTAAAGTTTTAGAACCTAACAAATATGGATTTGGTTTTACCAAGTCTAGAGGCATTATTTAAAGTTACCCCATGTTTAAATTAAGAGAAAATTTGAACCCTGGTGTGATACCAAACTCAACACTACCATACCATTATCTACAATCTATATCATTATAAATGTTCTTGGCCGTGCCCATTTAGACAATATAATGTCAATGACAATTAATTGACGATTTTTACTATTTTTTTTTTGCTTGAAATCATTTAATGATTTTCAATCGTATACAACTATTCCTATACATGTGGATATAAATGTACATCATGGTCCTAATCTTTTCTTTATACAAAGTAGATATGATATGTACTATCACGTCCTAATCAATCCTTAAAAGCCGCATACTCTGAAGAAAATTTTGCCTTAGACTATTGGCTGAATTAAAATTAGGGGTGTTTGCGATGCAGTGCGGTGCGATTTTAGGCCATTTTCAGCACTGCACTTTGTGGTGCGATTTAGCCAAAATCATAACTACACTGCATCTAATTTTTGCGATCACATGTGCGGTGGAGTGCGGTGTATAAAAATTCACCTACTATATAAAAATTCAACATATATATCACCATACAATTCAAAATGTATAAGTAATATCGCTCTCTCAAATTCTCAGGTATACATCAAACATGTAATGAAGTCAAGTACTTTGAATAAGGTAGAGTGGCAAGCAACTTAAATGTTTTAACGATCAAAATCTAATGCTCTTCAATCTTCACTTTAGATCAAGAATATGAAGTAAAGAGTTTATGTGAAACACCAAGTACAAAGCAAAAAGGATTTACCCATACTTAAAGCAATTCTAGTCATGCCTACTAATTTCAAGTTTCAATTATCAAAACCATAATGTAAACAAGTCTAAAGCAAAGCATGAAATGAATTACAAATCCAAAACAAGTATTAATTGTAAACCCAACAAGAAATTGTTTAAATGAACATGAATGCAACAAAAAAAAATAGGTCTGTTCATCCATTGCTATACTTCTCCCCCTCCAAATTCTATTTTGTAGCTCACACTCCAAGTCTTTAGTTAATCTTCTTTCTCTGTTGCCAATTTCATCAATTCTATGAAAATAAATACAGAAAATGTTAGTAAACTAATAAACAAAGAACAATAAACTAATATACAATTTAAATATATAGTTTTAAAAAATTACCCGCTTCAACATCTTGCTCAAGACTTTCCACTTCATTCATTGCTTCCCAAAGATTGATTGGTTTAGATGGGTTTATTAACCAATTTTGAGCACAGATAAGGGCCTCCATAGTTTTAGGAGCTAACGAACTCCTAAAAGGATCCAAAACACAACCCCCTGTGCTAAAGGCTGACTCAGAAGCAACGGTGGACATAGGAATAGCCATGACATCTCGAGCTACCTCAAAAAACCTCGTAAAGGATTACATATCTAGTAGAATTCACCTTCCACCAAGCCAAAATATCAAAACCCTCCCTATTTTTTTCACTAGCTTCATTTAGATATTTGTCCACATCAGTAGTGCATTCACTATCATCTTCTGTAGCTATGTGTTCATCGAACTCATGTGAAGCAATCTTCCATGGATCATATGGAAAACTAGCACTTGATTCTATTGAAGAACCAACATTAGTGGCCTGCCCATTGCCACTAGCACTTGATAATTCAATACCCTTTGCATAGTGGGCATACAACTTATCTAAAGCATCCCTTACCAATTTTAAAGCAAACTTTGCCTTCTCTTTTGAATACCACTTATTAAACTAATATTTCAAATATTTCATCTTATATCTTGGGTCAAGAACCACGGCAATAAACATCATCAAATTCATATTTTCAATGTCTGCCCAATACTTCTCATATTTTTCCTTCATAGATTGTGCCATTTCTTTTAAGAGAGGATCACCATCAATGCTACACAATCTATGCAATTCATTTTGAGTGCCCACTAGCTCACAAAAATAAGTATTTGAAGTGACAAATAAAGAACCAAAAAAATGTAGAGTTACCTCATAAAAAAGTTGGAGAAAATTAAAAAACATTCTGACATTCACCCAATCCTCACCCTTTGGAGGACCTATGTGCTTTTGTTTCCCATTTCCATCTACCTCCATAAAATAAGAACTAAATTCCACATCATCTTCATGCATCCTATCAAAGGTTGTTTCAAACTTTCGGCTGCCTCTAACATAAGATATGTGTATTCCATCTAGTAGGGACATCAAGAGATAACAAACTCTTAGATTGTATTTTTTTTTTTTTTTTTTTCCTCCTTTATAGCTTCCTTGAACCTATCCATCCTTTTTGGAGATAATTTAACATACTGCATTGCATTCCTCACCTTAACAATTGAGTTATGAATGCCTTTTAATCCCTCTTGCACAATGAGATTCAATATATGAGTAGCACATCTCATATGCAAGAACCGGCCTCCCAACATACAAAACCATCCTTCATCTCCAACTTCTTCTTCAAATAATCAAGAGCCACATCATTGGATTTAGCATTATCAACTATAACAGTTATCACCGTTTTGATACCCCAATCATTCAAGCACCTTTCAATAGTTTTTCCAATTGTCTCCCCTTTATGATTTGGAACTATACAAAAATTCAAAATCTTTTTTTGATAGGTCCAATCACCATCACTATAGTGGCAAGTGAGACACATGTAGTTGAGGTTTTGAATGGAAGTCCATGTGTCAGTAGTCAAAGACACCCTTTGGCCTAATTTCAAATAGCTTATCAACTTCTCCCTTTCCCCAAACCAAAGTTCAATACAATCCCTTGCCACCGTGAGACAAGAAGGCATAGGAAACCTAGGCTTAACCACCCCTATAAAGTATATAAAACCATCATGCTCAACAAATCTAAAAGGTAGCTCATCCACTATAATCATCCTCGCAAGAGCCATCAGAATTCTCTCAATAGAAAATTTTGCAACAACAAGCTCATTACTAGACTTTCCCTCAACACCACCAGTTTTTTTTGCTTGGAAACTCAAAGTGGTTTAGCTCGTGTCAATGACACCCAAAATCTTCTTACATTTTAGCAAATGAGCCCGCATGGATGAGGTCCCATTCCTCCTCGCAGCATTGTATTGCTTCTTACAATATTTGCATTCTGACTTTTCATGATTTTGTAACCTAACAAAATGCTCCCAAACATTAGATGGCTCTCTAGTGGACTGTTTCTCAGTAACTCTAGCTTTTTTTGGTAGGAGTTCATCATCCACAATCAAACGGTCATTAGGGCCATTTGGTGCTAGTGGATTTGGATTTGAGGGAGCATCCATCTAGGGCCATTGAAAAAACAAACACACGCATATATATAGGTTAGAAAAGGAGTTTTGTAGGAGGTCAAGGAAAAATATATATATATATATATATATATATATATATATATATATATATATATAAATTGAATGTAATTGAACACACTGTAATTATGCCACATTTGTCTTTTCAAAAAGATAAAATAAAAAAATACTGAGGAAGTGAGTCCCATTCATAAGGGGGGCAGAGTCCAAATCTCCAAAAACAAAACTTGCAACAAATATGACAGAAAGAAAAATGACATAGTAGGCTTTATGAATCCTTTTTTCCTTCACAAACAAAGCAACATAGCATGGATGAACAGGTAAACAAAAAAAAAGAATCTTGAGAGAGGTAACTTAGGTTCTAACCCAAAGACAAAATATGCAAGGAAAATTTGTTACTTTACGAAAGGAAAATTTTTATAGCAGGGACACATATGATATTTGTTACTTTACGAAAGAAAAATTTTTACTGTCATTAGATGGAATATTCATGAATTAAGTTGCAAATTATCCGAATTGTTTCAATCCAATGATATCATGTTCATTGATTACTGGAGAGGATAAATAAGAAGTGGTTTTTCTAAACATGCTAGTGCAGTATAATTATTCTTGAAGAACATAACCAACTAAGATGAAATAGAGCTGTGCAGATCAAGCTTGCAAGTTGAAGGATTTGAAATGTCATAAGGAAATAGAAAATAAAAAAATAAAAGTTACATTGGTATGATTAGAAGAAGAAAAAATTTCATGCTCTAGCTAAAGCTTAAGAATCTTGAGAGAGGTAACTTAGGTTCTCACTTTATTCCACTTGCCATAGAAATATAGAATATATAAAATAACAAATTCCTTGAAGATGGAAATTGATCACAGCCTATAGCTTCTAACTTAAATAACATCTAACATAAAAAAATAATATCTAACTTAAATATCTAACCTAGGAAGTTCCAAGTTGCCACGTGCCATAGAATATATAAAATAACAAATTCCATAGAAGATGGAAATTGATCACAGCCTATTGCTTCCAACGTAAATAATATCTAACATAAAAAATAATATAATTAACATCTAGTGCAATGGCAGTGAGTTGAACAAAATATTGCTTCTAATGTAAATAATATCTAACATAAAAAATAATATAATTAACATCTAGTGCAATGGCAGTGAGTTGAACAAAATATTGCTTCTAATGTAAATAATATCTAACATAAAAAATAATATAATTAACATCTAGTGCAATGACAGTGAATTGAACAAAGAAAAACTTTAACAATAGATTGACTTTAACAACTTGTCCTAAGTGAATAGTATAATAGGCCAATAGATTACCTTTAACAAAGAAAAACTTGAATTGAACCCATGAATACCTCAATTATAGAAGCAACTAGTACGGCAGTGAGTAGTCTACGACTCTAGGTTGAAGTGTGGTAGCTAGGGTCTAATTTTTAGGGCTGAGAGAGTGAGAAGATTTTTATTTTTTATTTTTTTTAACTAACAGAAGTTACAAAACAATGAGATACGGCTAGGGTATTATATTATTAATGTATTGATCTTTTGTCCTTATTATATATATAATATTAAATAAATATATATATATATATTAATATATTTAGAGGGTGCGGTTTGTGCAGTTTTCATATTATAAAACCGCAAATCGCACGGCATCATGCGGTGCGGTGTACGGTGCACTGTTACTTGCGGTGCAGTGTGGTTATGGTATTTTGCAGGCGGTTTTGATGCGGTTTTTGTGGTTTGTGCAGTTTGGTGAACACCCCTAATTAAAACTCACTTTATCTCTTAACTATAAGTTTCAACAACTCCACAATCTTCTTTTGATATTCCTTATAGAGGCTGCAACATTAATTATGGTGACATTTGTATCAAAACAAATTCTTTTGAGAATACTAAATATTTTTAACACAAACACGGGGAGAGAGGAGAAGGTTTTTTTAAATAAACTTACAGTTGTGTATATCCAAAAAGACCTAACTCTTGGATACAAATTCAAAGAATCATTATTTTCGAGTAAATCAAAGGGTCATTTGGAATGGCAGAGGCATATTATATTTTTTGTTGTATTTCCTCTCCTTTTTTCATGATTGGTAAATTGAAGATAAATATGTAAAATTTGTTGGGTATTAACATAACATTAGTACAAATTATTTGGATTAATGTTATGTTCTCCTACTGATTGAATAAAGAAACTACATACTATTTAACAAAAATATTTGTCTAGAATTACCATGTTACTAGGAGGGCCTGTGTATACTTAGGTCGAATAAACTAAAAAATAAAAACTTTAGCAACTTTGTTGCACAAATCTACAATTAATGAAAAGTTGTATTAGGTGTATATAAAATGAGAATTTTATGAGACTTACAATACTAACACTTATAAAAGGGTCTAACCTTTATAATTACTAGCAAGGCTTATAAACGGAAGATTCACTCACTAACCTTGGGAGTGCCCAAACACTTGTCTGTCTGCTTAGACCCAAAGCATTAATTTTTTTTTTTTTTTTTTGAGAAAGTTTCAACCTATGGCGTCAGTTTCTGAAGATGGCTCTTTATCATCAAATCAAAACACCAATAAGTTTTTTGTATAGGCGGAGATTGAATCTCAAATCTCTTATATAACTATCAGAGACTTTACCAGTTGAACTAACTGAAACTCACTCAAAGCATTATATTTGAGTTGTTTAATTTGTTTATCTTATCGCTATCTTATTGTGGAATATTACACAATTCTCTTTGGAACAAACTCGTTAATTGGAGTAGCTGACAATAAATAAATAAACAAACTTAAAAATTAAGTTCAAGTTTATGAGGATGTTTTACTAAAAACAACACCAGCCCCTAGTAGTCACAAGACTCATAACCCATGCACTGGTTTCTTCTTAGTTAATTGATTTATTAAGTATAACACAAAGTTAATAAATATTACCATTGGCGCCGTCTATAAGAATCTAGTGTTGAAGGAACTGGAACATCATAGCAGGTTTAGGCTCGCACCATGCAGAATCTCAGGGATCGCAGCCCGAAGATCTTTTCGAATGTCTTGAGTGCCGGAAGGATCGAGAGGGAAACGTTCACACTGTATATCCTAGCGCGAGTCATACGCACGGTGCAAGCAGTGCCAACCATGAAGATAATGCCAAGGCGATGCAGAGGGAGATTAACCACCTCAACAAGAAGCTGTGTCGCGTCAGACTGTAGTAGGCTTCACCCCCATCTAATCCTTCTTCGGGGGAATCCCAGGGAAGCAGTTACAGTTCAAGGTCCTGGTTGCCCCCCAGCAAAACCTCCTCTTGCGAAGAGGATGACCTACTAGGTCGCAAGCACAGGAAGCTCCCTTCCAAGGGCTTAGGAAACGACGCTATGAGCCGAGCATTACACCAACTCTCCAAATCGCCATTCTCATGCAGGATTGAGAATGGGAGGCTCCCCAGGCGATTCACCCAGCCCATCTTCTCCATTTATAACGGTCGGACAGACCCGGTGGAACATGTGAGCCACTTTAACCAGAGAATGGCGGTGCATTCTCACAATGAGACCTTGATGTGCAAAGTCTTCCCTTCCAGCCTGGGACCTGTTACCATGAGATGGTTCAATGGCCTAAAATCAGGGTCTATCAGTTTGTTTGGAGAACTTACTAGAGCGTTCGCATCACGGTTCATTACCTGTAGCAGAGTTCCTAGACCACTGGACTCGCTATTATCTATGGCCATGAGGGAGGGTGAGACGCTGAAAGCATACTCCGACAGATATTGGGAGATGTTCAACGAGATAGATGAAGATTTTGATGAGGTAGCGATCAATACTTTTAAGATGGGCCTTCCCACTGATCATGACTTGAGGAAGTCTTTGACCAAGAAGCCTGTATGGAGTGTACGTTGCCTCATGGACCATATTGACGAGTACAAAAGGGTCGAAGAGGACCAATAGCAGGGTAAGGGTAAGGCGAAGGTTATCCCGCAGGAGAGAAATGATTTCAGGTCGGATAGGTATCACAATAATAAGCCTAGGAGAGATTACTCTGGGCAGGCTGGCTCATCTACTCCTCAAACAGTCAACACCGTATTCTGAGAACCAGTGCACCAGCTACTGGAGAAAGTCCATAAGCAACCCTACTTCAGATGGCCTACTAAGATGGTGGGGGACCCTACAAAGCGGAATCAGAATCTTTTCTGTCAGTATCATCAGGATGTGGTTCATACCATTGAGAATTGTCAGACTTTCTGGAACCATCTGAAACAGCTTGTTAGCGGAGGGAAATTAAAGCAGCACCTGTACCAACCTAACGGGCAAGGCAATCAATCTGGCTCGAATAATCAAAAGAACAATTCATCTCGACCGCCCTTAGGAACGATAAATGTTATCTTCGCTGCACCTGGCAGGACTGGTTCATGTCCCACCAGAATGATGGCAGTTTCGCATTCCCAGGCCGAGGAGTTTGGCGCGAAGCCGAAGAAGCTGAGAGTAAGTGTGCCTGTCCTGGGATTTTCAGAGGAGGATAAGGTTGGGATCATCCAACCCCATGATGACGCCCTGGTAGTCACTCTGAGGATAGAAAATTACGATGTAAAAAGGGTGATGGTCGATCAAGGCAGCGGCGCGGATATCATGTACCCTGACTTATTCAAGGGGCTGAGGTTGAAACTGGAGGATCTCACTCCTTATGACTCCCCACTAATAAGCTTTGAAGGCAAAGCTATTATACCAAAGGGACAAATTCGATTGCCTGTATGGTCTGGCTCGAAAACGGTCGAGGTGGATTTTATCGTGGTTGATGCGTATTCCCCATACACGGCCATCCTTGCCAGGCCTTGGTTGCATGCTTTAGGTGCTGTTTCCTCCACCTTGCATGTTAAAGTAAAGTTCTCTTCGGGAGAATTCATCAAAGAAATTCTAGGTAGCCAATCAGTGGCAAGGCAATGCATATCTGCTGCAGTACCGCATCAATCCTCGGCCGAAGAGGACTTATAGCAATTAACGACTCCGGATGCACCCGAAGTGGTGATGTCGAAGGTGACCATATGTGAAGATTTGGAGAATTTTGTGATAGCTGATGATCCCGAAAGGTTCTTTCAAGTTGGGGTACATTTACTGCACGAAGAGAAGATGGAATTGGTGGAGTTTTTAAAGGACAACATTGATGTTTTTTCCTGGGATCCCTATGAGGCTCCGGGGGTTTACCCTCTCTTCATTTGTCATCATTTGAACGTCAACCCTGCTATTGTTCCTAGAAGGAAGCTACCTCGGCGTTCCTCCAAAGAGCACTTCGAGGCTGTTAAAGAAGAAGTGCTTAAGCTCAAGAGGGCCGGGACTATTAAAGAAGTTTTCTACCCGGAGTGGTTGGCGCACACAATTGTGGTGAAAAAGAAAAACGGAAAGTGGAGAGTGTGTGTGGATTTCACAGATTTGAACAAGGCCTGCCCAAATGACTCGTTCCCAATGCCGTGCATCGATCAACTTGTGGATGCCACAGTCGGGCATCCTCGGATGAGTTTTTTAGATGCCTTTCAAGTCTATCACCAAATCCCATTAGCGGCGGATGATCAGGAGAAGACTGCCTTCATTACTCCAACGGGGAACTATCACTATAAGGTAATGCCATTCGGGTTAAAGAATGTAGGGGCTACCTACCAAAAGATGATGACCAGAATGTTTGAGTCACAACTTGGAAAAACCATTGAGGTATATGTGGACGATATGGTAGTGAAAAGCAAGACAATACCCACGCACGTGAAAGATCTGGACGACACCTTTCAAATACTTAGAAAGTATAAGCTGCGCCTTAACGCCTCAAAGTGTTCTTTTGGGGTAGGTCCCGGGAAGTTTCTAGGCTACATGGTGACTCACAGAGGAATAGAGGTGAATCCGGCACAGGTCAGAGCCATCCAAGGCTTACAGCCACCTCGGAATCCAAAAGAAGTGCAGAAGTTGACCGGAATGATCGCTGCTCTCAGCAGATTTATCTCTCGATCAGCTGACAGGTGCAAGCCCTTCTTCCAAGTGTTGAATAAATGGAAGGGATTCCAATGGTCCGAGGAGTGCGTTTCAGCTTTCCAACAACTCAATGAATATCTTTCTCGGCCACCCATTATATCTCGGCCGGAGGCTGATGAAATCCTGTTTGCGTACCTAGCTGTTGCCATCCATGCAGTCAGCCTGGTCCTTATAAGGGACGACGGCGGGGTGCAAAAACTGGTCTATTATGTCAGCAAGTCCTTAAACGAGGCTGAGGTGCATTATTTGCCCTTGGAGAAGGCACTCTTGGCCATAGTCCATGCTACGCAAAAGCTTCCTCACTATTTTTAGTCCCATACCGTCGTGGTTTTGACCCAACTGCCACTCAAGTTAGTGTTACGCAGTGCTGACTACTCCAAAAGGGTAGCTAAGTGGGGAAATATTTTGGGAGCTTTCGATATCAAATACATGCCGCGCACCTCGGTGAAGGACTAGATTCTTGCAAATTTGGTGGCGGAGTTTACTGAACCATTGTCGGAAGAAACTGCGAAGGAATCATACATGGATGAAAAATTAGTTGGCATGATCAGTGACAAAGGACCACCGATTTGGAAAGTGTCCATTGACGGGGCATCCAACCAGCGTTCTCGGCAACCAATAACGAGGCCGAGTATGAAGCAGTCTTGGTCGGCATGAACATGGTATGTAGGATGGGTGGAAAGAGAGTTCATATGTTCTTGGATTCTCAGTTAGTGGTCGACCAAGTGACAGGGACCATGGATGCTAGGGATCCAAGAATGCAAGAATACTTGACCCAGGTCAAACGTTTACAGTCTAAATTTGATTCCTTTGTCCTTTCTTACATTTCTAAAGGCGGAAACACGCATGCAGACTTAGTGTTTGCCTAGGATTATCCTTGTCGAAGATCTGCTAAAGCCAACTCTCGCCACTGTAAGGGCCACCCGTGTCCATCTGATAAGGCCTAGACCTAGTTGGATTGACCCTATGGTATCCTTTCTGAAAGTGACATTCTTCCTGAGGACAAGTCTAAAGTAGATAAGATATGACGAAAGGCACCTCTTTTCTGGCTATCCAAGGATCAGAAGTTATATAAACGCTCCTTCTCCGGACCATACTTGTTATGCGTGCACCCCGAGTCAACGGAGGTACTTTTGGAGGAATTGCACGAGGGAATTTGTGAGAATCATACTGGGGGAAGGTCCTTAGCCCATAGGGCTCTGACTCAAGGATATTGGTGGCCTACTATGCAGAGGAAAGCTCAAGATTACGCGAGAAAGTATGACCAATGCCAAAGGTTCGCTCCCAACATTCATCAACTTGGGGGGGTCCTTAATCCCTTATCCAGTCCTTGGCCCTTCACTCAATGGGGATTAGACATAGTAGGGCCTTTTTCGAGGGCTGGGGAAAACAAGAGGTGGCTACTCGTTGGAACCGACTAGTTCACCAAATAGGTTGAAGCTGAACCCTTAGCAAATATTAGGGACATCAACTCCAAGAAGTTCATTTGGAAGAATATTATCACTAGATTTGGGCTCCCACACACCCTCATTTCGAACAATGACGTTCAATTTGATAGTAGAGCTTTTAGGAAGTATTGTAGTGACATGGGCATCATAAACATATACTCCACCCTAGCTTATCCTCAAGGAAATGGGCAGGCCGAGGCCGTTAACAAGGTCATAGTCAGTGTACTCAAGAAGAGGCTGGACGACGTGAAGGGCAGATGGATAGAAGAGCTACCATATGTTTTATAGACGTATCGAATTACGCCGCGCAGATCCACTAGAGAGACACCGTTCTCTATGACCTACGAGTTCGAGGCAGTAATACCTTTAGAATCTGGTTTTCCAACGCTAAGAACGAGTTCTTTTAGTCCAGAAGATAATGACGACCTCCTGGAGAAAAGCCTGGATTTGGTTGAAGAACGGCAAGAGGCCGCCATGGTCCAAATGGCTTATAATCAGCAGAAGCTTAAACGAGGGTATGATGCCCACGTAAAGTTAAGGCCACTAGCGCCTGGGGATCTGGTATTGAGAAAAGTTGTGGGTATTGCCAAAAACCCAGCATGGGGAAAGCTCAGACCCAATTGGGAAGGACCCTATCGGATCATCTCTATAGCAGGCATAGGATCATATCGACTAGCTGATCTAAATGAAAAAATTGTACAACGCTCTTGGAATGTAAACAACCTTCAAAGGTATTATTATTAATAAAGGGCATTGTTATCATTCGTGGTTCAAATTATGAATATGTATTTGGGCTCATCTCTTATTATTAAGTATTAAACAGAAACTTGGCAATGCATAGTCCTCGGACCACATGGCTTATGAAAATTGATATCCTATTAAGTATCAAATAGAAGCTTGAACGTGCATGGTCCTCAGACCGCATACCTTGTGGAAATTAGTGTCTTATCATTTGTTAAATAGAACCTTAGTTATGTCGGGTCCACAAACCTTCTACTTTGGGGAAATTAACATCTTGAGTTACAATTTCTAAGTATCAAACAGCAACTTGGCAATGCATGGTTCTCGAACCACATGCCTTGTGGAAATTGATATCTTATTAAGTATCAAATAGAAACTTGGCAATGTATAGCCCTTGGACCACATGCCTTGTGGAAATTGATATCTTATTAAGTATCAAACATAAGCTTGGACATGCATGGTCCTCGGACCACATGCCTTGTGGAAATTGGTATCTTATCATTTGTTAAACAAAATCTTACTTATGTCGGGTTTACAGACCTTCTACTTTGGGAAAATTAACATCTTGAGTTACAATTTCTAAGTATCAAACAGCAACTTGGCAATGCATGGTCCTCGGACCACATGCCTTGTGAAAATTGGTGTCTTAACATTTGTTAAACAGAACCTTAGTTGTGTCGGGTCCACAGACCTTCTACTTTGGGGAAATTAACATCTTAGGTTGCAAATTTTTAAGTATCAAGCAGAATGTTAGTAAGGCAGTGTCCTCGAACCCCATACTTTGGTGAAATTAACATTTCAAGTTATAGATTCTAAGTGTCACATTGATATGTATGGTTCTCGGCCCACGTACCTTGCATAAATTAATGTCGCACTCACTATTAAGACAAGGTTTGTTTATGTTAAGTTCTTGAACACTTTACTTTAGAAATGCTAGCGAAAAAATCCATGTCGTATTTATGTTTGATTACTTTATGTCTCAAATTAAATCCTAAGTTAGGACGTCAGTCGTGCATCATTGTGCTGATAAGAATTCTAAGTTATGATGGTTTAACTATTGAAAGTGGAGTTAGTTGTTCCATTCATTCTTTCTTTGTGTGCTAATGAGAACTCTTACAGTAAAATAAAAATAAAATAAATGCAAGTTAAATGAAGATCAAACAAGACAAACTTTCATTAATTTCTTTTAATATATATTACAAAGAAAGTCTTAATTACAAAAAAAGGAGTCCTAGGCTCGGCCCTAAACTTTGGAGGGAGAGTCTTGTCCAGAAGTGCTGCCAGCTTTGGTGCCTTTAAGCTCCCTCTCAAAGGAGGATTGGACCTGTTTTCCCTTGTTCGCTGCTACCGGTGGAGGAACGTTAGTCTCGGCATTTTGGCTTGTTGCCTTCTCGGCACCTTCACCCTGTTCCTTCTCTTTATTGGAACTTGTTAGTTCTGTAGGAGCAGGAATGGGCTCTGGGATCACAGGAGGAAGCTCCTCTATCTCCTGTATGTCTAGAGGAAGCCAAACATTCTTGAGCTTCCTCAGCTTGGAAGCTAGAGGAACCCCTGCTACATTTAAGGCTTCACCCCAAACTTGCTGACAGTATTCCCGGCACAATGCGATGAATTCCTCTGTCAACTGGTCTTCTGTCGCCGCCACCCCTTCCTTGTAAGCAGCCTTCTTCACGGCCTCCAGTGAGTCTTTGAAGGCGCGGGCCTCATCTTTCATCTTTGCAAGCTCCTTCTTCAAGTCGGAGTGCTCTTGCTGGGCTTTGGAGAACTCTTCATCCTTTTGACGAAGAAGCTTGCATTGTCCCTTCACCTGAGTCTTCATCGTCTTTAAGTTGGCCTCGGCACCATCCTTTTCCCTTTTCAGCTCCGCCAACTGTGTTGTGAGCTTCTCATTTTGTGTGAGGGCTTGGTCTAGGGACTTCTCGGTCTCCAACCGAAGCTCCAGCTCCAGTCCAGCTTTCTTCCGAGAGTCCTCCACAAACTTCTCGGCAGCAAAGACTTCCTGGACGGCCTGTGATAGAATACCAAAGGGTCAAACGCGTAAAAATGTCCCTTAACAGTTAGAGGCAATAAAAAATGAAGCGAAGATAAGGTTCGAAACTTACCAGGGCCAAGTCCCTTTTTAGCAAAAGGAACAAATAGGGCTAGCTCATCTTCTCCAGGGCCTCCATGTCCTTAGGCAGAAGAAGGGGACGTTCCAATGCATCGGCCAGGTGGAGGGCATGGCCTTGTTGGAACACCCTAATATTGGACTAAGAAGAGATGGGTGCCCCGTCCAGCTTGAGCTCGGGAGACTAGGTAGTCGGTGCTCGGCACACTTCAGCGAGGTCCCTGTTCTCCCCGCTTTCCACTGAGGGCGCACGTCCCTTGCCCTTGTCAAGCTTTCGCTGCTGAGGTTGCTGTTGTTGTTTCAGCTTCTTTTACCTTTCCCCATCAGCCTCCTCGGCCTCACCTTTCCTTTTCTTTTTGGGATTTCGCAACGGGAGGCTTGGGGTCGGAGGGAGGAGGGGGTGGGCCAAGGACGGAGGAACTTGAGACCCACCTGCTCCTTTTATGGCGACTCTCTCACCTCTCTTGTGCATTAGTCCTTTAAGCGCGTCCATCTCTTCCTCTTTGGAGCTGGAGTCGGGGCAGGCAACTATCAAACCTGCTATCTCGGAAGTCTCGGCGGGCTCGTCCTCCTCGTCCGAAAGTATGACAAACGGGTTTCCTCGGGGTCTTTCGACGTCCTCGAGTTGAAACTGGTCTATCTCCTCGTCCAAGGAGTGTGGCGAGGACGCTTGCTCTTCCTGGGCGGCGGTCGTCTGAAAGTGCGCCGAAAGAGGGATTGCCGTGATGGGGCATGTGTATAGGATCGTGTTGGGTTCGTCAAGAAGATCATGGTCGAAGAGGAAGCTTGGTCGTGTGACGTTTATCCTTCTGCGTCATCTATCCCCAGCAATGATTGCTTTTTCTATCTCTTGGAAGTCTGAGGATATGGGATCGTATCCCAATATCAAATGTGCCGCTCTCACTTGTAGATCTTCACTTACGAAGACTTCTGAGCGAAGGACGCAATTTAGGTCAACGATGTTGCAAAAGCTCAGGCGTGGGCGTACTTGCTGTTTATCTGTTAAAAGAAATATCCGAGAAGATAAACATGGTCAGATTAGCAGTAAACATAAAAATCAGAATTAATAGCGAGCAATAAAGATTAAAGCAGTAAAAGGTGGTGGGGTTGAAGCACGGGTTGAGGAAATTAACTCCTAAGGAGTCACACCTGGTTCTCCCCATTCAACTGGGAAGTGGGGACTGTCGTACCAATTTCCTGAGGCAATGAGGTAGTCGTCCTTCATGCCTTTGTTGGATTTAGGCAGACAGGAAACCAGCCTAACTACACTAGACCACGACTTAATGTAATACCCTACATTTTTAAGTTTGTGGCATTTGTACATGAAGGCAACATCGTGCCATGTGAGGTTCAGGCCCACCTGCTCGTTTAAAGCGTTGACACTACCTAAGACCCTAAACACGTTTGGTGCGCATTAGTCTGGGCACAACCTATGGTTGTAGAAGTATTCCCTAGTTACATTTCTTATAAGGAGAGTCATTCCACCTTTTATGAAGACGATCATGGGAATGATGACTTCTCCCGTTTTTCTAGCGCCTCCTACAGCTTCTACTGGGCAGTATTTTAGACCTATATCATTGGAAATTTGGTATTTGGCCCTAAAACCTTCCATACCAGCGTCAGAATCAACTAAACACTTAAACATACCCATCTGGAGGAAGCGAAAAGGAAAGTTTTAAGAAGAAAGAGAGTTTAGATGAGGGCCGAGGACAGAAACCAGGAGAGGAGGGAGTAAAGAAAAGCAAGAACTTACTGGAGTGGGTTAGGCGGTTCTTCACGAATTTCTGGAGAGAGAGGATGATGACTGATACTTTGATACGATTGATTTATGAAGAAATGAATGAAGGCATGGGTTCCTAAACGTTTTGACGTGCGGGAGGCGGCCTCGAAATTAAATTTGTCCCGCTCAAATTTTCAGGGGGCAACCTGAAGCGTTGGATCTGCATCTCACCATTGAACGTGGGGAACAGGATATAACTTACGGTCTTAAATGCGTGTGGCGATACACAAAGCATGTGGGAGGTATTCTAGTCGGATCAAAACTCTATTTCTCTCCTCGGATAAAGAGGGAAAAATAAAGTTTTGAGGGGCTATTGTGGGGGGTAAAAGTTCCCGAACAAACATTTGGGTCTTAGGCTTTATTGACGGGTACCAATTTGTTTTTTTATCAAAGACCTCTAGGCCCACAAGTCAGGCTGCACTGCGAAGGTCCGAGGAGTTGTCTAAGGAGGAATGTCTCCTCGGACAGGTCCGGTGATGACCCTAGGACTTGTCAAGAAGGTTAAAGGCAGATTTCTAGAAAAACTATTAGGTAAGAGGGGGATCCAAGTACCTTCTAAATGCAGCGGTGTTAGAGAAATATCTCAGAAAAAGGCTGCTACCTCCACATTAAAGACCCTGTACCTACCTCCCTGGCCGCATTAATGGGGAAATGTCCTCTGAACAGTAGAATTCAACCTTTGTGCTATTATTTAAAGACTTCAAGAAGGTGGTGAAAAGAAAAAGTATCTAAGGATAAGATTTGTGTGACACGTGGACGAAATAGGGAAGAAGAAGAAGTATTTAAGAAGACACGAGAGGAAAGAATAAAAAAAGAAACTAGAAAAAGAAGAATTAAGAATTGTAATCTTTGGCACAGAAAGAGAAGTAATATACAATTTGTCCTCGGCCTACGTCCGAGGAGGTTCCCTTATCATATTTCTTTATCATTTGCACAGATTGTAACACTCTAGCCTTCTAATTAAGCTTCTAGCATCTCTAACCTAGATTTCAAATCCACTCTCTACAAATTTTATTATTTAAGGCTAATTGGGCCTGAGCCCATGTTTGTCTTTGGGTCCGGGTACAATTATGCACTTACAACCATATTGTTGTGTTTTTCTAAATAGCCTATATTAGAGACGTGGCTAACATTTAATATTGGTAACATATCAGTATTAAATATCCTAATTGATGATTCTCCTTGGAACAAATTCGTTATATTAACTGTGATGATGCAAAGAAAATCAGTAGGCTGGATGCTTCGGACTTGAAAGGACTACTGGTTCTTTTTGTGGCCTGAAAAAGAAAGAGAAAAGAATCAAAGGCGACCGGGGTTGCCGGCCGAAAACCCTCCGATGGTAAAGTTAGTTTTTCTCTCCATATTATGAGTTCCAACTTTTTTGTAGTAAAACTTTTTCATACCTTGGGTTTGTCTAAAACAGCCTTTATATAATGCTCTCATGGGCGGTTACCAAAATATGAACTTCTCCTGGCTTCAAGGAGAGATGGGGCTCGTAACTTGCATAACCGTTTGGAGGTTATGCTCTTGTTTCACAACGGATACCTGGCGGTTATGCGTGGGATAAGGGACTTTCATCTTACTCGGAGATTTTTCCTAAGTGTGATGCCTTCGTCCTGAACTTCCTTGGTCGAGTGTGCCTGTTAATTCCAAGTGTAACATCCTAGTCCGTTGGTCTGTGCGTGGACGAGTCCTCAAAGGGTAGTCAGTGCGCATCCCACGGACGAGAGATGTCGCCTCGCTTCCACCCTCTGGACGTCCTTGTCAGCTACCCTCGTTTTGAGGATAACTTCTGGACGGCGTCTGGGGCTCAAACCGTCCAGGGACGATTTGAGTGTTTTATCCCACATCAAACTGTATAAATTAAGAATGTTAGATTTTTTTTTTTTATCATCAAACCCTGATAGTGACGCTTTTAAGAGTACTGACGGGATACGCAATCCGTTAGTCAGTCTCACCTGGGCGCCGCCTTTTTAGAGTTCGTAGCCACACCCCGTGCGTAACAGCATTAAGCTGACGAACGACGTTGATGATCCAGGGCTGACGGCCTTGGCTGAAGGGGTCCTTGGTGACGACCTTGGTGAAGACGTATGTAAGCCGACGACAGGGTAAGTGGACGACATTGCGGGCTGACGACCTTGGGGAGTGAGACCTGAAGGAGCAGTCCAGCTTTCCTTTTTTAGCCTACCTTGACTTCTCTGTGAGCATAGGGAAAGTTCCTACACTACCCGGTCAACTTTGGTCTAAAAGATCCCTATAAGGAAAAGAGTTCTATACAATATGCAGAGTTCCGCGAATTACTCTCCTAAAAGGAAAGTAATCCCCCACGAGGCGTTTATTCGGCTCTACACCACTATATAAACCCGAAACCCTCATGGCAAAAGGTACGCACAACTATCCCAACTCTGGCACTCTAGGGTGTTTGAGACTCTAACTTGATCTTCGGAGGGTTTTTGGCCGGCACCACACCGGTGCTCTCCTTTAGGTCATTTTGTTTTCTCTTTGCAGGCGTTGATTCGAGCTGGAGAGTGTCCGCGACCTACTGGTGATTTCCTCGGCATCATCAGTTGGCGCCGTCTGTGGGAAAGAAAACGAGAGCGTAGAAAAGAATATCTAGCCCTCGCTCTACTCCTGAGACTAAAGGTTGCATGGTACTCACCAGATCGATGGCAACAATCAACAACCAAGGCGACGAACCGCACGTTACAGCGCTAGAAAGGCAAGTTCAGACGCTGGCCGCTGCCGTCGAACGACTTACCAAACAGAATCACGACTTAGAGGAGCAACTACGGCAGATGACCGCGCAACAAAGTGCGCCAAGGGAGGACCAGGAAGTAGCAAGCCCGGAAGGGAGGAACGCCGTCAGACCTGAAGGTAGCACCGCGCCAACAAGGTTGGAGCGGCCAGAGACAAACCTACCATCTGCCTCGGACTCCCTACCGCCTCACATTACAGCCGAGATGCAAGAAATGAGGGAACGCATGGATGCGATGATGAACGCCCTCAGGGGACGGGTGTCCAGCAACCTAGACGACCTAGTCCATAGAACGGATTCGCCCTTCACAGCGTTGGTAAATTCATGCCCCGTTCCTCCAAAGTTTCGCATGCCCCATATGGAGAACTACGACGGATCCAAAGACCCGCTGGACCACCTGGAGTCTTTTAGAACCCTGATGCATCTTCAGGGTGTACCCGATGAAATCATGTGCAGGGCTTTCCTCACCACCTTGAAGGGGCCTGCGAGGGATTGGTACACCAGGCTGACGCCTAATTCAATCGGCACTTTCAAGGAATTGGGTGCACAGTTCGTGTCACACTTTATTGGAAGTCATCGACGCAAGAGGTCTATTACGTGTATACTAGGCATCAAGCAGCGAGAGGGCGAAACCTTAAGGTCCTATATAGCCCGCTTCAACAAGGAATCCCTCTCGATAGACGAAGCAGATGATAAGATACTCGTGGCAGCGTTCACGAACGGGCTACGAGAGGGTAAGTTCTTGTTCTCTCTATGCAAGAATGACCCGAAGACTATGTCTGACGTATATTATCGGGCGACGAAGTACATGAACGCGGAGGATGCCTTGCTGGCCAGAGACGACTATAAACCAAGAAAAAGGGAGAGGCAGGAAGACACGAGACCCGACAACGGACGAAAAAGGGGGAGAACCAGAGAGGGACGAGATGATCGACGACCTAAGCCGCCTACAGGAAGGTACACAAACTTCACCCCCCTTAACGCACCCCTTGACCAGGTGCTAATGCAAATCAGAGATGAGGAAGCTTTAGCCTTTCCCGGCAAGCTGAAGGGAGATCCCAGCAAGAGACCAAGAGACAAATATTGCCGCTTTCATCAGGACCATGGCCATGATACCGCCGATTGCTACGATTTGAAACAGCAAATAGAGGCTCTCATTAGGCGAGGACGGCTGCAGAGGTTCGTCAACAAGGAGAGGGCAGACCTGCCGCAAAATCAAGCCCCTAGGCAAGATAACGAACGACCCAGGCAACCTGCCAGAGATATAAGGATGATCGTAGGAGGAACCACGACTGTTGGGTCATCCAAGAAAGCCCGAAAGACTTACCTCAGAATGGTTCAGAACGTCCATACGGCAAGTTCCGCGCTAGGAAGGTCACAAATCGACAATCCCCTCTTCGAATTTCCAGAAAGAGACGCCCGACGCCTTCACCACCCCCATGACGACGCCATCGTCGTCACCATACAATCAGGGGATTACAACATACACCGAGTCCTTGTAGACAACGGTAGTTCGGCGGACATCCTCTATTATCCCGCTTTCCAGCAGATGGGAATTGGAAGAGAGCGACTAATCCGACTGACGCCCCGCTCGTTGGCTTTGGAGGAGCAAGAATATTCCCACTTGGTACTGTTACTTTGACAGTAACCATTGGAGATTACCCACAGCAGGTCACTCGGAACGTGACATTCCTAGTAGTTGACTGTTCGTCGGCTTACAATGCCATCATAGGGCGACCCACCCTCAACTCATGGAGGGCGGTGACGTCAACATACCACCTAATGATGAAGTTTCCTACTGATTATGGAGTTGGTCAATTAAGAGGGGATCAGGTGTCCGCGCGCGAATGTTATGTGGCTATGATGGAGATGGACAATCACATCCTGGCCATAGAGGAGCGTCGGGTGGCGACGGAACCTGCCGAGAGACTTGAGGATGTCCTTCTCGACGAAGCCCGCCCGGAGCGAACAACCAAAATCGGCACCCTAGCCAGCCCGACGGTACGTCTAGAACTTGCGATCTTCTTGAAAGAAAACCGGGATGTGTTCGCATGGAGCCACGAAGACATGCCAGGGATCGATCCATCGGTCATGGTGCACAGGTTGAACGTGTCGCCATCTTTCCCGCCTGTCCGACAGAAGAAAAGAACCTTCGCCCAAGAGAGGGATCAAGCGGCAGCAGAAGAGGTCCGTAAACTACAAGATGCGGGATTTATCAGGGAAGTGTACTACCCTGACTGGTTAGCAAATATCGTGATGGTCAAGAAGAACGACGGGAAATGGAGGATGTGCGTCGACTTCACGGACTTGAACAAGGCATGTCCCAAGGATAGCTATCCCCTCCCGCGGATCGACGCCCTGGTGGATTCTACGGCCAAACATCAGTTACTTAGCTTCATGGATGCATTCTCCGGGTATAACCAGATCCGGATGGATGAAGCTGATCAAGAGAAAACTTCGTTCGTAACAAGCCAAGGCCTCTTTTGTTACAAGGTTATGCCCTTCGGCCTGAAGAACGCTGGCGCCACCTATCAGAGGCTTATGAACAAGATGTTTGCGCGACAGATTGGGAGGAACGTCCAGGTATATGTCGACGACATGCTGGTCAAAAGCCAAAGGGAAGAAGTCCATTTGGAGGACCTGAAGGAACATTTGATACTCTGCGCTCCTACAACATGAAGCTCAACCCAAGCAAGTGTGCTTTTGGAGTGACGGCCGGAAAGTTCTTGGGGTACATGGTGTCCCAAAGAGGGATCGAGGCCAATCCAGACAAGATTCAGGCCATTATGGGAATGGCCCCTCCCAAAAATATCAAGGAAGTACAAAGCCTCAAGGGAGGATTGCCGCGCTCAGCAGATTTGTATCAAAAGCTGCGGACAGATGTCTACCTTTCTTCCGAACGTTGAAAAAATCCTTTGAATGGACCCCCGAGTGTCAACAAGCGTTCGAAGATTTGAAGGCCTACCTCTCTTCACCGCCGTTGCTAAGCCCTTCCCAACCAGGAGAAGAACTGTTCCTCTATCTTGCCGTTTCCCCAGCAGCTGTCAGCGCGGCCTTAATTAGAGAAGACGATAAGGTCCAACGACCCGTGTACTACGCAAGCAAGGCGCTACACGGCGCAGAAGAGAGATATCCCCCTATGGAGAAGCTCGCCTTCGCTTTGGTTACAGCAGCCCGTAAGCTGAAGCCATATTTTCAAGCCCATACAATAGTCGTCCTAACTGATAAACCCTTGCGGCGAGCAATGGGCAGCCCTGCGGCCGCCGGACGAATGGCGTTATGGTCGGTAGAACTAAGCGAGTTCGATGTACAATATCGCCCCCGCATTGCCATCAAGGGACAGGCGGTGGCCGACTTCATTGCTGAGTTCACTAGCGCGGAAGGCGAAGAGGAAAAGAATCCCCAATGGAGCATTTTCACTGACGGGTCGTCCAACAAGAAGGCTGGCGGGGTAGGGGTCGTACTTAACTCCCCGGAAGGCGACGAGCTCAAGTGTATGATCCGCCTCGATTTCCCTACAACTAACAATGAAGCTGAGTACGAAGCCCTAATAGCAGGTCTAGACCTTGCTCAAGTTGTAGGGGCCGCAAACGTAGTTGTTCATTGCGACTCCCAAGTCGTCACAAGCCAGGTAAACGGTGAATACGAATGCAAGGGTGAAAGAATGAAGAGGTACTGGGAGCAGGCAAAAAAGAGAATGGAGGGGCTGCAAGCAAAGATAATCCAAGTTCCGAGAGAAGAAAACGAACATGCTGACCGACTTTCCAAAGCCGCGTCTGCAGACCCTATGGCCACCATTGACGAGGTACTCTCTTTTACTCAGTTTTCACCATTAATTGACGCGGTCTGCATACAGGAGATTGGTTCCGAAAACGATTGGACCACGCCCTTGATCTCCTACCTAAAAGATGGCACGTTGCCTGACGAAAAGGAGGCTGCCAGAAAGCTGAAGGTCCGGTCTGCACGTTTCGTCTTGATAAAGGACGTCCTCTACAAAAGGGGCTTTTCTCGGCCATACCTAAGGTGCGTGGGCCCTGAAGAAGCGAGCTATGTCATGAGAGAAGTACATGAGGGGATATGCGGCAACCACTCCGGATCACGGTCGTTGGTACAGAAGTTGGTTCGGGCCGGGTACTATTGGCCGACAATGCAAAATGACGCCCAGGTTTATGTGAGAGCTTGCGACAAGTGTCAAAGATTCAGCAACATCATTCGACAACCAGCGGAGGGATTGACCCCCATAACTGCCCCGTGGCCATTCGCCCAATGGGGGTTGGATATCATGGGACCATTCCCGATGGCAGCACGACAGCTGAAGTTCCTCGTCGTCGGCATCGATTACTTCACCAAATGGGTTGAAGCTGAAGCCCTAGCCACAATTACTGAGAAGAATATAAGGGGTTTTGTATGGAGAAATATTGTTTGCAGGTATGGGATTCCAAGAGTCTTAATTTCAGACAACGGCAAACAATTTGACAACGACTCCTTCAGAGCCTTCTGTTCAGAGTTAGGAATCAAGAACCACTATTCCTCCCCGGCCCATCCTCAGGCAAACGGACAAGTGGAAGTAACCAACCGATCCTTGCTCCGAATCATCAAGACTCGGCTCGAGGGGGCAAAGGGAGTATGGCCCGAGATGCTGCCGAGCGTGTTATGGGCATACAGAACGACGGTACGAACCCACAGGAGAAACCCCGTTCCAGCTAACATACGGAAGTGAAGCGGTCATTCCGGCCGAGATAGGGCTCACAAGTTATAGGGTGGCCAACCACGACGAGGGAAGAAATGACCAAGAGCTTCGTTTACAACTGGACCTAATTGACGAAGTAAGAGCGGTAGCCGAGCAGAGACTCGCGCGTTACCAAGACCTCGTGAGCAAGCACTACAATTCCCGAGTCAAGCACCGAGACTTCAAAGTCGGAGATCTTGTTTTAAGAAAAGTGATGGGCGCAGCCAGAGATCCCACGCAAGGAAAGCTCGGCCCAAACTGGGAAGGACCCTACAAGGTCGTATCATGGCAAAGAAAGGGCACCTACCACCTGGAGACTCTTGACGGGCAGAAACTACGACATCCCTGGAACGCCGAGCACCTCAGAAAGTACTATCAATAGAAGATGACAAGCAGAACGTTACTCCTCGCTACCAGTTTATAATCCTTAATTTGTCTTAACATTTCTGTTTACAGTACATTTTAAAGTCCAATGGGCTTTAAGTTAATCTTTTCTATTTTGAACAATATTTTATTTATGCATTTCATCACAATAAGAGGAGGTCCATTCAGAAACGACTAGTAAATTCTTATGTCTTGAAGAAAACAGAAAGTTCTCTACAACTAAGTCCACAAGTTGGACGATCTAATGGCCAACCCACAAAGTGGACGGCTTACTTATATGTCCACAAAGTGGACGGACTACTTCTAAGTCCACAAAGTGGACGGCTCACTCCTAAGTCCACAAAGTGGACGGACTACTTCTAAGTCCACAAAGTGGACGGCTTGCTTATAAGTCCACAAAGTGGACGGACTACCTTTAAGTCCACGAAGTGGACGGACAACTTCTAGGTCCACAAAGTGGACGGCTTATTTCTAAGTCCACAAAGTGGACGGCTACTTATAAGTCCACAAAATGGACGGACTACTCTAAGTCCACAAAGTGGACGGCTCATTTCTAAACCCACAAAGTGGACGACCCCAGTCTAAGAACAGCGAGGTGACGATGTTAAGTCCAAATTGACGGCATAATACGTTGACTGACGACGTTGTTCTTAGAAATGGCAGGCAAATTGCGAAATGGATACATCAGGTTAAATTAGTTGAAAGAAAAAAGCTGACGCCGTTATGAAACTAACAGGCATACAATTAAGTTGTCCAACGGCGTCAACCATGAAACTGACGACATGACAAGAACGACCCTAAGTTCTCATGAAAAGAAGCTGACGCCGTCATCAGCCCAAAACTTGATAAAAAAAATAATAATATATCGTCACCCTTAAGCTGACGAGCTCATCGCAGAGTTTTTGCCTACAACAAAAAGCACGACGGACGCAGGGTAAACATCAACAAAAAGCACGACGTGCAGGCTGACGCCGTAGTATCTGATGCCATCAAGAGGATTGATGAGCAAGAAACTTTTCAAAAAATAGTGGACAGGCTGACGTTGTTTTCTTTGTGGCATGAAACAACTTAAACAACGCCGTCATCTATAAGCAACGGAATCATCATGATTTAACACAAAGAAAGAAAATATGCTTTGAACACAAGGCAAAATATTAAGATTAGCGTAAACATTGTCTTTACATAAGCCCAGAAAAATGGGCGACAAGTAATACAGCACCGTCTACACTCAAAAAAAAATAATAATAATAATATAAAAATAAAAGGGGGGGTCGTCAGTGTCCTCCGTCATCTTCAACATTAACAGGCTGGGCGCTAGAGAGAGAAGGGCTGACGGCATTGGGATCGACATTATGAGGATCTGCCGGAGTTAGGGTGACGGAGTGGTCCGCAGCTGGCTGGGCTAGAACGACGTTGTTGTCCCGCTGGCTGTGGCCGTCAGCCTCTTCATGAACGGCCTCTCCTACAGGGGTCGACGGGATGGACTCATCCATTGAAATCCTTGACAAGTCCAAGTCAGGATAGGCAGATCTCACTTGCTTGATGCAGTCCTCGAACCCGTCACCATAGTAGGCGGCACATGCGTCAATGAAGGCCGACGAATCTTTGAACTCTGTCACAGCGTCACTCCTGGCCGTCTCCACCTAGACTAGGATGGACCTCAGCTCCTTTTCTGCCGCCACCCTGGCCTCCGTCTCCAGCTCCCTTAGGCGGGTCTCTTCCATCAGCTTATCCTTATAACTCTTCAGCTCCTCGCCCAAAATGCGGTTCGCATCCCTATACTGCATCTGGCCGTCAGTCAGGTTCTTGACACGCTCCTGCAGACGGGTAATCACCCCCTCCTTAGCAGAGCACCTGCGTGACAGGGCCTTCATGCGAACCATAGCCTGGAAGCAAAAAGGAGACGAGACAACGTCAGGGCACAAAAAATGATTCGGACACCAGAAGTGGAAAACGAAGCTTACCCTGGTAAGGTCAAAAAGGCCTGACGCCTTTATCTCGTCGACACCTGCTCGGCAAGAGGGTCCATTTCATCGTCCTTCAAGATGGACTCCGTCACCTCTACAGCGTAGTCCTTGTGAGTCAACAGACGGCGCACGGATCCTTGGACGATTGGCCCTGACGAGGTCATCAGACCCTTGCCTGCCCCATGAGCAGTCCTGGGAGGAGACGGCCTTCGAGAAGACGTGTCCCCGGGAGTGGGAGCAACCTTCTTCCCCTGACGGTCATCCCTGCCGTCAGGTTTTCTCTTGGCCCCGGCCTTTCCGACGGGTCTGGGAGCTGACGGAGGAGTTGACTCGCCCCCAGTCCTCTCTAGCTGTTTCTTCTTAGCTGCCGCCGCAGCTCTAACCCTTTGCCTGGCTGACTCCATTTCTGCGAAGGACAAAGGTTAGAAAGAAACCACGTCAGATTAAAGACAAGAAGCTGAAGGATACTCACGACGGCGGGAGTAGGCGTTCAGTCTGCAAGCTTCCTCCGTCGGCTCAGGTCCACCACAGTACAAGTGAAGAGTGTCTAAGGTAATTAGGTCTCGACACTTCCTCTCGTCCAAGGGAATGGCCGTCACTCGACGAATGAAAGCCTCTTGTTCCGCGGATATGCGTGGGCGGTTGTTAGCTGCAATAAAAAGTGACGGGTTAGGATAGCAAATAAGTAGACGAAGCGAGAAGGGCCGACGAGATTAACCTGAATCTCTAACATAAGCCCAAGTATTGTCAAAACCATTGGGCATCGTCTCCCACTCCTCTGGACGACATACCCAGTTCGTCCCTTCTACAAAAAAGTATCTGCCCTTCCACTTCCTGTTGGAGTCGGGCATGTCGGACACTAACTTCAACTCCTTGTCCCTCACCGCAAAATGGTACACTCCCTTTGACGAGGAAATGTGCTGAGGACGATAACAAAAAAAGAACTCGTCCAACGTCAGCTGACGGTTCCCACCACTCAGACGACCCCACAAGATCTCAGCGCCAATGAAGGTTCGCCAAGCATTGGGGGCAATCTGGCTGACGGATATCCCCAGGAAGTTGGCCAGCTGACGGTGTAATGCCGTCAGCGGCAGCCTTAGTCCGGCCGCGAACATGGCGTCATACATGCCAACGTCCGCGGTCGTCCGGAGTAGCACTTCTCACCTCCTCTGGAAGGCGAATGGGAATGTCGTCTAGTATTTGATAACGGGCCCGCAAGCTTTTAAAAACATTTTCTGACATCGTGGGGAGAAAATTGTTGACGGACCACTCTGAGGGTAAGATGAAAGGACGATCATCGCCAGAGGACCCCGAGGTGCTCTCTAAGGCTTCCTCGTCGCCGTCACTCTCACCCCCGTCGCGAAATCCCTGGCCTCCATCGCCTATATCACCGCTCACCTCACTTCCCCTTGAGCTCTATATCACCGTCAGAAGGAGTCGACGATTCTCTCTCTGACGACCAGGATAGGCCCTCTGCGGGCTCACGACCTGACGGGAAAACCTCGTCGTAACCCGCTCCGTCGCGGATCGACGACTGGTCACTCGGCGTCTCCCTAGACATCTGACTACCTACAAACGACGGGTTTCTTTCTAAGATCCTAGGCCGACGACTTCACTAAAGGGCGACGCTATAAAAATAAAAAGTAAAGTGTCGATGACTTACGTGTAGGAGGACGGTCTCAAGAAGCTGACGGATTCACGACTGACGATGTGTCAAGGCTGGCAGTGACGGATTCGTTCTCTCAAGATGGGCAAGGCGAAAAAGTGGAAAAAAGGTAAATAGTGAAATATATATATAGGAGAGGAAGCACGGAAGACGAAGCGACATACTCGTCCAGACGCGGAGCCAATCAGCCTATGACATGTGTCCCACCATTTAATGAAGATGGCACAGACTACCACGCACGAGCCGTTTTCCCCTGTAACAGGAACTCCATGACCCGTCACTCATATATGACGGGACAATGGAGTGGGGGGCAGCTGATAGTGACGCTTTTAAGAGTACTGACGGGATACGCAATCCGTTAGTCAGTCTCACCTGGGCGCCGCCTTTTTAGAGTTCGTAGCCACACCCCGTGCGTAACAGCATTAAGCTGACGAACGACGTTGATGATCCAGGGCTGACGGCCTTGGCTGAAGGGGTCCTTGGTGACGACCTTGGTGAAGACGTATGTAAGCCGACGACAGGGTAAGTGGACGACATTGCGGGCTGACGACCTTGGGGAGTGAGACCTGAAGGAGCAGTCCAGCTTTCCTTTTTTAGCCTACCTTGACTTCTCTGTGAGCATAGGGAAAGTTCCTACGCTACCCGGTCAACTTTGGTCTAAAAGATCCCTATAAGGAAAAGAGTTCTATACAATATGCAGAGTTCCGCGAATTACTCTCCTAAAAGGAAAGTAATCCCCCACCGAGGCGTTTATTTCGGCTCTACACCACTATATAAACCCCGAAAACCCTCATGGCAAAAGGTACGCACAACTATCCCAACTCTGGCACTCTAGGGTTGTTTGAGACTCTAACTTGATCTTCGGAGGGTTTTTGGCCGGCACCACACCGGTGCTCTCCTTTAGGTCATTTTGTTTTCTCTTTACAGGCGTTGATTCGAGCTGGAGAGTGTCCGCGACCTACTGGTGATTTCCTCGGCATCATCAAACCCCATTATATAACACTCACCATTGTGGTCCCACCTAAAATGCAACCTCCTCCTACTTTGTTGTTAGAATACGTACATTTTTTTGTTATAGTCTTGTAACACAAAGAAGTACTCCAATAGTGATGACACCTTTTAAATGTTTCATCTTAGTTTTATTCATTGCAATATCTATTTTTAGTATTGATGTTACCCTTGCAACTCGTCATCTTTTACAATCTTCTCAACCCAGTATACCAAGCTTGCCAGTCATACCTACATTGCCTAACCCAACGCTGCCACCTTTGCCTTCATTGCCAATGTTGCCAAATCCAATGCTACCACATTTGCCTTCATTGACAACATTGCCAAAGCCAACACTACCACATTTGTTGCCTCCATTGCCAAAGTTGCCAAAGCCAACACTACCACCTTTGTTGCCCCCATTGCCAACATTGTCAAAACCAACACTACCACATTTGCTACCTTTATTGCCAAAGTTGCCAATGCTACCACCTTTATTGCCTCTATTGCCAACATTGTCAAAGCCAAAGTTGCCAACACTAACACCTTTGTTACCTCCATTGCCAACGTTGCCAAAGTCAACATTGCCACCGTTGTTGCCTCCATTGCCAACATTGTCAAAGCCAACGCTACCACATTTACTTCCTCCATTGCCAACATTGCCAAAGCCAACACTACCACCATTGCCCACATTTCCATCTATCCCCACTATTCCAACTATACCAAAACCAACATTGCAAACCATTCCCTCAACCCCACAAACCCTAATTACTACAAAGGTCTAGTCTAAATGTCCTCAATAATTTAGTTCATTTACAAGGTTTACAATACTAAAAAAATAAAAGAAAAAACTATTGTCTTGGATGGCATGGTACAATTGCGTTACAAAATTGAGGGTCTCTAGCTTTTTTAGCATCTCAAATGTTATGTAAAGATTTAATTTATGATGTGATATTTGTTTTATTGCGGTTTATTATGTATCATCTTGGAGTTTGATTTTATGTTATCATACTTAATAATTTATGTTTGTAATAATCTTTTAAATTTTCGATTATGACTTCTCCTAATTTGTTGCCGTTTTGACTTGTTGTTAGAGAAATGAGAATGATGCCTATCCACCAAAATTGGTCTATTGACCTTGGCTTATCTACTACCAAGATTAAGGATTAAAGGGGCCAAAATAAGGGGTGACTAAGAAAACGTATAAAAGTAACAACTTTAGACAATAACATCAAAAAGCTATCACCATCACTAACTCGCATGACACAGAACAAAATATTACTATGCAAATATGGTGGTACATATATAAGCATCATAATATATATATATTTCATTATCAAAATCAAAATGAAAAAGAGAGCTTAGAGGTTTCACGGTCAATAAGCTTTTTTTTGTTTTTTTGAGAAAATGGATCAATAGGCTTCATTCAAGTAGTTGCGCTATCTTATGCCGATATAAGCCCATAGTTTCCTTTATTTTTTGAAAAATAAGGTAGTCTCATATACGAAACAATGTTGAGCTAGCTCTTAATAATGCATACACCGTTATGTGGCCAATGCTCTATATATATAAAACTAGTTGATACACAAAATGGTGACACATGCCCCTTTATCAAAGCCTATAACAATGACATGTGTGAAAATATTTAATGATTATCAAACTTAATAATAAATAAATTTTTTTTAAGAAAAAAAAAAGTTGAAAAGGAAAAGAATGGCTACACCTTTAACGTTAAAAAACATGTGAGGTGAAGAATTTGACCAGGAAGAAAACACCAAAATTAAACGAATTATTTGGTTACAAACTTCGATTATATTATCATTACTATACTTATAACTAGTATGTTATAAATAATATTACAATAGAAGTACTCAAGTCTAAAAGCACAATTGCTAAGCAAAAGTGTGAGACCGGCTTGGCAAAGAGAAGATGTAACGCTAGCAAAGGGAGATTGGCATTCAACAAACTCTGAGAAAGAGAAAGATTGAAATGAGTAAAGATAAGATGAGAGAGAGAGAGAGAGAGAGAGAGAGAGAGAGGAGAGAGAGAGAGAGAGAGAGAATTTGAATATTTAAATAGAAAAGAAATTTAACTCCCACAAACCCCAAAAAAAAAAAATCAACCTGCTGACTCAAATCAACCCGCTCCAACTTACAAGTTCAATGGGTTTGATTTGACCTATTTTCATCAGTTCAAAATAATAATAATAATAATATAATAATAATAATAAGATGAAGTAGCCCCTACCCATTTATATTTTTTAGATTCAAGTGAGTCATATTTGGGTTAACATGTTTCTTCGTGAGTCAGAAATATCTTCATTTATACCAATTTTTATTCTTTAGATTTGAGCAAGTTAATGAACATGAATCTAGTTTTACCAAGTCTAGAGGCATTATTTAAAGTTACTCCATGTGTAAATTAAGAGAAAATTTGAACCCTAGTGTGACACCAAACTCAACCCTACCATACCATTCTCTACAATCTATATCAATATAAATGTTCTTGGTCGGCCAAAAACAGTGACAGTCCCCATTTAAACAATATAATGTCAATCACAATCAATTGACGAATTTTACTTTTTTTTTTTTTTTACTTGAAATCATTTAACGATTTTTTTTATCGTATACAACTATTCCTATACATGTGGATATAAATGTACATCATGGTCCTAATCTTTTTTCTACATAAAATAGAGGTGATATGTACTATCACGTCCTAATCAATCCTTAAAAACTGCATTTCCTTATTAGCCGCGTGTGTATTCTAAAAAACAAAATACTCAGTATTATTGAATCATCCCACGTCAATAAGGTGTGATATTGAAAAAGGTTTATCATTTGTTCCGCAACATTAACTGCCGCATGTAGTTTTAGTGTTAGCGTGTGAATGTATTCCCTTATCTCATCTTTTTTCTTTATATGCATGTGCGCGTGTGTATTTCTCAAAAAAAAAAAAACGTCCTAATCAATCCTTAAAAGCTGAATTTTCTGAAGAAAATTTTGCCTTTAGTATTGGCTGAATTAAAAATCAGCAATTTTCACAAGAGTATATTGGCACATCCCAGATAGCAAAAGATAACTAAATTTATACATATCAATAACTTTTTTTCTTTTTTTCTTTTTGGAGAAGAAATATATTTATAACTTGAAGCAGCACAAATCCTTTTCATCCTCAAGCTCAATTAAGGTATTCACTCCCCTTTCAGTTTATAAGCAAAATTTTAAATAATGAATAAATATTACCTAATTCCAGGCAGAGATGGTAGAAGCAATAAAAAAAATCTATCTACAAAAAGGAAAAAATGGAGAGGTATTAAGAGAGTGATCACTTTTTTTTGTTCAAAATGGGGTTTTACTCCTTTCAAAAAAACTTTCCAGCATTTTACTTCATTTTTCAAACTATTTAGAAAAATGCCTATTTTGAAACTCGATTTTTAGAAAATCAAGTTCCAAATGTAAAATTCGATTTTTGAACAATCAAATTATAGCAAAATTGAACTTAGAACAAAAAATGTTTGGAACTCAAGTTCCATGAACTCAAGTTCTTTGAATAGAACTCTAGTTCCCTCCAGTTCCTTCAATGGAACTTGAGTTCCTTGGACCTCGAGTTCCACAAATTTTTTTTCTTTTCAGTTCACTATAATTCGATTGTTTAAAAATCAAGTTTTAAATTCAAACTTGATTTTTAAAAAATTAAGTTTCAAAACAGGGGCATTTTCCTAAATAGTTTTACACAGGGGTCATTTTGCTGAATATTTATAAATAAATAAATAAACGGCAAAAGCCCTTTCTTTCTTTTTTTTGTCATCATCAGACCATGAAATACATGGGAGAGGAAAATTAATTACCAATCCTTAATTATTATATCTTTTATACCATGCTCTTCTCTACAATCTCCATATAGGTTACTCTAGCATATTCAATTTGAAGTTTTGAACCCTTTTGGTCTTTTTCGGACTCCACCCAAAATCTACATCATTATAAATGTCCTTGGTGAGCTACAAACAGTGACAATCTCCAATTAGACAACGCAATGTCAATCATTTTATGAATTTTAATGGTATACAACTATTCCCATTTACATGTGGATATATATGTATGCATCATGGCCTAATCTTTTTCCAACATAAAGCGGAATATGTACTATCAAGTCCAAATCATTCCCTTTTTTTTTTTTTTCTTTTTCTTTTTTCTTTTTTTGAGGGAAACGTCCAAATCATTCCTTAAAAGCCGCATTTTCTCAAGAAAACTTTGCCTTTAGTCCTGGCTGAATTAAAACTCAGCAATTTTCACAACAGCTTAGTGGCACGTCACAGATAGCAAGAGATAACTAAATTTTTCACATGTCAATAGTACACTATCCCAAATCCCCACACTCGTACATCACATCCTAATCTATTTTGTGTTTTTGTTTGCTTCCTTTTTCTTTTCTTTTCTTTTTTTTTTTTTTTTTTTTTTTTGTTGGGTAAGTAACACCATGCCCAGTTAGTCCAACACAATCGCTTAACTACCAATTTTAATAAATTAATTTAATTATTAACCCTATATTGAATTAGTTAAGATTCAAATTGCTACCATCAATACCAAGAGCCTTATCACTCCATGAACCATAAACATATTCACACAAAGACAAGTATATGTTCATGGAGTGAAAACCCAATAAAAACATTTTGAGGTCAAGCTCAACTCAACAAATCCACTATAGAAATTTGTTTTGGTACATTTGATAGTTGATACTCACACAAGTTCTCATATACAAGTAATCAAACTAAGTACCCAAGCTCTCCAAGCTTCTATATTAGCAATTGTACACTCTGATCTTGTGCTTTCTAAGTTACTCATTATTGCAAGTCATTACACCAATCACAAACCTTTGCTACTTCAAAATCCTTGAAGTTTTGTTGTTGCCTATGTGATTTCAACAAAATGTCCAACACAAGTATGGAGAATCAATGGGATAGGTGGGAAGATAAAGGAAAGCTCATTATAGGGTGTGTTTTTTTCCCTGTTTTGTGTGATTTTCTTGATCTATAGGTAATTAGGGTTGTTGGATTCTTGTTTAAATAGGCATAAGGATTCTGGGTTGAGTGGAGTGGAAACAAAGTCAGTGGGTTTCCAAATTAGGTTTGCTTGACCAAGCATCTCGTGAATTTTTGCCATAAGATTTTTTCCAAGCACCCAATTCAGTTCACCAATCTTGTCTTCTCACTCAACTTCAACCTTTACTTCATCCTTGCAATTACAATGGAACATAGTCCAACAAGTTATGAATAAATTTTTCATAGAATTAGCCAACATTAAAAGTCCTTAACACAATAGAAATACAATAAGAATTGAAGTACATTTAGAGCCGTGAATCAATCATTTTCCTTAAGACGGTATTTGCCCCCACTTGAATGAGTTTGCTAACAGGTTGCAGAAAAACCATCTTCATGATACAACTAAGCTTCGATTGCACAAGTATAAATCTTGGAGAATCTTGTGAATTTATGTATGGTGTGCCAAAATATGTACAAATTATAAAACCTTTATGAAATCGATAAATACCTAAAAATGGATGATTATATATTGTAGAGACACAATTCTAACCTCCAATTCACAATTAAAGGGAATGAGCTTGAAAGGCCTTTTACAATAAATTTGTAGAGAGTGGGCTTGAAATCTAGATTTTGAGGGTGGTTCAAACAACAAAGAAATGATGGGCCTCGGGTCCAATGGCATAAACAGGGACTTAACTATAAGAATATAAATGAAAGCTCTTCCTCAGACGAAATCCAAGGATAGTTTATAGTATTATTTCTCAAGGTTTGTTACAATTATAGATTACTAGATTATCATATGCTATTCTTTCTTCTTTCTCAAGTAGAAGCTCTCCTTTCTTTCGAAGGTCTTTCCTCTTATTTATACTTCCTCTTCTTCTCTTTATTACCTTCCACCTCATAGTTGTATGGCTGGCTTTGAAAACTTGTCCCATCAAATTTCCCTGAAGTCCTCTAGTGTCAGGGACCAAGTTCCAAACCTCATGCACAAGTCTCATTTCTCCATTAATGCAGTCAGTATATCAATTGCAGTGTTTTTAATGTGTGGGCGGTGATAGTAGCTTTACCTTAGATATTTCACCGCTCTTCTATTGTCCTCCACGTGTACCGTGTCTTCCCGTAACCAGAGGATTTTTTATAACATAGACTGAGGATATTAAACCTCTATTCCTATGACCTCGACTTTAATATCTAAGGACAAATCTCTTCCTCGGACACAGTTGTTCACTCGTTTATCACATCTTTACCTGGCATTTTCTTTATGAGGTACATTTATGTACTCCTAAATCATTTGATGTCCTCGAATTGGGTTTTTAGCCCAATAGACTTTGTTGGACCATCTTTTATAAATTACTAAGTCCAATGTCCCTACATATATAATTTACAAAAACACAAAAAAAAAAAAAATTCTAATTTCCCTTAATTTAAATCAAGCGCACATGCTGTAGATTGTTTGGTGTACAATTTTTTATTATTATTTTATGTTCGAGTACCAATATACCATAAAGTACAGTTGTATATTGTAATCATTCAAGGAAGAATTAACAAACAAACAAATGGTAGTGTGTACAGATAAATAGTACTATGCATTATTTAAAAAAAGAACAAGATTTGCTTTATAGGTAAAACTCTAAATTTATATTTTATAATAAACAAAAATATCATTTTGGTTCTTATATTATGGAATTATTGTTAATTTGGTCTTTACTAACAACAGCCACACCACGTCTACGGCTTGATAAATGTTTGAATACACCATCTCAAGCACTTTACACAAGTCGTGTTGTTGGGGAATGGGGTTATTGTTGTTGTTTTTTTTTTTTTATTTGTATGTTTGTACGTGTATTCAATGGATCTGAATAAACCATCTCATGATCCCATCCCCAGAAGATAAGTATACAGCTATGGGTAATTGGCGGGAACCGACGTTACCGTTAGTGAAACAATATCTCTCGCTGTATATATATATATATATATAGGCCTACGTTTCTTAAGAAAAAAAGTGGGATATTATCTCCTACCTATTGCACACACCCAATGAAAATACACCTTTGAAAGGTTGCTTATGTTAGAACAAGCACTTTAAAACGTTTGCAAGGCTGTTTCTTTCGCCATTTAAGCCATTTCCAACACTCAAACAAACCTATTAATAATTCTCAGAAATCAGAGAAAGACCCAAGTTTGTCTACTCCAATCTCTCTTAATTTCAGTGTCTCAGCACAGCATTTCATTGTGAAATAATCTCTCTCCCTCTCTCTCTCTAATGAATAAATTCAATCTATACGATTTGAAACCAATAGTATTTGATCTTTGTTATATAAACCAGTCTCTCTTTCCGAACTATATATCATTCATAGATTAACGAAACTGACCTAGCATTAGCAAGGAAAGCAGTTGAGAACATGGTTCAACTGCGCATTATCCATGACTTCTGTATTCCTTACATACAAGACCTTTGCTTCATTTCTTTCACACTCTTTGCCTTTTTGTTTTTAACTCAAAATTTTGATCTTTCCCACTAGAGAAACGAATACACAGGTTTCAAAATTTGCTCTTGAGCTCAAATATGTCTAAGAGTACCCCATCTGAACCAGACCCTGAAGCCAAGCCTATCTTTGAACTTTCTAATAAATTTAAATGCTTGAGACACTTTGATCAGTCTGTGGGTTTTCTGGGATTCTTTTTTGTTAGTATCTGTGTGATTTGTGGATTTTTCTACTTGGATTATAGCAGACCTGCAGCTGAAAGGTTTTTATTTCGGGGCCATTTAGATAGGTTAATGTCTAAGGGGGCCAATAAGGACAAAGGGGTTGAATTTTTTGGAGAAAAGGGTGGAGAGTGTGATTTATTTGAAGGAAATTGGGTGTGGGATGAGAATTATCCCTTGTATCAGTCCAAAGATTGCAGTCTCTTAGATAATGGATTTCGGTGTTCTGAGAATGGGAGACCAGACTTGTCATACACCAAGTGGAGATGGCAACCCAAAGATTGCAACATGCCCAGGTTCTTATTAAGATGTTTTATGTTAATTTTTCATTGCTTTACTGTTTGGCTGCTGAGCAAGCAAATTAGGGAAACTAGAAAGAATATGTGGTGTGATAAGTTTTTCAATATTTAGCGCATGAGAAATGAGGATAGTCCATTTGAGGTTAGATCCATTTCAAATGGAGAGACAGGATCGATATAGTGTTACCCTTAAGTGAGGTCATTTTATACTTAATGATTTAATTAAACAATAATGTTTAATTGATTTTCCATTTTATATTTAAAGAATATTTTTCTTGCATTTTAAGATACAAAATTATTAATTAAGTTTTTATTAGTATATTTTTTTATAACAAGTTTTTATTAATTTTTTATTTACATTTACGCTTAACAAGAGAATCATCCAACTACCTCAATATGTCCAAGCTAGCAACGAATTTAAGATATACCTTGCAAAACTAGTACTAATCTAGTCAAAATTAATTTCATATAAAGAATGCGTGCATAATAGTTAATAGGAAGATGTGAAAATTTATTTTCTACTTTTTATATGAATTTTAATTTACCTTGCTTAAGGCAATGAATGGTGAATGAAAATAAAATTTGATTTCCAATTTTGATTTTGGTGTTAGATATAGAAGTTTGTTTGGTGTGTGGTTGTATTGTAGATTAAGTTGCAAATGTTGATGTTCAATTTTGTTTGAGAGATTGACATATAAAAGTTGAAGTCTCAAGCCGTTTTGGCCAATTGATAGTCAATTATGGTTTGGTGTACTCACATATAGATCATTCGTTCTTCTTTTTTCTTTTTTTTTTGGCTAATCAACTTAGGGTTTCGGATGGATTGGATTTCTATTATTTCACAACTTTAGAGTTTTTATAGAGAGAGAGAGAGATCATAAATTATGATGTGACTTGTAATATTATTCTAAATTAATATATAATATTTTTCTATCACGAACATTATAGTCTCAAAATTTTCAACATTACTTAAAAAGTTAACATTACATGGACAAGTATATGATACCTCTCCAAAAAAAAAAGTGTATGATACGTATACTCTTCCATTTCTAGCCTTGAATTTTTCAGTTTTTATTTAAAAAGGACAGAAGGCAAAGGGAAAAAAATGTAAAAACTAATTTGAGTGAAATTTTCTTGTCACTAATCAAAACAGATTTGATGCAAAATTGATGTTGGAAAAACTGAGAAACAAACGGTTAGTTTTTGCTGGTGACTCAATTGGGAGAAACCAATGGGAGTCCCTTCTTTGCATGCTCTCCTCTGCAGTTCCCAACAAAGAATCAATCTATGAAGTGAATGGTAACCCAATTACAAAGCACATGTTGTCCTTAGTCTTCAAGTTTAAGGACTACAACTGCACAGTGGAGTACTACAGGTCTCCATTTCTTGTATTGCAAAGCCGGGCCCCTTCAGGAGCTCCACAAAAAGTGAGGACAACCTTGAAATTGGATCAAATGGATTGGAGCTCTGAGAAGTGGAGAGATGCAGATGTGCTGGTCTTAAACACTGGGCATTGGTGGAGTTATGGGAAGACCATAAGAGGGTAATTTTTTCCTAGATCTTGCAGTTTCTTCTATGTGTTATTACAATTAATGGTCATTTGCATTTGGCATGAGCCTTTTGGTTTTCCTTCCGGGATCTTTAATTTTTTTCAATATAATTTCGAAATTTCAATGGGTTGGAATAATATCACGCCCTGTTTGCTTTAGAGATAATATTTTCTAAAAAATTTAGTCATTTTTCAATAGTCTTTTTCTATAAAACTATCTCATTTTCTAATGTTTGATAGCAATTTTAAATGAGTTGAAAAAAAATCTCTTAAGTTTTCTTATTTAGCTTAGTGTGAAATAGAATTATTTTTCCAAAAAAAATTTAGCGAAAAACAATCTTTAAAACTAAGGCATACTTTTTATGTTTACCGAAGATAGTTTTCCTTTTATTCATCTATTTTTATGCTACCAAACCCTGAAAAACATGAACATTTATCTTTACACAAGATTTTCTATTGAAACAAACAAATCATAAGTGTACATGGTAGTATGGGTTGATTTTATTTTTTTTATCTTTACACAAGGTTTTCCATCGAAACAAACTAAGTGTAAGTGTATACGGAGGTATGAGTTGATTTTTTTTTTTTTGAAAGATACTTACAGCATATTACTAACCCCGCAGCCCAAACTCTTTCTCCCCTAAACCCCAAAATACTTTATGCATAAAGAGATGTGAATTCAGCTACAAGGCCCTTGGCAAGTTTATTTTGAAAATAATAAAACTTGATTTAAAGATCCAACTAGCCAAAAAGCAATTTCAAAAGGTTGAATTGGAGTGCATGACAATTTCTTTTGAATTTTCTTTTTAAATTAGACATGTAAGAGTCATGTTAGGGATACTAAAAATTTTAGAGAAAAAAACAATCTTACAAAATGATGTCACAAATTTAATTCTAACATTGATTCATTATGTTCACCAATTACATTTATTATCATTTCAATTTGAAATTTCTAAAGGTGAAATTCATATGTAACCAAAAGTTAGTTTGATAATATACAATATGACTTGTGACTGTACGATAAAATGGAATCTTTGAAATATTTTGAACTGGTTCTACTTTATCGGGTACATGTCATATCAATGTAGATAGTTTTTGGATAGAATTTCTTTTCTGATGAGTAGTTTCTGGATATTAAAGTGATGAATGACATATATGCTAATAACAGCATTTTGTCAGATAAGTCTCTCTTTTTTTCCTCCTTGAACCTATTAATGGTTGAGTATCTTGGGTCTCCTTGACTTATAATTCAATAGGAAATGGACTTTACATCCTCTCATCTCTATTCTTTAGATTATAATTGAAATGAGATTTTTCTGTATATGAGTTCAATCAACAAGTCTTGTCTCTACTTTTGCCCTAACATTTGTGAAGTGAAAAGATGGCATGAAAGATAATGCTAATTGTAGCTAGCGTGGCAGAGTCACTACGTACCAGTTACTTATGCAAGACATGCCTTTAGTCATGCTTTAGTTTTGATTGTAATAGACCCCATTTATTCCCTTCTTTTTTTCTTTTTCTTTTTGGTTCAGGGGTTGTTACTTTCAGGAAGGTACAGAGGTGAAAATGGATATGAATGTAGAACATGCATATCAGAGATCAATAGAGACTGTGGCGAACTGGATACAAACCGAACTAAATTCTAGCAAGACCCAAGTTTTCTTTCGCACATACTCACCGGTACATTTCAGGTTTGTTTTTTTCCTTAAACAACATAATCTTTTCAGTATTCTACAACCTACATGTATTCCTTTTCCTTTACCTTTTCTTGTTAAAAAAAAAAAAAAGATACCATGTAGAAATAGAATAAAGAAAATAAAATAAAGTAAAGAGACAAAACTAAAACAAGAGAATGCAAGGAATTAACATGATTTGGCCTGACGGTCTATGTTCACAACATAAAGTCCTTAATATATAGCTGCATCTATATTCCAAGTAAGATTAAGATTATTTTGCTTACATTCAAAGTAGAATTAGAAATAAGGAATATGAATAATGTACTTGAGCCTTGACTAAGATTGGACCTTAATATCTTTAATACTTGTGAAGTAGTCTTATATGCCTCCTAGTTGGGGAGCTAATTAAATTGCAATATTATGTATTATACAGAGGAGGGGATTGGAAGACTGGTGGAAACTGTCACTTGGAGACACTTCCAGAACTGGGATCCTCATTGTCACCTTCTGATTCTTGGGATATAGTCAAAATAGCCAATTCTGTATTATCAGCTCACTTGAACACATCAGAAGCACTGAAAGTTGAGGTATTGAATATAACCCATATGACTGCACAGAGGAGAGATGGACATTCATCTATATATTATCAAGATCCTAAGAAAGGCCCTGCACCTCTCCATCGCCAGGATTGCAGTCATTGGTGTCTGCCTGGAGTTCCGGATACATGGAATGAGCTCCTCTATGCGTTATTTGTTAAGCATGTGACGACTAGCTCCTGTAACTCATCAAGGTTTTAGGTGCAAGTATGATTGATGAAGAAAGCCTCTTATTTATATGGCAACAAGATAAAGTACTGGACATTTATGCATAGGGTATTCAAATTCCTGAAAAATGACCAAAGGAAAGAAAAGATACTTTGACAGTTGGAAGAGTTTTGCAGCAAGGTTAATTTGAAAACCAGTCTTAGTTCTTGATATTGATAGAGAGATCAGACAATGAGAATATTGGATTTTAAATAAAGAAGCACAGTTCAAGGATTTTTGGAATAAAGACGCAACATTATAGAGAAACACTCACACATGGGGCATTTTTTTGTAATTACTAAAGATGGTGTACAATTCTTTGGGGGGAAATTATGTAATTAACAAAGTTATGTATTTCATAACTTTTATCAAGGACCAACATTTTGTTCTTTATAAAAAAAAAAAAAATTATGAATCTTAAAATTCCTACTTTTCCTGTTGAGAGAATAGTAATAAGGAAAAAAAATTTCTATATAAAATAATGGTATGAAGGTAGGATCCTGTTTGCAGTATGCTCACTTAAGAATGGTCAGCATAATATGTAATATTGTAATTTAACTTGGTATTTTTGGCCCTGCAAGGTGGTTTCCTACTGTCCTACTCTATTTGATTGCTTACAGAAAAGAAAATGCCTATTTCCAATTTTCCATGGACAGGAAATTTAATGGGAGGAGTGTCTATCTAATTGTTTTGTTTGTACCCTCTTTTGATCTCAAAACTAATGAAAAATTTGCCCACTAGCAAATAAATCTGGCTACCTTTCCTACCATTCTATTCTATGGTTCTTGTTAAAAGTAGAAAGTAGTTGTGTTTCTATAGTCGCACTGCACAGTACACCACTTTTTTATTTTTATGTGCAGAAAATTAAAATTTGAACTTTTATCCAACATCTATATTATTATTATTATTTTGGTGAAACAAACTATTAAGTAGCATACAATTTTAGGACTTTGTCAATGAGGGCTCCAAGCAATGACCTAATAAGTAGCATAGATCTAAAATCAAAGAGAGAACAAGGAACTCACACTATAAGCAACTAGGCAATTGAAGTATTGTGTTTGATCCTTTAATTTGTACCTCATGATATGTGAGAAGAACCAAGATTCAAATCTTCCTTCCACAAAAATATAAGGGTAATTCAACTACCTATCATAAACTATTATATGATTTGTAATTGTTAACGTGTGTATAGTATTGTGGGCTTGGCCCAACTAGATTACTTACTTGTTAGCACGCATTGTACTACATTCTTACTTATACTGCACTCATATTTACTTGTACTGCACTCATATACCTCCTATATAAAGGCACTCATGTATATTGTTTCAGTAAGAAATACAATACTATTGAATTCAGTATTTCTAACATAGTATCAGAGCCACTGCTCTGACCTTTTTTTTAGCAGTCTTGTCTTTTATTGGTGTTACTCCATTCTCAACATCGCTTACGCCGTCACAACAACTGCTGCAGCCTTTCGCCGTTGAACCTTCGATGCCTTCCAGACATCATCCTTGGGTTCCGGACCTGTAGCAGTCATCATTGAGGAGTTTTACACTGCAAAGACCACTACCTCTTTCCGCACCGCCGCAACACTTGCTCCGATCAGTTTTCTGAAGGTACCACTGAGATCGTCTTGCACCGATCTACAACTTGATGGAAGCCGTGAAGCCATTAAAGCCTGCACGTGCTGCTCGAAGATCCTGCGTTGCATCCCATGTGCCTCACGCACCGTCTTCAGTTCCAGCTGACGTCAACCCGTGACGTCATCAGTGCCACGTCAACCCTAGCTTACGTTAACATCTAGCCACTTGCTAACGACAGCGACACGTCATCTTGCTGACGTCATCATCTCGGACCGTTGACCGGCGTTGACTTTAACCATTGACTTTTTGCAGTCCAGGTTCTTCTTACTTAGTTTTTCACGTAAATTTCATTTTTGCAGCATGTTTTTGCATATTGTGTCTCTAAATGGATAAAAATGATGTTTTTCTTCCTCGCCCCATCAATACTGTATTGGAGGGGACTAAGAATTACTTATCTTGGTCTCAAGCAATACGCAGTTTCTTAAGGGTCGCATGCTCTGGCATTATTGTACTAGTGCAATCACTATTCCTGTGAAGGGGCAAGTGAAGAAGATACTGCCTTCTTCAGTCGCATGATTGAATGGATAGTCGCAATCACATGATCCTCACATGGATTCGAAACACTTCTATTCCCTTCATCTCCAATCTGCTAGGCAGCTTTGATGATGTGAAATCAGCATGGGATATGTTGGTTAAAAGATACTCTACTACTCACGGATCCATGAAATATCAGTTAGTGGTTGAATTGCATCAACTCCTATGGTACTGTACATCATCTAACCTGTCCAGGTACCTCTCAACAAAATGGCCGAGCTGAACGCAAACTTCGTCATATTCTTGACACTGTTCATGCTCTTCTTCTTTCTGCCAAAGTTCCTCCCCCATTTTGGGGTGAAGCTGCTCTCCATGCTGTTCACACTATTAACCTCATTCCAAGCATTGTCATCCATAATTAAACTCCATATAAGCACCTCTTTGGGTCACCCCCTAACTATTATCACCTTCGCTCCTTTGGATCTGCTTGTTTCGTTCTTCTTCAGCCTCATGAGCACAACAAACTTGAGCCTCGATCTAGACTTTGCTGTTTCCTTGGTTATGGCGAAACACAAAAGAGGTATCGGTGTTATAATCCTGTCTCTCATTGTCTTCGTGTTTCTCGTAATGTTGTCTTTTGGGAACACCGCTTGTTTGTTAAACTCTTTCATTTTCATTCTTCCCTAACTACCTTACCTGTACTCAAAGTCTTTCTAGAAGAGTCTCATATTCCTTCTCCAAATCCTTTTGATCCTCCTTTGGACTTCTCTATTCAACCTCCAAATCTTTTTTATGCTTCTTCTGGACAGGTCGAAGATGAACAGGTTGATGACAAGCTACCCCAACTTGAGCCTGAGTTCCCTGCTCCTACTCTGCCAGAAGATCCTCCACAAGACCTTCTACCTTGTCACTCAACCCGGATAAGATCCATTCCTACACATTTACTTGATTATCATTGTTACACTGCCCTTGCTACACTCCACGAGCCTCAAACCTATCTTGAGGTCTCCACTGACCCTTTATGGCAAATTGCAATGAAAGAGAAACTTAATGCATTAACCAAAAACCATACTTGGGATATGGTTACTCTCCCTCTTAAATAGTCTATCGTTGGTTGTAAGTGAATCTACAAGATTAAGACTCGCTCTGATGGGTCCATTGAGCGCTATAAAGCTCGTCTTGTTGCAAAATATTTTACACAGGAGTATGGGATTGATTATGAAGAGACCTTTGCTCCAGTTGCTCGCATCTCATCTATTCGTGCCCTCCTGGCTGTTGCTGCTGCTGAAAAATGGGATTTTTTTCAAATGGATGTTAAAAATGCATTCCTTAATGGGGATTTAAGTGAAAAAGTTTACATGCAACCTCCTCCAGGTCTCTCTATTGAATCAAACAAGATTTTCCACCTTCGACGTGCATTGTATGGTCTTAAACAAGCTCCACAAGCTTGGTTTGCAAAATTTAGCTCTACCATCTTTTGCTTGGGTTACACTGCCAGTTCTTATGATGCTGCCTTATTTCTTCGTCGCACTGATAAAGACACCATTTTACTTCTCCTCTATGTGAATGATATGATCATAACTAGTGATAACCTTAATGGCATACAAGAACTCAAGGATTTCCTCAGTCAGTAGTTTGAGATGAAAGATCTTGGACACCTTAGCTATTTCTTGGGTCTTGAAATCACTCATTCCTTAGATGGTCTTTATATTACTCAAGCCAAGTATGCCTCTAACCTTTTGTCTCGTGCTGGACTCACTGACAGCAAGACTATTGACACCCTAGTTGAACTTACTGTGCATCTGACTCCCTCGGGGGGGAGGGGGCAGAAACCATGTCTAATCCCCCTCTTTACAGACGATTGGTTGGCAGCCTAGTCTATCTCACAGTTACTTATCTAGACATTTCCTATGTTGTTCATCAGGTTAGCCAGTATTTGTCTACTCCACAGTCGACTCACTATGTTGTTGTTCTGGGCATTCTTCGATACTTGAAAGGCACTCTCTTCCATGGCCTTTTCTACTCAGCTCAGTCTCCTTTTGTACTCCGTGCATTCTCTGATGCTGATTGGGCAGGAGATCCCATTGATCGTAGGTCCACAACTGGTTATTGTTTTCTCCTTGGCTCTTCCTTGATTTCCTGGCGAAGTAAGAAACAACCTTTGTGGCCCGCTCCAGTACTGAAGTAGAATATCGTGCTCTTGCTAATACCACATCTGAGCTCCTTTGGCTACGATGGCTTCTTAAGGACTTAGGTGTGTCTACGTCATTTGCTACTCCTCTTTATTGTGATAATCAAGTGCCATTCACATTGCTCACAATAATGTCTTCCATGAATGGACTAAATATATCGAGATTGATTGTCATTTTATCCATTATGATCTTGTTCATGGTGCTCTCAAGCTCTTCTCCGTCCCTTCCAAAGATCAACTTGCAGACATCTTCACCAAGTCTCATTCTAAGGGACGCCTTCGTGATTTAGTTGACAACCTCAAGTTGGTTTCATATCCACCTTAAGGTTGAGGGGGCTGTTAACGTGTGTATAGTATTGTGGGCTTGGCCCAATTAGATTACTTACTTGTATAGCACACATTGTACTACACTCTTACTTGTACTGCATTCATATGCCTCCTATATAAAGACAATCATGTATATTGTTTCAGTGAAAAATACAATACTATTGAATTCAGTATTTCTAACAGTAATATTACTCTAAATTAGTATATAATTTTTGTCTATCATGAAAAATTGGACTCAAAATTTTCAAAACTACTTAATAAGTTGTGACATTACGTAGATAACTGTATGATACCTATACTTTTCCATTTATAGTCTTGTATTTTTCAGTTTTCATTTAAAGGACATAAGGTGAAGGAAAAAAATGTAAAACTAATTTGTGTGTAATCAAAATAGATTTAATGCAAAACTGATGTTGAAAAAAATAAAAAATGAGATACAAATGGTTAGTTTTTGCTAGTGACTCAATTGGGAGAAACCAATTGGAGTCCCTCTACATGCTCTCCTCTGCAGTTCCCAACAAAGATTCAATCTATGAAGTAAGTGAATGGAAGCCCAATTACAAAACACATGTTGTTCTTAGTCTTCAAGTTTAAGGATTATGTTGGGAGACCACAATTTAACTCCCTACAACCACTCTAAAAACAAGCCCGCAGGACATGATGTCGCGTGCCATAAAAGATTTGAGTGTGTTTTCTTCATCACTAATTGGTTTTGAGGTGAAATGACACAGTTTACAATTCAATAAATGGTATTAGAGCCAAGGTCATGAGTTCGAGTCACGGAAGTGTTATTATGAGAGAAGAATTGTTGGGGTACCACAATTTGACTCCCTATAACCACTTTAAAAATAGGCACTCCAAGAGCTCCACAAAAACTGAGGGCAACTTTTGTATTGGATCAAATGGATTGGAGCTCGAAGAAGTGAAGAAGATGTAGATGTGCTAGTCTTAAACACTGGGGCATTGGTAGAATTATGGGAAGACCATAAGAGGGTAATTTAATCCTCTAACAGTTTCTTCCATTTGCTATTACAATTAATGGTCATTTGCATTTGGCATGAGCCTTATGGTTTTTTCCTTCCTGGATCTTTAATTTTTTCATTATAAATTCGAAATTTCAATGGTTTTTTTTTTTTAAATAATAAAAGTTGATTTAAGAGGCTTGCGAGAGCCATGTTAAGAATACCACAAATTTTAGTACATTCATCTTACAATTTGATGTCACTAATTTAATCCCAATATTTATTTATTTATATTTTATTAAAATAATAATTATTATTATATTATTAGGTTGTTAAAGTGGCAGTAATTACATTTATGGTCACACCAATTTATAACATTTTTGTAGTAAAATTGGTGGTAAGTTTAGAATTTACCAAGGTGAAATTTATATGTGACCAAAAGTTTGTATAATGCTATATGTGGTCTTTTTGTTGTCAAACAGCAGGATTTTTGGAAATATTTAGAAAAAAAGTACCGAGCCAAACTTATTTAGTTATGTAACAATGTTTTTGGAATTCAAATTTTTCAAACTTTTGTTTGAAATGAAACTCAAGTATATCAATCTTGAGTTCTAAACATTATGGCAATCTAATCATATATAATACTTGAAACTCGAGTTTGGTAAACACAATTTTTACTTGAAACTCGAGTTTGTTGTAATGTACTAAATAACCAAATAAGTTTAGTTGTGTCATATAGCAAATTTTTTCTAAAATTATACTATTTAGCAAATTTTTCCTAAAATTATGCTATTTAGCATATTTTACCTGCTATATGTCGTGGTCACTTGTGACTGCATCATAAAATGGAGTCCGAAAACTGAAGCTCCATGATATTTTAACCACGCCGAAGCGTAAAATCCAAGCTACCCACAACACAACGCTGCCGGTTAATCTGGTTTTTTTTGGTCTGTAAAAATTAGTGCTCTAGGCTTCACCGCTTGAGCTTTCAGACTTCAGAGACTTCTTTTATTTATAACTACAAAAAAGCGCAGAAACCCAGTCTCAGAGACACACCCACGCACAAAAATGGCGGAGACCGTGGTGCAACCAAGCCGATCGAGGGACCTCGACAAGCTCCTTCTCCGCCCCGGCAATATTATCGGCAATAACTTCGATCCTGGCCAAGAAGTAAACCCTCTTTATTCTTTTCTATGTGACATTTTGTCAAACACTTGGTGTGCAATTTCTTTTGCTATTATAACTATGGCTATTTATCATCTTTTTGAAATTTGCTTTCTGGGTTTTTTTGTTGGTTGGTGGTAGTTGAGAGACGACCTTGCAGAATATGTAAAAGTGTTAGTGGTAGGGGCTGGTGGATTGGGATGTGAGTTGTTAAAGGACTTAGCTTTATCTGGTTTCAAAAATCTCGAGGTTATAGACATGGACACGATCGAGGTCACCAATCTCAATCGCCAATTCCTCTTTAGGTAAATTATTGTTCTGTTAAGTTCCATGAATTTTTGTTTCTTTGTTATTGTTATTATTTTGTGGTTTAATTTGTCTCTATCGAAGCTTATCATTATTATTCCCCAATGTTTTAATTTTTACTCTTTAAGATAGAGTAAATGGATGACACCCTTTGTCATGGGTTATTTAGAAGATGGTGGAGCACATGGGCTAAGTAGGTAATTTTTTTTTGTTTATGTTACTGTTATGGGTCTCTTTGCCTGTTGGAGTTGTCATATTATTTGATTGATTTTATTCATATCTGTATATATGTGTGTGTGTGTTATATGTATATATGTATGTATGCAAACATGTATGTATTGATTGGTATGTAACACACTTGTCCAATGAGTTTTGCCTATTAGGAAAGATAAAACAAGACAAACCCTCCTATTTGCCTATTATCTCTTTGTGTGTTGCCTATTTGAGAAGGGGTAGTTAATTTGGGATTAGCAAAATATTTATATTGATATACATCTAGAGGTGAGTATACTTTATTTGCCCTTGTTTAGGTTAGGGCCTATAAATGATTATAAGCAGTAAGCCAAAGTAATCTGCAATCATTGCATTTGCTCTGACATCATTCCATTTGATGTTTACTACATTTAGTGCCCTATGCAAATAGCTCCAACAATTTTTCTTGGTTAATGTGTGCTATATTATATTTCACATTTGCTTTTCAATATCTAGTTCAGAACTAATTTCTAACATTGGCTAATTCTATTTAAGATTTGAAGATGTTGGTAAGCCAAAAGCTGAAGTTGCTGCAAAGCGCGTCATGGAAAGAATTAGCGGTGTGAATATCAAGCCACATTATTGCCGGATTGAAGAAAAAGACATTGATTTTTATAGTGATTTTAGTATAATTGTTCTTGGTCTTGATTCAATTGAAGCTCGGAGCTACATCAATGCTGTAGCTTGTAGTTTTCTAGGTATGTAGCCATAACCCATCCAATTTTATAAGTTTCGGTAATCAGGTACAACTTAATTTTGGTTATCTCAATTGCTACATTATTTTATTGGTTTTTTACTTTTCTTATAAACTTATATGTAAAAGCAAATGCCAAAAGACTTACATGAGCCTTGGCATTGGCAGACAGCCTCCTTAAATTTCCTGCTGGGTTCATAAGGTATCATTCCAGAAGTGACTAGTTGTTAATTAACTCTGCTTGAGCTGATTTGCTTTGTCTCATTGTTGTTTGGAAATTTAGAGTATGACTCTGATGATAAACCCCGAGATGAAACAATCAAACCTTTGGTAGATGGTGGGACTGAAGGTTTCAAGGGCCATGCTAGGGTTATTATACCAGGGGTCACGCCGTGCTTTGAGTGCACCATCTGGCTTTTCCCCCCTCAAGTAAAGTTCCCCTTATGCACCCTTGCTGAAACTCCTAGAACTGCTGCTCATTGTATTGAATATGCCCACCTAATCAAGTGGGATGAGGTAATAAATTACTCACCATTTTGTTCTCCCTTTTCCAAAGTGTGTATTTTATGTTAATTCTTTGTTATCATCTAAACATGCATCGTATTTGTAGGTTCATAGTGGAAAGACTTTTGATCCAGATGACCCAGAGCATATGAAGTGGATCTATAATGAGGTTAATAGAATCCAGTTATTTGCCGACATTTTTTTTTTTTAAAGTTACTTACCAACTTCTTTCTTTATATTGATTTCTGTTTGTGGCCATCTCACTGTTGCTACCCATATCCTGTAGGCTGTCAAGAGAGCTGAGCTTTTCGGCATTCCAGGAGTCACGTTTTCTCTTACTCAGGTATTTGTAATTGTATAGCCCGGGATGTCAATTCCCCAAAAGCTTTACTTTCACTCTATTTTATGCCCAAGTACTGTGTGGTTTGTCTAAGATGTTCTTTGGTTATCTTATATTTTAAAAAAATGGTTTTCATCTCTTTATTATTGTGAGAATGCTTGTGAAAATAGTATTTAGCTTTTGATTAACATTTTTTCCAAATATTTTAAAGAATTCATTGTAAAAATAAAGTCAGAGTCAAAGTTTCAGATATCTAAATTGTTATTTAAGTGGATTCACCTTACTGTTTACAGGGGGTTGTGAAGAACATTATTCCAGCTATTGCTTCCACTAATGCAATTGTATCAGCTGCATGTGCACTTGAAGCTTTGAAGATTACAACAGGATGCAGCAAAACTCTATCAAACTATTTAACGTGGGTCATAATTTTCCTATTATTTTTTCTTAGCAAACAATGCCTTATAATCTTGTCCTTGATGTGGTGATATCCTTTGATGATAGATATATGTATAGGAACATGGTTGCATGCATAATCATCATACCAAGATTAGAGCTTTTTGATACTTGACAGGTCATGTGTCTTAAATTGTATGTGTTTAGACTTTGGAGGCTGAACATAGTACCATTAAGGGTGGATGTCCCTGAAGTTGTCTCATTTGATATGTTTATTCTACTTAATTGGTATTTTCCTATTGCATAACAATTTTTAAACTATTTGAAGCTTCATCTATTTTCACTACAATTTATGTGTCTCTCTTGGATTCTACCCTGTGGATTATTGATTCAAGATAATCATATTGGTCAGTTTTGTGTCTCCTAGAAGCCTGTTTGGTGTAGCTTTTTTTTGGCTTATTTGGGTTATATACGACTTTTCAAAACTTAGTTCTTTCTGGGTATACTTTTTCCTAACATGTTTTTTAAGTCAGATAAACCTATGGAAGTAAGCTATACCAAACAAGTCATTAAAACCCCTTGTTAATTGGTACTCTAATTTTGTTAAAACACGCCTAAATTTGTGTGTGTGTGTGTGTTTTCTTTTCTAAAATATTAATCTAATTTTATTGATGGCTCTAACTTTGCCCTGTCTGTTCCATTGGCAAACTTATTATTTTTTTTCTAATCAATTATTTGGAAAACTTATAAACTGATTTAAACCTTTGTAGGTATAATGGGGCAGAAGGGCTTCACACTAAAGTAACTGAATTTGTAAGAGACAAGGACTGTCTTGTATGTGGCCCAGGTGTTCTTATTGAGCTGGAAACTACGGTTACTCTGCAAAAGGTAATTTTAGTTTACACTGTTAAATTATGGACGCAACAATGTTCTCTGTTCTTAATTTATTGTTCTTGCTTTTCCATATTTGATGTTTGGATGCTGTTTTATCTGGTACAGAATCATTGAACATGCTTGGTTTGGTTGTACATTCCTTCTTTATGCATTAGTTTGAGAAGAAGAACCAAGTGGGTGATTTATTTAGTTTGCAGTTAATACCTTTAGTGAAGTTGCTTGATCCTAGAAGCTAGCCATTAATAAAATGAAATTCCCACTTGAACCTGTTGAGTCCAAAAGCAATAGCCAACCTGAATTAAACTAAGGTCTACCTGTTTGACTCTTTGTAGACCTTGATTTTTCCTCTTCTATTGATGCTGATTTGGATCCTCTGGAAGTTTATTTCTAGCTGTGACCTTGTCTTCTTTTGGCGCTTGAGATGCCCATTAAAAATGATTTCAGCTCAGGAAAAAATAACTTTGCCTGAAAATTTCACACTTCATGATTGGGGGGGAGGATGGGGGGGAGATGGTTTTGTTGAATCATTTATTGATGAGATAGGTTGATGAGCGTGATAAATATGGAAGGAAACATATTACTCAACAATGAGTTTGAGGAAATACTTTGTCAATAAAAAGATATTGTAACATTAACAAAAGTTTACTAATTATTGATAAAAAAAATTGTCCAAAAGTTAATATTAAGTGTAATTAGTAGGAATGCACTAGATGGAGTGCTCCTTTCATTTTCTATATTAGGTGAATTTTATTCTTCATCATTAGATACAGTGGGGATAGAGTGGATATGCTTTTTGAGACTCTAGGTATTGCACGTGAATCTTTCTGTTCATAGGATTGATGTGTGCCTTTATGCTTCCTTCAGAGAAAGGTGAGGTAAAGAGAAAAGTTAAGAAAGAAAGAAAGAAAGATGATTCTTTCCTCACGTTTGGCAGGGTGGGTAGAAAAGATATGCTTTTCTTAGCAATTTCTTTTCTTTGCCTTAGCTCTTTCTAGGAGCCAGATATATTTGAAATAATTTGAACTCTGAATCATCTCTTTTGAATGCTAGTACCAAGGCATATTTCCAAATCTAGGGATAGACCCACTTTCCAAGTTCAACAAGTGTTATAGCTGGAATTTGTTTTTTAAATCTAAAGCTTTGTTACGAGAAACGATTAACTTTTTGATTTTTTTGCTTACAACAAGTGGGGATGACAGGATCGGCGATTTGAACTCAAATTCTCATATATGGGATAACTAGAAAATGCCACTGAACTACAAGACTCTTAACAACAAGCTAAACTTTAGATTGCCCTTTTGTCGTTCTTTTTTAGCTGGAATTTCAAATGCATTGTAAAAAACACAAATCTTTTAACCTCAGAGTGATATATGTTTGTTTTCTTAATTATAGCAACTTCTTTTCACCGGCCATGCATCTCTTGTTTATTTCATGTTATACATTTTAGTGTTGAACAATAGTTGTATTGTGTCACTACATAAATGGTACATCTCAAATTTCCATTCGTCAAAGTCATTACACAGAAGTTGATAGAGTAAATGGTGTACAATCTCAAATTCACTATCATCAAAATTGGTGCTCTACTTTTCTTCACATCTATCAAAACAAAATGAATGGTAGTAAGTGCATGAGCAAGATAATTACATTTTGATTTTCAGCTGTCTTTGCTATTTTATGCTTGTCCTAATTTACTTTCTTTTTTTTGGCACAGTTCATTGACCTACTCGAAAAGCATCCTGATCTGCTATTATCAAAAGCTAGTGTCACATGCCAAGGGAGCAGCCTGTATATGCAGGCACCTCCGGTACTGGAAGAGATGACCCGATCAAACCTAAATCTTCCACTTTTTGACCTAATGGGTAAAACTTCAAGGGGTACAATCCATGTGACCGGTACAACCAGCAAGAACGATACGAAGACCTCTGTACTGAGAAAATTACGTGTTTTTTTTAAGGGAGTTGATGGGGTTACAGACATGGATATGGCTGGCGGGGCATAACTTATGTAATGCTTCTCAATTTACTTTTGAAGCCAGAAGTTGTTAAAGCCTTTAAAACATCCTCTCCATCTCTCTCCATTCCCTTGAAAATTAGAGCAGTCAAAGGTAAAAGCAGATGAGGCTAGGTTGAATTCCATTTGATTCTGTAAAAATTTTCCATAGATGACTGTTCTATAGAACATTTGAAGTGGTGAATTTGAACCAAAAAATGAATTTACACAGTTCTTAAGTTTTATTTATTGACTAACTCGGAGTACATGCCCAACTTACAATTCCCATGATGGACATTTGGATTCTTTTTTCACTTTTAATGTATTATATATATTGTATGTTGTAAAACAGCCCATCCAAGACCTCCAGAATTTTGAAGAGCACAGAACTTTCTCAACCCATTTCTTGTCTCTGATCCAGCAATAACAGAACAAGTTCCCTGTATCATTCTCCAGATTGCATAAGGGGCCTCTCAGATGGTCAAAACAATTGCTAACACCTCTTAATTGACCAAGAAAAATCCCTTTTGCCGTTTCAACTCTTACGGGTAAAAGGAGTGCCTTTCCATCAACTTGTCCTCAGTACTCCAATGTACCAAAACCAGAATTTGCCAACTAAAAGTCTATTTGGATATCACTTATTGCTGAAAACTAATAATACTGTAGCAAAATAATTTTAAAATATATAAATAGTGCCGTGAAATTCAGTTTAGAAGTTATATTTGTTAAAAGAGGTACTTGCAGGTCTCGTGAATAGTATACAAGACCCATCCAAAGAAACGCAGATGTGGATAGCAACTAAACCCAGCCTTACACGGTTCTATGCCCATCTTTAACCCCAGCAGGCACCTCCTGTTGTGAAGTATCAGCTCCAGCCTCTACACACCATAGTCTCGTAAGTTTAGTATATTAATAATTAAGAACATAATGCGCACTTTTAAAGTTTATATATTAAAGTTCCTCCCCAATATGCTTTTGACTCTAAATTGCAAAAGTTTAAAGTTGTGCACAGTTTTGTGCACAATCTGGTGGGCCACACTGTGGATCTAATGATTATAATCGAATCCCCATATCACGTGAGGGCGGTTAATGATGATAGCTGTAATGAAGACTGAAGAGCAAAGAGCATAATTATGAAACAGGGAAGAGATGTCAAATTTAAGTAAAAAAAATAGCAAAGTATCCAAGGCCGCAAAACAATTATGTTGAACAAAAATTACCCAACAAAGAATTACTCACAAGTCGGGTACTTTATAATTTGATTGCTCTTTAGGTCAAATTTGTTGGTATCAATAGGTCTTTATTTTGTGTAAACGGGATTCGATCCTTAATTTTTTATTTAATCACAAAAAATTTCACCATTGAGCTAAACCTTAATTATAAAGGTTCAAAATAATTTGAAAAAATGAGCTTGACAAGGACTGAAAAGTCCCAAGATTGCAGAATTTCTCCAAAGGTAGAAAAAAAAATGAAATTGACATACAGCCAACAAGCCCTTTGGGACAGACAGGACTCACATGGGAGGCAGACTGCCAAGCCCTTTTGAATGTTCACAGCCACTCACTTTTAGTACTGACTCTTATGTAGTAAAAATCTTTCTTGCTGAAGGAAGAGGATGAGGCACTTTTGTGTTGGGTCCTTATATTTTTGCCTCTATTTCACGTGCGTCTGCTTAGCAATTAAGTTACATTTTCCTTTTTTTTTTTTGGTCTTACGGCATTGTTTATGGACCACCAAACCTATAAAAAACACAGCAATCACTTATTGCTATAGTGTTTTGTGTTTTAAAAATTATTTTGATACAATGTTTTCAGTAATAAATTTTCAATTTTTAGCAAAATAAGCGATATCTAAACAGACCCTTAGTACCTAGCTTCAAAGCGGAAAAAAAAATAGAAAAGAAGACCAAAATAGTAGTTAAATATGCTAATTTTAGTTTATTTCATTTCCCCATTAATCCACATCCAAAAGTACCTAAGGAAGATTTTCATTGGGATTAATAAAAGCAGGCCAAACCTTAGCTATTGGAATCATTTATGTTCTGAGCAACAACAAAATGAAAAACAAAAATAGCATAGAGACATGTTCATAGCTAAAATAATAATTAATTCACCATTTCATTGATTAACATCTAAAATCCCCCAACTCCGCAATTATCATAATTGATTCCTGATAAAGGACTGATTAGACATTGACCATACATTTTTGCAGATATATCATTACCTTCTGTCATCAAATTGCCAATCGTAACTAGGATCCAACATCAACAAAATAAGGAAGAATTGGAAGAGGAATAGGCAAACTCCTAACTACCATCTAGCAATTGCACTCCAAGATATAATGAAAGTCCCAATAGATAGTGCTTATTCAATGATACAATTAATAACAAAAGAGATATCCATGCACCATAATATTAAAACGAAACGGTCCCTTAGCCAGCCAGCACCATACATTGACATTTGACACCCATAATTCAGAATTTGCTTTCCGGAGAAGTGTAAAGTACTAGCAGATGAGGCATGCTGTGTTTAAAGAAGAAATGGAAAATGAGTTGATTAAACAAGTTAATTCATGCATGTATTTGATCCAGTACTAGTAGGCCAGAGTAGTCACTTTCTACTGCTTCATTGAGTCATTGACACCTCTTCTCTGTCTCACAAAAGATGAAAAATGAAAAAAAGATAGCATATATCCTCACAATGGTCCTCCAAACTCATGCAGAGCTGTACCAACAGTTTCATTCTTCTTAATTATGACTATTGGCCCACATAACAAGGTTTTCACTGTTCAAACAAAGATGCACTGTAGCAAATGAATCTGATTGACCAATTGCTTTAACTAATTATTAGTCCATTGGTATTACTTGCATACGTCTTTTAATTCCCACCTTTCGATTTAAATAAAAGCATGCGGTCCTAATAATCCTATTCTTCCATATATCACTATCATTTTATCTTATTTAAGTTGTTCATAAGAAGGTAAGGCTTTCCTATTCGGAGAATATTCACCAAATTTTTAGATCTATGAAATGCAAAAATAAAGAAAATATATGTAATAAAAAAATAATTATACAAGACAATATTTACATGATCTGGTAATTTGTTTACATTCACAGAGTTGAAGTCAAACATTAAAACCTATTGTTCCGTGAACTAAGCCTCAGAAAACTTCTCATTAAAAACCATAGTTTTTCTATATTAGACTGAATCATAATCCAGATCAAATACAAATAAATTTCACATAGCCAAACATCTTAATTATTTGCCATTACCCTTATTAGGATATTAGCTAAGGAACTATTATATTTTCATACAAATTTATGTCATTATTAGTGTATATACTATGTACACGTGTAATATGAATTATGAACCGTACCTTATGCCATTTGGGGGGGGAAAAAAAAAAAGATGAGAGGGAGCACTCATTTACAACCAAGAGTGGTAGAGATTGAGTCTATCCTAATTAGATATCTGGGTGTAGGTTGTTGCCGGCTGGTCCTCATCTCTTTCTTCAACTGGATAATATCTTAACACACTTCCATGAGCTTTGTGGGTTCGTAGGACTTGTCCAGATTGGCCAACTAGACCATGACCCCACCATTGCACATGCACATCCCTACTAGACCATATACTTCAACTTACCTATCCCTGCCTTCCTTTCCCTATTTAAACCCTTTATCCCCATTGAGTTTGGAGAAAAGAGAGAGAGAAAAAAAAAATACCACAAAAGTGAAGAACAATAGAACACCAAAACACACAAACAGGGTCTAGTTTGAGTAGAAAGTGTCTATGGAAGTAGAAGATGATTTATTTTTTGCAGACTTAAGCAAGCAAATCTCTCTTTTAATCATGGATGACGACGAGGAAGACCCGGCTGCAAATTGTCCTTCAGTTTCTCTCCAGGTTCTTAGTTCTTCATTTTGTGTATATATATATATGTAGACACTTGTATTTTCTTGTGCTATAAGTGACCTTGTTTACTTCTTTTTTCAACTTATTTGGTTACTAAATGAGTGTGGCTGAATTTTCAGGATTTTTCTCGAGCAATCCAACCACCTACACAATTACCTCCATTTCTTTGTCATGAACAAACTTGCAAAAGAGAAAGCAAAGGAACTGGAGTTTTCATCCCCCAATTGTCACAGACGAGAAGGAAGCAGAGGCAAGGAAGATTTCCTTCTTACAACACAAAGTCCCATAGACAGCCTGATAATACTAGGATGGTTTCCCAAGTGTCCTCGAAGTATTCTTTTAAGCCAAAAAAAGTTCGAGGACAGAAAGACCATCATGAAGCGTAGGATTCAGATTCAATAATCTCTACTAATTAATTATTCTTTGCCTAAAATGTGCTAAGGCAAGGATCTTGTGAAATTTAAGGTTTATATATATGTGGTGATCATGTACATGGAAAAGCTATATATATATATATATATATATATAAGGTTCCTAGAGAGATCCACCACTCCCAACTGTGGACAATGGACATGTATGGTGGTTAATTATTGAGCTTGATAGAGAATAAGCTTTTGTATTGCTCATTTAAGGCTATTGATCAATTTAATTTATTTAGTGTTGGTGTATTAAGCTGAACAGATTGACTATTGGTAGCACTAAATTGTGGATCTTGTGAGAATGAACACTTTTTCAACAATGAGCAATTTGTTAAAGAAACTAGCTGTTGAGCCTAAACTTTCAGTCTTTTTCTTTCTTAATCATTTTCTTGATTTTGGTTGGCAAATATGGAATCATTCTCCTTCATGTAAAGATTTAGATGAGGTTAACTACATTGGCATGTTGAATCTCCAACACGAAGCTAAGAGAAGATTTTTTTTATTCACTAGGAAAAAATAAAACAAAGATGCTTATAGTTATAACATACAAGTATCAGCTTTTGCCTTTTGAGCAATTTGCTGGTTATTGTGATACAACCTAAAAGAATACAAAGATACCATGATTGTCAATATAAGCTCCTGTTCATTATTGGATTCCATTAGGGCCATCAACAAGCTGCACAATTGAAGGCATCAAACTTTGAAATTTACCTTTAATCATGACATTATTAGTTTGTTCTCTCCTTCCACCCTTTTTTTTTGAAACTCTAGTGTGAAATGATTAGGTGGTTTGACATATAATTACCATACTCTCTCAACTTTTAATTATTTCTTGCATTCCTCTCATCCTCTGTTTATTCCCACTAACAGCAAAAATTTCTCGCATGGAAAATGTTTTGTACAACTAAAATCTTTCACAAGCGAGTCCCCATTTTTCCTACCGGTTCTAATCATTTAAAAGTTAATAAGAAAAATAGTACTATATATAACATATTAACTATGAAATTAGATACAAATCTTTCGTCACACCTTTGTATTTCACTCCATGCTCCATCAATCATAATTTGTCATATATTCGTTTTTTATAAAATTGTATTCCTATTAAATATATGTGAAACCTCACATAAGTTGAAGGTGTACATCACAAAACATAAGCTTGAAATCCTCCCACATTTAGTTTATTTGGTTTAATTACACTAAATGATTAGCAATAATAGAAATAAAAATAAAAAGAGGGGGGTTATGATTGATGAAAGATGCATTAACATAAGCTACTCTATTAGGCTTTTGTTAAAAAAAACTTATTTAAAAAATAAAACAGATATTAAACTATTAAGACAAGTATGATGCTTGAGATCGAATATCACAATTAAATCTTATTTAGAACTCAAAGAAACACTCACAAATGGGGTGGTGGACCCAAGAAATGCTGAAGCTATAGCTAGGGTCCAAAGCTAAAGATAGCAAGATCTAGTAGTACTTAATCAGTTAGTTAATTGAGGACTCCTACTTGAATGTTTTTGAAAACATAGTACACTTCAAATTTTATTTAGAACTCGCAAATTGGGTGGACCCAAGTAGAGTGCTGTTGCTAGAGCTACAGTACAAAGTTATAGCTAACAAGATCTGGTAGTACTTAATTAGTTAGTGGGAAAAAAAAGTAATAAGGTGCTTTAACGAATTGGTTTAGAAAAAAATACTTTTAGAAATTTATTATGAGAAATTGAAAAAGATTATTATTATTTTTTTGACAATTTTTTATATTTCTCGTAAACATGGTATAAAAAATTTTCAAAAATAATTAGTAATAAATACCTTAAAGACACTCATTAACCAAATCGTTAGTTAATCAAATTATTATACTTGAAATCAAGTTTTGAAAACATAATATCATTTAATATTTCTATTGATGATAGCAAATTCATTCATAAAAAGTAATTGAATTTTACGTAGGTTATTTAACCTACCATAATCCTCCTCCTCCTTCTAAACTCAAGACTGGGTGTAAAAATAAAATATATGACACTTTCAATTGATGTGCTCTGAGGGAAAAACTTCATTCTCCCCCACCCCGTCTCCCCCACATCAATTGATGTGCTCTAAGGCTATTATACATGAAGGTATCTTTCTTTCCAGCATTGCATCTCATCAAGTCATTTCAATTTTGCTGTCATATTCAAGTTCTTTTTCCCCCCTAACATCATGTTTTCCATTTTCTTTGGGTCATCTCTCTCTGTACCATTTCTCACATAATTTTTAATTTCAGTCACCCAATTGTCAATCCCTCATATCACATGACACATTTATGGTGGGAACCAGTGTGTGAAGAACTGGACCCCAAACTTAGATGCCTACTATCTGTACTTGTTTACCTGAAATGATTTTTTTTTTTTCCCAAACTAAATTATTGAAGTCATAATTTGTCAAAGGATTCCTTATCATCACAGAGAAGAGTAAAGGAAAAATAAATAAATAAAGCAAAAGATAAAGATATTCTTAATGGAATATTTGCTTTGATTGGTTTTGAAATCTAGTACTACGCTATACTAGCTAGCTCCCACTTATACAGGCCATATAATACATACTTCAAACAATTGCAAAATCATTTTGAAGGACAAAATGAATCTAGTGGGTGTCCACACCTTTTTTTTAATTTTTCTTCATAGCTTTACACACAGGCAATTGGTACGAGGCTGATTCAGAAAGTGTAAAGAAGTATGCACCATAGAGGCATAGACCTTAAAACAGACCACAATGATGCAGCATTTGAACTCATTTGGAAAGAACAAAGCCATATATCTTGGCCTTTAATAACCTCCAACTTCGTATCATCATGTCTAATCACATTGACGAGAGAATTGATTTGAGGCCACAACTAACATTGAATTATCTAGTAAGCCTAGAGAATGTAGCTGTCCCAATAATGTCTTATCATGTGTTAGGGATGGGATGGGATGTGTGATGTGTCACGTTGAAGAAAAATAAAAATCTGCTAGGCTCATTGTAAGGTCACACCGAGGAGCAGTATGTAAAATGGTGAATTCAATGGATCCAATTATATACAATGGATTGCAGACTCAGCCGCCAGATTTCTCAAGTAAAAATGAATCACTATTACCATCATACCATGAAGAAAATAAATGCACCGAATCCGTTAGCTAGAAGAGACTTTCACTTTAGTTCTTTCAATCATGTTAAAAGATCAGGCAATCAAGTTGCCCACCATTTAGCTCTCTAAGTCCGGCTGTGAGCTACAGGTCTGGTTTGATACCGTTCTTGAAGATATAGCTCCCCTAGTTGTTCATGATGCTTTGTAAGCTATTTAGTGTCTCTTAATAAAGTTTGCCTTAAGGGCAGTTAACTCAAAAAAAAAAAAAAAAAAACCATAATTTTGTTATTTTTGATAGTCTGCATGTGAACATTTGTTGGTTCTATTTTGTTACAATGTCAAATTATACTAGGAGAGGATTTGTCCCAGTGGCAGCTCTAGGAATGTTTCTCAGGGTATTTTTGGGTAAGTTTGTTCTGTTACAATTTTATTTTAAAGATTTTAGTTCAAATTTTTTTTTTTTAGCTTTTTTCTTTTTGCTTGAAAGCAATTTTATAAATACTATTTTGAACGGTTTCGGTTTGTTTAGTGGAACAAAATATTTCGGTACCGATCTATTTCGACATACCATTTCAAGGTGTTTCGAGGTTTCTAAAAAAAATTAAAAATAATATATATTTATATTTTCTTATACAACATAAAATTATTGATCCAAATAAGTAAACCTCAAATAAAACAAATTATTTAAGCTTCGTTTGGTACACTCATTCAAACACATGTTTTCAATTTTTAAGTACATGTACCAAACACCTTCTTCGTTTTTTTATTTTTTTATTTTACACTCAAATCATTTAGTTATTACATAACAATTATTGTTTTAAAATATTAAAACATAAATATGTAATTAAATAATGAAAGCAACAACCAAAAATAGTACAATAAATGTATATTATATTGGGAAGAGGTAAGACTCAATAAGTAAGTTTGAAATCAACTTTTTGTTAGCTTTTTGAGTTTTGTCATTTCCCAAGCTTTGTCACGTGGGTGGAGTCAACAAACTAAAAGTCTAAAAGGTAAACTAAAGAAAAAACTTGACAAAGCAAAAATTAGAGTAAAAAACAAAAGAAGAGGCAGACTAGCAGAGCATCTGAGATGAAGCAAAAGAAGGGGTGACCTCTGCAAGGATGTTCCTAATTTTTTTGAGAGTGTTCCTAATTTTTTTAAGGGTAGATAAATTAATAAAATTGAAAATTATTATATATAATTTTTTTTTCAGGTGACGGTAGTCGTGGGCCACCCTGGCCTGAAGATGGCGTCGCCACTGATTTGTCCTCAAAAGTTCTATTTAGTCCACGAAAGTCATTTTTCTACCCCAAAAAAAAAAAAAATATATATATATATATATATATAGACACACACACAAAATAAGGTCAAAATAAAGTTATATTAAATATAATTTTAGGCAATATTACACTATATTTTTTTAAAAAAAAAATAGCACCTAGTGCCACACACGTCATATTGGTATGTTCTAGGTCTAATAATTGTAGGTATCTCCGCTAAACTACAAAACAAAATAATAAATTATGCTTAATTTATTAGTGATAAACACTTGTCTCCTACAATTATAATTTTCATCATATTGAACGAAAAGAGTTAAATTTTTTTTTTTTTTTTAAAGCAGGGGTATGTCAGAAATTTGTATTTTTCCTTAAATTTGATAAAATCTTAATAGGAGGGGACAAAGAGCTTGTTACCAATGAAACAGGTGAGATATTGCTCAATTTTGAAATTTAGAGAGACATTCCAGCTGATTTTTAAAGAATGGGAAAAGTGCAATTTGCCGCCAATATATATATACATACACACACACATTTTAATGGTTGATTGTTGCTTGTTGTTGATGGCTATATAGTATATATATATATATACACACATTTTGATGGTTGATTGTTGCTTGCTGTTGATGGCTTAAGTGGGTGATGGCTGATACAAACTTGAAATGGCTGGCACCTTCAAGATTGATGAGTGATTGGAACTTGAAATCGTCTACAATAACTTCAATTTGATGGCTTGATGCTCAGCCAATGATCATCTACAAAGTTCCCATAGAAAAACTTATTCCGTATCGCGAAATATCAAATTACGTGGCAGTAAATAACTTTTTTTTTTTTTGAGAGTTTCAACTTGTAGTGTTTGCTTCTGATGATGCTTTTTATCATCAGACCAAAACACCAATTGGTTTTTGGTGTAGGCAGAGATTGACCCCCAGATCTTTTACTTAACCATCAGAGACTTTACCGATTAAGCTAACTAGAACCCACAGCAGTAAATAACATTTTTATTACGTTTGTTTCTCAAAAAAAAAAAAAAAAAACATTTGGTTTTAATAATGTTTGGCTCTAATTTTTCTTTTCCCAGAATACTAGAAGGTAGATTATATTTTTTTAGAGAGTAGAAGAGATTATATTTGGAAAGAACTTTTAATTTCAATCATCTTTAGCCACAAAGTCTTATACTGCATTACTTTTAAAGTAATAACAATTCCCACTTTAATTCGTTGAGAAAATGAACCACCAAAGAACTAATTCCAAATTTTCATTCACATTACTGTAATCCTTTCTAAAAACCAAATTAAGACAAATATATACGTACCATGAAACTCCTTTTATAAGTTTGAACTTATCAAAAACAATGAACCCCTTCTAGAAAGTGAGAATATATATATATTAAATATATTATATGAACTTCATCTCCTTTGCTTAAATAAACTAAAAGCACCTCTGGATTTCTTTTAAGCATATTATTATTTTTAAAAAAATAGATGCATATTAAAATTTCTATCCAATTAGTTATATATTACTAAAATTTACTCTTATATTTTCTTCAATGCCTCAAAAATAAATATATCATTCAAATAAAAGTCCAAATCTTCTATTTCACTCTTCTTGCTCCACTATATACTCCATAAATAAAAACATGTCACATGTCCATCTAATTTATTAAATGCTAAATTTATACCTTCTATTATTTCAATTTCCTAAATAATATATTTTTATTTGTGGAGTATATAATGGAGCAAGAAGAGTGGAACAGAAAATTTGGACTCCTATAAATGACTCAAGCTGAATGGTACTACTAATCACATTCAATTATTCCTAGACTATTGGTTTTCATAGGAAAAAGATTCAGACAGACCCAAACAAAATCAAAGTGGACCGAACGGATCGAAGGAGACTAAATGGATGGACCAAAGTGGACCATTTGGACCAAAAAGACCGATGTCAATTGAAGTGGACCGTTTGGACTGAATGGACCAAAATGTTTTTTTTTTTTTTTTTGAGAATCAAGTCTGGAAAGTCTTATTAATAAAATGGCAAATCAAAAATTACAAATGGACTAACGTTTGGTGGAACATGCTCTATCCAAACTAATAAAGAAAAAGAAACAATTGCTCTCTTAGCCAAAATTCTGGGCTGCACAATTGCCCTGTCACCTAGTGTGAGAGAAAGAAAAGGTTCGAAGCGAACCTACAATAGACACTGTATCTTTTACAATTTCTCCAATGGATGAGTGGCCCCAATCTATAGCCCGCAACGCCCTACACACCACCTCAGAATCGCCTTCTAGTATTTTAGAGGATAAGCCCAACTCCATGGCAAATTTTGCTGCTCTTCTCGCAGCTAAAGCCTCTAGCATTTCCACAGAGCTCGGGTAGAAAAAAATTTAGCTAAAGCAATAATCACTTCCCCCCTTGCATCTCTAACAATAACCCTAATCCCCGCTTCCCCCAAGTCAGTGAAAACAACCCCATCATAGTTCATTTTATACATGCCTTCCTTTGGTGGTTGCCATTTAACATTTTCCTTGGGTTGCTTTAGTTTGTTCAACGGACATTTAGATTGGAAGTCCGAGAGATACATATTTACAGCTTCAAAAATTTTGTCACTCAGCAAACCTTTCTCATTTAATCACAACCTATTTCTATGATTCCAAATAAACCACACCACCACACCAAATAGGTCTAGCCTCTGAACCCGCTGTCCTAACAAGTTAATCAACTCTTGCAAATCTTGAATTTGGGAATGCTCTGTTCGGACCCAGCTGAAACAAGGAGCCCACACATGATTGATCTTCTCACAACCCCAAATAGCATGGAATATGGATTCTTGTTCCGATAGGCAGGCACTGCATCTTGCATCCTTAATTATTCTTTGTTTCTTCAAATTCCCTTTTGTGGGTAATGCATTGGAACAAATACGCCAAAGAAAGTTTTTTATTTTATTAGGAACATGAAGCTTCCAAATCTTTTTCCAAAAGGACTTTTGGTGCAACAGGTCTGAACTTGATGCATTACTAACATTTGCTTCCTCACAAAGTTTTTGATAACCTGCTTTGATAGGGTACTCACCATCTAGATTATCAGGCCATATAATGCGATCACATTGATCTGTCCAACATAGGGGAATGGCTTTGATCCGGTCTACCTCAAAAACTAGGAAATTTTGATTTACCAAGTTCTGATCCCAAAAGTGAGTAGCCGGATTGATGAGAGTAGCAACCTTAGCACCATCCAACTCTGGCCTACATGGAGAAACAATTTTGGCAAATCCCTTCCCAGGCAACCAATTATCCTTATAGATGTCTATGCTTTTGCCATTGCCTATTTTCCATTTCATGCCCAGAGATATCACCTTCCTCGATTTAAGGATGCTTTGCCATGCGTAAGACCCCGTAGCTGCTGATGCTTCGAAAATTGACACCCTAGGAAAGTACTTCGCTTTAAAAAACCCTATAAAACAGTGAGGATTTGTCCTTCAACAACCTCCAAACATGTTTTGCCAACATTGCATCATTAAACCTCCCCAAATCTTTGAACCCCATCCCTCCTTCTGATTTGGGCTTGCAAAGAATCTCCCATTTTTTCCAATGGATTTTCCGTTGCTCCCCCTTTTACCCCCAAAAAAACTTTCGAATTAAAGCCTCAATTTCATCACAAAGACCAACTGGTAATTTAAAGCAGCCCATGGCAAATGTAGGAATCACTTACATCACTACTTTAAGCAAAATCTCTCTCCCCGCTTGAGACAATATCTTCTCTTTCCACCCTTAGAGTTTACTCCATACTCTTTCCTTTATGAAGTTGAGGCTCGCCTTCTTATTCCTCCCAACCACAGCTGGTAAGCTAAGATATTTCCCATACTCTTTCACTTCCGAAACTTGTAAGAAGTTTGAGATTAAGGCCTTTGTCTCTTCATTCACTGCTTTGCTAAAAAAGATATTTGTCTTCTCCCGATTAAGCTTTTGGCCTAAAGCTTGTTCATACAAAGACAAAATATCTTGGACAGCTTGTAAATCTGACATAATAGCTCTACAAAATAATAAAATGTCATCTGCAAAAAATAAATGTGAGATCCTTGGACCTCTTTTGCACAAAGAAAAACCCCTTATACTACCATTAGAGGCTGCCTGCTAAAGCATTCTATTCAATCCTTCTAAACACAAAAAAAAGAGGTACGGAGACAATGAGTCACCTTGTCTTATTCCCCTTGATGGCCTAATATCCCCCCTAGGCTTTCCATTCACCAAAATTGAATAAGACACGGTGCTAATACACTCATAAACAAGAGAAACCCACTTTTCACAAAAACCCAATTTCTCCATAATCTTCACCAGAAAACTCCATTCCACTCAATCATATGCCTTACTCATGTCTAACTTCATTGCCATAAAACCCAATTTCTTGGATTTCTGATTCTTCATATGATGTAAGGTCTCAAAGGCAATCAATATGTTATCAGAGATTGCTTTACTAGTTTGAAAGGCACTTTGAGTCACTGAAATAATACTGGGTAAAAATATTCTTAAGTCTATTTGCAATAACTTTAGAAATAAGCTTATAAAGAATATTACACAGTGCAATTGGATGATATTCAAAAACTCTTACCGGGATTTTAACCTTTGGAATGAGAGTAATATAGGTCCGATTTATTGAGGAAGAGATGGAGCCCGTGTTGAGACAAGTAAGGACCGCATCAGCCACTTCATCCCAATGACCGGCTAGAAATGTTGGAAAAAATAATGGAGGCATGCCATTAGATCCTGGAGATTTGAAGGCTTCCATCTGAGATAGAGCAATATCCACTTCAGCTTTCTCAAAAGGAACAACAAGTGATTGATTCATCTCTTCCGTTACCACCCTAGGAGTAGCTTCAAGAGCTTCCTCTATCCAGTTTGGGGAGGATGAAGCAAATAAATTTTGATAGAAATCCACCAAGATATATGCTATTCCATTCTCATCCACACATTTCTCACCCCTAGAATTTTCCAATGCCTCAATTCTATTGCGCCGATATCTGTGAGTAGCTCTACTATGGAAGTATCGTGTATTTCTGTCCCTTTCATGCAGCCACAATGCTCTAAATCTTTGTTTCCACATTTTTTCTTCTTTTGATAATAAACCATTTATCTCTTTTTTCAGTCTAATCACCCGGTTTATGGACATTCCTGCTATCGTCTCCTTTTCTGCCTTTCGTAAAGCAGCCTTCTTTTCCTTCAAAAGATTGGTGATGTTCCCAATCGCCATCCTACTCCACCATTTGAGTTTAGTTTGACAATGACTGATCTTACCTTCCACCTAAGTCATTGATTCACCCGGAACATTAAAAAGCCAAGCTGATTCTACCGTATCTCTGCAACCATCCTCCTCCAACCACATATGTTCAAACCTCCATGGCTTATACCTGCTTCTTGGAATACCATTGAGGCAAATAAGAATTGGTTTGTGATTGGACGACCCATACTCCAAATTAATTACTTTGGTGGAAATTTGTCAAGCCATTCCATTGCTACAACCGCTCTATCCAACCTCTCCCATATTGTAGAACCATCTGGATGCCCATTACACCATGTAGATTTCCCCCCTACAAAGCCAAGGTCCCGAAATCCACACTCATCCAATACCTCTCTAAACTCCTCCATTTGTCTAGTTGGTCTTTGCCTTCCTCCTAACTTCTCATGACTTCGAGTAATTTCATTAAAATCCCCTACACAAAGCCAAGGAACTGTATTTCTGCTTCTTAATCTTCTCAAGCAGGACCAAGAGGTGGTGAATTCTTGTATCCGACTCCCCATAAAACACCGTGAACCTCCACTCATCCTCCTTTCCCTTATTCAAAATGCCATCTATGTGGTTTGGAGAGAGGGTACCAAGAAAAAAATCGACATCCTTCTTCCCAAAAATTACAATCCCCCCTCCTCTCGTATCTCTACGTACTTCAATCATACCCCCAAAATTCAACCTAACTTGAATATCTTCTAGCCTAGCTTTGTCCAGCCATGTTTCAGCTACAAACACAACTGAGTGATCTTTTGCTCAGATTAAATCCCCAAGCTCTTGCTCTATCAATAAGTTCTCAAGCCCTCGACAGTTCCAACATAGGAGATTCACTGCTCCTAGCGGGGCTGACTAATAGCCTCTACCATTGAATAAGCTTTTTGACTATTGTGAGCAACCAATCTTCTTTTGTTTGGTACATCACTAGTGTCAACCTCCATGAAAGCACATTTGGAGAGAGAAACATCTTTTCCCTTAGTCTGATTACCATCATTCTACACTCCACAAACTACTCGTGTCCATGTTTTTTTTCTTGATTGCCCTTCATTACCCTCACAACCATTCTTTCCTCCTTATGAATCGGTTTTGGAGGCTTGTTTTATTTTAGATGACATAAGGTTTAAGTTATCCACGTGAATAACACCTACCTCCATCCCGGTTTTAAACATAGTAGATAACTTGTGGGCTGATTTTAGGTTAGACATATCCATGTGTACCTGATTTTGGTTGGCCGCCACACCCCTTGCATTACTTTCAGAGATATCAAAGCTATTTAATTCCGTATCAATCTCTTTTATTTGGTCTTCAAATGGATTTCCCTTATTTCCACTAATTAATCCGTTGTTTCCGTTATCCATTGCATTCAAAACTTCAGCCTTTTTTGGAATGGACATAATGGGTGCATTAATTGTTTCCAAAATTTCCTCCACAATGTCAGCCGTTTCCTTCTCCAACTCTTTCGTTGTCTGAGCACCAGCCGGCCCAACCTCACAGCACGCCTAAGCTTCTTTCTTGGTCACCAGACTTGTAGATTATGAACCTCCCTTCTTCCTAGACTCATAAAAACCAGGCACAACCACCACTGGTTTTCGTCTCGATTGGGATGGCGGAGCTCTTATCCATGGACCATACTCCCTCTCCCTACTAGCTAGAGTTCCGCCACTTTCAATCCACTTCTCACAGTCCTTATCGGAGTGGTCCAAACAGCCACACTAGTAACATATATTGGGAAGACGTTCATACTTGAAATTTACCCAACAGTCTTCGTCATCCTCAATGGATAGTATTCGGCCCCTACACAGAGGTACAAAAATATCAATGCGCACCCGAACTTTGAAGAAACTGCCTCTATCCACCTCATTATCATTTGACTTATGATCCACTACACTGATTACTTCACAAAGTTCCTCAGCCACATTTTTGCTCAGATAACTAATAGGAATATTGTGCACTTGGACCCATATTGACATTGAATTAAGACTCAATTCATGCACTGGAGTGGTGTTGTCCAACCATTGAAGCACAACTAGATGTCGGTCAAAACTCCAAGGTTCACTTGTCAAAATTTTGTTCACCTCTTCCACATCATCAAACTCAAATAGCATCGTTTGCTCGCTTGCATCTCGAACTTTAAATCCCTTTTTGGCTCTCCACAACGGACTGAAAGTCCTTACAATGGCTTCTATATTCAACACTCTCTTAGTCAAAAATTTGGCCACAAGAGTGTTAAGGGGAAAATTTTGATGTTCTCAAATAGAATATGGGGTAGCCAAGCCAAAACTTGACAATGGGCTCTTGAAACAAAGCCCAAGGGCTTTCGATGTTGCGTAAGTCCGCCCAAGCAAGAGATGGAGGCCGCACCCTAACAAGAAGACAATAATAAAGCACAATAAACATGTTACTATTGTTAGTTTGTTATATTATTAGTCCTTTTTACAGCGTCATAATTCAAATCAGTCTTCCAGAGGTAAAGGTGAAATTACACAAAAGTCCAGAATTTAATAATTAAATAAATTTATGAAGGTATTTAATCCTAGGGGTCCTTGTATGTCTCGGTTAAGGGAAATTATAGTACCTTTAGCCATCATTACATCAATGTTAGGAAAAATATTATATCCTTCATCATAATAACAATAAACAAGGATTAAATGCTTCATTGTTACAAATAAAAGAGGAAAAATAGGATGGAATGAAGGGAGAGAAAGGTCCCCAGCTCAGTGCAGCAAGTATTAAACTAAGATTTTGGTGAGTGTATAATTATAAGGCATGAATAAGGTAAATGTGGGCTATTTTGAGTGAGTGAGATGGAATTAACACCAAGATCAAGGCTTTTTGTGAGTAGTAGGCTATTGTGACCAGTTGGGAGACGTTTTTGAGATGTGACTATGTAAAGGGGAGGAAAGAATATTTGAGGTTAGATGAGTGTGGGTTGAGGATGATGAGTGGTGAGCTTGAGGGAAGCGAAACCACTAGTAAAAATAACAAATAGATCAGGAGTTTCAGAGGGAGTGATTGTTGTGCATTATGGTTAGTTATGGGTCGTTTATAGAGTAGGAAGGTGTAAGCAAGGTGGAGAATGTTGGTGTTATGGTGACTATAGGTTGAGAAAGGTTGTGAGTGAGCTCAAGGGAGCTTGGGAAGCTTCAAGAAAACTTAAGAGAGACTGAGTTTCTGCATAATGTAGTTAATGACAGAAATTTTTAGAGAAGCTTGGTCCCCCGCCCCCCCTTAGGGGCTGGAGTGGTTTGCATTTTATAGAGAGGATTAGAGCAAGTATTAATTAGCTAAATCCAAAAAAAACGTAGGTCTGATTTAGGGGAGGAAGACAACTGAATTAATAACCTGGATTTGGCCTAAAAATGGAAGATTTGTTTTTGGGGCTGTTTTGCTTCTTTGGGCAATGTCACACATGGGTAGTATTTGGGGTAATCTTGCATTAAATGCTAAGATTGCTGAGATTATGTTCAGGCAATGGGATTAAAGCAAGTATTAAGGAAGAATCCTAGTGCAGCAACTGAGATTTGGTCCCTAGGAAGTAGGATTCAACACCCTAAGCCAAATGTCAAAGTTTAAGTCCACGTCAGAGGGTTCCACTAGAGATCTCTTTATGCCCTCCAACCACATGTTCCCAATTTTTCCCTTTAGGATTCATGGGCTTGGTACATGAATCATATCTTGAACGTTTTTTACATTTATAGCATCAATTTGTTGAAGTTTGGATAATTTGGTTTCAGCTCCCCTTCCGCTCGAGGTACAGCTTTGAGGAAAATGATGGAGTTAATCACCCTTTAGACTTCAGCTAATATGATGGCTCTCTGGCACTGTTCACGTCAGGTAGAGGGTGGCAAAAAATTGATGGGACAGCTCATAGTTCATCCTTAAAGGCTTGGTTCTCTTGTTGGGGTCTCTAGTTATTTTTTTGGTTAGGGATGAACAAGGGCTGGTTGCCCTCTATCGTGCCTCTTGCTAGGACTTTTTTGGGCTGGAACTTTGCTCCATTTCAGCACTTGTAGTTGGGCCACATGACCCTTTCTTTGCTTGGGCTTGTTCTCTACTCCATGAGATTCTTGGACCTACAAAATAGGCATTAAACACATGTTTTGCCATGGATTTTTTACTCCTCATGGGCTTTAGTTGTTAGTAGAAATAAAATGAATCCATGAGCTTTAATAAATATTTATGATAGATTTTGGGTATTAATTCTCATGAGTTTTAAATAACAACTTGTTTAGTTTCTCATAATTTTTACTATGGATTACTTTGTAGATGATATTTTCATTGGGGCTTTTTTAAATAATGGCCTCCAATATTGTTTTTGAGAATAATATTAATTGTGGGTTTTAAATAAATATTGTAACAACCACTATAATGGAATAATGTGATGTTCTCATGAGTTTCTCTAATGGACATGTAGGATGAATAATTACCATGAGTTTTGATAATAAATATTATGAATGTTGTGATGTAAGATAGATAGCAAACATGAGTTTATAATATGAAATAAATAAATGTCATGAGTCTAATAATCATATCTATCCATGGACTTTTATAAGATGATCGCCATGGGTTTTGAGAGTAGATAATTCATAAATTCCATGAGCTTATAATATTATAGTAATAGGTTTAAGAATCCAAAGTATTGTTCACTATTGGACTTTTAAGTGGATAATTATGATATAGTATTTTTCAAAGTGTTAATAACCTTGGGCTTTTGATAGAATAGTGCCAAGTAGTTAGCTTGGGCTTTTAATAGTGCTGACGCAAGTTGGGTTTTTGATATTGCCAATGAAAATTGGGCTTTGATATTGCCAATGAAGATTAGGCTTTAAATATTGCCAGCGAGAACTGAGCTTTGATATTGCCAATGAGAATTGGGATTTAAATATTGCCAGTGAGAACTGGGTTTTGATATTGCCAATGAGAATTGGGTTTTGATGTTGCCAATAAAAATTGGGCTTTAATATTGTCAATGAGAATTGGGTTTTGATATTGCCAATGAGAAATGGGATTTGGATATTGCCATGAGTTTAAATCATGGGCTTTTCGAATATTGCCAAGCATAAGTATCATTGGGCGTTAAATAGAATATGATGTGTGTATTGGGTTCATAGGGCCGGTTTTGGGCTTAGCTAAATAATAATAATAAATTTGGATAAAATATGAGTTTTTGGGCTTTTTGTGATAGTTTATATCATGACCCAATTTAGATAATGAGATATGAAATATTTGTAATTAATGGAATAATAGAGCAAAAATATTTGGGAAAACCCAATAACTTGTTAGTGGTATAAATGGGTGGTGCTCAAATAGAATTAGGTGTAAAAAAAAGTACTCTAACAAAGAGTAACCTCTCGATTATCCCTATTTTTCTTCACCGATAGTTTGCCTCCTTCCCTCTCATTGAGTGACAAATTGCGCCAGTGCTTCGTTAAACTCTCCATGTTTCCTAATAGTGTTTCCCACACCCCAAAGAATGAAAAACCCACAAGCCCTACTGATAATACTATATTACCTTAAGGGACCCAGAAACCTCACAAGAAGGGACAATATCTTCTACAACCTAGGAAACAAGAGTCCAAGACCCCTCCCTAGAGACAGAGAAACCTGAGTGACCAAAATGTTATGTTGATGTAGCTCAACAAAAATCTAATAGAGGTGCTAAGTTTCATTTTGAACTTTATATATATATATATATATATACTAGTATATTCTCGTGCAATGCACGACTTGATAAAGATTCATATATAAGCTAAATTTTTAAAAAATAATTAAAACAAAAGTATTAACTAAATAGTAATAATAAATTCTAAAATAAGTAAGTAATTGTAATAAAAAAATTACTTTAATCTTTAATTGTTTAGATTTTGGACTTTATCAGTGTTTATCTATTTTTACATTTTAAAATTCTCTTTATGTTTTGTGTTAATTTCTTAATATGAGATATGTAATGAGTTTGATCGTTCTTATTAGGATTATGTTTAATCTATGACTTAGCCAACAACGATAATTAATTAAAAACATTTAGATTTTGGACTTTATCAGTGTTTATCTATTTTTACATTTTAAAATTCTCTTTATGTTTTGTGTTAATTTCTTAATATGAGATATGTAATGAGTTTGATCGTTCTTATTAGGATTATGTTTAATCTATGACTTAGCCAACACAGATAATTAATTAAAAAAATAGTTTTTCAATACAGATTTTTTCCTAATGATAGTCTAGTTAAATGAATCAACACACTCAAAAATTAAATACAATAACCAAAACATACACAAAAGAGTTCAAAAATTGAGAATAAATAAAAGTTTACATAAGAAAACCAAGAACTTAAATGAGTGTCCATTATTTTGCTTCTTTACAATAAAGTTCTTTTGACATAATATCCTTCACACAAATTCATAAGCAAAGAACAATAAATAAGATTAATTATTAGATTAAAACATAAGCATAAGTTGCATATTGGAAAAAAGAAGTGAAAAAAATACAATAATATGGGGTGTATTGTATGGGATTTAATTATAGGGATGATTTTGTTGTATTTTATATATATTAAGCAATGACTTTTTTTATATATATTAAGTTATGACTTAGATGATAAATTTTTATCTAAATTAAATTATTGTAATATCTTATCATTTAATCAAGAGTTTTGTAGCTTAATATCCTAATAAAATATTAATTCAATAAGATGCAACTTGAGGAAAAAAACAAAAACAAAAACGTGAGTTGTGTGGCATTTAAGTTTAAAAAATTTTGATGATACACTTTTAGTTTTATTTAAATTATGCCGTTGTTAAATGTTATCCATTAATTTGAGGAAATATGTCTTAACAAACAATATAAATTAATTTAATAATTAGTTGTTCTTAAAAGTTTCATAATAGACTTTTAGTTGGAGTAGAAGTCAAAATATTTTTTTATATATAGAAATAAAACGTGGGTTGTTGTCAAGGATTTTGTTTAGAATTTTTTATAATAAACTTTTAGTTTGAATAGAATTTAAATTTGCTAAAATTTAAATGATAAGTTTTATCTAAATTAAACAATTTCTAAATATTATCCATTAATTTAAGGAATTATATCATAACAAATAATATAAAATTAATCTATTAATTAGTTGTTCTTAAAATATTGATAATAGACTTTTAGTTGGAGTAGAAGTCTAAAGACAGGTTTTTTTTTAGAAAGAAAACTTGGTTGTTGTTTGGGATTAAAGTTTACAATTTGTTATAATAGAGTTTTAGTTTGAATAGAATTTAAATTTGTTGAATTTTTCTTTTTTTTTTATTGTGTAGATATAAATTTATTTCAAGAGCACTGAAGCCCAAAATTACAAATAGGCTTAGGATACTAGAAATTTATAGTTTTTCTTTTGCTCTATTCCAATATGTATGTTGTAAATTTGAAAAATTTAAATGATAAGTTTTACTTAAATTAAATTGTTGTTAAATATTATCCTTTAATTTGAGGGAATATATCCCAACAAATAATATAAAATTAATTTATTAATTAGTTAGAGCAATCACTTGGTACCTTAATTTAAGGAAATGTATTCTAACAAATAATATAAAATTAAATTACTAATTACTTAGAGTAGCTACTTGGTGCAACCATGACTACTAAACCAAACTATTATTATTATAATAATTATTATTATTATTATTGTTATTGTATGAATGAGATAAGTTCAAGTTACGTGTATCTTCACAAAACTTACACCTTTTTATGACTATTGATTTCTATTAGATCTAATGGTTAGAAATTTCTTATATCCACCTCGTCTGGCATAATTAATAGTAGTATTTTTTTTTTCTCTCTCTCCCCTATTTATTACATTTACAGTCATCTAAATGTTGAGAGGAAGAGGGAAAAAACTGCAAATTCAATGCTACCCTCTTCGAAGGTGAATATGGAGCCAGTTGCGATATTGTGGCATGAATGACAAGGAGCTCGAGGTGGCAGACCCAATCGCAGTGGCCTTAAAAGAAACTTTTATTCATTTTCTCTAAGATTCATTTAAAGAGATCAAAGACTTCTTTGATTTAGGCATGGCTATGATTTTCCTCATTTTAACTTTCCAAAATTACTGGTATTCTCACCCTTTATTTATTGATTGCTACAATTAAAACCATAGAACATGCATTTTGCGTGGAGAAGTATTTTGATAGATAACATTGTCCTTTTATATCTTTCACACTATTTTCTTTGATCACCATGGCCTTTCATATATCCTAAATAATGAGGTTGTAGTGCCACATATGTCCCATGTTTGGCTCTTATTTCTAAAACAATGCAACTCTAAAATCATCATAACAATTAACTTTGACCCAATTCTTACTGAGCTTCAATTCTCTGAATTTTGATCAAATTTTCATTGAGACTACTAGAACACCCCTATTTCATTGTTAAGTGACAGAGGACTCTAACCCGTAAAAACATGTAATAGATCGGTGTTAGATTTATATCTTAAACTAAATAATACTTCTGAATTTAACCAGCTAATTTTAACATGTAGCTCCAGTGAGTTGAGTGGGTTAGTGGAGGAGGAGGTGAGCTCAAAGAGGCCTAGGTAGATGAGGGGTGGCAATTGGTATTCGCGTGTCGGATTCGTGTCGTTTCAACTCATACGTATCCGACTATATGGGTCAACACTAACCCGACATGTTTATTAAACGGGTCAAGATTTCTCAACCTTAACACGACCCATTTATTAAATGAGTTAGTCGTGTCGACCTGTTTATCTAATTTTATCAAAATGAAGAAAAACATTTATGGAAAAACGAGCAAATAAATATTTTAAATATAAAATTCGGAACTAATGAGTAATTATATTACAAATAATCATTCAAAACTAAATCATATCTCAATATCATAAATAATCAATCACAATACATCAAAGAAAATAAACTACAACAACTAATAAGTTTATATACTTATAGTTTGAAGGGTATATTGGTAAAATTTTATTTAATTAAAGGGGTCAGACGGGTCAAACGGGTTCTATAGGTTGAACCCTAACCCAACCCGTTTATCAAACGGGTTCGTCGTGTTAACCCGAATATGACACGAACCCATTAAGCCTTAACCCATAACCTGCTAATTTCGTGTCGTGTCGTGTCGAGTTCGCAGGTCGTGTCCAATTTTGCTATCCCTAGATGAGAGAGAGAAGAAAAGAGATGAAGAAGAAGACGATGGGGAGAGAGTGGAGCTTAATGACTTTTTAATATATATATATATATAAAGGCATTAATGACTTTTAACGTGATGACATAACTTATTTTTAGAAAATTAATAACATAGCAATTAGCGTGTTATTTACCATTAAATCTAATAAAAATCAATGGTCAGGAAAATGTGCAATTCTTATTAAGTTATATCAGATGTAACTTAATAAGAGTTACACCATTTTTTTTTTTACCTTAAATTGTAAAAAAAATTACCGGTGACAAAAAAACCACTTGATTATATAATTAATATTCCAAAATTTAATGCCCACCACATTAATTTATTCTTTACTTTCCAAGATTCTATACATTCTCACCCCAAAATCCTACCTTTTTTCCTCTCTCTAAACTCACCTCTTCTCTCTCCACCATCCCTGGCCCTGGTAGGTTGCGTGGGCCATAAAATTACTAACTATCTGGATTTATGGCAATGAAAAGATTTGTTGTCACGTTTGCTAGTTAAATTGTTCTAAATGGTTTGTGGCTGTGGAAGAAAATAGCAAACCACTCCTAAAGAAACCTGTGAAAAAAAGAAGAGGGAGAAAAAAAAATTGGTTCTATCATCCATGTTCATGGCAATGGATGTGAGAAAACTTTTACTATAAATTTTCTGAGTCCAAGTTAGTTGTTTTGCGCTTCACCTTCTAATATTCTTCTTTTGCGTTCGAACATTTAAGAAACAAAACTTATAAATTCTTGATTTTAAGGGGAAATTCTCCAAAATGAAGATTCTCTGGTAGATAGAGATAAAAGAAGCTCTGAAAGGTTTGAAAGCTCACCTTTGAAATTCTTGAAACTCATTCGTCCAAGTTTTTTTCTTTTGCTGAGAAGATATATGTGGAAGTTAAAAGCAACATTGTAGTCAATAGATTAGGCGGAGGGATTGGAGCTCTGGCAGTGGAGTTAAGCTTAGAGAAAGAAAGGGAAGGACTTTTTTTTTTCTTTTTCTTTTTTGATATCAAAGGGAAGGACTTTTGGGTGAGAAGAGATACAAAGTAATTTTGGAAAGTTAAGTATAAATTAACATGGTGGCCATTAAATTTTAAATATTAATTACGTAATTTATTTCTCACCATTAGATCTTTTTATAAAGTTCGGTTAAAAAAATTGAAACTTTTGTAGAGTTATATGGAATGTAACTTGAACCCAGGCAGAAACAAAAAAGCAAGCTTCAATTATATAAAGGAGCAAGCGTGGAAAAAATTACAGGGCTGGAAGGAAAAACTTCTATCACAAGCTGGAAGGGAGATCCTAATTAAAGCAGTTGTCCAAGCTATTCCAACTTACACCATGAGTTGTTTCAAACTTCCTTTGGGGCTTTGTTCAGAAATTGAGAGCCTGATACGAAGATTTTGGTGGGGTCAAAAAAGCGAAAGGAGGAAAATTCACTAGGTGAAATGGGATACACTTTGCCTCCCAAAAAAGGAAGGTGGCATGGGATTCAAGGATCTAGCCAATTTCAACGATACTCTCTTGGCTAAGCAAGCTTGGAGATTACTTCACAATAAAGAGTCCCTCTTCTACAGAGTCTTTAAAACGAAGTTTTTTCCAAACTGTAGCATTTGGGAAGCTCAAGAATCCAACTCAAGATCACACGCTTGGCATAGCATTTTAAAGGGTAGAGATGTTCTGCTTAAGGGTACAAGATGGAGGGTAGGCTGCGGAGAGGCTATTAGCATTTGGAATGATGCATGGCTACCATCATTGGAGCACCCAAGGGTTTTATCTGATATGGTACCAGGATTTGAAGATGGGAAAGTTTCTGACCTCATCAATCCATTCACAAGAACATGGGATCTAAACTTAGTAAATGGACTTTTGCCACCTGATGAAGTTGATTTGGTCCTTAGCATCCCATTGAGCCGCACTCCGGTGGAGGACAAGATCATTTGGCCCTTCACCCCCTCAGGTAAGTATACTGTTAGCTCGGGTTCAAAATTTCTAACAAAACTAAATTCTGTGCAGATACCTACAGCCAACCAACAACAGCAAGGTGGAGTTTGGAATCAGATTTGGGGGCTCAACGTCCCAAACAAAGTGTGGAACTTTATGTGGAGAGTATGCAAGGAAGCTATACCAACAAAACATAACTTACTGAGGAGAAAGATCTTATTGGAAGATAAGTACGAGCAGTGTGGTGTGGAGGCCGAAACAGTTGTCCATGCATTGTAGGAATGTGCCACGTTAGATGAAATATGGAAGGTTGTTCCAGGCTTTGAAGATCGGAGACAACATGGGATTACAAATATTAAAGAACTGATTGAAGTAGTCCATGAAAAAAGAATGAATTTGGAACTCTTGACTATGGTGATGTGGACGATATGGCACAGACGCAACCAGCTCCGAGTCAATTCTAATGCCTTTCCTAAAGCACAAGTCCTCCAACAAGCTACCCAAGCCTTGGCCAATTTCCAGCAGAGTCAACAATCTATCACTCAGCCCACTACAGTCTCTCGACTTCAACCTCGTGCCCAATGGAGTCCGCCTCCTTCAAATTGTCTTAAACTAAATTTCAATGGAGCTGGTTTTTTCGGAGTTGGGCAAGGCTGGTCTGGGGGTGGTTGTCCATGACTGTCAAGGAAATGCGATAGCTTCATTATCTGAACAAGCCCCTCTACCATTTTCAGCAGACATAGTGGAAGCCATGGCAGCAGCAAGGGCGATGATCTTTGCACAGGAAATTGGCATTGCAGAATTTATACTCGAAGGTGATTCGGAAGTAGTGATAAACTCTCTCCAAAGCAAAGAAACCTCGCTATCTTCTTTTGGCCATCCCCTCGAGTCAGCCAAATCTACTCTTGTTACCAGCAAATGTATTGTCTTTTCCCATGTACGCAGAATTGATAATAAAATTGCTCATAACTTAGCTAGACATGCAAGCAATGTCAGAGGTTTGTCAGTGTGGGTGGAGGATGTTCCACCACACCTAATTGATGTACTTTTTGCCGATCCCAGCTGACTTCTTTTTATAAAAGCAGTAGTCCCCATTCTCAAAACAAAAAAAAAAAAAAAAAACGGCAAGTCGTTTAGTCCAAGCGGCCAAATTACTAAATCCAAAATGGCAGCATTGGGAACATCGAGTGGAAGAAGCTACAAATGTCCACTTCGCAAACTTCACACATTTTAATTTTGATTTGGCGTTTGGCGGTGGCTTTCACATGTGGGTCTGATTTGGTGACGTGGGTTTCATGTGTGATCTGATTTGGTGGATCTTGTCGACGGAGCGTTCAGAGGCGAGGCGGAGCACGAAGTGTCAGCGCCTTTGGAGAGTGAGGACTCGGCGATATATGGGTTTTGGAGCACAGCGAGCTTGATTTTCAGATTTGAGGTTTGAGTTTTTTTCTTTTTTATTGATATATGGGTGTTTGGTATTTTGTAGATAATATTTTTGATGGGTATCAATAATCAATTACAGATAAAAGTCAAACACATCACCACCGTTGCTTTCGATTACCTTTTCTCACCAACTCCATCATCATCATCATCATCATCAATGTCAAACTCCAACCTCTCTTACCTCTACCTCCTCCTCCTCCTCCTCCTCCTCCTCCTCCCTCTGCCTCTCCTCCTCATCCTCTACCTCCTAGTCCGCCCCCGCCCGGTCAAAATCCCAATCAAGAACCGCCACGTGTTCATCACCGGCGGATCCAGCGGCATTGGCCTCGCCCTGGCCCACCAGGCCGCGTCGGAGGGCGCTCGCGTCTCCATCCTCGCCCGATCCCCCGACAAGCTCGAGCAGGCGAAACAGGCGATCCAACTCTCCACCGGCATCGACGTGGCGGTCTTCGCCGCCGACGTCAGAGACTACGACGCCGTTTCCAAGGCCATCAGCGAGGCCGACCCTATCGACGTGTTGATAGTCAACCAAGGCGTGTTCGTACCGCAAGAGCTAGAGAAGCAAGAATTAGATGAGGTCAAGTTCATGATAGACGTCAATCTCATGGGCAGTTTTCACATGATCAAAGCCGCTCTACCGTCCATCAAAAACAACCGTACTGACCGTGGGCCCGCCTCGATCGCTCTCATGTCATCTCAAGCCGGTCAGGTGTAATAATAATAACTAGCATCGTCACACGCGCTACGCATATTTATCTATTGAAGTTATTGTTTAACTAACTTCTGTTTTTTTTGAAATGCGTGTAGGTGGGTATATATGGTTACACGGCATATTCAGCGAGTAAGTTTGGGCTTAGAGGTTTGGCAGAGGCGTTACAACAAGAGGTTATAGCTGATGACATTCATGTCTCTCTTATATTTCCTCCGGACACTGATACTCCTGGCTTAGTTGAAGGTGTGTATGTACATTTAACCTTAACTAACACATAGCTGGATTGCTTAGGATATTTATTGAGTTTGTAGTTCGAAAAGCTTACAAACTGAGATGGCAATTAATGTGATTGATGTCATATTGACAATCTACCTACGAGTGAGTTTAGTTGATAAAGAGTTTAAAGTAATCGCTTTTAGTATCTAAGGAACTAAAAACAATCACTTTTTAACTTTAAGTTCCGAAATTGCTCATGAACTAATGTTTATGGACCAACATTTGTATATGAGAATTACATTGTTTAAGAGGTCTCATATCAGTTTGTGCTACTCCTAGGATCACTCTGTATAGTTTGAGCCTTTGAGGCTAAAGTTTTGTGTTTTACTGCATGATAATTAATCTATAATTATTGACTGCAAGAGCTAATGATAATTAATATATAATCATCGCTTCAATCTATTTGAGAGTCCTAGAATTATACTCTTTCCAAGTGCACCATATAAGACCATGAGGAATAGTGTTCCACACATTCATGCTTTGATGGCCCTTAAATCCATTTCTCCAACAAGCTATAAGATCTTTCACAGATTAAGGGATGACCACCCAAGAGGCACCAAATAAGGAGAAAACCTAGACCAAAAATCCTTTGCAATAGCACGATGTAGCAGAAGTCCCAGGAAAAAAAAAAAGACAACCTTTCTGGGGTCTTTAGTCTTCTAGATTGCTTGCCAAGGAAAATCCACACTATAGTCTTCATGTGAAGCTTCAAGGAAAGATTTCACATCAAATTTGTGGTTCTTAGATAGTGTCCGATAGATCCTATCCATGCCTCTCCTAGAAATATGAGAAAAGTGAAGAATTTGAGAGAAATGTTCAATAGATTCAAGCTCCCAATCATTAAAAGACCAAGAGAAGGTAGGGCACCAAAGAATTTCATCTCTAGATCTATATATATATATATTGTGCAACAGTAGCATGTTTGTTAAACCACAATATTATACAAATCAGGGAAGACATTTTACTTTATTAGAACTCAATTTTATAACTGCGCTTATGGAGGATACAAGTAGTAATCTACCATGTGTGAATGCTTTAAAAAAGCCTTTCTTGTTGTATTTTCCCCCCTTTTTAAATGATAAAAAAGCTTTTCTTATTGAGCACAAAGAATTCTGGAATTGTAATCTCAAGACAACTTCACTAAACACAGAATAGCATTGAATCAGCTCTGAAACTTATAAGGTTAGATAAGATTAGATTATGCATCCATATGGTCAGATCAAAGGACCATTTAATGCAATATGTTATATCCATGTATGAAACAGCCACAAAATAAATATTATTTTTCTTCAGTCGGTAATAGGGATTGCATTAGCAAACTGACAAGGAATGATCCAGGTACACAATAAGACAAAAGGTGAAATACATGATCTTCTGGGGAGTAGTATTATAAAGACTACATAATCCATTTGCTGGGAGTCAATGCATTTGCATATCTACTGGCTTTCTGAGTAGATGTGTTGAAGAAGCTGTTCTAACTGTCCTAGTGGTTACCTGCATTCAACTACAATGGGATGTATATTTAGAAGTTTCTATTAATATAAATCACCCCACCACGCATCATGCCAAAAAAAATACGACTTCCATCCCCAACTAAGAATTTCACATATTGTGAAAATCTTTCCCTTTCTTGTTCTAATATGCTTCCACACACTCACCGTGTAAGTACTCTTAATATCAGCTGAACACCACTGATCCTCTTCTTCCCCATATTTCGCTCCCTCAAAGGGAATCCCTTTCTGTGCATTGGAAAACTCCAAAATTGGAAAATTACCATCTCTTATTGCTTTTTTAAAACGAAATTATGATTAAGATTACTATCCTCCAATAGAAAATGCATATAAAGCACTAATGTGTGTTTTATGCTCTGCTTGTTCAAGTATGATGCTATATCCAAATCTGCTGGATTCTCTCTTTGTTTGTATGTAACTGATTAGAGTTTTTGGACTGATTGCAGAAACCAAGTTAAGGCCACAACTCACCAGTATCATTGCAGCCTCCTCTGGTGCAATGAAAGCTGATGAAGTTGCCAAGATAACATTAAGTGGCATTAAATCTGGTAGCTTTATTATCCCTTGCAACTTTGAGGGTCGGTTGCTGGCTATAGCTACTGCTGGTTTAGCCCCTCAGAGATCATACCTGATGGCATTTGTTGAGATTGTTGCTGCTGGTATAGCACGTTTTGCAGCTCTGTGCTTCCAGTGGAACTGGTATGGAAGTATAGAAAAGTGGCACACACAAAATAGAAGTAAGTATTTTACAAAATGCTCTATCAAACATCAAGAGGATTGACATCTCTCACCTTGCCTTATCTTTTTTTATGAAATGGAAACTGCCTGCTTTAAAGGTGTAAAAAGGATAAGTTTGAATGCCTGACTGATCTGACATGTTTTTTGTGTGTGTGTGGGCACATCTGTGTGTGTTCATAATGCATGATATTGACAATCCATAGAAAATCTTATGCAGAAATGCCCCTAAGAACAGTATTTAGATCATAAATTTATGCATATCAGGGTCATATTTCATTTTTCTCATGACATTACTCTGTTAGTTCTTACTCCTCTTCCAGTTGGTGAATGGTTCAAATTTATGGAATTGTTGCTTTAAGTCAATGTGAGAAACTAGTCCTTTTATCAATTTATGTTTAGGTATGATTCTAAACCATTCCTTCGTTGCATAAAATGGTCCAAATTGGCTTGCTCTTTTAATTTCAGTAAGACAGTTGCTGGTTTATCATATCATTTTTACTTCTGAGAAACTTTGTTTATACTGTCTAGGTTGGTGTCTGAAGTTTTTCTGTTTCCTTGAATCTATGCAAGGCTGTATGCCTATTATTTTACCTTTTTTAATGTTCCCGGCAAAGTGGATCCATACATCTGGAATGTAACTGCATACCAAACGAAGTATGCATTTTAACTTCCAAAAAAAAAGCACTTTAGACAGCATTTAATATTTTAAAGAAGCTTGATGTGCACTGGTAACTTCTCAAGTGAACATGCGTGGTACTTAACTCTTCTTTTTTCTTGTTCTTTTTTTTTCCCCCTTTTTTTTTTAAATGGGAGGAACTTCACTCTTGAAATAAAATGTTACTATACTTTTTTACTCATTCCTAGAAGATGAAAGTGCACTTGTTTGTCACAATAGTAATGAAACAGAGTAGGGTTGAAATTTCTGTTTCAAATTATAACCTTAGGCTTTTTCACTTTTACTCTTATGTTCTATAAGATTTTGCCACTTCAGTGAAGCTTATATCATGGCATGAGGCATAATATGCATAACAATCAAAACACCAATTGCTTTAACCTCAGATATTTTTTTGGTGCACTTAATTTATATTTGAATGTTGGGAATTCTTGTTGCAAATGTAATGATATAAATTTTTTATGATCTTTTCTAGGGACTTAAAAGTTCGGTGCTTGTTGTGGTCATGAATTTCTTCAGATCACAGCTGACAGTTATGCTGATCACTACAAGTCCTTTGAGTTTCCCTGGAGTCGCTGAAAGTTGATTTCTCTCATCATTAAAGTATCATTGCTTTGGAAACTGAAGTTTTGGAATTCTTATTTTAGTATCAATCATTATATTTCTTCAGGAAGAAATTCTCTCACACTGTTGTTGGGAATTGCAGCTGTGGCATGTTGCATGAACAGATGGATTATCATGTTCTTTTTGTTCCCATTCATATTGACATATCGAGAAAGAAACAATGGGGAACTGAAATCACTTTGTGGCAGATTAGAGCCTTTTGTAATTGCAATTTTGTTTTGATCGAACTTACTTCACTCTGTTTTTTTTTTTTAATAATAAATTTAAGCAGGGTATTAGGTGTTAAATTGTCTACTGCTTATGGACTACAAATACTTACTGCTTTCCCCCCTTCTTGCTTGTAAGTTATGACCTAAAGTTATGGAGCTGTATTACAGCTTTCTATAGTTTTTTTTTTTTAGCAAAAATGCAAAACTGACTCTCTAACTTTCACTGTTTTTCATTTCAGTCCTCTAACTTTCAGTTTTGTCAATTCAATCCTCTAATTTTAAATTTTTGTCACTGTAGGATTCCGTTAAACCCCGTAATTGGGCTGCCGTTAACTTTCAATTTTTTTTTTTTTTTTCAGAGAAAAAAAAAAAAAAAAAAAAAAACCTACACAAATAGCTCTCCAAGAAGTTCCCTAATGACTCACTTTTCCCATTTCACAAAGAACTCTCCAAGAAACGTTCAACCTCTCATCACCATTGCCATTGTTTTCAAGATCCAAAATCACTTAAACCAACTATCGAAACTCACTGCCATTCCTTATTTAGGGCATGGTAGTGGTTTTGGGCTGAAGGTTTGTAGGCTGCATCGGCTATGGGTGGGTTTGATCCATAGGTTGTGGGTTTCCTTTGGGTTTGGTTCTTGGGTTTTCTTTGGGTTTGATCTTGTGTTGATTTAGTTCGTGGGTTTGTTGTGATTGATCTGGAGTGATCTAGAGCTTGGGTTCATGAGTTGTGGTGTTGATCTAAGTTAATCTTGTTGATCATGATGGTTGTTGGTCTAGGTTAATTTGGTTGATCTGGGTTAATGGTCACTATGGTGGTTGTTGGTTTAGGTTGATGGTCACATTGGTGGTTGGTTCAGTTTGGCATGGTGGTGGCGTGTTGTTTTTAGATTTGATTGTGGTGTGGTGGTGATTGTGGTTGGTTGTGTGGTGTACCTGAGGCCTTTGAACCCATCGGAATTGACCACATTTCAAAAGCCAACCATTTGCCCTTGGGATCTTGGAACATTTTCCATATTTTCTTCCACTGACATTATTTTATTAAGGGGAACACGTTTTTAATTTTTTTTTTTTTTTTTTTTTAGCATCTTTATTACTTTTGCTTTGGGAAGGTGGGTTCATCAAATTGTAAATACCACCGGATTGTAGCAACAGAGAGATTGAAAGCTCTTTTAGGATCATGTGGTGATGCCATTCACTTGCAATATGTTGTGCTTCTCGGTTTTGATTTCAGGTAAGGGGACGTCGTTCCCCTTAAATGTTTTTTTTTTTTTTTGAGATTTTTTCTTTTAATTCCGAAATTTAAAAAAAAATTAAAAAAAAAACTGAAAGTTAACAGCAACCTAGTCATAAGGTTTAACAGAATCCTGCATTAACAAAAATTAAAAATTAGAGGACTAAATTAACAAAATTGAAAATTAGAAGACTGAAATGAAAAAGAGTGAAAGTTAGAGGGTCAGTTTTGCCCTTTTTTTTTTTTTTTTTTTGAGAAACAAACACACACACACAAGGGAGAGGGAAAGGGGTTCTAATACAAAGGAACACCACAGCTCCACTCAAAAGTTATGGTAACTTTTAAGAGAAGGTGAGACAATTATACTACACATAACACACTCTCTTAAGCAATGTTGGACAATTACTCATTCTTTGAATATGTCATTAACACAGTTTTTTTTTTTTTTTTTTTTTTTTTTGCTATAAAATAACGGATTCTTTTTTTTTTCCCTTCTCTCCCTCAAATTGAGATGAATGGAAAATTATGACACTAAACCTTAAAACCACTATGCCCAATGTTTTCACTTTTTTTTCTTCTCCTTTTTTTTCCCACTCTATCAAGACTCAAATGTTTCTCTCTCTTTTTACCAGTTTCCTTTATTCTAAATTCTAATCTCATTTTTTTTATGGGTTTTTGTTTTTATATTTATAAATCTCATCTTCTTTATTTTTGAATTACTAAAAAAATGTGATTTTTAATGTACTCCATATTTTTTCTTTTTAATAATTTATTTATTTATTTATGTCGGTGTTTGAATTGTTTTCTCTATAGATCCATTTATATGGCCTTTTTTTTTTTTAATGAATGTATTTTTTATGTCTAAAATAAAAATTATTGTGCATGTGGTTTAATTAGGTAGAAGGGAAAAATATCTCAAATTGAGACGAATAAAAAATTATAAACTAAACTCAAAAAGTTTCATTGCAAGAGCATATATTATGACATTCCTTGCTTGAGAGCGATTGAGGCAGGCCCACAGTAAATACGGTTGTTTTTTATGGACAGTAAAACGGCTTTGATCATGCGAAAACTGCCAATGAGATTGACGTCTATCATGAACTTGACCTCATCCAATCCTTGCTTCTCTAACTCTTGCGGAACAAACACGCCTTGATTGACTATCAACACGTCCATAGGGTCGACCTAGCTGATGGCCTTGGAAACGACGTCGATGGCGAAGACTGCCACGTAGATGCTGGTAGAGAGGCAGATTGCTTGCTTCACCTGCTCGAGCATGTTGAGGGATCGAGCGAGGATGGAGACACGCTCGCCCTCCAACCCAACTTGGTGGGCCAGGGCGAGGCCGATGCCGCTGGATCTGCTGGTGATGATACGTGGCGGTTCTGGATTGGGATTTTGATCGGGTAATGAGTCCGTTAAGCCCATCAATTTTTTATTGTAATTTTTTATTTTACTTTTCAAAACTTTAAGATTTAATCAGTTACTTTTTAAATTATATGGTTTGATTTGATATAACTCTTAAATTAGAAGATTTAAAATGTAATTTTATCATAATTTTTTTTTTTTTTTTTTTTTTTATAAAAGTTAAATGTCTTCCATCTTTCATAGAAATCTTGCTTTAATGGGGCACAAGCTTTCATAGATATATTGTTACAACTTACAATGTCAAAGTGAATACATAATAGGACATTTGCGCCACACTATAGTTGGACATATTCTCACAAAGCTTCAGAGCTTTGAGTACACCACTTCTTTGTATACAAGCTAGCTGCTAGTTGTATGCCTAAAACTAGAGGGAACCGAGAGGGCAGAACACTACGTTATAGTTATTCCCACTAGGGCACTTATATGTGCTTTGTTTATCATCATAAGGAAAACTGTAAGCACCGGGGCACCCACCCTTGAGAAACATAGAATAATTTGTAGCTTTACAGTTTGTAATACTAGCATCGCAACAATATTCTTCGGTCTTGAATACAGTACAAGGGTTGTTACACCCACCCGGAGCTTTCAACTCAGTTGGGCAATTCCCGTTGAGATCACCTGTACAGTCTATGCTTGTGCAGTCAAGAGACGTAGAGTTAAAAACCATAGGAACATTAAACCCATTAACAAGAGAGATGTCATAGAAATCCAAGTTTTCACCTACGTCTAATCCAAATTCGGCGAGGGTGTGTGGGGGTGCACCATATCCTATGCCTTGGCATTGAAAAAGCCCACCACAGTCACCAGTTTGACATGTACCAACCCCGGATCCATTGAAACTGCACTCAGTTCGTGCCCAAATGTGACCATTATGACTTTTTGAGTTAGGCCTAACTTCGAGGCTCCAGGTTCCACCTGGGTTAATCTGCCTGCCACCACCAGGCACAGCTGCAGCCCAAATTGTGATGTTGCAATTGTTTTTTATATCAAATCTGGCTGCATAGGCTAATAAGGGAATGAAAATAAGAGTACTGACAAAGAAGTAGGAGGAGGAAATGGACAGGTTTTTGAAGGGCTTCATTTTGGAAAGTGAGAGAGATAGGCCTTGGCGTTGGCTATGGGATATGTTATGTTAAAATGTTACGCAGGTAGAGACCTACCGATTTTGGTGCCTTCTAAACTTCTTTGTTGGAAAATTTGTCTGTGTTTCTTCAATTGCGTTGGCTAATTGGCTTTGACTTGAATACTAGTCGACAAGAGAGTCCACGCGGATGCCGCGTTAAAAGTTCAAAAGTTAATATATGGGCCTTGAAAAAATATATGGGTCTTGCTTAGGGGTTGTTGGATTGATCTTGTCCTCCATTATTTACAACGTTCTCATTGTGGGCTCAAGTGATAATGTCATGTTTATTTTACATATGGTGCTTCAATTCATCTAATCTTCCTTCTTTTTATTAATCTACCTATCTAGAAAAAAAATGTTCATTTCAATAAATATATATTAATATATATCTATAAAACTGTTATAATCTATGAATGATGATTGTTTGAAAGTTACAACTTACAAGGAGAGAGATTTGATTTGAATCCAGATATAAAAAGAGAGCACGCAATACAGGTAGATTTTCACAATAAACTTGCTCCAAAAGGTAGTGATTCTAGTGTATACACCATATATATATATATATATATATATATGTTCAAAATAATTTCCAAAAAAAGAAGCCTAGTTAAGAATCTGCTAAAAAAATTCATACTTGGAAATAGCTTCTTTTTTTTTTTGCTGAATAATACTTGGAAATAGCTTATTGTTAGAGCATTAGTTTGAAGAATCTGCTAGAAGTTCATACTTTCAAATAATGATACAGATTACAAACTAACAGCATCTAAACCTATATTCTGACCAGGTCTGATTGGGACCGGACTGGTTGAGACCAGAGGCCTGTCCGGTCAGGTTTTGTCCAGGGTTTTAACAGACCGAACATACTAGTTCGGTCCTAAAAAAAAAAGAGCAAAAGACCAATGCAAATCACAAGTGTGATTACAATCCATAAGATTGATCCATTTCCGAGCCCAAATAAAAAGCCCAGTAGTAGTGCATAACCTCGCTATTTTAAGCCCAATATAAAAAACAACAAAGTGAACAAACATCATTAAATTTTCACAAAAAATCAAAGGTCGAATATCAACCGAGTGCAGCAAACCGAGCTGTTCTGCTTACTGAGTCAACACCGATTCATTCACTTCCAAATTCAATGGCCTCCACAATTCTGAAGCGAACAAGCTTCTCCTCCTCCTCTGGTCTCCGAATCGGAGGAGTGTCACTGAGGTACTTTGCGACTAAAGTTGAAGCAGGCACTGACATAGTCGCGGCAACCGCACACAATGTTTCTCTCCAAAAAGCTCGCAGCTGGGATGAAGGTGTTTCCTCCAACTTCTCCACTACACCTCTCAAAGACATTTTCAAGGTTAATGTTCACTCTAAACTTTTATAGTTTAGCGTAGATGGTGTTAGTGATGTTATGGATAAGTGCAATTAACTCTCTCTCTCTCTTTTTATGGTATTTCAGGACAAAAGAGTTGTCATCTTTGGGCTCCCTGTAAGTTACTTCTTTAACTTTGTTTGTACATTTTTTCAATTGGGTATCATTCATTTTTTAATAATTTTGCTTTGAAAATCAATGTACCCAAGTGATGGGGAACATTACAAAGAATTCTTATATAAGCAAAGGATACACAAGTGGTGGTTGACTTCTTTGTTTCTTTTTTTGGGATTGGCATGTTTGATTTCATGGGTACTTGATTTTATTCTGAAATTTGAAGCTCAACATAGTGCAAATGTTTGGTTTGATAATCATTGGAATTTGCTATTTTTGTTAGGAATTAATGTTATCCCAAATATTTTGGGATTAAGGCTTGGTTGTTATTGTTGTTGTTGTATTTGATGAGACAGAAATGATGAAGTCTCTTGATGTGGGATTTAATGTCACTGTGACTCAAATAGCCATTATAATTATAATTTGTTATTGACTCATTTATATGCTCGTACCATTTTATTGCCTTAACATTAAACCTTGGCAACTTTGTCCAACCAAAGTCTATGCTTTATCACTTTTAAAGGGTGAAGTGATGAAAACCAGTTTCTCACAATCATCACGAAGTAATGTTATTATATTGAGGCTTTAAACTTCACACAACAGTAAAGATAAAGCAGTTCTACTGATTAAAGTTCTTTCTTTGCTTTGCTTCAACAATTGTTTGCAGCAACTATTAATTGTTACTTCATTGGTTGAATGAGTATTTATTTTTTATGAACTACTCGTTCCTTGGAGTCTGAGTGTAAGAGCTTATTGGGAAGCAGGGGATTTTGATGAAATGGAATTGTGTGAAAAGAATAAGGGAAATTTACTCTTGTTATTGTTGTGTCCAAGACAGAGATGACCCCACATCAACATCTGCAATATATTGACCTCTCCTTTGTTTTTAATTTGGTGCTTTGGTGAGATGGATATATATGATTGGGATTTTCTATGTTACAGGGTGCATACACAGGAGTTTGTTCACAGCAGCATGTGCCTAGTTACAAAAATAACATTGATAAATTTAGGGCTGAAAAGGTTGATTCAATAATTTGTGTTGCTGTTAATGATCCATATGTCATGAATGCCTGGGCAGAGAAACTTCAAGCAAAAGATGCTGTAAGTTACCCCCGAGTCTTATCTCATTGTCTTCAAAATATTAACCTTAACATGTTCTGAATTTCTAACCCATTATGATTTCAAAGACTCAACAAATATATATATATATATATATATATATATATAGAGAGAGAGAGAGAGAGAGAGAGTATTATAGCAGCAATTCCAAAATAGTACACCTGCACTGATACATTTCATTCCTCTTGCCAAACCAAAATGACCTCCTATGCAGTATTTAAAACTTTGAGTTTACCTTTTCCTTTGATGGAGTAAAATTAACTGCAGTGATATGCCTTATTGCAGCATCACTTTCTTATTTTAATATTTGATTTGATAGATTGAATTTTATGGGGACTTTAACGGAAGCTTCCACAAGAGCTTGGGACTAGAGAAAGATCTCTCTGCTGCTTTACTTGGACCTCGCTCTCAAAGGTATAACCCTTGTATGATTCACTTCCTGTTGGAAATTGAGTGGACATAGTGATCTAAGGTGACACTCTAGTTGCCTTCTGGGAAATGGCTTAGATCTAGTTGAATCCATTGACTGTCAAAGGTTTCAATAATATATGTACAATTGATCGTTTCTCTATTAGTTACTAAAAAACCATTCAACCTAGGCAATAATGGTAACTTAATTTTCTTACCAAGAATGGTTTGTGGGTATTCCATTATAGTTTTCCAAACTTCTAAGATGCTGCTGCTTTTTTGATGTAGATGGTCAGCTTTTGTGGTTGACGGGAAGGTTAAGGTTCTTAATGTAGAGGAGAATCCATCTGACTTCAAAGTTTCTGGTGCGGAGGTCATCTTGAAGCAGATATAAACCTACCTTTGTTTTGTATGCAATCCATATGAGTACTCAAACCTTTTGTAAAATCATGTATCCAGTTCTCCAATGACACACCCCGGGAGGACATGTTCAATATAACCCATAAGTGTCTTTGATGTTGCATATGTTAACTCCAGAGTTATCCTTTATGTATTTTCTGTCCTCTTTTGTTCTTGTTCATCTGATATAAGGTGGGTTATCCCACATTGTGAATAAGTTTACCACTTACGAGAAGTGAGTTTCAAGTGAGCAGCACTTAACTGATTTATGGTATGGTTGCACTGACGTTGGTGCTTCTAGTCATATTCCATTCAAGAACTGCTCCCTTAATTGTCTTTCTAGTTGTGTTTAGACATGCCCCAGTAATTTTACCACAATGCTTGCTATGTGATTCTTGTCCACATTCTTGTCCTCAAGTCGATCTAGGCAATGTGAAATGAGCTGCTGCAAACTGCTCAACAGATGCATAATTATGGTCTATACTCTATACAGTATACTTGACCATATATATCCTGTAGTTATCAGATTTTGGTTTGCTATTCTTTTGAATAGGATGGTCATCTTCAATTTAACTTGCTATTGATGACTTGCTCGACGATTCTGTTTATGGACAATAATAAACTCGAAAAAAAACCTTTACCTAATCCAAGTCCACTCGAACCCATTTGCAGCTGGTTGTATGACCAGCAATCAGCTTACTCTTTTTTGGGGATAGCTCAGTGCATTTCTTTTTCTTTATAAGTTAGGTTGATGCTTCAATTGTTTACATTTTTAGGGTTATTCAACAGGTTGGCACCCAAAAAAAGACAGAGAAAAAGAAGCAATGAGCTTCTGTTGAAGATGCTTACTCGAAAGTGTAGGGTAATGTTGGGGTAAATACTAAATGCCACCTCCAATAGGATCTGAGAGCTGTTCTTTAAAAATTGCAAATGTTCTGCCCATTTGCTTGCTGTAGTGACTTTCCTTTAGCTTGTCATGTTTCGGCTGTGCATAAAGCAAAGAATTTCATACCTGACTGAAAAGGCAAAAATTGGTCCCAAATCACAAATATATATGTACCAAGTGTAACGTGGACTCAACACATACACACATATAAGGGTTAATTGCATCTTTTTCTTGACTATGATGCAGTTTTAATGTCCCTCATTATTTATTGGTAATAAGCATCTTATCCCTATCATTATTGAAAAAAATTTCAACTTTCTGACAAATGTGTTTTATAAAAATTTGAATTATATGTTATATTTGCTGAAAATAACTTTATGCCCACGTCTATATTAAGGACTATAAACAACAAAAAGCGTTCAACAATTTTATGTTTAAATGACAGGATGCAAATAAAATGTATAATCCAATGTAGGACACTGTGGTGCCTAGCCCAAAGTACCAATGAATTTTTGAGTCAGGCTCCCAATTTACTTGTTTTTGATGGGTGGGGAATTCTCCATAGCAGGAAAACCTCTTCGAGCCAACCCAATGACCCAAAAGAGGGTACTTCAAGCCCAATTTGTATTCTGTTATTTTGTATGTGTGCTTCCCAAGAAGGCTCAAGCTTAATAGTACTGGGCTTACCCTTTTTTTATGGTTCATCTCTTTTCTCTCATGCATCTTTTCCCCCAAAATTGTCAGCCTCTTTCCTCTAACTATCTGCTTCTATTTATAGACTTCTCTTAGTGGGGTTGTCATGATAAGAATTTAGTTTTCCATGTTGGTGGGTCACTCTAGGAGATATTCCTAACCAGATGGACCCACTTCTTAACGCGACTCTCTTGAAACTTGCACCTATCGCCAAATGGCACTCGGCAAGCAATCTCCCCCAAGGCATTATCATTCTCCTCTGTTCAGTTCCCAACCTAGAATTGGGTCCCTGGCCTTGTAACCTTGTGAAGGCTAATGGGTTGGGGCCCGATTTTATACTGGACCCCAACCTTATAACTTTACAATGGCTAAAGGACGGGGTCCCCGACCTGATGCTCGTATAGACACAAATAACATGTATAATCTAATGTTTTAAACTACAACACTCAATAGATTTTTTTTTTTTAAAAAAAATTCAAAAAATGAGTAATGTTGCAATCACAACATGTTCACAACAAACCTTAGGTGATAGATTGTTATTGGTTTTAATTGGGTCCACCACTAACATTGCTTTTATACCCAACCATCATTTTCATGTTTGATCTAAGTGCACTAGAACACTATAGACAAGTTAGTCTCATGTGTGTGTGTGTGTATACACACACATCAATGAGCTTGTAATAGGAACCTATAATAGGAAATATCAAATTGTAGGTTCCTATTACAAGCTCATTGATATGCCAATAAGCAACTGCATCAATAGTGGGAGCAACAAAGTGTACATTCTCACTTAGTTCAACTCAGCGTCGCTAAACAAGCATCTTGCTCGTGCATACTACTTTGACAGAGGAGTCACCTTTGGAGACGGCTATGTCAACGTCCATTTCAAATGATAACCATGCTTACTGATGCTTATGTGTTAGTAAAATAATAGTTAAATGATTAAATATATCATTTCTTTACGATTTAAACTTTTGGGATACATAGTAATTTATTATGGTATTAGAACAACTGATTTTAACTTCAAACTCAGTCTCCATTCTAGAATACCATATTTGCTACATGATTAAATGGATTATTTCCTAACAGAATTCTGCATATGCTAAATGTCTTGCTTGGTGGTATTTAGAATGAACAAGGTTACATGTGAAAAATAGCATGGTATAGAAGAAAACTTTATAAGGTTGTTTTGTTCTGTGGCAGGTTCTTGCAGCAACTCTAAACTCCAGGAGAGGCAGGTAAAAAGTAGTTTCAGGGCACTGCAGATGCGACAGTTCCATTGGCCTTTTGAGTTAATTGATATTCACATTTAATTAGGCTGACGAAAGTTTAGAATTGCTCTTCCATGAAACATATATATTTTAAGCTATTGCAAAATTGGAATTATACTGGGTTATCTACAGGGACCAATCGATTTTGAAGAAAGACTCATTTGACATATGAGATAGCCCTCATTATTTTGGTTTAATTAACTTTCCTTTATTGGCTAGAGTCAATATTCTGTACGTAAATATCCTACCCGGGGATTAACTGATAACCTCTCTTCATAATAGGTATTGATAGTCTCAGCCTTCTATTTAAATTTGGTTTATAGCAATATAATTTCTTATTCATCAAAAAGAATGATTTCAAAGGCAACACTAAAACAATTGGAAGACACAAAAATGCCAAAAATAATTATGTAGAAGTTTTTAGTCATCTACTATTAATCAGATGATCTTGTAGTTGAAAACTTAATCTGCATAGAATGCGAGTAAGGCTTTCCTTTCCTCACAATCTGTGAAGGGAAATTGGGGTGATTCACTGCATCAGGGAAACCTTGAGTCTCTAAACATAGTCCTGCATGGGGTTTATAGATGTGTCCACCTTTTCCCTTAAAATTCTTTTTCCAGTTACTTGTGTAGAACTGCAGGCCTGGAGCATTTGTTGTCAGCTCCAATACCCTTCCTGACTTCTTATGGTGCACCACTGCAGCGCGCTTCACTCTATTGCCCTTGCCACCATTAAGCACATAGTTAATATCATAACCATTAGGCAGGTCCTTGATCCTGCTTCCAATTGTGTGGGGCTTGAGGAAATCATATGGTGTTCTAGTTACTGGCACAATTTTGCCAGTGGGAATTAGCTCGTGATCAACAGGCGTGATGTGAGAGCCAAATATCTGGATTTTATGAGACAGGATATCGCCGCTGTTGTGGCCACCTAGGTTCCAGTAAGTGTGTTGTGCTAGATTCACTGGAGTAGGCTTGTTTAGAGCCCTGGCTTTCATTGTTACAGTCAGTGTGTCATGTCCAATGAGTACGTAGGTCACACTGACAATAAGATCACCAGGAAATCCTTGTTCGCCATCAAAACTTCGATAGGAGAAATGAATGTAGGGAACAGCTCCTTCTTTTTTATACCCGCTTACTCTCCAAGCAACTCGACTGAATCCTCTAGAGCCACCATGAATTGTGTTGTGTCCTTCATTAGCAACTAGTTTATACAGGTTCCCATTTAAAGTAAACTGAGCATCTTTGATTCTGTTAGCAACCCGTCCAACAATTGCACCAAAAGGCGAGGAACTTTTGATGTAATCCTTAACTGAATCATATCCAAGAACAACATCAGCCAGTTGCCCATTTTTGTCAGGAACAATAAGGGAGACAAGTGATGCACCCCAATTAGTGAACTTTGCAGAGAAATTTCCATTCTTGAGCTCATATATCCCAATCTTTTCATGCGCTACATGACAATCAACAAATTCAAAAGCAATTAAGATAATGAAACAAAATAGAATAGGTATCTTGGCCATCTTTTAATCAAGATAGACCAAAGATATATTCTTTTTTCTTTTCTTTTTTTGTTATAAGAGACTAAAGATCTGTTCGGATGAATGTCTAAGAGGAAAATGGTTCATATAAATAGTCCAACAGATTAGTAAGAGAAGATTGAAACTGACATCGAATTAAATAGATTTTAGAGGCTATAAAGATAAAGAGAGACACGTTTTGGTTAATTAAATAACTTTTTAAGTTTCTTTACATTTGTATTATGGTGGAAATTTATGTTGCATTAATATGACCTGCGTTTGCTATTGGTAGAAGCCATTAACTCTAAATATAAGGCTGCAATTAAGCGTCCAATAGAACTGGTTGGAAACTTTTGTGTCTACACTGCATTTTGAATTAAAATATTCACTCCCCAACTTGACTGACCATCCATGATAAAACAAACATTGATGCTAGACCGTCTAAAACATGAAAGGATGAAAGGTATGATGATATATAATATGAATTCTATGCAAAAGGATACAAGAAGTAAGGAGATTGAGGATGTGTTGACTCTCTTAGGGGATCACTTATATCAGATGGGACTATATGGACTTTGTTCAAGTAAGGCACTGAATGACGTTCACTCGAAAAGTTTCTTTTTCTCTTCTTCTTATTTCAATCTTTCAGTTGATATGTTCTTATAGGTTTTGATCCATCTCTTCATTATCAGAATCATTGGCAGAGTGGTGCAAATATCACCATCTCTTCTCTGCCAATGGATAACTTGTATATTATTGTTTATCAAAGTTTCCCTAGTTGGGTGACTAAGACATTTATAGTTGACCACATATAAACCCCATAAAACTGGTTCGTCCTTTCTGGATAATGACACTCAGCTAGTGTAGATGCATAGGCAGAGGGTATAGAGCCGTTCAGGTTTTGCCTATTTTCTCACTTTGACTTTGAATGCTTGTTCTCTTTCTTTCGTCGAAGACTCTATATACTAAAATACTAGTTATTGTATAACCAACCAATTTCTTAAAATGAAAGGATTTAAACAAAAAACCTTTTCTTCAACCATGAAAAGGGCCTTTCTAGATTTCGCATCTAATAAATTGTGGGAATATGATAATCTCTTTCATAAATTATTAGAACCCAATAGGTCGGACTCACACTTTACCAGATCTTTAGTTTCTAGTCTGAAGCCAATAATGGAAGGAAACCCAATACTACAAGACTACAAGGGAGGAATTTTCTACTGAATGGCACATGGTTTGGCATCGACATCCAGCAAAAAAGGAAGAAAGAAATGTTGCCGCCAATAATCCCAGAACTAAGCATTATATTGTTTCTCTCCTAGTTCATAATAACTATGCCTTGCCTTTAATTATGACAAAGTTTGGTAAAACTCCTAAATCATAATGTCTCTCATATTTTACAATTTTATTGTAATACTCTTCTCTTATTATTTGTCTCACTATTTACAATAACTACCATCATAATTCATTTGAACTATACTTTAACGTCATCATCATATCGGAAATTGTTCACTTCTACATCATAGTCTTGCACCAAATAACCATACTTTACAATAAGTATCATCATAATTCATTTGAAGTATACTTTTACGTCATCATCACATTCGAAATTGTTCACTTCACGTCATAGTCTTGCACCAAATAACCATACTTGCAAGGCATCATCATAATCTATTTTCTTTTATTACTTTTAAAATTTTACTTTCATAATAATAATATCAAATGACAAAAAATACAATTTATAAAAGAAAGGTATAATAATAGTGTTATAAAATGATTTGTTTCTACTTTGCTCTCCAAAACAATTCTACTTACATTCCTTTCAAAACAAGATAGCTCTATTTTGTTCTCTTTTTTCTTTTTGGGGCTACATTCTATTCTCTTCTATTTTATTCCATTCCTTTCCTTTCCTATCCTTTCTATTAGATTTCAGTTCTTGATACTGATTCCATTCAAATTTATTCCTTTATAATTATCCAATTCCGTTCCATATAGGTTGCAAATGTGAAATGTGTGACAGTTTATGAATCACATGCACTTATGAGACCCATATGCATAGAAACACCCATTTCCCAGCTTTGTTAACAACTGACCCTAAATTTTACCCAACATGTAATATTGGATGCAGTTAACACAGCAAAGCAAAGCAAAAAACACTCGAGGAAGAAAAAAAATAATAGGTTGCAAACAGTAGCAACAAATGGGAGCATGGGTTACACCAGAATTCTCTGTACTATATTTAAACTTATACATGAAGTAAGGATAACACTCTCATCCATGACAATATCTGATCCAATCAAATTACAGTTTCCACTTTGCAAGTATAGGCAGGTAATGCAGGACGCATACCAACGAGCGGATTGGCTTCATCACGCCACGTCACTTGCATCATATGCCTCCTTTGAGATGTTAATACATAAATGTAGTAAAAGCGCCAGTAACCACACCCTGCAGCATTTATCAACTCTGCAAAGGAGGGATGAGAAGATTTTGATTAGCTATGCTTCAAAAATAGTATCTATCTGAACAATCTTATTCAACTTTCATACAAGTGGGACACTTGGATGCACTAAACTGAATTTACTCATTGCACCTTCAAAATTTGTCCATTGCATTTGTTTTAGATTACTTCGTGTTGTTCATTCTTTTTATTTTTAAGGTAAATTACACCGAACTCGAAGATAAATTTGTCCATTGCATTTGTTTTAGATTACTTCATGTTGTTCATTCTTTTTATTTTTAAGGTAAATTACACCAACCTCAAAGGTATAAACTCATTTAAACAAACATCAGAAAAGAGGAGGCGGAGGATCTTTATTTTCATAGTTGGGATAGGATTCCTTTTTCGAAACCTTAAGTAGGTTGGTGTAGTTTGCCATTTTTTTTTTTTTTAATTTGCAATTGGACCAAACTCCACCACCGCCTTCCACCTGAGCTAAGTCCCTAGGGGGACTCAGCTTGTTGTTTTTCAAGTTAAAGGCAGCTTACTTGTCTTTAGTTCATACTTTTAATAGAGTTTTAGACTTTGATAACAGCCAACATATCTAAAATCTGCAGTGCACAAGCTAAATTTTCAGGTGCTACGTTAAAAGGTATCATGATTTGTTAAAGGTGAAATAAAATAACCTGTGCATGAGAAACTTCTGGTTGTCTCAAAATGGCACCAGGGATATAGGCTGCATCTGGACTTAAATCATGTGCAATCTGCCCGCCATTTTTGTCAAGAGACTGAGCATCAACATTTTCCTCCACACCCTTCCCCTTGAAGGAGAAATTTGAAGTCCCACCAGTACTACCAGAAACAGGAACAGTGGATCCAGTTCGCTTTGAAGTAAGATCTAGGCGTTCAATCATTCGTGCAACACCAGCAATTCCAGCAGTCATCTCACGCTGAACTCCTTTGCTTAGCTCCTTTACTGAGGTATTACGAGAAAGTATCTTCTCCTTAAGGCCCCGGGTACCTTTTGAAATGGACTCCTTATATCTATTGCAAGTCATCCACACACTTCAATGTAAAGAGACAAAACACAGAAACAACAGTTACAAAGGGAACCATTAGGCAACATATCTACCTGGCTGAAGCAGCAGACCACTTAGATTTAAATGTCTCTGGAAGGGAGAACATCTCTGATGGGCTTGGTCTTTTGGGACTATCAGGTGGAGGCTGGCTATAAACAACACTGGATTATGAAATAGACAACCATAAGATACAGACAATTACAAATAAAATAAATACTCTACAGATGGAGAGGATGCTAGACATTTTTATGTAGTACAGTAAAAGAAATATCTAGAATGGATGCTTTAGAAAAAATACTACAGATCTGGCAAATATGAAAGGAAATTGAAAATGCAGTCTAGGTGATGACATATAATGTTAGTGTTCAATAGCTGCCTGAGATATTCAATCCATGTTCTAATTTGTAACTGTAAATTTGATAATAAGGGAAATTTAAGATAGACAAAAAACCATAACATGCCACAAGAAGTACGGTTAATAAATACAAAAGTATGAAATAATCTTTTATAATACCTGGGTCTAAAAGGAATATCTCTATTTACAGCAGTAGTGGATCCCAGATTAACATCCACAGATGACTGAGGTTGAACATTGACACCAGAAGTTGGTGATCCCTCTGGTGACCCATAACTTAAGTTTTGAAAATCTTCTGGTGAAGTTACATGTGTTTGCTGTGAAGAACTTGAAGAAGTAAAAATGAGAAGTTCAGAAGGTCCAAGGCCAGAAGCTCTCTGTCTTTCCCTTCTACGAAGATAACGAGCTCTGCTAGCAGCAGCAGCCAGATGCTGCATGATACGGTCATCAAAATCAGAGTCGTCTGAGTATGAAGAATCCTGGAAGATTCAGTTTCACTTCTTATCAACAAGAGGCCCTTTCTCACTAAGCAAGCATTAAGCATAAAGAATTTGTGACAATAGAGTTTCAGATTAAATCAAATCACTCACATGCTCAACATACAAGTCCTCACAGAAATGATGAAGAGGTGTGGGAGCAACAGAAGAGATGTTCGTTGACCTTGAGCACCTTTCAATGTCCACTGCAGCTAGAAGCGCTTGGCTACAGTAACAAGACTAGTCAATGAGAATCAAAGAGACAGATAAGGGGAGGTGGAATCTTTTCACAAGAATTTTATACCTAGCAGGGTCCTTTAAGACAAGCAGCTGACAACATATTGGGCACTCTTTGCTTCTTTGAGACCTAAAAGAATAAACGAGTTCAATTAAAAATAATTTGTGGACTTTGTATGTGTGTGCGTGTGTTGCCTTAGACAATAAATATATTGTATGATTGAATTACCATTCAAGAATACAATGAAGATGATATTCATGTTTGCAACTGGTAATCTGAAACGGGAAACAAGGTCCAAGGAGTTAAACTTCCAGTTAACAGTAGGAGCCAATCATAACTCTCTCTAAGCAAAAAGTTTTTAGCAAAATCATGTAGTTTTCCTTCATTTAATGCATAAAGTTACATATTTTGCATCAACATTCTTTTGATATATTTGCATCAACATTCCACAAATGCAACTATTTACATTTTTTAAAAAGCACATGGTTAACAGCATGGAGTGATTTAATATCACAACTGAACACATGATTAACCAAAGCAAAGGGGAGAACACTTTATTAATTATCACTATTCAATATCCCAAATCCTCTCCTTCCTCCTTTTAATATTTCTGATCTGTATTTACCTACTGCCTTCAGGAAAGTAAAAAGATCGCCCTATTTACTCTGTATTCTCTCCAGTCTCCACTGATTTTTTTATTTATTTTTTTGATAGATCTCACCACCAAAATATTTGTCTTGGAAACATAATTTTTTTTCCTTTATACACACATTCCCATATGTTTATTTCAACGAACATTAACCCCACAAAGAGTAAACATTTTTCAAATGATTTCAGCTTTATCCAGACTTCACAATAATATGCCAATTCGTATTAAACAAATAAAACATCAAACCTAATCCATGGGTGTAAATAGAAGCTTAGCACACAGATTACTTGATAAGTAAAGACAGATCATGCATAATCTTCGATCATCACCTCCAAATTACAACAAATCATTACCAAATTCAGAAAGCAAAAATGGACAGCCAGAAATCGGAGCATTAATTTGAATACCAATTATCATACAATCCCAAACCAAACAGTGATCATCATAACCAGAAACACCAAGTAGCATCAAAACCTCAAACCCACCCAAACAAACAATAGTCCTATCATAATTCATGTACCACTTATCATACAATTCCAAAACAAACAGTGATCATCATAACCAGAATTACCAAAGTAGCATTCAAAACCTCAAATCCACCCAAACAAACATTCCCATCATTCAATAGCAATGTGACCAAGTCTCTAGATTCATGTACTTCCCCACTTTCCTGTTTCATTGTATGTACAAACCTATACATAACAATCACTTGCTTAACATTCTGAATTTGAAACCACTTTCCTCTCATCTATACCACCAAACAAACAAAAACATAAAACTCAGATTTTCAATACTTCAAAAGCCAAACAGAACCCATGATCTCCAACTCTCACCCATCTAACCCAACCAAAAACAAAAACAAAACAAAACCCAGATACCAAAAACACAAACAGAGTCTAAAAAACCAAAAAAAAAAAAAAAAAAAAAACAGTGACTTTAACAAAGAGAAAAAGCAATGTGAGGACCATACAGTTGCAGGGTCGGCAGTGTTGAAGGGTTCAAGGCAAATACTGCAAGCATCTTCAAAAACGTCATCGTTTAGTCCAGAGGAAGATGCAGTTGAAACCAATGGATTCTCTAAAGAAGATGAAGAAAAACTGAGATTTGACATTCTGGGTCTTCGAGTTTAGACTTGAAACAAGAACCAGAGAATGGGTATATGAGAAAGTTAAGAACTTTATGCAGAGAAAGAAGAAGAAGAAGAAAGGAACCCCAGAAGAGTGAGTTTATTAGAGAGAGAAAGAGAGAGAGGAGAGAGAGACAGAGTGTGTAAATGGTCAAAGAAAAGAATTATGGAGAGTAGAGGAAGGGGCAGAAAACGCAGGAAAGAAAAGTCCTATTCAGACGGAGGAGTTTGGATATTTGATTGGTAACTTCTCTCTAATTTTTTTTTTTTTTTTTTTTTTTACTCTTTTTTTTTTTTGGTTTTGTTTTGTTTTTATTATTAATTAATTAGTTGATTTTTTTTTTTTTGAAAGCATTAATTGATTGTTTTTAGATTTTCTTGATTACTCCAAAGATTTTAATGTATTTTCACTATTAGGGGACGTATGCATTAGTATTATTCTATTTGTTTGTCCATGAATGGGGACCCATGATGAAAAGATCATAAACAATTATTAAAGGAAATTGAACAAAAAAAAAACTTTTACTTCATTTGGGTGAATATAGGTGATTTTTTTTCTTTTTCTTTTTGTCCTCTACTTCTCTTAAAAGGCTAGTAATGATTTAGGTCATGATTTGATTGGTTTTTCTTGCTCAAAATGTAAGATTCTTGTGAGTATAAACTACTATCTATTTTCACTATTTGATGATTAAAATAAAAGTATTGTCTATTTGAACTTTTGACAAGTTAAGTCCCGATAAAAATTCAAAATAAAATTAATTATAAATATTATGAAAGTGTTGAATCAAACAAGGTGTCCATTATGATAGGTGAGACCTTAGTGATATTTTACCACTATGTATAATATATTAAAGTGGAAGCTCTTACATCAAAGAAAAAAAAAGTGAAAACTCAATCAAAAGAATCAAATTAGTTTTTTTTTTTTTTTTTTTTGAGGAAACATTGATTGAACCTAATTTTGTGCAATTTCGAAATGTCATTCTAATTAACCTATAATTGTTAGTGTTTTTATATTTTAAATGCACTATAATTCATGCCAAATGTCATTCCAATTTATATTCTAATTTTACATTTTTAAATGCATATTTTATATATCAAAGTTTAGAAAATAATACTCAATTCAAATTTTTTATGCTTATCTATAACACTATTAATATGTAAAATATGTTACTTATTAGGCATAAAAATATGAGTTCTAGTTAGCTTAACACTAAATATGCAAAGATTATAAGCTACTTGCAACTAAATGCAAGACGAAGGACCTTCTCAAAAAAATGCAAGATGAAGAAGGTTTAAATTCATAACTTTTCTTTTCTCAAAAATAAAAGATTCATAACTTTTAATTGAGATTTTTTAAATATATTTTAATTGAGACTTTAAAATTGAACATGAGTTTTTTCATATAATTGAATAATTACAATAACAAGAGAATGAGAATATAAACCATGAGTTTTCACAAGAAAGAGAATAAGCAATATCGTTAAGTTACAATACTTTCGATTCAAATTAAATTCCACCAACCGAACACAAAGATTAATAATTGAATACGACACTATCTTTATTATTACGAAAATGAGTATCCTTAATTTTTGTTCACATCTTTTTTAGATCTTTAGAAATACTATAGACTTTTCAAAAGAACAAAAAAAAAACACAAATTTTGCAACAAAAGTATTACAACTTTCTTGAAGATAAATAGATATACTAAACTTGTGTTTACTCAATTGATTATTGTAACCTTAATCAAGTTTCTTTTGATTTTTATAAAAGTTAGGTAGAAAAGGTGGGGTTGCTCCCTCAATCTAGCATGATTAAAGTTCAAGAATTAGCGTCAACAAGGAGAGACATCGAGAAATAATGGTGAAATGTAAGAAGGACATGACAAAAAATTCAGAGAAATTTTTTTTTTTTTTAAGTACAATTAATTTCAACCACTCATTGAATCGACCGTCCAACTCTTACCGCACGAAAGTTTAGACTAACGTATCTGCATGACGTTTTCCTTCCCTTGACCTTTTCCATATCCACCGCTCTTCTATAAAAACGTGTATGCATTTTCTTCCGTTGCTTTTTTTTTTTTTTTTTAACGTACATGATTTATGTGAGGATAAATATGATTTTGAAAATTTATAGATGTGGATAGGATGTCATGTCGGGTAGAATTTTTTTTTTTTTTTAATTCTTCTAATTTGATAATACTAAACTTCTATATTGAAAAAATGGGGAGATGTAAATTAAACTGTTAAACTAAAAAACTACAAAATTCTTACCAAATCATTTAGAAGACAATTGTTAAATAAATTATGGTAATTGATTTTTGGTCAAATTTGGATGCATAGGTTTTTTTTCAATTAAATTTTAATCACATTGTTACATTTACCGGTACAATACAAATCATATCATCATATCATATGATTCTAAAATATATATATCATCATATTATATCATCTATATATATATATATATAACTGAAACCTCTGAAACTCTTATAATTTTTCACATCAGCATAATATTTAATAAAATTATCATTTTATTTTAAAAAATTTATTTTTGTTTTAATACAAACTTAACAAGAAGTGAAACTCTGTCTCTCTAATAACTCCAATATTCAAGTTCATCATTATCATTATTAGTCTATAATAAAGTTTGCTTAACAACTATTGTTGCTCAACAAATTCAAGTGATACTGGATTTGGACTACAACAAATATCAAAGAACTAATATTTTATACTATATAATAAAAGTTGAGCTTAAAAAACATGATTACATTAAGTGGATGGTAAATTAAATTTTATATTATTTGTTAGGATATATTTCCTCAAATTAAGGAATAATATTTAACAATGATTTAATTTAGGTAAAATTTTATCATTTAAAAAATTCTATTCAAATTAAAATTCTATTATAAAAATTTGATTTAGGTAAAAAATTATCATTAGTTCACCGTTTTGACAATAAATTTTGAATGAAAAAGAATTCATTGATGCAGTTTGAATCTTTTAGAAAGTAGACTTCTAGAGCTTAAATTTGAACACCAATTTTGAATTTTTGACACAAATCAAATGAGTTATTATCGTTCCAATATGAACCATCTAGCTACTCAAACTTTGGATTCCACCTATGCGCCAATAAAATGGTGTAAAACTGGAAGTCTAACCATTAACAAATTTGGTTTTAAAATATTATTTCTATAGCGCATAATCAATCTCTACAAAATCAAATCTTCGGTATAATATATGTTAGTAGCTAGTTATTCACAGGAATTAATCGCTTAGGAAATGTGCTAAAAAGTGACATTTATTTATTGTTTTGACAATATATTTTGAATGAAAAGGAATTTGTAAATGCGGTTTGAATATTTTAGAAAGTTGATATCCTAAGATTATATTTGAACACAAATTTTGAAAGTGACATTTGTTTATTGTTTTGACAATATATTTTGAATGAAAAGGAATTTGTAAATGCGTTTTGAATCTTTTAGAAAGTTGACATCCTGAGATTGTATTTGAACACAAATTTTGAATTTTTTCGACACAAATTAAGTGAGTTATTTTCATTCCAATATGACCCATCTAGCTACCCAAAATTTGGATTCCACCTACACGCCAATAGAAGAGCGTAAAACTAGAAGTCTAACGTTCCGATGACAAATTCGGTTTCAAAATATTTTTTCTATAGCGCATGATCAATCTCTACAAAATCAAATCTTTGGTAAACTATATGTTAATAGCTAGTTATTCACAAGACTTAATCGCTTAGAAAATGTGTTGAAAAGTGATCATTGTTCACTGTTTTAACAATAAATTTTGAACGAAAAGGAATTGGCTGACCCAGTCTAAATCTTTTGGAGAGTAGACATCTCGAACTTGAATTTGAACACAAATTTTGAATTTTTTTCAAAAAAAAAAAAAAATCAAGAGTGTTATTGCCGTTTGAATATGACCCATCAAGCTACTCGAAATTCAAATTCCACCTATGCGCCGACAAAAGGGCGTAAAACTGGAAGTTTAACATTTTGTTGACAAATTCAGTTTTAAAATAATATTTCTACAGCGAGTGATCAATCTTTACAAAAACAAATCTTTGGTAAAATATATATTAGTTGCAAGTTATTCACAAGACTTAATTGCTTAGGAAATGTGCTAAAATGTGACATTTGTTCGCCGTTTTAACTTTTAATAATAAATTTCAAACGAAAATGAATTCGTTGGCGCGGTCTCAATCTTTTAGAAAGCTGACATCCTTAGCATGAATTTGAACACCAATTTTGAATTTTTTTTTTTTTTACATAAATCAAGTAAGTTATTGTTGTTTGAATATGACCTATCTAGCTACCCGAAATTCAGCTTCCACCTATGCGCCAATAGAAGGGCGTAAAACTGGAAGTCTAACATTTCGTTGACAACTTCAGTTTTAAAATATTTTTTCAATAGCACTTGATCAAGCTCTACAAAATCAAAATCTCGGTAAAATATATGTTAGTAAGTAGTTATTCACAAGACTTAATCAATTTGAAAATGTGATGAAAAGTGACCTTTGTTCACTGTTTTGACAATATATTTTGAACAAAATGAATTGGCTGACCCAGTCTAAATCTTTTGGAGAGTAGACATCTCAAACTTGAATTGAACAAAAATTTTGAATTTTTTTCCAAAAAAAAAAAAAAAAAAATCAAGAGTGTTATTGCCGTTTGAATATGACCCATCAAGCTACTCGAAATTCAAATTCCACCTATGCGCCGACAAAAGGGCGTAAAACTGGAAGTTTAACGTTTTGTTGACAAATTCAGTTTTAAAATAATATTTCTACAACGAGTGATCAATCTTTATAAAATCAAATCTTTGGTAAAATATATATTAGTTGCAAGTTATTCACAAGACTTAATTGCTTAGGAAATGTGCTAAAATGTGACATTTGTTCACTTTTTTAACTTTTAATAATAAATTTCGAACGAAAAGGAATTCGCTAGCGCGGTCTCAATCTTTTAGAAAGTTGACATCCTTAGCATGAATTTGAACACCAATTTTGAAATTTTTTTTTTTACATAAATCAAGTAAGTTATTGTTGTTTGAATATGACCCATCTAGCTACCCAAAATTCAGATTCCACCTATGCGCCGATAGAAGGGCGTAAAACTGGAAGTCTAACATTCCATTGACAACTTCAATTTTAAAATATTTTTTCAATAGCACTTGATCAATCTCTACAAAATCAAATTCTCGGTAAAATATATGTTAGTAAGTAGTTATTCACAAGGCTTAATCAATTTGAAAATGTGCTGAAAAGTGACCTTTGTTTACTGTTTTGACAATATATTTTGAACAAAAAGGAATTTGTAAACGTGGTCTGAATCTTTTAGAAAGTTGACATCCCGAGATTGTATTTGAACACAAATTTTGAATTTTTTTTGACACATATCAAGTGAGCTATTGTCGTTTGAATATGACCCATCTTGGTTAGGAAATCCGGATTCCACCTAAGCGCCGATAGATGGGCGTAAAACTGGAAGTCTAACGTTCTTTTTTTTTTTTTTTAATACCAAATAAACATGCATTGATCATAAGGGATTAGTACAAAATAAAGCCAACTAGCTTATACAAAGTTTGGATTTAGTCTACAATGGTGAATAGGGAAGCTAGTAGTTATTGTGGTTAGATCTATTACTTGTGAAATCACCATCTTAGGTACAAAAAAGAAGTGTATGACCATTCCCTATTGCTGCATGATATGAGAGTCTGTTCCTACCATGATGGATTCCTTGATCGATTGCAAACCTACTCGTCTTCTACTATTGCTGAGGGTTAAAACTCTATTGAAGCCTAGCTCTTTGGCCTTGAGAATTGCCTCTCCAAAAGCATCCTAGGTTGCAAGATAGTGAGGTTTCCTTCCACAACTGGTTCCTCTTGTGAATAGAGCACTCCCATCCAATTTTTTTGCTTCAAAGGCATAGCCACTTCTCCTAGATCTTCCGTTCCTATAAGCTACCACTTTGATGATAATCTACCAATCCTGGTTAGTGAGTAGTTGTGGAGGTTGCTATTTGGATTTATGTTCCTGTTCTTGATTATCTTAAAAAGCTTCTTGGTACCTGCAAATAAGAGATTGAGATGTGAGAACAATCTCCATGGGTGTTCTCTCAAATTGAGATTGAGATTTGAGAGAACACCCATGTTTAAAGCAATACTTGTTGTTCTCACATGAGGATAAGTTTTCTTTTATCCTTATGTGAGAGAAAGAAATCATGTGGCTACATGAGGATAAGTTTTCTTTTATCCTCATGTGAGAGAAAGAAATCATGTGGCTTACCCATGAGTTCTCTTTCTTAATTGACATCAGCAATAATTTGAATGGAATACTAGAGATATTGGAGCTAGAATACTAGAGATCTTGGAGCTTCTATTGTTTTTCCACCTTTACCAAAACCTTCTTGTTCCAACTAGTGAATTGTTTCTTTACATTATTTCTCACATGAGGATAAATTCTCTTTTAACAATAGGAAAATTTTGGGAGCTGAATTGTTTCAACAAACTTTGTATGAGTTGGAACTTTGTAAACTTGAGGCTAAAGGTCAAAAATACACATGGATGAATAGAAGAGAGGATGAAACTTTTGTTATGGAAAGACTGGATAGAGCTTTTGCTCTGTAGAATGGATAAATTTATATCACATTATGCTCTTCGGAACCAACCTATTTTAAGAGCATTACCATTAGGTTAGTCAAATGCCAAATATTTGGCATCTAACACACCAAAAAACCACTTTCATGAGGTGTTCTAGATGCCAAAATATTTGGCATGAGTGAATAGTACCATCTCAAATATAGAATCATGGACAACAATTGTAAAAGTTTTTTTTTTTTTTTATATTCTCTTAATCTTTCACTCTTTTTTCTTCTCACTGCTGTTGCTTTTCTCTCTTCCTCTCAGCCTCGCCGTGCCACCTCCTCGACCTGATGCCAATCTCTACTATTGTGTTTTTATTTATTTATTTTTTTCAGTGATTTGATGGGTGGGTTTCAATGGGTCGGCTGTGGGCGGGTTTCGATGTGTGGGTTTTGGATCAGCGTTGTGTGGGTTCCGATGGTTGGTTGAGTTTGGTCATTGTGGGATTTGTTGGGTTGGGGTTTTGGGACAATGGTGGTGTCGCGGTTGTTGATTGAAGATGGGTTTGTTTGAAGATGGGTCGTGGTGGTTGTATTTACGGCAATGGTGGTTGTGGGTTTGTTTGATTTGGGATGAGTTTTGAGATTTGTGAATGTGGTGGGTTTTTGTGGGTGTTTTTTTCCTAGTTATGTGTGTGTGTGTGTGTTTTTTTTTTTTTTAAGGTGGCGTTAGTGAATGTGGGTTTGTGCTGGTGGTAGCTGTCGGTGTTGTTGCGGCAATGGTTGTTGGTGGTCTTTGTTGCGGTAGTGGTGGTTGTACTACTATTATTGTTGTTGTTGTTGATGATGATGGGAAGAGTTAATATATTATTTTAATGTATAGAATTAAAAAATAAAATATTTGATGAATGAAATATTGTAAAATGACGTATGAGATATTGTAAAATGATGTAGTAAAATAATAAAATTGGCTTTTAGTGTGTCAAAATGATATTTTTTTATAAAAGAGCTTATGAAAATGCTATAAGGTCTTATCATGATCTCATTATCTTGGATTTTGAAACATGTTGTTACAACAACAACAACTACAAAAATAAAGCTTAGTCCCAATTTACGAAAGATAATGAAAAAAATTTCTCACATGTGTGGATCCCATATATAGTGGTCCCACGTACTCTGATGGGTGGTTTCATAAAATACTCTTTAGTGGGATCCACATATGTGAGAGAGGATTCTCATGAAATCATCTCATATGATTAATTTTCTCCTGGCTAATGTAATCCCTCTATTATTAACAAGTAATTTATATCACATTTATACATATAGGCTAAATCTTGTTACGCACTATTCATTACACACTTCCGTATACTAGTTATAATTGTAAAATTGTGATTTGGTGTGTTTTGAAGACAAGATTTCGGTTAACATGAAAATGAGTAGGTTTATTTTTTATTTTTATACAATATAAAATTTCTACTCTAAATTAATTTAAGTGTATATATGTAAAATTCTATCCTTAAAACTTGAATCTTTACCCTTGTCTCCCACAACCCACAAACATTTATATTTATGGAATGACCATCGCACTAAAAATAAGCATACATTTAAAAATGAGCGAGTTATTTAGACGTAAGACACGTGATATTTAAAAATCAAATAAATGTCACTTGCATGCATTTGACATGATTGGAGGATTCAACGGTAGAGATCCTTTCGCTGTTGCATGTCCATCATACTGCCTCACATACAGACAGTATTATCCTCTTCTCATCAGTCATCAACCATCTCAATTTTCTCACTGCTCTGGAAAAACAGACAAGACACAACAACAGCAAAGAAAAACTCATCAATGGCGTCTCTTTCATCCACACACATTCTCCCACTTTCACCAATCTCAACCCCCAAAAACCCATCTCTTCTCGCTTTCTCTTTCGTTCACAAAACCCCAAAACCCTGTCCACCTCCGTCACCTTCACAAGCTCCAAACCCAACGCTTCTTCTTCTTCTTCTTCTGTATCCATCGAAATCAACGCCTTCACTCTCAGAGAAATCTGCCAAGCTCACGTTCCCGAACACGTATTGCGCAGGCAATGAATCCATGCTTTCTATGAACTCTGCACAATTCAATTATTACATACTGGAAATGCTTTTCTTATTGTTGCTACTGTTGTTGTTGTTTCAGGGTGGAGGAGGTTGGATATGTCAGACCAACTGATGTACAAAAGCAAGCACTGCCTCTTCTCTTTTCGGGCCGAGATTGCATTCTTCATGCTCAGGTCAAATCTCAATCTCAATCTTTAGCATTGAAGCTCATTTTGCATTTGATACACAAATTTTCATGCTTTTTTTTATTTTTATTTCACAATAAAGAGCGGTGATAGTTACAAAATGTGTATACGGGACACGCAGTAGGAGTGTGTACTCCAGTTAGGACCCCATTTGGTAATGTTGTTTTGTTGAAAATAAGTTTGATTGAAAAAGTGTGTTGAAATATGTGTAATGTTGTTAAAAACTGAAAACATGTGTTATGTGTTTAAACACATGTATCAAACGGGCCTTATAATTGTGAAATGTAAAATGCAATTTCACCATTTCAAACTTATACCTGAAATCATGCAGTGTGTAACTCAGCGTCACTAACAATAACTAGTGCACAGTAAAAAATTGTGTCAGTCAGTGGTGAGTTATGCCAGTCACAACTTGCAACTACCTTAACAAGTTATGAAAAAACTATTTAAAAAGTTGTGTCCAATGTCCATGACATTGCTCCCCAAACAGGCAGCTGCATTTTAGTCTTTTTAGATCATACTATAATTTTTTTTTTGGTGAGTTTCGAATCATTAAAATTCACATAATCTAGTGTATACATCATGTGGCCGAAGGGAAAAAAAAAAACAGAATAGAATGAAATCGTTTGAATTTTTGATGATTTCCTCTATTGTTGCGGCATAATGGTATTGAATACATCTCTAGTTTATCATTTGATTCAAATCATAGGTGGGTAAGATGTGATTATCCAATATGATGGGTCTAAACAAATGAATGAATGACTGTCTAAAGGACTAGGCTAATGTACTGTTTGTCTTGTTTTGGCCTCTAGACAGGTTCTGGGAAGACACTGGCATACCTGCTCTTGATCTTTTCCGTCATAAACACTCAAAGATCTACTGTTCAAGCAGTAATAGTAGTGCCCACCCGGGAACTAGGCACGCAAGTAAGAATGTCAATGATGTTTTTTCAATTACTTAATCTTTTGAGGAGCTACACTTTAATATTGAAAAAAAAAATGCATTTTTTTCCCTCAATTATAACTGATCCAATGGGGTGTTTGGTTCATTAGAATTTTTCCATGAATGGAAAATAAAGAAGATAATTTGTATTATACTTTCTATTCGTACTATACTTTTAATAGTATATGTATTTTAATTATTGATAATTATTATTATTTTTTATATAAGGTAATACTGTAGTTTCTTCTTGAACTAGGTTACAAGAGTTGCTCGGATGTTGGCTGCAAGGCCTGTGGAACTTGAATTGGAGCAGAAGTCTTGCACTGTCATGGCTCTTTTAGATGGAGGAATGTTGAAAAGACATAAGAGTTGGCTAAAGGTGCTGCATGTTCTTGTTAATTTTTTTTTTTTACAGGTTTCGTCACTTTAATGTTAACCAAATAGAGGCTAGTAGTTGAAATGGTGCTGATGGGTAGTTCTGTAAATTTTGTGTTCTGTGTAGAACCTTTTGAAGGAAATTTAACGCCATTTTAATCCTTGTGGTTTGGGAAAATATGAAAAAATTACATAGAATTTATAAAGTTTTCCTTTTCTCCTTTGTGTGGAGTTTATTTTGCACTCATAGCATCTTCCTTTGTATTTCTTCTAAGCCTGAACCAGTTGCATTTTGGTTTGTTTTGAATTTTCATAGCATTGCCTTGATTGATATGGACATTCTTAGTTTTCTATATGCTTATTGACCAGTTACTGATAGTACAGTAAATCCAAAAGAAGATTATGGATATTTGTGGAGTGATATATTCATTACATAAGTTTTCAGGCAGAGCCCCCTACAATCGTGGTGGCGACGATAAAGAGTTTGTGCCAAATGCTTGAGAAGAAAATATTAAAGCTTGAATCGATGAAAGTGCTGATAATTGATGAGGTAATTAAATACTTTTTTTTTATTTACTTCATGTCTACTCTATTAAGAATGTGCAATTCATTAGTTGAAAAATTTGTAAACAATTGATCATGCTTCTGAATCATCAGATGAGTCTTCCTAAATGTATGCGATATTGATGGTGTATTTGTAGAGTAATAAAAGTATAAACTTGGCTATTGCATGTGTGAACAGTATTCTTTTGCACTTGTATTTGGTCATTTCTTAAGGGCCTTTCTGTAATATTATTTTACACAAAGTGACATTTTATGTTCATTATTTATTAGGTTGATTTCATGTTCAATTCCTCAAAAGAAGTCAGTTCTCTTCGAAAACTTTTGACATCATATTCATCACTCCATAACCGTCAGACCATTTTTGCCAGTGCATCCATCCCCCAGCACAATCGGTTTGTACATGACTGTATACAGCAAAAGTGGACCAAGGTTTGCTGATACAATTCATGTTTCAATGTTATCTTTTGAGATTTGACATGATTCTGTCACTCGTTTCCTGTGTTTCATTATGTTTTGATTTCAAATACAGAGTGACGTGGTTCATGTCCATGTCAATCCAATTCAACCCATGCCATCATGCCTACATCATAGATTTGTGGTAAGAAATCTTTAGAATATAGAACTTATTCTGTTGTGCTTCTCATTTAAAATGTGCTAATTCTGTGTTGCTACCAGATATGTGGCAAGAACAAAAGGCATCAAACCTTGCTATCCTTATTACAGTCTGATGCACCAGAGTCTGGCATTATATTTGTTGGTGAGCAGGTCTGCATCACAGATCCTTCTCTATGTATATTATTTCTTGGAATTCATATAAATCATTAATTTTATCCTTGGAGTAGGGTTAGAATTTTTTTGAACCAAGTGTTTTATGTAATTATGTCAATGCTTGTGCTGAAAATATTATTTGATGAAGGATATGTACTTGGTGTGGTTATTCCTTGGCCGTTTAATGAGGCCATCTCATAGTATTTTTTTGGCATCTCCTCAGTCCAATAATGATCCATGTCCCAGCCACTAAGTAATATACCGGCATGGATGTGTTATTAACGCAATTGTAGCATGAATAATTAGTATGCTGTGCCTATAAATATCACTTTTTGAACACCCTCCCCCCCCCCCCCCCCTCTCTTGCGGCCCCCCAAAACAAAATCCTATTATCTTATTGATTAAACCATCTCATCTCAACACAACAAAGCCTTGTATCCCTTGACTGGGCTGTGAATCTTTTTTAGCGATTTTCCCTTAGAGCAGGTTTAATTAATCTGTGTGCATTAAAGGTCATTTTAGATACTGCTTATTTTGTTGAAAACAGAAAACACTGTAGCAAAATAATTTTAAAACGTAAGTCCCAGTATGGACATGACATGACGAGACAAATTGCACCGAAAATAATTTTGAAGTATTACTTAATGACATGACACGCAAAACGCACCGCCACTGTGCGTTTGGCTTCATTTAAATTGCGTTTATCTTCATTTACGTGCACAGTGCTGTGGGTCCCACTGTTCAAATGCCAAATGCAAAACGTGCAATAAACATGCAATCTCCAAACACCTAAGTGTGAAAAAGATCACGTGTGGTTCAGGATGTTAAATCTAGGAATCTGTGACATGGTTGCGTTAATATGTATAGGATGTAATCAATATGTACTTTTATTCTTTGAAATTAATGAGAGGGTTTCTCAGGTTATTTAATATCTATATCTTATCTGCTTCTGCAGTCTGAGAAGTCAAAGAAAGCTGGAAATGCTCCACCAACAACTTCGTTAGTTGATTTCTTGAGGACTTCATATGTGGGTTGTTCGGACATCCATCTTCTAGAAGAAGACATGAATTTCAATTCACGAGCAGCGTCTCTCTCGGTAAGTGTCATACATTCCGCTGTGGTTAAATGTGAGAGATGGTTCATTTTACATTAGGAGTTTAATTTTGGAGGTTGCATGAGTTGGAGTAATGTTTTGGAAATATGGTCATGTGATGATACATTGTCTATTTGTCTTAAGACAATGGAAATAATGGTCAATATAATCTAGGTTGTCAGATAAGTAATACCCATCTCTGAGTGCATGCCAAGGGAACAACTGGCACGACTGACACGGGTACTGAGTGTCAGATGCTGCAAACTTCAAACAGGAAGGCCAAGGGGCATAATGGGCATAATGGTTAATATCAGTTAATTTTTTTTGGATAATTCAATACTGTTACTTAAGAAGAAAAAGACTTGCAAAACAAAGCATGGAACTCACAAGCTGCCAACACAAGGTCTGCTTACAGATTCTCACTCACGTCATAGGTCACAAACACCTGAGCCAACAAAACCAGACACACAAGACTGAAACTAGAAGAGGACTTTTTTGCCAGTCCTTAACACAGAGAGTGGATACCCCATTTACATCACAACGCTTTCTTTTTTGATAGGTACATCACAACACTTTGTTAAGAATAGAATTACAGAACTCTCTGCTTGCTTCCACTTGAGTCCTTACATCCCATTAAGTCATTAACATAATGTTTGGATGTGGGGAGATGAGAGTGAAAGGGTGTTCAGGTTTCCACTTCCCCTTGTTTGGATGCTTATTAAGTAGGAAGGGGGAAAGAATTTAAGTGTTTTGAATGGGTGTCTTATCCCTCCAAACCCGTTATTTAAATTCCCCCTAATTGGAGGTATTTCGAGTGGAGGGTTTCTAGTTTAATGATTTTTATTTACTTTCTATTTTGCCTTAATTTTTAAATATAGAATTCAATAGAGGAATAATATATTTGTCCTTTTCTTTGTGCAATTTTCTTTACTCCCTTTTTTCACCCTACTACCAAACAAAGGGAGGGGTATCTACTTCCCTCTCCTCTTTAATCTTTAAAACCTTTAAACAAGGAGGAGGGGTATTCACTGCACCCTCCACGACTCTTCCTGCCCCTGCTATCCTCTCCTCTCTCCTCTTCCCTCTCTCCAAACTTTCAAACATAGTGTTAACGTTTTGTACAAGGCTTTCCTCTGGCTTGATGTGTCCTCAGATTCTTGCATTCCTGTGAAGCAAAATATGGTAAATGGCTGCCCTCAAAGATAATTTGCAGAGAACTACTTTAGGCTTTAATCTTTCAGTCTTTTACCCGTTTCTATAATCTACCCAATTCTATAATCTCCCGCCATTCCAATTTTGGAATATAAACAGGATAATACCCATTAATTCCTTGTTGCTCTTTTTTTTTTTTTTTTTTTTTTTTTTTTTTTTTTTTTTTTTTTAACTCTTGGGGATTGGAGGGTTGGGAGCTTGGTTAAACCTAAGACATAGGAGACAGGAGAGAAGGTAGGTGCCATTGGGTTACATGCCCATTGGCCCTTCTTGCTTTTATATGAAGATAGAAAACAAGTTATTATCATCATTGTTATAATTGTGAATCTGAATTATCTTGACTATGTTTAGAACCATTAGGACACAAAATCAATGATCTAATGGATTTTTTTTTTTTTGGGTTAAATACAGGAAGTGAGACAAGGAGGTAGCTATCTTCTTGTAGCTACAGATATAGCAGCTAGAGGGGTCGACCTGCCAGAAACAACTCATATATACAACTTTGATCTGCCAAGAACTGCTGTAGATTATCTTCATCGAGCAGGAAGAACGGGTAGAAAACCTTTTTCAGACAACAGATGTACTGTTACCAACGTTTTAATGTCTGAGGAGCGGTTTGTTTTGCAAAGATATGAAAATGAATTGTTGTTTAACTGTGAAGAACTTATTCTATAGAGTTGATGTTTATTTCAATTTACACAAATAGAGCATCCCCTACCCACCCACTCCCAGAAACCCCTTTTCTTTTCTTTTTTTGAGTAGAGAGTTTTTACTAGTTGGGTGGACCATTAGGCATAACTGAAGCTATTTTATGGGAACACACAATAAATTCTTTAATTTCACATCACTTAAATTTAATTCTTGTGGAAATTAAAAATTAAAAAAAAAAATTCTTGAGGCAAACATGGATGAGCAAGAAGAGGCATGACTTTTTGATTAGCTTTGCTTTTAAGACACTTGCGAGGGAAGGAGGTTTTGGTTTGGGTGAGACTCTTATATCTTAGGGTTTTAGATGATAAATATGACTTATAATTTATTTTTTCTTTTATTGAATATGAGCATTTGATGAAAAGCTTAGTGCTCCTTATGAAAGTTACAAATGTATTTCTAAGAAATATTGTGTTGTAAAATCTTAAGATTTAGTACAAATTTTCAAACTTTGGTTGAGTTATTGAACCCATTTAACCCAAAGTTATAAATGCATCTTATGAAAGTTACAAATGTATTAATACGAAAAAATTTGTGTTGTAAAACCTTAAGAGTTACAAATTTTTAAAATTTGGTTGAGAGTTATTAAATTAAACCCGTTTATAGAGACTATCTATGCTTATAGTTAATCTAACTTAGTGAACACACTTAATGGATGAAGAATGAGAAGTATCTGTGGAAAACCTTTTGTAATTAAGTTAGTATGTACTGTGTAGATTACTGATGGTTGCTGTTCTCTACTATATTTAGGAAGGAAAGAAATGGTAGGAAAGAAATGGTAGAGTTCAGGAGTGAACGTCCGAGTGGAAAAAGGCTTGTGCTCAAAGATGGACCATTAAAATCCCTCTTCCCCTTTTATCCTCAGATTCAAATTGTTTTCTTTTTTTTTATTTTTAAAGTAAATATTTAAGATTTGTTTTCTTAAAATTCAATACATCCAAAGAAACTTTAAAATAAAAAAAATAAAAAATTTAGGAAGGAAAGAAATGGTAGAATTCAGGAGTGAACGACTGAGTGGAAAGAGGCTTGTGCTCAAAGATGGACCAACGAAATCCCTCTTCCCCTTTTATCCCCAAATTCAAATTGTTTTCTTTATTTTATTTTTAAAGTAAATATTTAAGATTTGTTTTCCTAAAACTCAATACATCCAAAGAAACTTAAAAAAAAAAATTAAGTTAAATGATCAACTAACCTATAACTTGTGAGATGTGACACCTCTCTCTCTCTCTCTCTCTCTCTATATATATATATATATATATATACAATTTAACAATAAATTTTCCTTTGTAAAGCTTTACTAACTTTTTTTTTTTTTTGGGTATTTTGTAAAGCTTTTCCTTTAACCAAAAAAAAAAAGCTTTTCTTAATCATTAGAAATTTAAAGGCAAACCAAGATATAAGAGACTACGGACCTTCACTATTTTTTTTATTATTTATGCTAAGTAACCGTTTGGATAGTGCTGAAAAGCACTGCGTCTGTGTCTGCGTTTTCTTTTTTTTATGAGAAGTGCGTTTCAACACCACTGAAGCTTTTCTAATGAGTCCCATGTGTTGTTTATTGGACCCACAAACCTCTTTTTTCAGCAAAACTTTTATTAAAAATAGATCTCACGGCACTATTTACATATTTAAAAATTATTTTGTTATAGTGTTTTTAGCTTTTAGCAAAATAAGTGGTATCCAAATACACCCTAAGATGATTTATTACTCTTATGTGTGTATGTGTGCACATTTCTTTTCTATCAAAATATTTCATATTAGTTCTTTTTCAAAATTTTGTTGGGATGGTAGTAGGTTCGAAGAACACGTTTGTTTTGGTGGTATTATTCATCATCATTTCTTTCTTAATTGTGTCAAATGGTTGGTAAGGATTATAAGACCAATAAGGCACCTACCACCTTGTTTATAAAGTAGTTGTACTTGTTCTTACTCTTTTTGTTTATACTACAACTACGACATGAATATTATTCAAAGCTAGGCTTCGAACAAAAGGAAGAAAAATTTCTGAAGGACTATCTAATTTTGCACATTGAAAAGGAAATTACTGTAAATTAGTATAATATCAATGACAAAATATTTCCAAGATTTAAAAGGATGTAGAGTTCACTTTAATTACTGATTTATTTAAATTGTATTGTGAAACAATTATTTTTTATCTTTTCTTTTGTTTATACTTCATTAATATGGAATGAACACTAATTTTCTTTTTCATCATCTAGTTAGCCATGAATTTACTCTTTCATTCTTACATTAAAAAAAAAAAAAACGGTTTATGCTTTAGTTGGCTCTCTTAAAGCTAAATTTCTTATTCCATCCCTGCTTATGCTGTTCTTGACTAATTGGTTAGAAATAAACCATTGACTTTAATTTTGTTTGCTTTGATTCCTTGCCTTCAGCTATCTGTTTTTATGTAAAGCATGTGCTTCTTGTACTAATAATAATGAACCTAATCCTGTTTTTATGATGAATATTTCACCCTAAAAATCATAATTTTTTCTCTTTCAATTTATGGAATGGATAATTTAGAATTCATATAAGGGAAAATATCTACATTTGAAAAAAGATTTTTACAATTGGAATCCTTTAGTAATATGAACTTTTCTCTTACATTTTTTAATGGGTGAATTTAGTGTATTTTTACATTCATAATTTATAACAAAATGAAATCTTATAAAAATATTCTTCCCATGCATTTGCGTGGGCTTAAAGTTTGTGATGTTGGGATCTTTAAAGAAATTGATTCTCAATGTTATGCCATATAAAACTGAAACCTAGATGCTTTTACTTTATTATGGATTTCCAGTTAACTCACAAAAGTTTCATTTCCAAGTCATCAGTTTCAAAAAACTTAAAAAGTATTTAAGCTTCAACATACATTAAAGAAATTAGAACTTACTCTGATTGATATAAAAACTGCACTCCTCCTGAAACATTTAAGGATTTAGCACATTTACATGATAAACGTGCTTTAATCTCATTTGCCTTCATTACATTCATCGTAATAAACATAATGTCTCATTTTCCTTTTCTTTTTTTCTTGTTTTCCATCCTGATCAATCCAAAATTTACTTAGATGATAGACATATTTATTATATCACAGCACCATCTTGGATTACTGAGTTTTTTAATATTACTGTAACACCAGAGCGGATGTAAAACCCTTCAGAAGATCTATCAGCCTCTTGTACACCCTGCAATTCCACATAAAAGTAAACTAAGTGCAGGTTGGACAACTACAAATTAGTTATCATTGGTAAAAGGCTTAACTGGAATATATCTATGTGCTTATTAATGAGGCTAAGAAGATGGAAGATTGAAATGATTGTCTCATAGTTTATAGAAAATCCTTATTATTTACCGGACAAAGTTTCCTTCAAAGCCGAGTTGGAAGAATCTCTAACCATATATGTGGCAATTCAGAAGACTATCCATGTATATTAAATCACAAAATTATAAAATCATTTAAACAAGTTACATAGATTTTTAGTAGGTCGTGTGACTTAAAGTACACTGTACACGTATGCAGGCTTTTGAGTTGGAGGAACTTTCCTTCAAAGTAAATTCTATCCTTGTTTTTAACTTCTGAGCAATTAAACAGTATTGTAGATTCTCAATTACATTATTTTCTATTATGATCATGGCCATCTTTTAATTTTCTTATTCATCAGTCTGGATAGTGACCACAAATTAGGTAAGTTTATCAAAGATTTAGTGTATTGTGAAGTCATCATACTCTATTCTAATGGTATGAAGAATCCTACCTCCGAGTTTGCAATCACAACATTCTTCCCAATTCTGGCATTTTTGTCGATGATGCATTCTCTGCACATCATAGTAAGAAGAGACATAAGAAAGAAGAGAAATGGTAAAAGAATTAGACTATATGTGTGTGCGCGCACATGCACGTGTGTGTGAAGGGGTTCAAGCTATTTATACTTGATTTTTGTATTTTCTCCTATTCCAATTGGAACTGTTCCCTCAGCTAAAAGTGATGCTGCTTCAGCATCAGTTTCGTAGAAGTCAGCTCCAAGCATCACTGTATCCTGCATTTATTGGGCCATAGTAAAAAGTGTCTCAGAAACATATGGAACAGAGACAGAGATTACCAAAATATAGAAATGATATTCTTTTTGCTACAATAAATCATTTTAAATTTACAAAATCTAGAACTGATAAATAATTAATTCAGAGTGCTTTAGAGCATTTCAAAGATAGCTTCTCACTAGTTGTGAAATTTGTTATGTAATATGCTATTTTGCAATTCTCTGATAACATGCTATCAAGTAATGATGGAAACTACTGTCATACCTTTAAGTGAACATTAGAGCTAATTCGGGATCTGATACCAACAACGCTATGCTCTATGAAGCAATTAGTTAAGAAACTTCCATGTGATATGATTGAATCAACTATCTGAATAAGATATAGCAGTTGTGTTATACTTCAAGAACTAGAAGCAGGTGAAAGATAAAGCTAGAGACAGAAATTGAAAGAAAAAAGTTTTATATGCTTGACTGCCTGAAAACAATGCCCATTATTTGTAGATTCCTCACTTAGAAGAACATATTGGTTTTTTTATCAATGTCATTTGTGTCTTAATGCAGCTTTAAAAACTTAGCTCATAAAATAGCGAAAAAATTGTGAGCAATGCTCAAAGTTATAATTTTCTCAATTTGAAAGCTTTAAGAGCAAATTAAAGGCAGCAATTTACTTACCTTGCTACTATCAATTTTTGTTGGTGGTAAGTTTCTTCTTGATGTAAACATTGGCTTTGCTGCATCATAAAAACTAAACCTTGGTGGCTGAAAAGTACAAAAAAAGGTACTATGTGACACTTGAAGCATTTTTGTTTAGACCATCAATAATGGCTAATTGCAATTAACATGAAAACAATCAGAAGAGTAGTTCTCTTAGAGAATAAGTCATTACAGGTTAGGGAGGGTCGTGATAGTACAACCAATTTGAAAATTAGCATTGAATTATACTTTGACAAATATATTTCATTGGGTAAGACTTAGTAGAATTCCTTAGGTGTAGTATATAAGGTTCCCCAATTAAATTCAAATGCAAAGCTGCATTGAATTTAATTGTCCTTTAAAAAGATAACATTGTTTGTACTTTATTAGTCAACGCAACTATGTTTGTACCTAAGTTTTACCCTAGTTCTTTACCTCATTTGACAATCAATATAATAGAAATGAACAACATAGCAAGAATTACATAATTCTCTCCCCCCCCCCCCCCCCATTGAACATGGTCATTGTTGCATATTTTACTGTGTTGAGCAATTAATATCTATTATAGCTTGAAGTACCAATTTGAAATAATTTGACTTTTGTTCATGTAGACTGCATGTCTCTTTGATTTCTTAAGCATCCTACATGATGAGCTCTTAAAGGCTAGCATAGGAGTGAGATATAGTACTTACATGCTGAGTGAGGGCAAGGTTTGCTTCAAAGAAAGATCTGATGGTCCCTATGTCTTCCCAATAATCATTGAAAAGATAAGCCTGTGAAAAAAAAAGCTAAATATTATAAAAAGGAATATCAAGAAGACATTCTGCATGAGGTTCAGAATATTTAGTAGATAATAATTGTTCTCTGCATGTATGTGTGTGTGTATGATACACTCCACGAGCCAGCTAGTTCATGGAAAGACAGGTTTTGAGCACTCAAAAAAAAAGATTATATAAAGACCTTTATGAAGAATTCTGAGGCTGAGGCAGGAATTATCTCTGAACCAAAGTCATTTGCAGTCGGAAATCTCCACCTGACCCAAGAATAATATAGCAATAAGTGTTTCTAAATTTGTGTTTGACATGAAATCTTTTGTGCATGTGAGGGAGAGAGGGGACATTGAGGTGAAACTAGCCTAAGGAATCACTTCTATCATATAGAATTCATAAATTAATAATTCCATAGAGCTCAATACCTCAAAAGATTCAGAAGAATCTCCTTCTTGAAGACATAGACTCCCATGGAAGCAATGTATGGTTTCTTTTGAGCCTCATCCTTCGAAAGTCCCAAAACTGTTGTATCTACTGCCTGAAGCATATAATGGAGTCAGCACAATACTCAAGTTCCTAATACCATTTAAAGTTGACATGATATCATAATTTTAATTATTACCATGATTCAGAAAGAGGGATTACCATTGCCTTCAGATCCTCTCCCTTAGGTTTTTCACTGAATGAAAGGACTCTTCCTTTGTTGTCTATCTTCATTAGACCAAAGTCTGAGGCACGACTATCAACAAAGCCGAAAAAATTATCATAATTAAAGGCAAGGCATAGTTACTGTGAACTGGGAGAGAAACATTAAAATGCCAAGTTCTGGGATTAATGGCAGCAATAATAAAAGTTTATGTGAGAAAATATGCAAAACCTGAACTGCTCAATACCTCTGCCTATGCATCTATACTAGCTGAGTGTCATTAATCAGAAAGGACCAACCAGTTTTATGGGGTTATGTGGTCAGATATACATGTCTAAGTCACCCAACTCCAGAAACTTTGATGAACAATAATATACCTGTCATCCATTGGTAGAGAAGAGATGGTGATATCTGCACCACTCTGCCGATGATTCTGAAAATGAAGGGATAATTCATAATGTAGAAGAAGAATACATCAACTGAAAGAGTGAAAAACAAAAACACTTTTCAAGCGAACTTCATTCAGTGCCTTACTTGAATAAAGTCCATATAATCCATCCGATATAAGTGATCCCCTGAGAGAATCAGCACATCCTCAATCGCCTTACTTCTTGCATCCTATTGCATAGAATCCATATTAAATATCACCATACCCTTTAGACGGTCCAGCATCCATATTTATTTTTTCACGGATGGTCAGTGAAGTTGGGGAATGAATTTTTTAATTCAAAATGCAATGTAGACACCAATGTTTCCATCCAATTATTGGTCATTTAAATGCAGCCTTATATATATAATGGGATTTAAGGTTTCTACCAATATCAACCGCAGGTAATCTCTAGGCACTAATGGAAAGGTATTGATGCAACATAAATTTCCTCCACAATACAAACGTAAAGAAACTTATAAGTCATTTAATTAACCAAAACGTTTCTCTCTCTCTCTCTCTCTCTCTCTTTATAACCTCCAAAACCTATTTAATTCATTGTCAGTTTCAATCTTCACTTACTAATCTCCTGGACTATTATATATGAACCATTTTCCACTCGAACATTCATCAAAATAGATCTTTGGTGTCTTATAACCAAAAAAAAGAAAAAAGAAGAACATATCTTTGGTCTTATCTTGATTAAAAGATGGCCAAGATCTCTGTTCTGTTTTGTTTCATTATCCTATTTGCTTTAGGGGTTGTTGATTGTCATAGAGCGCAGGAAAAAATTGGGGTATATGAGCTCAAGAATGGAAATATCTCTGCAAAGTTCACTAATTGGGGTGCATCCCTTGTCTCCCTTATTGTTCCTGACAAAAATTGACAAACGGCTGATGTTGTTCTTGGATATGATTCAATTAAGGATTACATCAATAGCTCCTCACCTTTTGGTGCAATTGTTGGACGGGTTGCTAATAGAATCAAAGGTGCTCAGTTTACTTTAAATGGGAAGTTGCATAAACTAGTTGCTAATGAAGGACACAACACAATTCACGGTGGCTCTAGAGGATTCAGTCGTGTTGTTTGGAGAGTGGTCAGGCATCAAAAAGAAGGAAGTCATCCCTACATTCAGTTCTCCTATTGAAGTTTTGATGGCGAGCAAGGATTTCCAGGTGATCTCGTTGTCAATGTGAACTACATGCTCGTTGGACATGATACAATGATAGTAACATTGAAAGCCAATGCTCTAAACAAGCCTACACCAATGAATCTAGCCCAACACACTCACTGGAACCTAGGTGGCCACAACAGCGGTGATATCCTGTCTCATAAAATCCAGATATTTGGCTCCCACATCACGCCTGTTGATCGCCAGCTAATTCCCACTGGCAAAATTGTGCCAGTAACTGGAACACCATATGATTTCCTCAAGCCCCACACCATTGGAAGCAGGATCAAGAAGCTGCCTAATGGTTATGATATTAACTATGTGCTTAATGGTGGCAAGGGCAATAAACTGAGGCGCGCAGCAGTGGTGCACCATAAGAAGTCAGGAAGGGTATTGGAGTTGTCAACAACTGCTCCAGGCATGCAATTCTTCACAAGCAGCTGGAATAAGGATTTTAAGGGAAAAGGTGGATACATCTATAAACCCCATGCAGGACTTTGTTTGGAGACTCAAGGTTTCCCTGATGCAGTGAATCACCCCAATTTCCTTTCACAGATTGTGAGGAAAGGAAAGCCTTACTCGCATTCTATGCTGATTAAGTTTTCAACGACAAGTACATCTGCTTCACTGTAGATGACTAAAACCTTCTACATATATATATATTTCGCTTTCATGTGTCTTCCAATTGTTTCAGTGTATCCTTTGACATCAGTACATTCTTTTTGATGAATAAGAAATTATATTTACTCTATTCCAAATACTAATTGAAAGCTGAGACTAACAATGCCCGTTATGAGGAGAGGTTATCAGTGAGTCCCTGGGTTGGATATTTATGTACCGAATATTGACTATAGCTAAGAGAGAAAGTAATGAAGAGAGCTTCTCAAATTTGCAAATTGAACCAAAATAAGGAGGACTATCTCTTATGTCAAATGAGTCTATCTTCAAAATTGATTCGTCCCTATAGACAACCCAGTATACAATAGCAAATTTGCAATAGTAAAGTTGTCCAAATAGCTTAAAATATATATCTTACATGGAATAGCATTTCAAAAATCTTGTCATCCTAATTAAATGAGAATATCCATTACCTCAAAAAGCCAATGGAACTGTCTTACAGCATCTGCTGTGCCCTGAAACCACTTTTTACCAGCCTCTCCTGGAGTTTGAGTTGCTGCAAGAACCTGCCATTGAACAAAACAACCTATTAGAGTTTTCTTCCATACCATAGTACTTTTCAAATGTAACCTTGTTCATTCAAAACACCACCGACCTAGTGTTTTTGTCCTTACATTTACCATCTTTAGAAATCATTTAACTAGTATTCTAAAGTTGAGATTGAGTTCAAACATAGTACCACTTGTTCTAATACCATAATAAATTATTGTTTATCTCAAAAGCTTAAAGTGTTACAAAATTGTTAATTTAATCATTTAACCATTATTCTATAACTATGTACGCACATGTAGAGGTAAGCATGATTGTCAAGTCTCAAATGTACCTCAACACAGCCGTCTCCAAAGGTGACTCCACTGCCAAAGTTGTAAGCTCGTGCAAGATGCCTGTTAAGTGATGCTGAGTTGAACTGAGTGAGAATGTACACTTTGTTGATCCCACTATTGATGCAGTTGCTCATTGGCACGTCAATGAGCCTGTAAGACCCTCCAATTGGAACCTACAATAGGATATAACAAATTAAATGACTAACCAATGAGTCCCCCACAAGTATGAACTTAGAGGCCTCATGAAATTTAAGAAACATAAATCAAGTGCCTGTATATATACACGATAGATTCACTTGCATATAGTGTTTCAATGCACTAGACCCGGCACAAAAGTGACATGTAACACAAGCCAAGAACTTATTGTAGCTTCATAATAATAAGGCCTTGATAAGCAATACATGCATGAAAAATGTGCAAAAATAAAGACTTACAGCAGGTTTGGCACGGCGTTTAGTGAGTGGGAAAAGACGAGTACCAGCACCTCCACCGAGTATGATTGCCACAACCGTCCGTGGGTCCCGCCTTTCCATCTCTAGGTCCCTCAACTGCAATATTCGACCCCACATTGTGGACTGTTATTTTAGATCATATAGTGGACCATATCATATGTGACATTGTGACCCAATAGTTTATCACTTGGGTCTATCAGTATACAGTAACACTTTCAAGCCTTACCAAACAACATTGCTGGACATATTAAGATGGCCCATTTATGGAATAAAGTATTTTCTGTGTCTTGGGCCATGGCCTTAAAAAAAATGTCTGGACAGCAATGCTGGGCTGCGCTATACAATCGTATAGAAAATCTATTCCAAAAATGATTTTTTTTTTTTGCCCTTATAGATGGCAGAGAACTACAGTTGTTGATTACAAATTTAATCCTGGCCCAAAGTTCTTGGTTTTTTCTTTCTCTTTTAGAAATAAACAGTTTGCAGGTTGTGGATTCTAACTGGATCACAGTGGATCATGGGCTTGGGTTTAGTCAAACTCAAGCAAATATCAAGCCCAAACTCTTAATCAGCGCAGGCCTGCAGCTGAACAGAGATGGGGCTGATATGTCATGAACATTGGCCTGGTGCATCGCCGAATAACACCCCCATAATTCAAACTCCGAGAGCCACTAGTTGAATATACTCACAGATAATGCAAACGTTCAAAATTTTGAAAAACTAAACAGGCTCTATTGAATACAAAAGGAACTATATCTGCATTTGACAAACTTCTTAGATTTCTCAATTCAATTCAATTACATGATTGTATTGATCAATATAGCACAAACACTGATATCTTCTCCAATGAAAAATAAATTCAACCATACAATTCATTGGTTGAATTTAAATTACAACACATACGAAAATATACCAAAGTTGTGTGATATACCATTTCTACTATTGCAACAAATTAGCTACTCAAAAATGTTATACTTTGCATATTTGTAACTTTGTATGTACCATGAGCTAAAGCACACACTTTGGTGTGTATTCAGATTGCTCACCTTGAACTCCCCAACTACATCAGCAGTAAGAGACATAGAAACATGTCTCCTAACATTCTTATTGCCACCACTTCCTTGCTGAACTTCTTGTGTCAGCTTCAGCTTCTTTCCCATCATTTCTCCATCACAAAACTTCACAAGCCCCCAGTTCCTCCCGGCCAGCCTTGTCGCGCCACGTAACTGTCCGGCAACTGAGAGGGAAATCCGGCCATCGGCAGCCACTGCCATTTTTCCTCCAAGACTCAAGGAGAGAATTGGAATTTTGTTAAATGGTGAGGTCTCATGTGAAGGGCTATAAGGGAGGGGCAAAGCTACTGTTGGAGTTAGATTTGCTTACATGGAATGCATGCTATTGGAGGATTGGGCCACGTTATCCAAAATCAACTGCATCCACCAATTTTTGTTTGAGTTCTTGTGACCCTTTAGAGCAAGTTGTGTACATACATATTTGTCCTCACACTTAGTGTAAATTTACGGATCGAGGAATATTCTATACTTGCAGGCTTGCAGCCTCCAGATTTTTGGTCTTGAGTGTGATAGTATGTGCTAGGATTTCTACTGTCGGCTTCTTATGGGTTTTTTTTTTTTTTTTTGGGTGGTAAATTGCAAATTTTTCCTTGTGTTGGAGAAGAGAGAATTTAGAGGCTAGAGTTGCATAAGCTAGGGGAGTGTTTGGCAAGGTAGTTTAAACAATGGTTTTTAGTTTTTAAATAATATTATAAGTATTTTCACACACTTTTTCACTTATATGTAGTTCTAAAAAATACAAACAATATTACTAGAACAATATTATCAATCACCCCCAGAATTTCGCTTGAGCAAAAGTATCCCGTGGATTTTGAGTGAAATGACAACTTGTAAAAATCAATTATGGTAGAAAGTTTCTTTTGAAACTCACTTGGATTTTCAATCGAGTGAGTTTGAACTTGGGTAGCTCTCTCACTCTACTGTTTGGAACAATTATAAATTGCACACACATATCCATTATAATTATTCAATTGAAGTAATGAGAAATAAATGAAACAATTTTGAAGGAATATTGTAAAATAAAAGTTGATATAGAATATGTCTTTCTTTTTCTTCTTAATTCTAAAACAATATACACATCGCAAACATCCATAATCAATCATATCATTTACAAAACTTACAAATCCACAACGTCCAACCTTAACATCAAAATCGTAATTTTTATGTCACTCAATATAAAATGCAAGCCCACCTTCCTCGGTTATAACCAATTTATATAAGTTAGGATTAGATGAGACAACAATGTTACAGCTAGGTAGGTGTCATCAAAAGATTGAAGGTAAATGAAATCATTTTTGGGTTGTGTGTATTTAAGATGGGATGAAATGCTATGGGTAGGAATATATAAAGGGGTAGAAGTGCAAGAGATGAAAATGATAAGTTAAAATGTAAAGAGTTTTTTGTGTGTGCAAGGGATAAAAAGTCTTGAAATATTGAACCAAATGATACAAAAGATATTTACTTTTTACTTATAAAAAGTCTTGAAATATTAAACAAAGAAATCAATATTTAATTTGTTCTTATCTCGGATGTGACACTTAAAAGTATATCAATTCTCTTTACATAAAATGTGCCACTTGGCTGAACTTCATACACACTCACATAAAATCTCTGTGTTTATATATATGGACTTATTCTTTGTTGTTACACTCTATCTTTAGAGTTTGAAGTTTGAACCACATTTTCTCCCTCCTTCGTCATCTATCTATAAAATAAATAAATAAATAAAAATTAAACAATTTTAAGGTTTAAGCAGCTATAAAATTTCATGATAAATTTTTTATGTAACATTTTATTTTTGTATGATATTTCACTTTCAAGAAATAAAGTACTGGGTAAATTTTTTTTCACATTATTTTTCTTTTGTAAATTTTATATTATTAAATGGATTATAAATATTTAAAATTGTAATTAGTATTTAGAGTGTAGACTGTAGAGTGATTTATCTTTATCTTCTTCTTTTTTCTTTTTGTATGGTACTTTAATTTCAAGAAATCAAGTATTGAGTACATTTTTTTCACTTTTTTTTTTATGTAAATTTTATATTATTAAGTGGATTATAAATATTTTAGATAGTAATTAGTATTTAGAGTATGGACCATGGAGTGATTTATCTTTATCTTTTTTTCTTTCTTTTTGTATGTTACTTTACTTTCAAGACTATTGAGTGATGTAAGTGCACAGTTGCGCCTGGACCCAAAAACAAACGTGGACTCAGGCCCAATGAGCCTTAAACAATAAAATTTGTAGAGTGTGGATTCAAAATCTAATTTAGTGGTATTGGAAGCTTGATAAACAAACTAGAATGTTATAGTATTTGGGAACAATAAACAAATATGACAAAGGAACCTCCTCGGACGTAAGCCGAAAACGATTTATGTATTATCTCTGTCGATATGACCCTATGCCTGCTACAAAAATAATCCGATATGGTCCTTCCCAGTTTGGTCCTAGCTTACTCCAAGCTGGGTTTCTAGCAGTACCCACAACTTTTCTCAGTACCAAATCCCCAGGCGCGAGTGGCCTTAGCTTCACATGGGCATCATACCCTCGTTTTAGCTTCTGCTGATAATAAGCCATTTGGACCATAGCTGCCTCTCGTCGTTCCTCAACTAAATCCAGGCTTTTCTCCAGGAGGCCGTTGTTATTTTCTGGGCTAAAAGAACTCGTCCTTAGCGTGGTAAAACCAGATTCTAAAGGTATCACTGCCTCGGCTACATAAGTCATAGAGAATGGCGTTTCTCCAGTGGATCTACGCGGCGTAGTTCGGTACGTCCATAAAACATGTGGTAGTTCTTCTACCCATCTGCCCTTCGCATCGTCCAACCTTTTCTTGAGTCCGCTAATTATGACCTTGTTAACGACCTCGGCTTGCCCATTTCCCCGAGGATAAGCTGAGGTGGAGTATCTATTTATGATGCCCATGTCACCACAGTATTTCTTAAAAGCTCTACTATCAAATTGAACGCCATTGTCCGAAATGAGTTTGTGTGGTACCTCAAATCTAGTGATGATGTTCTTCCAAATAAACTTCTTGGAATCGACGTCCCTAATATTTGCTAAGGGCTTAGCCTCGACCCATTAAGTGAAGTAGTCGGTCCCCACGAGCAGCCACCTTTTGTTTCCTACAGCCCTCGAAAATGGCCCTACTATGTCCAACCCCCATTGAGCGAAAGGCCAAGGACTGGAGAGAGGATTAAGGACTCCTCCAAGCTGATGAATGTCAGGAGCGAACCTCTGGCATTGGTCACACTTTCTGACATAGTCCTGAGCTTCCCTCTGTATATTGGGCCACCAATATCCTTGAGTCAGGGCCCTATGAGCTAGGGACCTTCCCCCAGTATGGCTCCCATAAATTCCCTTATGCAATTCTTCCAAAAGCGCCTCCGTTGATTCGGGGTGCACGCATAACAAATATGGTCCAGAGAAGGATCGTTTATACAATTTCTGATCCTCGGACAACTAGAAACGCGATGCCTTTTGACAGATCTTATCTGCTTCAGATTTGTCCTTGGGAAGAATGTCGTTTTTCAGAAAAGATATCACAGGGTCGATCGAACTAGGTCCGGGCCTTATTAAATAGATCCAGGCTGCACTAACAGTGGTAAGAGTTGGCTCTAGCAAATCTTTAACAAGACTAATCCTAGGCAAACCCTGAGCCGAGGATGTCGCTAAGGTAGCCAAAGAGTCTGCATGTGTATTTCCACTTCTAGAAACGTGAGACAGGATAAATGAATCAAATTTAGATTGTAAACGTTTAACCTAGGTCAAGTATTCTTGCATTCTTCGATCCTTGGCCTCCATGGTCCCTGTCACCTAGCCGACCACTAACCGAGAATCCGAGGGCATGTGAACTCCCTTTCCGCCCATCCTATGTACCATGTTCATGCCGACCAAGACTGCTTCGTACTCGGCCTCATTATTAGTAGCCAAGAACGCCAACCTCAGAGATTTTTCGAAGACAATTCTCTCGAGGGATTCCAGGACAAGTCCTATGCCAGACCCTCTCTGGTTAGCTGCCCCATCAACGGACACTTCCCAAGTGGGAGGTCCTGTGCTCGTGATCATGCCAACTGATTTTTCATCCATGTGAGATTCCTTCACAGTCTCTTCCAACAATGGTTCTGCAAACTCTGCCACCAAATCTGCAAGAACTTGGCCCCTCACCAAAGTGCGCGGCATGTATTTGATATCAAAGGCTCCCAAAATAGTTCCCTATTTAGCCACCCTTCCAGAGTAGTCGGCGCTGCGTAACACCGACTTAAGGGGCAGTTGGGTCAAAACTACAACGGTGTGGGACTGGAAACAGTGAAGGAGCTTCCGCGTGGCATGAACTACGGCTAAAAGTGTTTTCTCCAAAAGTAGGTAACGCACCTCTACCTCATTCAAAGACTTACTGACATAGTAGACCAGTCTTTGCACCCCACCGTCGTCCCTTTTAAGGACCAGGCTGACTGCATGGACGACCACTGCCAAATACGCAAACAGGACCTCGTCTACCTCAAGCCGAGACATAATGGGTGGCCGGGAAAGATACTGCGTAAGCTGTTGGAAGGCTACCACGCAGTCCTCGGACCATTGGAACCCTTTCCATTTATTCAAAAGTTGGAAGAAAGGCCTACATCTGTCAGCTGACCTAGAGACGAACCTGCTGAGAGCAGCGATCATTCCGGTCAATTTCTAAACTTTCTTTGGATTCCGAGGTGGCTGTAAGCCTTGAATAGCTCTGACCTGTGCCGGATTCATTTATATCCCTCTATGAGTAACCATGTAACCTAGGAACTTTCTTGAACCCACACCAAAAGAGCACTTTGAGGCGTTAAGGCACAACTTGTACTTTCTAAGCACTTGAAAGGTGTCGTCCAAATCCTTCACGTGTGAAGGTATTGTTTTACTCTTCACCGCCATATCATCCACGTATACCTTAATGGTCTTCCCAAGTTGCAATTCAAACATTCTGGTCATCATCCTTTGGTAGGTAGCCCCAGCATTCTTCAATCCGAACGACATCACTTTATAGTGATAATTCCCTGTAGGAGTAATAAAAGCAGTTTTCTCTTGATCCTCCACCGCCAATGGAATTTGGTGATAACCCTAGAAGGCATCCAAAAAGCTCATCCGAGGATGTCCGACCGTGGCATCCACAAGCTGATTGATGCGTGGCATTGGGAATGAATCCTTTAGGCAAGCTTTGTTTAAATCCGTGATATCCACGCATACTCTCCACCTTTCACTCTTCTTTTTTACCACGACCGTGTAAGCCAACCATTCTGGGTAGAAAATTTCTTTAATAGCCCCAGCCCTCTTGAGCTTGAGCACTTCTTCTTTAACGGCTTCGGAGTGCTCCTTGAAGGAACGCCGAGGGGGCTGCCTTCTAGGAAGAATAGCAGGATTGACGTTCAAATGATGACAAATGAAGTTTGAGTATACCCCCGAAGCCTTATAGGGATCCCACGCAAAGACATTAATGTTATCCTTTAAAAACTCTAGCAACTCCCTCTTTTCTTGACATGGTAAACGTACGCTAACTTGAAAGAACCTTTCAGGATCATCCGCTATCAGAAACTTCTCCAGGTCTTCGCATATGGCCTCCTCTGCTGTCACCACGTCGGGCGCATCCAGAGTCGTTAATTGCTATAAGTCTTTCATGGCTGAGGTCAAGGACTGTGTTCCGGCCTGACGCAGCACTGCAGCCGATATGCATTGCCTAGCCACCAATTGGCTGTGGAGAATCTTTTTAATGTACTCCCCCAAAGGGAACTTAACCTTAACGTGCAAGGTGGAGGAGACAGCACCCAGAGCATGCAGCCAGGGCCTGGCAAGGATGGCTGTGTATGGGGAATATGCGTCGACCACGATAAAATCTACCTCAACCGTTTCCGAGCCAGATTGCACCGGCAACCGAATCTGTCCCTTTGGTACGACGGCTTTACCTTCAAAGCTTATGAGTGGCGAGTCATAAGGAGTGAGATCTTCCAATTTCAACCTCAACCCCTTGAATAAATCAGGATACATGATATCCGCGTCGCTGCCTTGATCAATCATCACCCTTTTTACATCATAATTCTTTATCCTCAGAGTGACCACCAAGGCGTCGTCATGGGGTTGGATGGTCCCAACCTTATCCTCCTCTGAAAATCCCAAGACAGGTACATTCACCTTCAATCTCTTTGGCTTGGAGCCTGCCTCATCGGCTTGGAAGTGCGAAATTGCCATAACCCTGGTGGGACATGAGCCGGTCCTGCCAGACGCAGCGAAGATAACGTTGATCGTTCCCAAGGGCGGCCAAGATGAATTATTCCTCTGATTATTTGAGCAGGACTGACTGCCCTGCCCGTTAGGTTGGTACAGTGCTACTTTAATTTTTCTTCGCTAACAGCTGCTCCAAGTGGTTCCAGAGGGTCGACAGTTCTCGTAGTATGACCCACGTCTTGATGGTACTGACAAAAGAGATTTCGATTCCTCTTGGCAAGATCCCCCGCCATCTTATTGGGCCATTTGAAGTAGGGTTCCTTACGGACCTTCTCCAGTAGCTGGTGCCCGGTTCTCGGAATACAGTATTAACAGTCTGAGGTGCTGCCGAGCCAGACTGCCCAGAGTAATCTCTCTTGGCTTGTTGTTGTGATACCTGTCCAACCTGAAATCCCTCTCTCTTGCGGGATAACCTTCGCTTTACCCTTTCCCTGTTGTTGGTCTTCCTCGATCCTTTTGTATTCGTCAATACGGTCCATGAGGCGACGTACACTCCGTACGGGTTTTTTGGTCAAAGGCTTCCTCAAGTCATGATCAGTAGGAAGGCCTACTTTAAAGGTATTGATCGCCACCTCGTCAAAATCACCATCTATCTCGTTAAACATTTTCCAATACCTGTCGGAGTATGCTTTCAACGTCTCGCCCTCCTTCATAGCCATAGATAACAGTGAGTCCAACGGTCAAGGAACTCTACTGCATGTAATAAACCGTGAAACGAATGCTCTAGTCAGTTCCCCGAACGAACCTACAGACCCCGATTTAAGACTGTTGACCACCTCATAGCAACAGGTCCCAAGCTAGAAGAGAAGACTTTGCACATCAGGTCTCATTGTGAATGCACCGCCATTCTCTGGTTAAAGTGACTCACATATTCCCAAGGATCAGTCCAGCCGTTATAAATGGTGAAGGTGGGCTGGGTGAACCTCCTAGGGAGCCTCCCATTCTCAATCCTGCGTGAGAATGGCGATTTAGAGAGTTGGTGCAACGCCGACTCATAGCACCGTTCCCTAAGCCCCTGGAGGGGAGCTTCCTGTGCCTACGACCTGGTGGGTCATCCTCTTCACAAGAGGATGTTTTGCTGGGGGCGGACCATGACCTTGAACTGTAACTACTTCCCCGAGATTCTCCCGAAGAAGGATTAGATGAGGATGACACACGCCTCCGTCTGACGCGGTGCAGCTTCTTCTTAAGGTGATTAATCTTCTTCTGCATGGCCTTGGCACCATCTTTATGGGTGGTATTGCCTCCACCGTGGGTATGACTCGCTCTAGGATATTCGGTGTGAACGCTTCCCTCTCGATCCCTCCGGCGTTCAAGACGCTCGAAAAGATCCTCAGGTTGCGATCCCTGAGACTCTGCATGGTGTGAGCCTAAGCCTGTCATGGTGTTCCAACTTCTCCCACCCTAGACTTCCCACAGACGACGCCAATTGTAAGTGCACAGTTGCGCCTGGACCCAAAAACAAATGTGGGTTCAGGCCCAATGAGCCTTAAACAATAAAATTTGTAGAGTGTGGATTCAAATCTAATTTAGTGGTGTTGGAAGCTTGATAAACAGACTAGAATGTTACAATATTTGCGAACAATAAACAAATATGATAAAGAAACCTCTCGGACGTAAGCCGAGGACGATTATGTATTATCTCTGTCTTTTTTTTTCTTTTTTCTTTTTGTAGGGTACTTTACTTTCAAGAAATGAAGTACTGGATAATTTTTTTTTTCACTTTTTTTTCCTTTGTAAATTAACTATTATTAAGTGGATTACAAATATTTAAGATAGTAGCTAGTTTTTAAAGTGTGAATTATAGAGTGATTTATCTTTATCTTTGTTTTTTTATATGGTACTTTACTTTCAATAAATCAAGTACTGGGTAAATTTTTTTTTCTTTTGTAAATTTATATTATTAAGTGAATAATAATATTTAAGATAGTTATTAGTATTTAAAGTTTAGACTGTAAACTAATTTAACTTTTATCTTTTTCATTTTGTATAGTACTTTACTTTCAAGAAATCAAGTACTAGGTAATTTTTTTTTATTTGTAAATTAATATTATTAAGTGGATTATAAATATTTAAGATAGTAATTAGTATTTAGAGTGTGGACTGTGGAGTAATTATCTTTATCTTTTATTTTCTTTTAGTACAGTACTTTAATTTCAAGAAATCAAGTACTGGATAATTTTTTTCACTTTTTGTTATTTTGTAAATTTATATTATTAAGTGGATTATAAATATTTAAGATAATAATTAGTATTTAGAGTATGGACTATGGAGTGATTTTTCTTTTTTCTTTATGTACGGTACTTTACTTTAAAGAAATAAAGTATTGAGAATTTTTTCCTTTGTAAATTTTATATCATTAAGTGGATTATAAATATTTAAGATATTATTAGTATTTAGAATGTGGATTGTGGAAAGATTTATCTTCAACTTTATCTTTTATCTTTTTTTTTTTTTTTATGTGGTACTTTACTTTCAAGAAATCAAGTGCTAGGTAATTTTTTTTTCACTTTTTTTTTTGTAAATTGTATATTATTAAGTAAATTATAAATATTTATGATAGTAATTAGTATTTAAAGTGCGGGCTATGTAGTGATTGAGTTGTTTTTTTCTTTTTGTATGGTACTTTACTTTTAAGAAATCAAGTACTGGATAAAATTTGTTTTTTCACTTTTTTTTGTAAATGTTATATTATTAAGTGGATTATAAATATTTAAGATAGTAGTTAGAATTTAAAGTGTGGACTATGAAGTAATTTATCTTTATCATTTCTTTTTCTTTTTCTTTTCATATGGTACATTACTTTCAATAAATCAAGTACAATGATTATTTTTTTTTACTTTTTTTTAAATTTTATATTATTAAGTGGATAATAAATATTTAAGATAGTTATTAGTATTTAGAGTTTGGGCTGTAGAGTGATTTACCTTTTTATCTTTTTCTTTTTATAAGGTACTTTACTTTTAAGAAATCAAGTATTAGGTTTTTTTTTTTTGGCTTTTTTATTGCTTCTGTAAATTTTATATAATTAAGTGGATTATAAATATTTAATATAGTAATTAGTATTTAGAATGTGGACTGTAAAGTGATTTATCTTTATCTTTTTTTTCGTTTGGTATGGTATCTTACTTTCAAGAAATCAAGTACTAGATAAATTTTCTTTTTGTAAATTTTATATTATTAAGTAGATTATAAATATTTAAGATAGTAGATAGTATTTAGAGTGTGGACTATGGAGTGATTTATCTTTATCTTTTATTTTTCTTTTAATATGGTACTTTACTATCAATAAATCAAATACTGGATAAATTTTTTTTCCCTTTTTTTCTTTTTTAATTAAGTGGATAATAAATATTTAAGATAGTTAATAGCATTTAGAGTTTGGACGGTAGAATAATTTATCTTTTATTTTTTTTATCTTTTATTTTTGTATGGTACTTTACTTTCAAAAAACCAAGTACTAGGTATTTTTATTTTTATTTTGCTTTTTCTTCTTTTGTGAATTTTATATTATTAAGTAGATTATAAATATTCAAGATAGTAATTAGTATTTAGAGTGAAGACTATAGAATGATTTCTCTTTGTTTTTTTTTTTTTTTTCTTTTGGTATGGTACTTACTTTCAAGAAATCAAGTACTGGATAACTTTTTTTTCACTTTTTTTTTGTAAGTTTTATATTATTAAGTGGATTATAAATATTAAGATAGTAATTGGTATGTAGAGTGTGGACTATGGAGTGATTTTTCTTTTTTCTTTATTTATGGTACTTTACTCTAAAGAAATAAAGTATTCAGATTTTTTTTTCTTTTGTAAATTTTATATTATTAAGTGGATTATATATATTTAAGATAGTTATTAGTATTTAGAAGGTGGACTGTGAAATGATTTATCTTATTTTCTCTTTTATTTTTCTTTTTGTCTGGTACTTTACTTTCAAGAAATCAAGTACTAGGTTAAAAAAAATTTACTTTTTTTGGTTGTAAATTGTATATTATTAAGTGATTTATAAATATTTAATATAGTAATTAGTATTTAAAGCGTGGACCGTGTAGTGATTTATCTTTTTTTTTTTTCTTTTTGTATGGTAGTTTATATTCAAGAAATCAAGTACTGAATAAATTTTTTTTTTCACTTTTTTTTCTTGGGTAAATTTTATATTATTAAGTTGATTATAAATATTTAAAATAGTAGTTAGTATTTAGAATGTGGACTATAAAGTGATTTATCTTTTTCTTTTCTTTTTCTTTTTATATGGTACTTTATTTTCAATAAATCAAGTACTGGGTATTCTTTTTTTTTACTTTTGTAAATTTTATATTATTAAGTGGATAACAAAAATTTAAGATAGTTATTAATATTTAGAGTTTGGACTGTAGAGTGATTTACATTTTATTTTTTTATCTTTTTCTTTTTGTATGGTACTTTACTTTCAAGAAATCAAGTATTGGGTAAAAAAAAATTTATTTTTTATTAAATCTTATATTATGAAGTGAATTATACATATTTAAGATAGTAATTAGTATTTAGAGTATGGAGTGTGGAATGATTTATCTTTATCTTCTTCTTTTTTGGGTATGATATTTAAGTTTCAAGAAATCAAGTACTAGATAATTTTTTTTTTCACTTTTTTTTCCTTTTTTAAGTTTTATATTATTAAATGGATTATAAATATTTAAAATAGTAATTAGTATTTAGAGTGTGGACTATGAAGTGATTTATCTTTTTCTTTTTCTTTTTATATGGTACTTTACTTTTAATAAATCAAATACAAGGTAAATTTTTTTTTTCTTTTGTAAATTTTATATTATTAAGTTGATAATAAATTAAGAAAGTTATTAGTATTTAGAATTCGGATGGTGGAGTGATTCATCTTTATATTTTTTTTGTTCTTTATCTTTTTCTTTTTGTCTGGTACTTTACCTTCATGAAATCAAGTACTAGATAATTTTTATTTTATACTTTTTTTTTTTCTTTTGTAAATCTAAATTATTAAGTGGATTATAAAATTTTAAGATAGTAGTTAGTATTTAGAGTGTGGACTATGGAGTAATTTATTTTTATCTTTTCCTTTTCTTTTTCTTTTTCTTTTTGTTTGGTACTTTACTTTCAATAAATCAAGTACTGGGTAATTTTTTCTTTTTTTTATATTCTTTTTTGTAAATTTTATATTATTAAATGGATAAAAAAAATTTAGATAATTATTAGTATTTAGAGTTTGGATTGTAGAGTGATTTACGTTTTATCTTTTTATTTTTATATGGTACTTTGCTTTCAAGAAATCAAGTACTAGAGTTTTTTTTTTTTTTTTGCTTGTTTTTTTAAACTTTTGTAAATTTTATATTATTAAGTGAATTATAAATATTTAATATAGTAATTAGTATTTAGAGTGTAGACCGGGGAGTGATTTATCTTTATCTTTTTCTTTTTATATGGTATTTTACTTTCAAGAAATCAAATAACGAGTAAATTTTTTTTACTTCTTTTTTTCTTTTGTAAATTTGTTATTATTAAGTGGATAATAAATTAAGAAAGTTCTTAGTATTTATAGTTTAGACTATGTAGTGATTTATATTTATATCTTTTTGTTCTTTATTTTTTTCTTTTTGTCCGGTAATTTACTTTTAAGAAATCAAGTACAAGATAATTTTTTTTTTACTTTTTTTTCTTTTGTAAATTTAAATTATTAAGTGAATTATAAATTTTTAAGATAGTAATTATTATTTTGAGTGTGGAATGTGAATTGATTTATCATTTTTTTTCTTTTTTGTATGATACTTTACTTTCAATAAATCTAGTACTGGATAATTTTTTTTCACTTTTTTTTTCTTTTGTAAATTTTATATTATTAAGTGGATTATAAATATTTAAGTTAATAGTTAGTATTTAGACTGTGGATTATGCTGTGATTTATCTTTATCTTTTTTTATATATATATGGTACTTTACTTTCAATAAATCACGTACTAGGTAGTTTTTTTTTTAATTTTTTTCTTTTATAAATTTTATATTATTAAGTAGATAATAAATATTTAAGATGATTATTAGTATTTAGAGTTTAGACTGTTGAGTGATTTATCTTTTTTTTTTATCTTTTTTTTTTTTTTTTTGGCATGGTACTTTACTTTCAGAAAATCAAGTACTAGGTTTTTTTTTTTTTTTTTTTTTACATTTGTAAATTTTATTTTATTAAGTGTATTATAAATATTCAAGACAGTAATTAGTATTTAGAGTGTGGAATGTGGAGAGATTTATCTTTATCTTCTTTTTTTTTTCCTTTTGGTATAGTACTTTACTTTCAAGAAATCAAGTACTGGATAAATTTTTTTTTCACTTTTTTTTTTCTTTTGTAAATTTTATATTCTTAAGTGGATTATAAATATTTAAGATAGTAATTGGTATTGAGAGTATGGACTATGGAGTGATTTTTCTTTTTTCTTTATGTATGGTACGTTACTTTAAAGAAATAAAGTATTGAGAATTTTTTTCCTTTTGTAAATTTTATATTGTTAAGTGTATTATAAATATTTAAGATAATTATTAGTATTTAGAAAGTGGACTGCAAAATGATTTATCTTAATCTTTTCTCTTTTCTTTTTCTTTTTGTGTGGCACTTTACTTTCAAGAAATCAAGCGCTGAGTAAATTTTTTTTTACTTTTTTTTCTTTTGTAAATTGTATATTATTAAGTGAATTATAAATATTTAATGTAGTAATTTGTATTTGAAGTGTGGACTGTGTAGTGATTTATTTATTTTTTTCTTTTTATATGGTACTTTACTTTCAGAAAATCAAGTATTGGATAAAATTTTTTTTTTCACTTTTTTTTAGGTAAATTTTATGTATAAGTGGATTATAATATTTAAGATAGTAGTTAGTATTTAGAGTGTGGATTATGGAGTGGTTTATCTTTATCTTTTTCTAATTATAGTACTTTACTTTGAATAAATCATGTACTGGAAATTTGTTTTTTACTTTTTTTTAAAAAATTATATTATTAAGTGGATAATAAATATTTAGATAGTTATTAGTATTTAGAGTTTGGACTGTAGAGTGATTTATCTTTTTTTTTTTATTAGGTACTTTACTTTCAGGGAACTAAGTACTAGGTAATTTTTTTTTTTTTTTTTTGCTTTTGTAAATTTTATATTATTAATTGGATTATGAATATTTAAAATAGTAATAGCATTTAGAGTGTAGACTGTGGAGCGATTTATCTTTATATATATATATATATATATATATATAATATTTTTTTTTTTTTTTTTTCGATTGGTATGATACCTTACTTTCAAGAAATCAAGTATTGGATAATTTTTTTTTTTACCTTTTTTTTCTTTTATAAATTTTATGTTATTAAGTGGATTATAAATAATTAAAATTGCAGTTAGTATTTTAAGTGTGGACTATGGAGTAATTTATCTTTATCTTCTATTTTTCTTTTTCTTTTTATATGGTACTTTGTTTTCAATAAATCAAGTATGTGATGATTTTTTTTTTCTTTCGTGAATTTTATATTATTAAGTGGATAATAAATATTTCATGTAGTTATTAGTATTTAGAATTTGGACTTCAAAGTGATTTATCTTTTTTTTTTTATCTTTTTCTTTTTGTGTGGTACTTTACTTTGAAGAAATTAAGTGCTAGGTAAATTTTTCTTTTTTTATTCTTTGTAAATTTTATATATTAAGTGGATATAAATATTAAGATAGTAATTAGTATGTAGAGTGTAAACTGTGGAGTGATTTATCTTATCTTCTGTTTTTTTTTCCTTTTGGTATGGTACTTTACTTTCAAGAAATCAAGTACTGGATAAATTTTTTTTTCACTTTTTTTTCTTTTGTAAATTATATATTATTAAGTTGATTATAATTATTTAAGATAGTAATTAGTATTTAGAGTATGAACTATGAAGTGATTTTTCTTTTTCTTTATTTATTGTACTTTACTCTAAAGAAATAAAGTATTGAGAATTTTTTTTTTTTGTAAATTTTATATTATTAAGTGGATTATATATATATATATATATATATATTAAATATAGTTTTAGTATTTAGAATATGGATTGTGGAATGATTTATCTTTATCTTTTCTCTTTTCCTTTTCTGTTATTTTGGTACTTTACTTTCAAGAAATCTTGTACAGGATAGATTTTTTTTTTTTTTTTACTTTTTGTTTCTTTTGTCAATTTTATATTATTAAGTGAATTATAAATATTTAAGATAGTTGTTAGTATTTAGAATGTATACTATGGAGTGATTTATCTTTATCTTTTCTTTATCTTTTTATATGGTACTTTACTTTCATTAAATCAAATACTAGGTAAAAAAAAAAATTTCTTTTGTAATTTTTATATTATTAAGTGGATAAAAAAAATTTAAGATAGTTACTAGTATTTAGTGTTTGGACTGTAGAGTGATTTACATTTAATCTTTTATCTTTTTCTTTTTGTATGGTATTTTACATTCAAGAAATAAAGTACTAGGTATTTTTTTTTTTTTTTTGCTTTTGTAAATTTTATATTATGAAGTGAATTATAATATTCAAGATAGTAATTAGTATTAGAGTGTGGACTATAGAGTGATTTATCTTTTATATTTTTATATTTTTCTTTTTGTATAGTACTTTACTTTCAAGAAATCAAGTACTAGGTAATTTTTTTTTTTTGGCTTTTGTAAATTTTATATTATTAAGTGAATTATAAATATTTAAGATTGTAATTAGTATTTAGAGTGTGGACTGTGGAGTGATTTATCTTTATTTATTTATTTATTTATTATGGTACTTACTTTCAAGAAATCAAGTACTAGATAAAGTTTTTTTTCACTTTTTATTTTCTTTTGTAAATTTTATATTATTAAGTGGATTATAAATATTTAAAATAGTAGTTAGTATTTAGGGTGTGGACTATGAAGTGATTTATCTTATCTTATCTTTTTCTTTTTCTTTTTCTTTTTATATGGTACTTCACTTTCAATACACCGAGTACAAGGTAAATTTTTATTTTCACTTTTTTTTTTTGTAAATTTTATATTATTAAGTGGATGATAAATGTTTAAGATAGTTATTAGTCTTTAGAGTTTGGATTGTAGAGTGATTTATCTTTTATTTTTTTTTTTTTTTTTCTTTTTGTATTATACTTTATTTTCAAGAAATCAAGTACCAAGTAAATTTTTTTTTTTTTGCTTTTATAAATTTTGTATTATTAAGTGGATTATAAATATTAAGATAGTAATTAGTATGTAGAGTGTAAACTGTGGAGTGATTTATCTTATCTTCTGTTTTTTTTTCCTTTTGGTATGGTACTTTACTTTCAAGAAATCAAGTACTGGATAAATTTTTTTTTCACTTTTTTTTCTTTTGTAAATTATATATTATTAAGTTGATTATAATTATTTAAGATAGTAATTAGTATTTAGAGTATGAACTATGAAGTGATTTTTCTTTTTCTTTATTTATTGTACTTTACTCTAAAGAATAAAGTATTGAGAATTTTTTTTTTTTGTAAATTTTATATTATTAAGTGGATTATATATATATATATATATATATTAAATATAGTTATTAGTATTTAGAATATGGATTGTGGAATGATTTATCTTATCTTTTCTCTTTTCCTTTTCTGTTATTTGGTACTTTACTTTCAAGAAATCTTGTACAGGATAGATTTTTTTTTTTTTTTTACTTTTTGTTTCTTTTGTCAATTTTATATTATTAAGTGAATTATAAATATTTAAGATAGTTGTTAGTATTTAGAATGTATACTATGGAGTGATTTATCTTTATCTTTTCTTTATCTTTTTATATGGTACTTTACTTTCATTAAATCAAATACTAGGTAAAAAAAAAAATTTCTTTTGTAATTTTTATATTATTAAGTGGATAAAAAAAATTTAAGATAGTTACTAGTATTTAGTGTTTGGACTGTAGAGTGATTTACATTTAATCTTTTTATCTTTTTCTTTTTGTATGGTATTTTACATTCAAGAAATAAAGTACTAGGTATTTTTTTTTTTTTTTTGCTTTTGTAAATTTTATATTATGAAGTGAATTATAAATATTCAAGATAGTAATTAGTATTTAGAGTGTGGACTATAGAGTGATTTATCTTTTATATTTTTATATTTTTCTTTTTGTATAGTACTTTACTTTCAAGAAATCAAGTACTAGGTAATTTTTTTTTTTTTGGCTTTTGTAAATTTTATATTATTAAGTGAATTATAAATATTTAAGATTGTAATTAGTATTTAGAGTGTGGACTGTGGAGTGATTTATCTTTATTTATTTATTTATTTATTATGGTACTTTACTTTCAAGAAATCAAGTACTAGATAAAGTTTTTTTTTCACTTTTTATTTTCTTTTGTAAATTTTATATTATTAAGTGGATTATAAATATTTAAAATAGTAGTTAGTATTTAGGGTGTGGACTATGAAGTGATTTATCTTTATCTTATCTTTTCTTTTTCTTTTTCTTTTTATATGGTACTTCACTTTCAATACACCGAGTACAAGGTAAATTTTTATTTTCACTTTTTTTTTTTGTAAATTTTATATTATTAAGTGGATGATAAATGTTTAAGATAGTTATTAGTCTTTAGAGTTTGGATTGTAGAGTGATTTATCTTTTATTTTTTTTTTTCTTTTTCTTTTTGTATTATACTTTATTTTCAAGAAATCAAGTACCAAGTAAATTTTTTTTTTTTTTGCTTTTATAAATTTTGTATTATTAAGTGGATTATAAATATTTAAGATAGTAATAAGCATTTAGAGTGCGGATTATGGAGTGATTTATCTTTTTTTTTCTTCTTCTTTTGGTTTGGTACTTTACTTTTAAGAAATGTAGTACTGGATAAATTTTTTTTCACTTTTTTTTTTTGTAAATTTTATATTATTAAGTGGATTATAAATATTTAAGATTGTAGTTTGTATTTAGAGTGTGAACTATGGAGTGATTTATCTTTATCTTTTTCTTTTTCCTTTATATGGTACTTTATTTTCAATATATCAAGTACTAGGTAATTTTTTTTTTCACTTTTTTCTTTTTCTTTTGTAAATTTTGTATTATTAAGTGGATAATAAATATTTATGATAATTAATAGTATTAGAGTTTGGACTGTAGAGTGATTTATCTTTTTTTTTTATTAATCTTTTTGTATGGTACTTTACTTTCAAGAAATCAAGTACTAGGTAATTTTTTTGTGTATTTTCCTTCTTCTGTAAATTTTATATTATTAGGTAGATTATAAATATTTAAGATAGTAATTAGTATTTAGAGTGTATATTGTGGAGTGATTTATTTATTTATTTATTTTTCTTTTGGTATGGTACTTTACTTTCAAGAAATCAAGTATTGGATAATTTTTTTTTCACTTTTTTTTTTCTTTTGTAAATTTTATATTATTAAGTTGATTATAAATATTTAAGATAGTAACTAGTATTTAGAGTATGGATTATGTAGTGATTTTTATTTTTTCTTTATTTATGATACTTTACTATAAAGAAATAAAGTATTGAAAAAGAATTTCTTTTGTAAATTTTCTATTATTAAGTGGATTATATATATTTAAGATAGTTATTAGTATTTAGAATGTGGACTGTGGAATGATTTATCTTTATCTTTTCTCTTTTCTTTTCTTTTTGTTTGGTACTTTACTTTCAAGAAATTAAATGCTGGATAATTTTTTTCTTTTGCTTTTTTTTCGACTTTTTTTTTCTTTTGTAAATTGTATATTATTAAGTTAATTATAAATATTAAGATAGTAATTATTATTTTAAGTGTGGACGGTGTAGTGATTGATTTATTTTTTTTTTTGTATGGTAGTTTATTTTCAAAAAATCAAGTACTAGATAATCTTTTTTTTTTACTTTTTTTTTCTTTTGTAAATTTTATATTATTAAGTGGATTATAATATTTAGATATTAGTTAGTATTTAGAGTGTGGACTATGGAGTGATTTATCTTTATCTTTTCGTTATCTTTTTATTTTTCTTTTTGTTTGGTACTTTACTTTCAATAAATCAAGTACTTGGTAATTTTTTTTTTTTTTTGCTTTTTTAAATTTTATATTATTAAGTGGATAACAAAAATTTAATATAGTTATTAGTATTTAGAGTTTGGACTGTAGAGTAATTTACATTTTATCTTTTTATCTTTTTTTTGTATGGTACTTTACTTTCAAGAGATCAAGTACTAGGTAATTTTTTTTTTTTTTACTTTTGTTAATTTTATATTATGAAGTAGATTGTACATATTTAAGATAATAATTAGTATTTAGAGTGTGGACCGTGTAGCGATTTATCTTTATCTTTTTTTTTTCTTTTGCTATGATACTTTACTGTCATGAAATTAAGTACTGGATAAATTTTGTTTTTCCCTTTTTTTTTGCTTTTTTAAATTTTATATTATTAAGTGGATTATAAATATTTAAGATAGTAATTAGTATTTAAAGTGTGGACTATGGAGTAATTTATCTTTCTTTTTCTTTTTATATGATACTTTACTTTCAATAAATCAAGTACTAAGTAAATTTTTTTACTTTTTTCTTCTTTTGTAAATTTTATATTATTAAGTGGATAATAAATTAAGAAAGTTATTAGTATTTAGAATTTTGATGGTGGGGTGATTTATCTTTATATTTTTTTGTTCTTTATATATATATATTTTTTTGTGGTACTTTACTTTCATGAAATCAAGCACTAGATAATTTTTTTCTTTTTTTTCTTTTGCTATGATACTTTACTGTCATGAAATTAAGTACTGGATAATTTTGTTTTTCCCTTTTTTTTGCTTTTTTAAATTTTATATTATTAAGTGGATTATAAATATTTAAGATAGTAATTAGTATTTAAAGTGTGGACTATGGAGTAATTTATCTTTTCTTTTTCTTTTTATATGATACTTTACTTTCAATAAATCAAGTACTAAGTAAATTTTTTACTTTTTTCTTCTTTTGTAAATTTTATATTATTAAGTGGATAATAAATTAAGAAAGTTATTAGTATTTAGAATTTTGATGGTGGGGTGATTTATCTTTATATTTTTTTGTTCTTTATATATATATATTTTTTTGTCTGGTACTTTACTTTCATGAAATCAAGCACTAGATAATTTTTTTCTTTTTTTTTCTTTTGTAAATTTAACTTATTAAGTGGATTATAAATATTTAAGATAGTAATTAATATTTAAAGTGTGAGTTGTGGTGTGATTTATCATTTTTTTTCTTTTTTGTATGGTACTTTATTTTCAAGAAATCAAGTACTGGATAATTTTTTTTTTCACTTTTTTTTATGAATTTTATATTATTAAGTGGATTATAAATATTTAAGATAATAGTTAGTATTTAGAGTGTGGACTGTGGAGTAATTTATCTTTTTCTTTATCTTTTTCTTTTTATAAGGTACTTTACTTTCAATAAATCAAGTACTTGGTAATTTTTTTTTTTACAATTTTATATTATTAATTGGATAATAAATATTTAAGATAGTTATTAGTATTTAGAGTTTGAACTGTTGAGTGATTTATCTTTTATCTTTTTATCTTTATCTTTTTGTATGGTACTTTACTCTCAAGAAATCAAGTACTAGGTAATTTTTTTTTTTTTTTGCTTTTGTAAATTTTATATTATTAAGTGGATTATAAATATTTAAGATAGTAATTAGTATTTAAAGTGTGGACTGTGGAGTGATTTATCTTTATCTTTCTTTTTTTCTTTTGGTATGGTACTTTACTTTCAAGAAATCAAGTACTGGATATTTTTTTTTTCACATTTTTTCTTTGTAAATTTTATATTATTAAGTGGATTATAAATATTAAAGATAGTAATTAGGAATTTCTCTCAGACATGTCCTACAGTCACTTACTAAAGCATCTAAGCCATTTTGATTACAATCTTCCTTTTGCATCAAGTCCACAATAAGCTTTGCATCAAGCTCGATAATCACAGCAGGAAGTTTAAGGGAAATACAAAGCCTGATACCATCTCTAAGTGCCCAAAGCTTCGCTGCAACGTTGGTTATGTGCCCAATAGCCCTCGCAAAACCTCTAATCCACTCCCCTTTGTCATTTCGGATAAGTCCTCCACTACCAACATGTCCGGGATTTCCAAGCGATGAACCATCTAAATTAAGCTTGCACCAATTCAGAGGAGGTTTGAGCCATGTAACTCTAATGATCCGACGATTGGCAAGTGGCTTGCCATTAATTCCGATGTAAGCAAATTCATTTGCTTTAGCTAAGACTTCATGCTTAAGATCCCTCGGACTTTGATCATTTCGAAACAAGAAACCATTCCAATGGGTCCATAAGGTCCATATTCCGAATGCAAAACAAGTACCCCAAGTTACATCCGATGAAGCCATCGTTTTTGCGCTCCCACAATTCAGCCGAAACCAATCAAGGAGCTACAAACCGAAGAAGGAAACAGTAGGGAGAGGCAGAGAAAGGGCAGTCCAAAGGTTCCAGGCAACTTGACAATCTCTTAGAACATGTAGAATAGTTTCAGTACCTGAGTTGCAAAGCCTGCACACCATTGGAACATCCATTCCCCGGGCAGCAAACAAGGAGCTAACAGGGATGCTTTTATGATAGCATTGCCATAGAAAGCATTTGATTTTGGGAATGGAAAGCACCTTCCAAATCCACTCACCATCAAAACTTTCATTACAAAAATCATCTGCCTCCAATCTAGCCAACCTATACACATCCTTCATTTCAAAACTTCCATTTGGAGAAGAGGACCACGTAATGCAGTCAGGTTTATGGGCAGAGAAGGAGACAGGGGTGGCTTTCATCTCCAACAACAACCTATCAGGAAACACAAAGGAGCAAGCCTGCCAATTCCAACCCGAGAAGTTTACCACATCCTTCAACATCATACCCTCCTCGCCTATTAAGATGTCCTATAATCAAGCTTCGAAGAGGTCCCCTATTCAACCACTTATCAAACCAGAGAGATAGCTGGCTATTCTTGCCAACAATCCATTTTGTACCTTTCTGGAAAACTGACTCACCTTTGCAGATGGCAGCCCAGGTGGAAGAACAAGATCTTCTCCTACTTCTCAGATCAGAAACTCTCCTTGGACATCGATACTTTTGAGTAAGGACTTTAGCCCATAAGGAGGAAGATTCAGTTTGGAGGTGCCAATTTAACTTGGCAAGGCTTGCAATATTTTTTTCCCTTGCTGCTTGAAGACCCAACCCCCCCTCCTTCTTTGGCTTAGTAATCTTCTTCCAACTAACCAAATGAATTTTTTCTTGCTTTTCGATGAACCCCACAGAAAGTTGAGGCTCGATCTGTCAATGCTATTTAAAATTTTGACCGGAAGGGCTACACATTGTATAGCATAATTCAGAATGGTGGTGGTCACCGCTTGAGTGAGAATAAGTCTTCCAGCAAATGACAGTAAATTAGATTTCCACCCTGCTAATCTACTCTATACCCTCTCAATGACATAGCCAAAGTCTTAGGCTCTTGCTGAGTGATTAATCGGAATTCCCAAGTATTTTCCAAGAGAGGGAGTTGAGTGAAAACCCAAAATATCACACATCTCAGCCCTAGTAGCAGCTAATACGTCAGGGGAGAAGTAAACCCGAGACTTTTCCTGACTAACCTTCTGACTGGAGATACTACAAAAAGAATAAAGCACCTCCTTGACAGCCACACAATTTTTCCGATCTGCTTTTGCAAATAGAACAAGGTCATCCGCGAAGAACATATGGGAAAAGGCTGGCCCACCACGAGAAGCCTTAATAGGGTCCCAGCAATTTGAATTGCATTTCTCTGAAATAAAGGCTCCCAAGACTTCCATACACAAGATGAAGAGATACGGGGAGAGGGGGTCACCTTGCCTTATTCCTCTAGAAGGAAGGAAAGGATCTAAGGTGCCCCCATTAAAGAGAATGGCGATAGAAGAGGAGGATACACAACTCATAATCAACTTAATCAAGTGACTCAGGAATCGAAAGAGAGAGAGGGTATCCCTGATAAAACTCCACTCAAGCCGATCATAAACTTTCTCCAAATCTATCTTAATAGCCATACACCCACTCATTCCCTTTTTCTTAGACATAGAGTGGATAATCTCCAGCACTATTATGGCATTATCAGTACCTTTCCGACCCAGGACAAAAGCAGTTTGATATGGAGATACTAGACCAGGCAGAATGGGTTTTAGTCTACCAACAACGATCTTTGAAGCTACCTTATACACCGTATTACATAGGCTGATCGGCCGATAGTGATTTAAGGTCTCAGGATTTTGACATTTAAGAACCAAGGTGATGATGGTGTGGTTAAGATACTCCGGAATCCTACCTGAAGAAAAAATGCCCTTAACTTCTTCTCTTACGAAATCGCCCATCTGGGCCTGAGGCTTTAAAAGCCTTAAGAGACCGGAGGCTCGTTTTAATATCCTCATCAGAGACCGGGCGGCTCAAAATTTCTATCTCCTCCTCATTTAAATAACTTTGCCAACATGGAGGATTCCAATAAGAGAGAATGGAACAGGTATGGCTGGAAGAAAAAAGCTCGGCATTCCCATTCCTAATGAACTCAGCAATTTCTCTCTCTCTCTCTGAATACAATTACCATCCTGGTCCCTTAGACAGGTAATGCGATTACTCCTACGACGAACCAGGGCAGATGTATGATAAAAGCTATTGTCTCTATCCCCTTCTACCAGCCAGGTAATTCGAGATTTCATAGCCCAAAACTCTTCTTCAATTTTCGAAATGTCATGGAAATCTGATCTAAGCTGCCTCTCTAGATCCACCAGGAAGCTGTTAGGGCGGGTGGAAAGGGCTACTTGAATACCTCGAAGCCTTGCAAGTAGCCTCTTCTTGCTATGAAAGAGATTTCCAAATATATTTTTATTCCAGATTTTAGCCTTATCTGCAAAAGTGGCAACTGCATTAGATAAACCATTCTGGCCGGACCAAGCTTCTCTGACAATACTCAGAAAGGTTGGGTGGGATAGCCACATCGGTTGGAATCTAAATGACCGAGGAAGCTTAACATCATAATTCTTGTCCAAACAGAGCAAAACAGGGCAGTGATCAGAATGAGCCATTTCAAGGTGTTTGACCAATGTATTGAGAAAGAGGAGATTCCATTCTGCATTAATAAATACCCGGTCAATCCTCTCTTGGATAAGATGATTTAAGGGGTGATGGTTGGACCAGGTGAACTAAGCTCCCAAATAACCAATATCGATCATCCCTCAGGTATCTAAGCACTCCTGGAAGAGAAGGGACCTATTTATATTAACTGACCGACCCCCAAATTTTTCCTCACCCACAAGGACCTCATTGAAGTCCCCTGCAATCACCTAGGGCAGGGAGTGTAACCCAGACACTACAAACAGATTTTTCCAAAGGAGGCATTTTTTAGCAAACCTAGGGCTGGCATAGACAGCCAAAAGTAACCAAGAGGAATTGGAGCAAGTTGGGGTAACCACTGCATGAATTTCCTACTCTGTTGAGGCAAGCTTAGCAACTTCCACCCGAGAGGAGTCTCGGAGTAACCATAACCCACCAGTCAAGCCAATAGTGTTGGCAAAAAGTTGCTTCATCAAAAGGGAGCTTACTAACAATTCTTTTAGCCCTTTCACCACAATGCTTGGGTACATTGGACTGGTCAAGATAATAGAACATATCCAATTAACTGTATAAGAACATTAGATCCAAGCTTGTCCTTATAACTAACACAACGTTATACCCTAGAACATAGGTTACGCAAGTTAAAGGTCAGTTTGGATACTGCTTATTGTTGAAAACTAAAAATATTGTTGCAAAATAATTTTTAAATGTGTAAATAGTGTCATGAGACCCAATTTTAAAGTTGTTTTGTTGAAAAAAGTACTTATGGGTTTGTGAACCGTGCACGAGACTTAATAAAAAAAAAAAAAACGTGAGTTGAGAAATGCGCAAAATGCACTTTCCAGATTCACATTAAAAGTTAAAGTGTTAAACAAGTGTGATTATAATAATAATAATTATTAATAATCACAATATTTGCATTACAAATACACATGGACCTAGAAGACTTATTAAAACCTTTTCTTAAAAAAAAAGAAAAAAAAGAAGACTTATTAAAACATAAATTTCAAAGCTTCACCAAAAGAAACCCACTGATTAGTTGGTGGGCAGAGGTTGTGTCCAGTGAAAATTTTCACTGGACATGGCAGGATTTGGACACGTGTCCACTCTTGGATACGTGCCCTCAATCCAATGTGTCCAGTGAAAAAGTGAACATGTATCCCCAATCTAATGTGTCTAGTAAAAACTTTCACTGGACACAACCCACACCCTTGTTATTATTATCTGTCAATGATGGGACATGGGATTCTTGGTTATTTCTTTTAATTTGTTTCTACACATCCACACTTTAAAAAGTACAGTTTAGTAAGACGTCGTAGTCTGCTTCAGTTAACTTGTCTTCGTCAAAGAGTTTCCTCGTTTAGCTTCTGCTTAAAGTAACAGAAAACAGAATAAAAAAATGCCACATAAAATAAGTAGTAAAAAACACTTTTCTTCTACTTCTTTCATTGCATTTTGCTTGCACTATCTCTCTCTCTTTTCTGCTGCTACAACAACAACAGCAGCAACAATGGCATCCTCACATCTTTGCCTCCTTCTCCCATTGCTTCTTTGCTCCATTCTCTTGATGACTCACCGGTCAACTGTGCTGGTAAGCACTTCTTTCATTTTTATTTATTATTTATTTTTTAGTGTTCTTATTTAATTCCTTATCTGGGTCTCATTCTACTATGCATTTTATTATGTAAAAGTCACATTTTGATGCTTTTGAGTATAACACTATGTGCCCCTCAAGTTGAAATCTGCTAGGATCTTTTAATGGGCTTTTTTTTTTATTTTTTTTTTATTTTTATATATATATATGTTATATTGAGAACCCAGTTCAGAAGAGATCTGATTTGAGTGTTTGATCTGGTTTTAGCTTCTCATCTTGTATTATTTTTCTGTGTTTTGCAAATGGGTGTTTTGTAAAGTGTGTGCCTTTGCTTGATGTTTTTGTGAAGGATTTGACTTACATGCTTGATCAAATCTGTGCACAATTTTTGCAGTATTTGAACATACTTAATACAGATATATGCTTACTTGTGCTAAAGCCTAAAGATCTTTGGAGATTTGGTTTCTGTGTTGTTTCAGTTATGTTAGAGATGCATTTATTTATAGTTTTGTTCTAGTTTAAAACCGAGGGCAAAAGCACACTGGGATTGTCTCAGGATAATTTTGTTACCATTACTTGATTATATCCACAAAATACTTGGTATTATTTTGTGTTGTTTGCACATTTCTTTCCTATTTCCTTTTTTCCCTCTTAGGCTGCATTTTGCAGAGCTCAAATATAGCTAGTGGTGTGTGCTTATATATATAGACACACACTATAGAAACTTGGAATTGGATCCCAAAAATCTTAAAACTGGAATTCAAGTCTAATTTCTAATAAAGGTATAAGTAGAGAACATAAGTGACAATGGGGCCTGTTTGAGGCCAATGAATCTTTTCTGTGATCTAGTTACACCATGTCCCTTTTCAGTATTGTGAGACATTGTTTCATTAAAAACAATAAAAAAAAAAACCATTGTGGGATATTGAGATCAAAATTTTCCTATTCATGATATAATCATTGCTTGTGATGGCAATCATTTGGCCCCACCATCAAATTTATGCTTGTTATAGCACAAATATTCTTTGTTATTAAGTGAAATCAAACACATTACTCTCAGATGTGACAATAATGGTTGTAAATTGTTAATTAATTCAATTTTGCTCAAGCCATTAGTTAAGAAGTATAGCTGCTGGAGGGTAGGCCAGGGATTGCTATGATTTTCTACTAGCACCCTTCTATTAATATCCTCATAAAAAGGTGAAAAAATGGGGCAGCATTTCTGAGTTTATCTATCCTGTATTAGAATCTATTATTGCTTTTTTGCCTAAAAAGGATCTTAAATTTATTAAAACTTTTTCCCCCCAAAATAAATAAATTTATTAGAACGTAAAACCTAGAAGTAGTAAGAAAGGGCTTATCAATTAGGAGGAAATAGAGAATATGACTTCAAATAGAATAAAATGGAGAAAAAGAATACATGTGGCCAACCCTAAGTAATTTGTTGAGGATCCTTAGCTGACCCCAAAAAATTTGGGATTAAGGCTTGTTGTTGTATTAGATGTAAAACATGCTTGGTTCCTAGTTCTGTGTAAAAGTTTGGCTCGTCAAGTTTACAGGGGAGATGCATCCTAGATTGAAATTGTTGCAATTTTCAATCTTTGCAAGGTAAAACCGTTTGATTATCTTTGCAGGTTGAGTTGGTGGGGCATATAAACTCATATTTTAAGTACTCTATTTTAATATAATGGTGCTTCCTTGTTCACTGAAACAAGTTTGCGGGCTAGTTTAATCTAAAACTGCTTCTTTAAAGGACAAAGTGGAACAGATCGGCAGAACTTGGCTCACCTGACCCAGGAATATAATTGGTTTACGTGCAAATAGGCCCTGTTGGAGACCTGAAACACTAACCAAACTTAATTTAGTTAAATTGTTGCTTGATCGAGTAGTGAGGATTCCTATCCTTGGAAGTATAGATTTATATGAAAAGAAATTATTTGAGTTTGATTGATTTTTAGCTGAGCTTACTTAAACTTGTTAGTTTTATTGCTAGTTTGCTCAAGACACAATGATGATTGTTGTGGTATTGCTTCTCTGTAGGTATATAAGCCATCCATTGTGCCATGATGTTAGGATTCATGACTCTAGTTTGCTCAAGATGTAACTTAATTTTTCCCCCCCTTTTCCATGTTTTTCTATCAGATATACATTACAAATGGAATGATAAATGTGGGAAATATTCATGACTTAGCACAGGATTTGAAGGCATTTCTTTCCCTAACATTCGTATTTCAAAATATTAAGCTGTCAAACATGAGAGTTTAGTTTATGAAGGAAGAAATTTTGGAAATATTTTCCATGTCTTATACTATCACTGTCATACATACTCTTGCATTTGCATTTGCATTTCAACCCTTTCTTGATATCATTAATATGAATTATAAATGAGGTACTCTAGGAACAAATGAGATTACATTTTGTTGGCAGAAACAATCCAATCCATTTAGGGCTTCTAAGTTTCACTTGCTTTATTGTTATGCAATAACAATTATAATTGATTCCTCAATGAAACATTTATGGAAAATGAAGTAAATCTAGAAGAGTTAATGTTAAGAACATAACAGCAATCAGCGTAAAAATTTCAGTGCCCTAATTGCTATTCATGGAATCATTAACTTCAATATCCTTGCAATGTAGGCATACTGGGAGTAGATATAATGATGGAAAATATATAACAGAACTTTTGTGTGACTGATCTATTCCATGTAGAATCATGACTTTGAATCTCTGTGTGTGTGTGAGTGCTGAACTTCCTATTCTGCCATGTTCCTGCAGATGAGAATGATAATCTTCTTCAAGGCATCAACAGTTATCGTGTAAACTTGAACTTGACCGCTCTAAAAAAGAATGATAATGCAGAGTGCCTTGCCAGTGAATTAGCTGACCAGTTCAAGGATCAACCCTGTACAAACACCACAGGCTCCAATACAGTACCTGGCACTGAACCTCAATTCTCCGACTTCCCAAACCTTTTAACCAAATGCCATTTGAATGTCACCGTCACAAGGGATGGGGACATAATGCCTGCTTGTGTTCCCAATTTGGATCCTAGTCTTGTCCTCTCCAACTACACCAAGTCTCAGTACTCAAATTCTCTCAATGACACCACGTATACAGGAGCAGGCGTTGGTTCTAAAAATAACTGGATTGTTGTTATTCTTACCACAGACACATCCGCAGGAAACTTTGCACCCTCTTCCTCCTCTTCCTCCAATGCTGCCAGTTTGGTTTCTAGGATTGGTTTTATCTACCATTTGCTGTTTTTGCTGATGGGTTATGTATTCCTGTTGTAAAAGAGGATGGTCATACCGTGCTGTAGTAATGGAGGTTTACTAGTTGAATTTCCATGTTAGGATACAGGAGTTTTTCCACTTCTCCAACAGAGAAAAATAAAAACACATTTACGGAATACAGCTGCTTTCTTGGAGTAAATATGAGTCCATCCTGCATGCCTTGATCTGCCCTTGCTGGTAGAATGTTGGACAGGCCTATGTGAGGGCAACAAATTATGTAGAAGTATTTTTCTTGTTATCATTATTGTTGTTATTGTCGTTGAAATTTGAACTTCTGAGATTTGTGAGATGAAAATTGGATAAACAAGAATCTGGAACTGTTCTATTCATTGCATTTTCAACAGATTGCATGTTTTGCTTAGGTTCAAGAGATGTATTTCCTATACTTGTACAATAAGTCTAGGAAAAATAAATTCACAACTAGTGATGTAGCTTGTTGTGATAGGTGCATAATAAAAATGGTATCAGTAGCAAGTTTATGTGAAATTGATATTGTTCCAATCATATTTTGTGACCTTAACAAAATGTGAAAAGCCTTGTGGAAAAATTTGTCCGTGGACACATCACACATTCCAAATTAGCTGCATTGTGGGACTAAGATCATCGTACTCCCAATTTTTGTTCTCTCTCACTTTATTTTTAATCCTTACCCCAGATTGAAACTGTAAATTGTTCAATACTTATCTCCATTTCACTGAAGATTGGTTTAAAATGGAGGTGTGTAAACGAAGTGGACAAATAAGACTGATAACAGCAAATATGCATAGAAGTGGAACCTAAAGCCATGTATTTGTTTGACTAACCAATCTATTATTGTGAATTATTGTCTTGTCCATCTCACCTTTAGATTAGTCTCTGATGCTACACTATCCTGTGACAAACATGTGATTTTTAACACAGAAAGCACCCTTTTACATGAGTTCACTTCTCTACAACAGGCAACAGCCTTTTTTCCGACTCTGTTTCCCTCTCCGGTGCTAGTATCAAAAAATCAAAATCAATGGTTCACCGGTCACGTCACAAACATATGCTTCTTAATACAGAAAAGCACAACTTGTTGACACATCAATTGCTTGTTTCATGAAAAATTTCATCCACTTGCTGACACATCAAGTCATTGCTCACAAATTACATGGGTCTATCAATCAACATTTTAATTACATTTATATTTTGGTAGATAAAGAACTTAAAATTAAATTTTGTCTAAATTTGCATTTTGTAATATTGACAACCCACCACCTGTAGCGGTTTTCTTGCTGACTTTTGACGAAACCGAACTATTTTGTATAATCCATTGATTTGTTGTTAACTTTTAATATAACTCCTCTTATTACTAAAACAAAAAAACTAATCATCATGAAAGGTATGATAGATCTCAAAATTAAAATTATTTTATGAGATAAATAGATTGATAAATTGATAAAGCCATATAAGGCCCTGATTGGCTGGTAAGCTTAAGACTAGGAATCTTAACACACACACACAAAAAAAAAACATGCGAGGTGGTAACTGGGTGGGTGTGGTTGGTCGCAGATTGAGAAAACAAACCTCATGTTTTTCAGTACATTCAACTTCTTCAACATCTACTGAGTATCCCAACATCCTCGGACCCAACCTCCCTGGTGTTTGGACTCCAACTAACCAATCCCACCGTCCTCAATCCTCTGCAATTTTCTGTTAAGTAAAAAAAACAGACCCTTTGTTTTTTGCATTACTTTCAATCATTTTTCACACTCCATATTCTATGTTATCATGCATGATTCATGATTGAGTAAACATACACTGACATGTTTTGATAATGTCATGCAAAGCAGCTAATGGGAATAGTGCTAGAATTATTGATGGGAAACCAATTGCAAAAGACATCAAGTTCAGAATAGCTGGTGAGATACAAAGAATGAAAGCTGCTATTGGAAAATCTCCTGGGCTGGCTGTGGTTTTGGTGGGTCAAAGGAGGGACTCGGAGACTTACATCAATAACAAGTTAAAAGCTTGTGATGAAGTTGGAATTGCAACTATGGTTGAGGAACTGCCTGAAAGTTGTACAGAAAGTGAACTTCTTGATGTTGTTTCAAGGTTTAATGAGGACCCATCTGTACATGGTATTCTTGTGCAACTTCCTTTGCCACAAGTAATTTCTACTCTACTCTTCAGACTTTACTAGTTTTTTATTTTCTTCAAGAAAGCTTGTATCTTGGAACTTTGGTTTTCGTGAAATGCAATGGGTGGCTTCAGAATCTATGACATTACCTTATCTATGGTAGATAAATAGGTGCCTAGGACCTGCATTTTAAGGATTTTAATATTTTTTCTTATCAAATCTACATTTCAAATTATAGTTCTTGCTATCAATTGTGGTGGTGACTGTTGAGAAATTCTGTGGATATGCCTTCTAGATTCCATATGTTTAGTTATATTTGTATATTTCTTCGTTCCCATGGATCTATTTTGTTGCACCTAATAAAGAATTAATGTCTCAAAAAGCTTTTAACTATTGGGAAATTGTGAATCTAATCACTTAATCATTATTTTAACACTCTCCATAGGATTTGAACTCAAGACTGCCTAATCTAATACCATGATAAATTACCAATTTTCCCAAAAGTTTATCTTTGTAGGAAAACTGAATTTAATTACTTAACCATTATTGTAACAGCACTTATTGGGCAATGGGTCCTTATGAAGCTCTCAGATATGCACGTATTTGGCACAATTTGGTTTGGTTAAGGAATTTTCACATTTGTTGCATATCCTAATTGAAATTCCTGACACAGCATCTGGATGAGGAAAAAATTATGACTGCTGTGAATCCAGAAAAAGATGTGGATGGCTTCCATCCCCTCAATATGGGGAATCTTGCCCTAAGAGGAAGGCAGCCCTATTTCATCCCTTGTGCGCCTAAAGGCTGCATTGAGTTGTTGCTTAGGTTTGGCATGGAAATTTCTGGAAAAAGGTCGGTGGTAATCGGGAGAAGCAAGATTGTTGGGTTGCCTACTGCTTTGCTCTTACAGGTAAAAATATGTTTTTCTACTGTAGTGTTTGATAGTCATTGGTGTAATGTATTGTTGGTGGACAGAGGCACCATGCAACAGTCAGCACTGTCCATTCATTCACCAAAAACCCAGAACAGATAACTTCTCAGGCTGACATTGTAGTCTCAGATGTTGGGATCCCAAACCTAGTCCGAGGCAATTGGCTAAAGCCAGGATCAGTTGTAATTGATATGGGGACAAATCTAGTTAAGGTAAGTAGTCAAAATCTTACATTTCCCTTTGTTTTGAAATCTTGAAAATCTATCAGTTTCAATGTCAATATTTGCAATAAATGAAGAATGAACTAATGCTGATTTAGCCAGATGAAAAACTTATTTTCACTTTGACAAGGTTCCCCCCCCCCCCCCCCCCCCCCCTTTCTTTTTAGATAAGTGAAAAATGACACGGATTATATCATTTGCTAATATGAAGTAGTAATTAATGTTATTAAAGGTTATGGAAGAAAAAGAAAGTGAGACAGAGGGAAGTAGAAAAAGATGGTAAAGTTCAATTTGAATAGTAGATTTCTGCACTTATTTAAGAGTGCATAGATGACCCCCCCAATTTTCTCCAACCAAGACACACACACACACAGGACTTATCAATCCACAGCATGGAGCACTTGGACCATCTCAGAAATATTCAGATGTAACAAATGATTGACAAATCTCAATGTATATTTTTCTATTCATGGAATATAGGACTACTACTTGTATGATTTTGTTTACTTTTTTAGAAAGTGAAGCTCTTTCCTAAGTATCTTTAGCTGCATATTTTGATTTGCAAAGGAGCCATGGCATTATACTCAACACCAGAATTTAACCTGTCCTATAATAGAATTATATATCTTCAGGTATAACAATTATAGTATATACTTGCCAGAAAACAAATAAACATATTTTCTAACTACATCAATATTGATTCTCTTTTTTGGGACTACGGCTTGGTAGTCTCTTGTATAAGTACCTTTAACTGCATCTTTTTCTGGCTGTGTACTCAACTCAGGCACCTACCTGATTTCATATCATGTCTATGTGAACTAACAGAAAATGAATGAAGTAGAGCCTATCAACTATGCTGGATCATTTATTTAGATGTCATTCAGCCCAATCCTCATTAGAATAGCAATGCATATTAATGCTCTCTTATTCAGGCTCATGGTTGGCTGAATGCATTGATTGATTGGTCACTTACTATAGCTAAGAGAGGATGACTGAATTGAACTTGAAAACAATGCTGAAACTTGCTAAGAGCACTTAAATAGTTGCCACTATATTCTACTAGGATATGACATTTTGTAGCACCTGCAGAGTAAAAGACCTACCTGAGTGCTTGCAGCATTACATTGTCAACCTTGTCTTACAAGATCCTTCTTATCTTCTCCAGAGACCTTAAGTTTTTACTTGAATCAGTTCTGCAATAGCCAGAAAGGCGGATAGAGTCGAGTAAATCTATGCTTTATAAAAGAGAGAGGTGAAGGGCATTCACATGTTTTTATGAGAGTAATTCAGACAGTGAAAAGTAGACAAACTTTTTCTTTGCTTCTTGTACTTTTATAAGTTAACACAAATGAGAGACATAAGCCTTAGAGAAGGAAATAACTTGCCTTATGACTGGTACTTGTGGTTCCATTCACTGCTTCACTAGTTCCACTTCAGTATGCCATTTCTCATGTTGCTACTTATTTGACATTAATTAATCATATGCAGTTATGATAATTTTCAGGACACAAGTAGCCGTCATGGATTTCGTGTCACAGGAGATGTTTGCTATGAAGAGGCAGTGAAGGTGGTATCAGCCATTACCCCTGTGCCAGGAGGGGTAGGACCTGTTACAATCTCTATGCTCCTCTCTAACACACTTGATTCTGCTAAACGTGCATTTCGATTCACTTGAACCTCAAGCTGAAGTCTGTTGTTTCTTAAACTAAGTTTTGAATTCTCCTTTTACTCAATGCACAGTAATTCATAATCTAAGAAAATATAAGTGTCATTTGATTGATTCTTAGCTCTCAGTGAGGAATGTTCAGTACCCTTTTAGAATATGTGTGTTAGATATTTAACTTTTCTGCAAGAATAAATTTGTATACGATATCAACATTAAATTAGTGATATTCTTATCGAGATTTAAAATTGAGACTTTTCTTATAACATTTCCTTTTAACATTATGTGTGTGAAATAACATAGTTCAGCTTTTGCCAATATTTCCTTATTTATTTATAAAAGCTGAACTATGTGTGTGAAATAAATAGAGTTAAATACAGCCTAAGGATAAGGAGAGCTGCCGCCAGGTTGAAGAAAAATTAGAGTGGAGAGTGCTAACTGCTAATGTTATATAAAATAAATAAATAAATAAAAGTGGAGAGTGCTGAAGAAGGAAATTTCCTTCAGCAAATATTTGGAGTTTTTTCTAGTAAAGAATTTTTTTGGGTACCACAATTAGGGAGAGTTCTTGCATTCAAAGTGAGTGAAGATTTTTCTCAAAAAAAAAAAAGTGAGTGAAGATTTTTGGGTGAATCATAGAAAAAAATATTATTTTATTTAGTGTAGATCTCAAATTAGAGCATAAAACTTCAGAAGAAATATTATAATTAATTTAGTAATAGTGAAATTATTTGAAATTTGTTCCACAAGTTTATATAATTTTTGTTATAATATTTTTTGGACCCAACCCAACACTTAAAACAAATTGAGCTGAAGTTAGAGTTCCAAGTTTTTCTTAATACTAGTATCATTATTACTATTATTAATTGAAAATATTGGGTTTAAGTATGAAATATAAAATTAATTGAAGTTCATTTTAGTTTACTCTTTTTAAGAATTTGTCTATGAAAACAATTTTGCACGTGCATAACCAACATTGTCGTGCACGCACGTGTGATAAATATTTTGTTAAGGTGCCCACTCGTATTGTCTTGTATTGCAAGAAAACGTAGAGTCCTCCTCGTATAGCTTATACAGACGCACTCATATAATGTTGAACTCAACATTCTCTTCTCTCTGGATTATTAAATACTTCGGAGCAGTCAGTAGTTTCAAACCATCAATCTCTTTTCATCGTCGTTTAATTTCATCTGGGCAGTTCCTTAATTTGTCTATCTCTGTCTGTGTGTCTCAGTAACACAGTGTTGGGTGCATAAAGCACATGGTCCAGCCAACAAAGTAAAAGCCCACATATGGGCTTGTATTTTTTATTCCGTGACTAGCAGGGTAGTAGTGTAGTCTTCAAACTCAAGTAAATTAGGATTCATGTGCTACTAGGAGTGTTAGTCGGTTGGGTAATATATGAAGACAATATATATTAAGTTTTTTGGAGGTGCCACACAGTGAAAAAAGAAAAAGAAACGAGGAGTCGCATATTGAAGAATAGAGAAAAAGGATTGCCACCTTTGAAAGATAATTAGTGTTCGATAGAGTAAAGAAAAACAAGAGTTCAAAGAAAAAGGGTTTTTCACGTAAATACTTGTGTTCTTGATTGTAATTTTGGATTGTTAATATTTGTGATAATATTATTTAGTACCCAGCACACAGTAAACATGTTGGACCACAACCTTTTCAGGGAAGACAGGGATGGCAACAACCCTAATCTTGTACGTGAATCTCAGCGCCTTTGATATGATGATGTTGATGTTGTTGATCAAATCATTCACCTTGATAAACAACGGAGACAGTGTATGTTTCTTAATTTGTCTCACTTTTTGTTCTACATTTTTTTTTTTTTGGGAGAAAAAAAATATGTAGTTTTAACTGTTGCATGCTGCATGCACATGCTAGAGAAGTGTTTTTGAGTTTTGTACTTTTTGTGGTCAGGTCAATATGAGCTTGATAATCTGCGCCAAGAGTTCAATAAGATTAACAGGGAAATTGCCCGCCTTAAAATAGTAAGCTCAGATTTTCTGAGTTTTATTTTTTGAATTCGTTTTTGTAGTTCTATTTATATTTTCAAGCTTTTTCTTTTGTTGTTAATGGCTGTCTAGGACTGTTATTTTTCAATTTGAATAGAATTTTTGTTATATAGCTGATTGAAAATTTATACCAACCCTAATTAGTCTTGTTGAAATTAAAGTGAGAAAAGTAAATTGTAAAGGTAAGAGCGGAAACAATGAGAGAGAAGAAGGACACGAAAGTTATGCATTCGGCCTATGTTTATGGTGTAAATCTTAGTGGCTACATTGTTATTATATGATGTAGTTTATATAGACCCTAAAAATCTAGGGTTAGCCCTAGATAGGCTTTACGTTAAATTAGACCACTTGGGCTAGTACACAATAACCATAATAATATTATCTCAGCAAACTAGTCTATTGAAAATCTATAAGACTTTGACTAATTTCAAAATTTTAGAACTAAGGCTTGATTGTTATTGTAGCTAATTGAAAATTTATGCCCTTTCAAAGACCCTAGTTAGTACTTTTTATCCTACTTTGTGTTTGTTATGTTTCTACATATATATATGTCCATAACCAATTCCCATTAAATTTTTATTTGAAGAGGGAGTTGATGGACTTGGTTGAAAGGGCCTCTTAAATTCTTATTTATGCGATTTTTATAAGAATTGCCGGAAAAATTATTTCTAGTTTTCTGTTGTGAAACTGAGTATCTTATCTAATTCAAAAGGCAGGAGAAGATGCAACTGAAACAATAAAGAACACGAATGAGAACAAGAAATTGACAGCAAAGAAAGAAGCCCAATTTCAGGAAATTAAAGATGAATTGTACAGAAAATTGGGGACAGTCGGAAACCTTGTCCATGCCTCGGTTTCCGTCTCCAATGATGAGGTATATGACTAGTTACAGCTTGCTTCTTTACCATACAAATAATACATATATTATTTTTCTTAGGATTTTGTTCATGTTGCAGGCAAATAATGCTGTAATTCGGTGTTGGGGGGAGAAGCAAATGGAACCAAATCTAAGGAACCATGTTGAGCTTATGGAGTTGACTGGAATTGCAGATACTAGAAAAGGTACATGATATGAACTTGGAAGTCTCTGACTCATTTTTTTCTTCTTTTTTTTAGAAGCTTATTATTGTTGAATTATGATTCATCTTGATCCCTTTATAAGTGGTTCTACAATATTGACACTTTATCAAGTTCAGTGATGCATTTTATGGGTATTATATGCTTCATTTAATATCTATTGATTCACATGCACTTTGTGTAGGTGGTAATGTAGCTGGAGGCAGAGGTTACTTCTTGAAAGGAATGGGAGTACTTCTAAAACAGGCTTTAATAAACTTTTGGTTTGTCATTGCTAAGAAGAAGAGGCTATACATTAATGCAGACTCCTTCCTTAATGAGAAAAGATGTTATGATTAAGTGCGCTCAACTATCTCAATTTGATGAAGAGCTTTACAAGGTACTAATTGCAAAATCCTGTAGATCATTCATTCATATTCTCAGGGACTGTTGAGGCTAATGTTATTTTGATTAAGAAATACATATGCTCTATGTTAACAAAGGCCCCTAATACTACTGAAACCTGGTGAGGCTGTGGTTAAGCTGTGGTTGAACCCACCTGATCAGGGAGAACTTATGATCCCCCTCCCCCGTCTAGGCTTCGCAATCATTGGTTCCTCAGCAGGAAGGAACTGCTATGGTTACACCCAGACAGTGTCTTCCAAATACTGGTGGCCCCTAACCCTTTTTAATTTAGGGAAAAAAAAGGGCCCTAGTATATTTCATGCTCAAGGCATGTTGAATGTTGAAGTATAATTCAAAAATTGGTTTAACAAATTGATTAACTGCAACTTGCCTAAGCGCCCTACTGCATGGATCGGTAGTGCTTTGGCATATAAACATAAAATGTTCAATTACTCCTATAATTCTACCAACCTGACCTGGATGACGCAAACTGCTACTTGTATTGGTTCATATGTTGTCTAAGTAAATCATACCTCTTCAAGACATTACTTCTGTTAAAGCCCATTATATCAATTTTCTATGTTTTCCACCATTCTTCCTACTCAATATTTTGTTTCCTTATGAGCCATTATGCAATCTCATCCTCTCCCCCCCCCCCCTGCCCCGCCTTTATTATTTTTTTTTTTCCTGTGATCTGGTCCAATTTGATTGGTTGATTGGGACAAATTAATTTTTCACAGGTCACTGGCGAAGGAGATGAAAAGTATCTGATTGCGACATCTGAGCAACCATTGTGTTCTTATCACCAAGGTGAATGGATCAATCCCAAGCAATTACCCCTAAGGTGAGAAGAATGTATCATTCATTTTTTTTAAAGAAGAATATATCCTTGCAGTCATGTTTCGTCAATATTTTAGTTATTGCTACTTCTTGATACACAACGTGGTTTCACAGATATGCAGGATATTCATCTTGTTTCCGGAAAGAAGCTGGTTCACATGGTAAGGATACTCTAGGAATTTTCCGAGTTCGTCAATTTGAGAAGGTGGAGCAGTTTTGCATTACAAGCCCAAATGGTAGTGAGTCTTGGGAGATGCATGAGGAAATGATCACAGATTCTAAGGATTTCTACCAGGAGGTATATCAAAAACTTGCAAAAAAGTGCATTTATCTTGCTTGCTTGCTTTTTATAGTTACTGCAATATAGCTCAACTCCTCAGTGTAACTGACATGAATTGATCTTTTGGAAACATAATCACAACCATGGTGCCTCTAATTCAAAAAGTGTTTGTGCCTCATCAATTGTTGCAATTGTCAGCTAAAATATTACAGTTGTGAAAAATAGCATTCTCTTAATCTGTCATCGTTCGTTTATTCTTCTATTGAATGAAGCAACATTCCTTTCCAGAAAAAAGAAAGAAAAATAATTTACCTACTCTTTGTTTGCAGCTAAAGATCCCCTATCAAACTGTTGCAGTGGTTTCCGGTGCATTAAATAATGCAGCTGCAAAGAAGTATGATTTAGAAGGGTGGTTTCCTGCATCCAAAAGATATAGAGAACTTGTGTCCTGTTCGAACTGCACTGACTACCAGTCCAGGAGACTAAAAATTCGATATGGGTTGAACAAGGTAGGTCCTGATTAGTGATTACCAACACTGCATTTTATTCTCATTAAATATAAATTTTAGATCAGCTTTCTGCTTGTTTATATTAATACCAACTTGTGCTTTGAATGAATGTTCTACTGTCGTATAGTATTTTTTAGCTTATTGTGTCGATCAAAATTTTGGTCACAGAATGATGAACAGGCAAAGCAATATGTTCACATGTTGAACTCTACTCTCGTAGCAACTGAGAGGACCATTTGTTGCATCCTTGAAAATTACCAGAAGGAAAATGGCGTTGAGATCCCAGAAGCGTTACTGCCCTATATGGATGGTGTCACTTTCCTTCCTTTCTGAGAGTAGCACTACCCCTGCGGCTTGAGGGAGGATGTTATAGCCTCGTAACGCATATATAACAATGATGTAGGACAAACTATGGGGTTTAAGTTGTTCATGAATTTTGAATTTTTTTTTTTTGTAATTTTTGTTATTTCAGCTTTTAAGGTTTTGTTTCCTTGATTTCAGGTGTTTTTAAGGCCTTCATAGTCAAATTAGAGTCTGTAGGATATCAATTAAGATTCGTTTAGGAATATTTTGACTTGCAAAATTAGTTTTCCTACAAGAGCTTTATTACGAATTTAACAATTTATATTCAATAAATTTGAGGCTTTATTATTTATGGTAGATTCCAATGTTCTCCTTGTGAATTCAAGGAACCCCTCACGAACTTTAGGATTTCGTTAAGCTAGAGCAAGATCTAGCCTTACTCACGTTTCTGTTCTGCTCTCAATTGGTATAAGAGCTTTTCAGTATCTTGATATCTAGCCTATTGCGTTCCTGTTCAGCATCAAACAACCAAGCCTTAGTCCCAAATTTTTTGAGATTAGTTAGGATTGATCACATCTTAGCCTAGTAATTTTTATTTGTGGAAAATAACTTAAAAGCTAAAACTGTTTTGATTTATTAGTTTGGGTATGCAAATAAGAGTCAAGCAAGCCTAAGCTGTCTTTGTGTACGTGCGCAGCCTCCCTGTGAAATGTGTCTGTGTAATGTGTATGTAAACTTGTAAAGAAAGTGTGTATCCAAGAGTAGCTATCTTAATGAGGTTATTATGTGAAATACTTGAATCATGCTTGTGCATTTGTATAACAGTATATTATAATCAAAGTGAATGCTTTATTTCGTAACTTGTACAAAAATTGAATCATTAACTTATTTTTCTTTCTAAGCAATCGAAACAACATCCTACATGCGTTGTTAAGAAAAGCTTTCCACCTTAAACTAGAAACTGAAACACAGCAAGAATATTGGTAAGTATTGGTTATGATTCCACATTATATAAACCGTGCTAATATTCTCCCATCAAAACCCCGAGCTTTTGAGAATTTTGTGTTTCCTTCTGAACAATCAATATAAAATGCAAAAGTTAATCATCCTGATATTTCTATTCCTCTCATCCCAACCATAAGCACACATTTGCAAAAGCAGTTTTAACTCCCAGGAAAATGCCAAAAATAAAAAATAAAAAACCTTACATCAAGTTGAGAAATATCCCGACATAATCATAATCATATGTGCTAGCTAAGGAAATTGCATGAATATTTTATTTCAATTAAGACAGACATCAAATGTGATGATATTTATTGAATGACTACTAGAAGAGAAAAAGAAGATTTCCTTGTTCTACAAATTTGAATTCTCCTTTTGAGATACACAACCTGGTCTACACAAATGTTTATTGGATGCTGCTGCATAATTCCTCCTCCAAGGTGGACAAATTCTATGGAGCCTCTTCATTAATGAGGTTTCCACGCGTATAGCTCTCACTCTCATCACTAATTCAAGTGCCTTTTAGTTTGGGGCGGGTAACAAACAGAAACTTTCTCAGTGCAAGCATTAGGACCCATGTCGTCTTTGTAATCTTCTCCTTTATCATCAAATGCAATGCTGAGCTTAGCACAGTCTTCAGTATTTGGGCCTGTAATCCTTTGAAGAAACCCAGTAGGCCCTCTCTTTTCCAAATGGCGTAGACTGCACCTGAAACTGTCTTCTGGGCTTTTTGTTCGGCTTCTTGGTTCCCATCTTCATCCGACTCTGCAGCCTGAATCATGACTTTACACCTGTGGACAATGAACTAAAATCTTTTAATGAAGTTGTGAAGAGGCCTATGAATAAGGGCAATGCATATTTTTTCAGATATCTGCATGTTTTGATGGAAAACTTGCAGAAAAGATGAGTTTGTGAATTAAACCAGGTAATGCACAAGGAGGAATGATTGAATTGACCACACACCTGATAGCTGGGTAAGTCAAGCAGGTAGCAACACACTTTGAAACTGCACCCAACACAAAAGCATTATAAGCAGAAAGAGCTTTCGGGGATGACTCTGTAGCTGCTTTTTTGCTCAGCTTCCCCTTCAATAGCCTCTCTTTTAGCTGATCAAAAACGGTGTACTGTACAAAACATGTTCTAGTTTTAGCTTTATTTGTCTTCACAATTTTTTTTTTCAATTTTAACAAGTAGCTGAATTTGTCTTTTCTTGCAGCTTGAATCTACTGTTTTAAGCAATCACACAAAAAGGGAAAGTGAAAATTCCATGTTGTAAAAAGACCATAAATAGGAGTCACCATCTTCAATTGAACATATGGCTATGACTACAATGAGGTGTCATTGTCCACTCCAAATTTTCAGGAAAAAATAAATAAATAAAATAAATAAATAAATAGTAATAATAATAATAAAATTCATATTTGTCTAAACATAACCTCAAGAAGCTGAAATGGAACTAGTGAAATCAAACCTACTTTCTACCCAAAAAAAAAAGGAAATCAAACCTACTCTATATGTGAGACATACATACAACCTGTGTACTGAACTGCAAACTTGTGTACCTGGATAGATGGGTTTGCTGTCAAAAGAAGAGATATGCCTAGACCATCAAATGCCTCATTCCAAGTACCTTCTGAAAAGCTCTTCCAAAGTCCTTTTGATTTCCCAAACTCACTTGTCTGCATCCTTGAGGATGCTGCATCCAAGGGCTGTAAGGTGAAATCAGAGATTAGAACATCTAAACATTGAGGATTGAAACTAAAAAGTGGTCTACTTTGTCATTAACAGAATTTTCTTTTTTTTAAATGTGATGCCCCAATTTGATTGATTGTGTGATGTGTGTGGGTGTGTAATGAGTCCCACATCAAGTATTTACTGGGTAGATTAGGCTTATTAACAACTATAAGGAGCCTCAATTGTGACTAGTCCTTTTGAGGTATAGCGTAAATGTGGCTAGCGTTTTTCCTTGGGTCGTTACTTATGGTATCAGAGCCGGTCCGGTAATCCCGTGTGGGCTCAGAGACACTACCCCACAAAATGGGCCCTAATAAAGACGTTAGGGATTTAAGTGGGGGAGATTGTAATGCCCCAATTTGATTGATTGTGTGATGTGTGTGGGCGTGTAATGAGTCCCACATCGGGTATTTACTAGGTCGAACTGGGTTTTATTAACAACTGCAAAGAGTCTCAATTGTGACTAGTCCTTTTGAGGTATAGCGCAATTGTGGCTAGCGCTTTCCCTTGGGTCGTTACATTAAATTTGGTTAAGTGATCACAAATTAGACTATTTTCTTATTAACAGCAAATGAGAGTGGTCATTGTAATTTGGTTAAGTGATCACAAATTAGACTATTTTCTTATTAACAGCAAATGAGAGTGGTCATTGTAATTGAATATGTAAAATCACCTTTAGGATTTCAGGGTATGGCATACTTTCAAATTCTTACAATCAATATTGTCATAACTCTTTCTTATAGTGACTTTTTCTGCAAGTCCTTTTCTTGATACTCCCCTAGACAGTACATTCAACCACTAAATATTAAAGAAAATTAAAATAAAAAAATAAATAAAATTTTAATAGTGTTTAAATGGCACCACATGAATAGAGCCCCAACATTTGTTTTAATAACTAAAAAACATTCATTAGAAGAAAAGCGCAAAGGTGTGTAACCCTAGAACATAGGATGCATACAAAAGGAGAAGCCCAAAACAAGGACTAAACAAATATTAACAGAAGCTCAAAGAATCCACAAACTCTAGGAAATCCATGGTAGAGAAAGTGTGAGAAGTAGAAGCCCAGATGTATAGAGTCCTTCAAAATAAAAACTTCAACTTTAGCGTGTGTAACTCTTTCCCATCAAAGCAACAGACATTTCTTTGTTTTCACTAGCAATCCATTAAGCACGAAAGAACAGGTTTCAAAATCTAGCTATTGTCTCTCTTGCCAAAGCGGCCTTTCCAACAATACAACAAATCCAACATAGAATAAGCATTACCAAATAAACACCAAATAGACAGAAAACCAATGCCTGTAACTCCCAAGACACTGCACAGAAACGAAGGAAAAGGCAAGCCACACTCTATCTATGGCTCTTACACATAAAATACCAATCCATAATAATCACAATTCACTTCCTTAGCAATTTCTTATCCAACATCACACACCACGAGAAAAATGCCACACTAACCAGTATGCGAACTTTCCAACTCCTCTACCATGGGAAATAATTCCCTCTTCTCAACAATATGTAACAATAGCTCTTCACTTGAAAGCGTGGGGATGTCAAAGGGATCCATTCCATTTGATCCACCTCCCCACAATTAATCTCCGTGGCATATATGTCATGCAATAGAATAGAGCCCCAACATGCACATCATCATTTATCTACAAGTGCATTAATCTAACCCCTTTTGACAGCTCAAGCACCATGTAATTTGTAAGAACCCAAGGCAGACAATATCAAGAAAACAGAACAAAAAATTGTTCCCTTAACAAGAAAAACTTTTCAATGTATAACTCACCTGTGTGACTATGACTGTACAAGCCCCGGCAGCAGCAGCAACAATCAAGTTTGCTTTTGTTCCTATGGTTTTGTTTCCACTTTTCTCCAAGTACAGCCTTTTGAAGAAGCTGTATCCATAGAAGTAGACAAACTGTGAAATAAAGGACTGAAGGTTCTTTGTCCCAAGGCCCTGGTACAATGAGAGCACCTGATGGGTAGAAATTGCTTCCCATAAAACATCAGAAATATTCCTGCACAAGCCAGAGCAATTAAAATTTGCATCACATAAGGCAGTATTTTTTATTTTTCAGTCATAACCGATTAGCCATAGAACAAGGGTCACTGATTACACTGTTGAAAAAATCAAATTGAGAAGGCTGTAATTCATATATGAAGCATTGCATGAATAATTCATTGTAAAAACACCTACGCAGAGTCAGCTATCCTTCTTTTCTATTGATTAAAAACTGAAGCTACTTTAGATGACGAGTGCAATCAATTCTAGCAATGCAATTGTCCATGATTGAAATCGAATATGTTTACCCCAATATAAAATTGTGGGAGATAATCAGCCCTAAAAAAAAGGACTGAAAAGGATAATATCAAATATTACCCAATAATCATATAAAAGAACTCAATCTAAGCATCATATATTTCATTCTAAGAGAGGGTTTGGGTCCAGCTTTTTTTTTTTTCCCACGTTTTGCTTTTGCGTTTTGCTTCTTTTTTTTTTTTTTTTTTTTCTTCGTTTCTACTGAGGGGGACAAACGCGCAGTGCGCACTGTGCACGTACTGTGCACACACTGTGCATGTACTATGCGTGCACTGTGCATGCACTGTTCACGTACTTTTTTTAGCAATTTTTTATTAAAAATAGGTCCCGTAGTACTATTCACATATTTAAAAATTATTTTGCTACAGTATTTTCAGTTTTCAACAATAAGTTCTATCCAAACGGACCCTAAATATATTTAGATTAGCTTTTGCTAAGCAAAGAAGGAGATGACTGGATTGGGATTATAGTCATTAGTCCCAGCCAGTGGCAGAGCATGGATTTAGGTAGAGGGGGTAAGATTAAAAGTAAAAGGCTAATCTAAAAAAATTAATCAATATTAATAACAAAATAAATAAGCAACTATATGTTAATGTAATTGTCATATAGAATCTAACATAAAATGTAAACTTTTTTCCCACCTGCCCCTGGTCCCAACCCTCTGCAAAAGGAGTACTTTAACCTAGCTTAGGGACTAATAAACAAACACCCTACTCACTAATCATTTCATACAATAACAACCCTTTCGTTTACTGGATACAATAAGGTTCTATTAAATTGTTAAGAGAGGAAATTACTGGATTACGGAAATCTTCCAATAATCAATCTAATTTGAAATTGATTAAAGATTCCAAATTTAATTTTCTCCTATCTACTGCAACTTAATACAGAAGTATGCAATGCCGTGGACTTCTTCAACCCACCAAACCCCTCCCACCCTCTCTCCTTAACCCTCCCATAAATATATACTTAGTTAATTAAAGAGAGATTATAATAACAGTTCTGACAATAAGAAACAAACGAAATCCTCAGTCCTTCTCATTAAAATGTATCAATAGCCCTGAAGTTACAACATACTATTCTCTAAACCCAAGATAATCCCACTCCAAAATCTACAACAACTTTGATAGTAGGAAGCATATTGATCAAAGTAACACTAAATTAATTTTACTAGACCCTTCAAAGTATCATCAATCCAAATTAGATTAGTACTTTTCAATTCCTCAACAATAACTCATGGTGATCACTGCAGTGCAATAACATCTATGCTCTCCCAATTCGAATCATATCTAGATTCAGTCAACATAATCAACATGTCCTATAAATGTTTAACCATAATCTTACACATCATATTTTATGAATACGAAGTATTTAACATTTAAACCCCTCTGAGAAATTAGCAACCAAACCCAGCTTGCAATATCCCATCTTACGAATATAAGCAGATATTAATGAACAAAGTTCTAAATCCAAACAATTAGTTAAAAAAATCTAAACTTCGACAAGTTATATACTATATAAATAGACAAAGATAGATATGTGGGGCCGAGAGGTTAACAAGGAGAATGCTGATGTGAGTTTAACCTGTACTTTTGATGATGTTGAGTTGGAACTTCAGCTTGATATTTTGACTTACAGGTATCAAGAGGGTACAAGATGGTGGTGCTAACAAGAGCTCCAATGGCTCCTGAAGTGGCTTCTGACAAAGATCCCAGGTCAATCCCCATTTTTAAAGGCTTTATTCAAAGAAAAGCGTACTGGGTGTTAGAGATATAAAAAAGGAAAAGGCTAGAAGATTGAGGATGCTGAGCATCCTTGGATTTTGGAACTGGTTAATTCGGAATGGTTGTTAAGACTTGAGAAGAAGAACAGTTATAATAGTATAATTAGAGAGAGAGAGAGAGAGAGAGTCCAGAGAGAAGGCAGTGAAGAAAGTTTGATGCGGTGACATGAGAAACAGGTTTGTTTCACTTTCACACAGTTGGGTGTGTTATTGGGATTCGGAAACTTTAACGTATGGGCCTCCTCTAGGTGGCTCCCTCACCTGGCTTACTTGTTGATATTGTCTGCATTGGGTAATTTTTGAGTAAGTTTAGCGGCACGAACTTTTTCACAATATTTACCACGAATTTATTGTATGTTTTTATTATAAGTTTGTTATGCGGGCAACTCGTGAATACTAGAAATAAAATGGTAAATTTATATGAATTTATGATTTCACTGCTCATTTACGGGTCATTATATAATAAAATTGTGAAAAAATTTATAATACTAAATTTACTCATACTATTTTTCAATTAAGCTCTAGTGCTCTACATTCTTCTTCTTTGTTGTCATTTTTGTTATTATTATTTTAATTATTACACTCTTCACCTTTAAGATATAAAAAAAATGATACTCCACTCCAAATTTGAATAGAAAAAAAAAAATTTTTATTTTAGTTTTGAAAAAAAAATAACACTTTCCCCTTATGCTTATATGAATAATAGAATATTCTAAATTTTTATAATATTTTATTTAACAATGATTAATAAAAGCATAACTCATAAATTTATAATTAAAATGAAAATTTTATGAAAAATCTCTCCTCAGCCGGTTGAAAAAAGAAAAAAAAAAAAGAAGAAGTAAAAATATAGTTTAATTAAAAATTCAAAACAATGAATTTTAGTTTTGAAAGGGAGAATAATTTTGAAGACTTGTTGTTAAGCAAAAGGCACAATATTTTTATTATCAATTTAACAAAGTTTGGTCGAAGGGATATTAATGAGGGAAAGTGTTTTTTTTTTTTTTTTACCAAGCTTGGGTGGAGTGTCTTTTCCTCAAATCTCAAAGGAAGAAAGTGTAATTACCATTATTTTTTCATTCTATTACAATACCAAATTTTTATAATGTTTTTTTAATATTAAATTTAATAATTATGATGATTATTATTAAGCATTTAATATATTTGTGTTCGTATGTGAAACTATATATTCAAACATTAAACATTTATTATGATTGTATTTGTATAAATAATTATATATTGTATTTTTTAAAAAAAGGATGTCCCAATATTCTAATGGAGGATCTTAATATAAAATAGAATTTAAATTAATAAAATATATATTATAATAATGACTTGTAAAATTATGAGGTTTCAAAAACTTATATAAAAGTATATATATTTTACTTATCTCTCATTCTATCTTTCCTTTGCAAAGTGTTGATCGGCCTCTCTGTCCACACACACCACATTCACCACTTACATATTGGTTGAATCTACCCACATGACATAGCCCAAATGCTTGGAGATAGCATGATTTTTTCCCTTTTTAAAAATAAAATAAACGAATTTTCTTTGTAGTTATAGAAACAAATTATATTTTTGTTTTCTCTCTATTTAATTTTCTATTGTAAACATGATTCTTACATTTTATAAAGTTTTGGATCATTGTGGTTTTGAAGACTTCATTGGGTCTATAATAACTTTTTTGTTCACCTTGATAGACAATATGGTAGTTTTATACTAGAAATGAAAATTTGAAGTGATTCTATTTGAAGATGCACAATATTAAATGAATTTTAGTGTAAAAATATTGTCACTACTCATAACTTTGATAAATGATAATAAGTTATTTATATATATATATATTATATATATATATATATATATAAAAGTAAATGTATGGTATCAAACTAGACAACTTTTGTATATTCATTAATTTTTTTTAAAAAAATCAATTCTTAAAATTAAGCAAATATTTATATATGTGTGTGTGCTCACACGCGCACACTCATGGTGTACATATAGGTTTTGACCACTGTTTTTATATAATAACTTGGCCCCTTTCAAGCAAAATTTCTTAGCTACCTTCCTAACGGGAATAAGACTTTGATCCTGAGGTCCTCGATTTTAACAACGTGAGCATCAAGCTCTTTGAAAGGGTTTGCACCAAGAGAGAGAAGAAACACAATTTAGGAAGAAACAATAAAATTGAAACAAAGAGAATAGATTAGGGGGGAAAAAGAAAAGAACATGTTGCCCAAGTTATAGTGTGATGCATATTTGGACAAACACTATAAGTCTATAACAAAAATCCATTCTAGCTAATGGTTTGTTGAATCTTCATATTTCGGGTTCATTTAAGATATGTTTATTTTGCTAGAAGTACTGTAGATAAATGTTAAAATTAACTAAAATAGTATAATAAAACTTATGTATAGTATCAAAAAGTGCAGTAAGACCTATGAATAGTATAAAAAATAAGCTGAATAATCAAATAAGTTGGCAAAAATAATTTTTGCCTAACATACACTTCAAGAAAAAAAAAATGAAGTCATGTATAACAAAAAAAAAAAAAACACTTCATTGTAGTGATTCTCAAAACACAGTATCATCATTTGAAAAATATGTAAAATAAACAAAAACTATAGTCTATAGGAAAGAAACACAAACATCATCATCATATTTATTTATTTTATAATTAGCTAAATTACTTTTTAACCCCATACTTCAAAAACTTTTAAACTAAGACCCAATACTTTTCAAAATGATTTCAATTCAACCCTTCAGTAACGGTCACTAAAACCATTCATAGAACCAAAGAATTCATTGAAAACGGCGTCGTTTACTATCACAGAACAAACAAACATCACTTTTTTTCTATTTATTTATTTTTTGAAATCACATCCCTCTCTCTCTCTTTCCCTCCTTCAAACGCTCTCTCTCTCTAAAACTCTCTTTCTCTCTCTAACATTTTCACAGAGAGAACCAAATGAACTTCACTGAACCCTAGCTTTCTCTCTCTTCCTCTCTCTCTCTTCGATCAACAACAGCGAGAAGTTCACGCAGTCTCAGCGATCCTCGACGAACCGAAAGCGGTTTTGCCAAAGATGCAGGGCATTTTGGGATCGGTTCGCCAGTCCTTGGTGTTCCGAACCACGGGCGGCGGTGACGACGGAGGAGTAGGAGGAAGCTTCGGCGGTTTCGTAGAGAAGATCGGCTCCAGCATTCGCAAATCTCGAATCGGACTGTTCTCCAAATCGCCGGTTCGCGCACTCCCTCCTCCGGTTCCGAAATCCGATGACGCCCCGCCGATCCGGTGGCGCAGAGGCGAGTTGATTGGTTGCGGTGCTTTCGGTCGCGTGTATATGGGAATGAACCTCGACTCCGGCGAGCTACTCGCCGTCAAACAGGTATAGTACATGTGTGTGAGTGTGTTTCAGTGTTTGTTATTGAATTGAGAGGATTATGGAAATGAAGTTGAAATTTTTGAGTTTCTAAACTGTAATTACAGGTTTCGATTACGATGAATAGTGCTTCAAAGGAGAAAACACAAGTAAGGATCTCTTAGTTATATCCATAGATTTAATTGCTAAGCTGGTTTTATCTTACAAAATTGTAGCTTTGTGAATAAAGTTGCAAAATTGGCTATAAAAGTAATACCTATTTGTGCCTTGCAATTCACTGATTTGTAAAAATCTTGTATAAATAGGCTCATATTAGGGAATTGGAGGAGGAAGTAAAGTTGCTGAAGAATCTTTCACATCCAAATATTGTTGTGAGTATGGTGTTGTGAATTTTTTTTATTTTATTTTTAGATGGAAGTGATGATGGGTTTCTTTTGTTTGTGTTCTTATTGTTTTTTGGGTTTTATTTTGTTGTTCCTTATTAGAGATATTTGGGAACTGCAAGAGAGCATGACTCATTGAATATTCTGTTGGAATTTGTTCCGGGTGGATCTATATCATCACTCTTAGGGAAATTCGGATCTTTCCCCGAGTCTGTAAGTGATTCTTATTTTGTAATATTCGAGGTTTCTGGTATTTAATTTGCTTATGTTGTTAGGAAATCGTTTGCTACACAGGTTATAAGAATGTATACAAAACAACTGTTATTGGGTCTTGAATACCTTCACAAGAATGGAATTATGCATAGGGACATCAAGGTATCTCCCGCTTATACTGATTTGCAGCCTCTCTTTCTCTCTCTGACATATGATAATTCATAATGGCCATTTATAGGGTGCAAACATTCTAGTTGATAATAAGGGATGCATTAAACTTGCGGACTTTGGTGCGTCCAAGCAAGTTGTTGAGTTGGTATGCCATTGTATCCACCCTCCCAAATTAATCATTGACTTTTTTGACTGATTACTTCTATGTATATTACTGAAGATGTTGTATTACTATACAGGCTACTATAAATGGTGCCAAGTCGATGAAGGGTACTCCATATTGGATGGCTCCCGAAGTTATTCTTCAAACTGGGCATAGCTTGTAAGATCAAATATACAACTACTCAAATATGAAAGCATTTACCTGTATTTTGTCATACAACATATAGATTGAAAATGTTTTTCTTACAACCAATGCACTTACTTTAAAGGAACAATAAGAAAACTTTTTGACAGCTGGAAATAGAAAAATAAGGTTTTTCTATAGGGATACCTGATAGCTGTAACAAAGCATGCACATTTCATTCATGACCACCATGATGTGTTTAATTTTTAAGTGGCATTGAAAGTTTAGGACATTTTTGAAACTGCCTTGTTTTGTTTGATTTATTTTTTTCGTTCTTTTTTTTTAGAAGTGTTTTGAGATTAAAGTTCATGTAGTATTAAATGTGAACGCTAGGATCTAAGAAGTATGATAAAATATTCTGACGACCTTGTTTTGTAGTCTAAATATTATTTTGGACAAAGTATCAGTGTTCAAATGCAGTGTATTGCCATTCTTTTGTAAAATGAGGAAAAAAGATATTATATGGCTGCCTACTAATCAACTCTCTTAGACCCCACCCCCATCCAAACTCTGTAGAAGAGGGGGGAGTCTTTTGCACTGGGTATGAGCTTTTACCATGTTGAAGTGGGAGCCTTATACAATGGGTGCGAGCATGGCCTTTTATGGCTATACTTCTTAATTCTGATATATGGACTTCACTACTTACGAAATGTGCTTTTTTAGCTCTGCTGATATATGGAGTGTCGGGTGTACTGTAATTGAGATGGCTACAGGAAAGCCTCCGTGGAGCCAACAATATCAGGAGGTACACTTGACACTACTTACTATACTTAATACTTCATTATGTGTGTATTTGACTGTAATATTCTGAAGTCATGTGTTCTCCAAGAATTTTGAAACTAAGATCAATGTTTCTCTCAGGTTGCTGCTCTCTTCCATATTGGAACAACTAAATCTCATCCACCCATCCCTGAGCATCTCTCTGCTGAGGCGAAGGATTTTCTTTTAAAATGTTTACAGAAGTACATTCATTGTTTCTGCTTTTCTAGCACCATTATGTTTCCAGCCGCCCCCCCACCCCCCCCCCCCCCCACGCAAAAAAAAAAAAAAAACTCTTTTCTTTTTCTCTTTTTGAAAAAGGCAACATAATATGAATGTAGTTTTGATTTATAGTTTTTTTACGAGTTATGGTAACTTTTCTTCTTTGTAACTCTTACACATCAAATTCTGGTGGCAGGGAACCTGACTTAAGGCATGTTGCATCAGACTTGCTTCAGGTAATTCTATAGAGATGTTCCATATGAATAGTTAATATATTAAGCAGAATTCACTCAAGCATCATGGATAAATACACGCCTAAATAAATAAGCGTGCACGTTTGAACTTTTACATGCCTTTGTGTTTGATTATTATTGTTGTTAATATATTTACATGCACACAGACAAACAAGCATTTACTTATAAAACCATTTTTGCTCATCTGCAGCATCCATTTGTCACTGGAGATTATTGGGAATCTCATCCACTGAGCACTTCAGTTATGGTCAGTATAATTGCTGTAAGATATATTTATTAGAATTTGTATTCTTTTAATTAACTTATCCCATACTTCAATTCTTTTTACTTCAGGAATCTGTAAGCAATATTGTAACACCTGGGATGAATCTTAAGAGCTCGTAAGTGTGTTAATTTGATGGTTGTGGAACATTGGATGAATTTCGATTATTGGTTGTTACAAATGTTGACTATGGAAACTTTACTTCTGGTTTTAGCTTGAACCATGTGATCAGAAGGTCAGCCTGCACAGGCTTAAAGGATGTCTGTGAAATGGATAGCCTGAGGATCTCAACTGTATATCCCCAAAATTCCTTAAACTTAAATGTGAGATCTTGGGGATTGAGCAATCCTGACGATGACATGTGTCAGATAGATGATAAAGATGACCTGATGGTTGGTGCATCAGTAAAGCTCAAATCCATCATAGTGTCTGATGATTTAAATAAGGTAAAGAAGTGTTATCATGTCCTTTGTGTAGTTTAGATGGTTATAATTAGCTTCAATAACAATGGGCAGACCTGTTTCGTTTGAACTAGAGTTTTAATCCTATGTGTGAGCCTACTGATGACTGGCCCTGCAAGTTTGATGGAAGTCTAGAGTCGGAGAGAAGTGGAATAGACTTGTCTACCAGTCAAACAATCCGGGATGCTGCTGGCAGCCCTGGAGTACCAGGTAAGGGGGAGAATGACTTCACCTTTCCATGTGGGCCAACAGGAGCTGAGGATGATGATGAAGTTACAGAATCAAAAATCAGAGCCTTCCTGGATGAAAAGGTATTTTTGTTTTCAGAGCTCTTTCTTTTGTGAATGACTGAGACATCATTGTTTTATTCTCTTATATTTCATGAGTGTGATATTTTTATTATAGAAATATGACACAAACTTGTTTTTATAAAACTACATTAGGCTTTAGAATTGAAGAAGCTGCAGACACCTCTATATAAGTTCTACAGCACAATGAATGCAGCTGGTCCGCCTGGTGCAGTTCAAATGGCACAAAGTGAGAATGCTTTGAATATCTTGAATTTACCTCCTAAAAGCAGGTCCCCCAATCGGACACCTCCCAGAAGACTCTCAGTAGTTCATTCTACCAATAATGCAAGACCTGGGAATCATGCCAAAAATCAATCAAATGCTAGTGGTTTACACGATCGAGCTCTACAGGAAATTCAGCCACCTCAGCAGAGTGAATGGAAAGAGCTTCTTCTTGATGCTCAGCAGGAGTCATTCAATCCAAGGTTCTGTATCTTCTTTTACCTTATGTTTCCTTACAGAATTGTGTTATCCCATCTTGTGACTGGGGATTGGAAATGTTTTACTTACAGTGATAGCTTCTCTGAGAGACAAAGGAAATGGAAAGAAGAGCTTGATGAAGAGCTTAAGAGGAACCGAGGCAAGTTTACTTTTTCTGCATATGATTTGAATCTAAACTGCAGTCAATTTTATGTTTCTGTTGGACCCACTGATCTTGAGGATCACTCTTGTGGTCAACTTTCAGATTAACCACACTGGATTCTAGGTACTGATGTGTACAAATTTCATTAAGTTTATGTCTATGGAGATGGTGTCTAAAAGTTGGTCAGGCCCTGTTTAAATTATGAGAGAGCCCCTCTTATGGGTCACTGAAAGCTCAATCATAATAAAGAAAACTCCATTTACCCAATGATACTTTTGAGCTTAAATGGTTTTGAGATTTGTTTTCCTATGTGATTTGCACAATTTGAATTGAAACTGTTGTTGTCCTTGTATTGATGTTTCAAAAGTGCACTTGGGGCCTTTTCTTCCAATTGATGGTCCTCACTCCTCAGGAGTTAGGGCGACCATCCAGAAAATTTGGGATTCTTGTGAGTGGAAAGGGGAGCACACGCATTGAGCAAACTCATCTTTATAGATCTGATTTCCTATTCCTATTTCTCTCCAAGTGGTTCAAACCAATATCATTCTGTTCTTCTAGACTAGGCAATGGGGTATGAAACACTAAAAGTCTGTTGACAGCTCAGGTGAGACCTTCATGTGGAAAGTTAGTGTTAATGTGTTTGTGAGCTTGATGTGCATTGCAGCTCAAGCTTTTAGAACTGATGGTTTTTACCATGAAAGCTATATAAAAGTTAGGGGTTTTGGTTCATAAACTGGGCCGGTCCGCTTTTGTTTGACACATGATACAATCAATAGGACATTCAAGATAGAAGGTACTCCATCAGAAAGACAAAATTATAAATATGAATTAAAGGTATCTTGAATATAGTTTGGGAATAATAACTTGTAAGCAAAAGAGACTGAAATTCTATGTAGAGGTTTCTTACACCAAATAAAAGCGCTGATACTTGTGGTTTTCATTAGGGGCATGATTTTATCTTGATCAAACTTTGATAAAATTGCAAGATTTTGAGCATTGTGTTTTCTTGAACCATGACAATGGGACGTGCATATTGCAGAGATGATGCGCCAGGCAGGTGCAGGAGGGAAGACATCATCTCCAAACAATTGCATTCTTACTCGCCAAAGAGAACGGCTCCGTTTTGCATTCTCAGGCAAATGATACATATACCTCACCTGTATTTATGCCAGTGTTCAATGGAAAAATTTATGGATTTCCATTGGGAGTGGTCATGTATGTAATATGAATATTGGTGCAATGGTGTCTAATAATGCATAGTGGTCACATTGCCAAATCTGCAAGAATAGCCGGCGCTGCAAGTTCCAGTGCTGTGTCTATCATTCAGCAGAAAATGTCAAATAGACAGGATATTTATACCCCTTTTTTCTTTTTAATTTTTAATTTTACCCCTCTTTTCTTTAAGTTCATGTATGTTGTTGCGGGATATGAAACACAGTAAATTTGAGTTTTTACTTTGTATTCATAATATGTATTTTTTACTACTATTATGAGGAAACAGAGGCAATATTGCAGTTTCTACATTACGTTTTAGGGAAATGATCATGTTTATCTCTCTTATTTTTTTCAATAATTTTATTTTGTTTTACTTGTTTAATCTTAGATTTTGTGTGTTTGTGTCGGGGTTGAGGGCACAGAGCAGGAAAGCTGCTTCCAATAAGTAGGCTGGTTCTGCACATCCTATCCAATTCTATGATGCGAATGCTTTTATTATTTGAACTTCCTGAGCATCTCAACAATCATATACAAAGTTCAAAAGCAGGGGTATTTTTATTTTTATTTTTATTATTTCATTCTTTTAAGGTACAATTCTATTTAGTCAGATGGAGTCAAGAACTGTGTTTTGTTGCAGAGCCAACAACTTTGTCTAGTGAATTTTATGTAAGAGTGATGCTAGGGTATTAATTTTATTACACGAACCTTAGCAATTATTATGTCAACTTTTAATTTTTAAATACAAAACCAGAAAAGAAATTAAGAAATTTATTTAAAATGATGTGTATCAAACACATAAGTTAACATTTTAGTCTTCAGCAAAAAAAAAAAAAAAAAAAAAAAAAAAAAAAAAAAAAAAAAAAAAAAAAAAAAACAAAGTTTTAGTCTGTAAACATTTTATACTAAAATTTGTAGAACCTTTCATATATATATATATATATATAAAATTTTCCAGAGCTTCCTTCGGTAAGTTATGTTGCAAAGTGAAACTCGTTAGATCTATAAAATTTCAGTGAAAGAACATTTTATGCATTCTCAACGAACTATCTTGGCCATTTTCAGCTACCATTCTCCCCCAAATCTAAGGTCCATATTTTACTCATACTTGCCTGCTTCACATCAAAACCCAACTTTTAGAAGCTACCTCTCTCCCTCTCTCACATATAAAATGATAAATTTTACCTCTATAATTAGTTTGAAAAAAAACTTCCTTCAACCCACTATGTAGCGGTTAAAAAGACAATCCACGTCTACTTAGTTAGATAACATTTTTAATAGACACGTGAATAGTCTTTTAATCACTACATAGTGAGTTAGAAGAGATTTCTCCAAATTGATTTGAGGAAAATCTTGTCCCATATAAAAAGGAACACTTCTCAACTCAAGTTTCTTTTCATAGTCTATTATGAAAAAACACAAATTCTAGACAAATTAATTACTTCAATGTCTTTCGCCAAATGAGCACCTCAAAGTTGGAAACTTCAAACTTTTCAGATATCTTTTTTTTGGGTATATATTTTGAAAATCTTATTATTGAACTTCATGTTCCTTATATATAACATGCATATTGAATTTCATACAAATAAGATGTTATTTATTATTTGATTAATAAACTTATTTTTTATACATAATTTTAGATCACAAAAATTTGAAATTTTAACATTTGTTTGATAACACAGTAATTGATCTTTAATTTTTTTGCAATTTTACTAGCATAAAAGATATTATAAGAACATGCAATTCAGCCATTAAATTTTCAAAATTCACATTTTATACAAAGATATTTGAGGAGTCCCAAGAAATTCTCCAAACTTTGTTCAATTCAAAAGTAAATTTATTTTTCAATTATAATAGTTAGTAATAACAGCCAGAAGAGTTCAGCCAACCAAGACCTACCCCAAATGATTCGGGTCAGCACATGGCATGAGTGCTCTTTCCAACTAATCTGGAAAACTAATTGGATAAAATCATAAGATTTGAAATCTACCAAACAAAACAGTCCGCCATCTCATAAAAGTAAACTAATATTAAGAGCAACTTATTAAACAAAAATGTGTTGGCGTAATGCTTTCATAGCAACAAGCACAGCAAACAATATCCACCTTTCAAAGTTTGGAACTTCAGAAGATGGACCTCTGAAGGTTAAATTCAAATACTGCAAGAAAATTAAACAACTTTTGGACAAATTTCAGAACCAACAGAATAAAGTTTTTATCTAAAATGCAACAACTTTTAATCAGTATTGCCTTCTCTTCCACTGGTCTTACTACTCTAAGCACAAACTTCTCTGTTGAAACTGACCAAGTGAGTTGAAGTATCTATTTGGGAGCCCCTCACAGCAGAACCACTCTGATAAGCAGCCCTCCCTGACCCTCCATATGCAAAGCCTTGATACCGTGTACCCTGATAGCCACCCCTGGTGCCTCGTGACTGACCAGTCCAGTCCCTTGAATACCTGCCTCCAGCAGCTTGGCTTAGTGGCAGAGGTCTCCCTCCACCACCATATCTTGTATTCCTGGTGCCACCACCTTGCCTTCCCAGAGTGAAAGACAAGTTGTCTTGCCAGCTACTTCCAGCAGAAGCTGTTCCAGCAGCATAATCCAAGCACACACCACCTAGCTTTGCTTCTATTGCTCTCTCATTTCTTTCTGCAAGGACTGAGAGTTTCTCTGTTAGCTGGAATGCCAGAGCCTGCAACCTACTGTTCCTAACATCATGGAAAACGATGCACTGGTGGCTGGTCCCAAACTGCATGGAGCTCCTCATTGATCATCATCTTGCTGACAATACTGCGAGTCTGGGCATCTGAGAGGTCAAACAGTTTGGAGAGCTGGTCCAAGCTCAGGAATTGTAGGACGAGTAAGTAAAAAGGTAAGTCCTTAAAGCCTCTTCCTTGATCTTAGCCTTGAGCATCTCAGGACATTCTCTTGATTCTGAGGAGATTCCAAGCATCAAGAGACCTAATAACATCATATGCCTTCTCAAAATCCCCTTGCTAGGGCCCTGGTGGCAGCCATTATGTGGTCTCTGACAGTTTCTGGGGGACCTGTAAATGTTTGCCTCTCACTCACCTCAAGCAACCGCTGGAAAGTCTTACTTATGGCCTTCGTTTTGCATCATGTATGTTAGCTAGCATGTTGGGCACTTCAGGAGCATAGCACATATCAGATGGACAGCCTCCAGGAGCTCAAGATTTATGTGCATATGGTATGGCATTTGACGTCTCCTTTCAATTCTTTCCTGTTTTTTAGGGGAAAATTACAGCAGTGAGTCCTTGGACATAACATGCATACATGTGCAACATACATAACCTAGAAGATGTACAGAAATTATCCAAATATTGTTATCAAATCCATACCAAACAGGCAGTTGAATTGTTAAACTGGTGAATTGTACAAGATCCAAGTCAGAATAAAGAGAATACCGGATTTGTAGGAAACCGATCACATCAAACAGTTTTTTAGTAAAATACCAAACCATATGGTTTTATTCGAACTGTCTCATTTTAAATGTAAGTTATTTTGATAAAATAACCATATTTTCCTTCAATTTTACACTTCTATTTATGGGCCTTTTTTAAGTCTTTTGTTCTTAAACTTGAAGTACTCAAAAGATCCATTCGAGTATCATATTTTTATTTTTTTTTATAAAAAAAAACCCTTAATTTTATATTTGAAGATTTTTTTTTAAACTATGATATTCTATCAATTTTAATGATTGGTATACTTGCATATTTATATTAAATTGAATAGCATCTCATTTTTTATATTTTGTTTTTGTTTTTGATGCATTCTTTAACTTGTTTACATAAAATTAAAACATATTTATTAATCACATGATTGAAGCAGTGTTCCAACAATTGAATTGGTGAACCATCATACCACTCCATTAACGGATTCAATGTTCTATTCGTTCTCATAACTATTATAGCCAACAACACTATTTACAAGAAAAGATGCACATTTTCTAATTCCGGATGGACTAACAACGACCAAATAAGTCTCATACAACACATTCTACACAACCTACAGGCTTTCATCAGCATACACAATAATTGGAACCTAACCAAAAGATTGCAGCTAACCTCACATCAAATTTATATTCAATTTTTTCTCAACCTCAAATCAAAATCCAAGTAGCTTACAAACTTCTAACATTTCTGTTTTTATAGAAGAAAAAGTACCAAATAAGAATAATCTACATATGAACAAAAGGCAACATCAGTACCTGTTCAGGAGTCTTCTCGTGATATCGGCTTTGCGAACACCTTGTGCAAGCAACTCCCTCACCCTTCCACCAGAATATAGTTCAGAAGGCAGCTGTGGCCCTCAGTAATTAATCCAACCGGGAACGCACATAAACCAAGTTGTGCCATAGCTCTATTGAAAATGATCTGTGTCGATATGTCCATATGCTGAATGCTGTCCTGTAAATGACTCATTAGCAGCAAGTCACGTGAAGTTGAAAACTCATCTAGGAGAGCATGGTGGTAAATGTCACATAGCATACTTCTTGCTTTTGTCCGTTCATCCCCAAACTTGTAGATGAGGGACACCAAACAATCCATCATTGTCCTGCTATTCTCTGGAAAGGTGGGTTTCCGCGGCACAAGCTGTGGAGTAACAACAAATGCAGTTGGCCCCCTACTTTCCTCAACCACTTTAGGCTCCTCACCTGCTTCTCCATTATCTCCATCTCCTGTCTGCTCAGCCAGTTTTCTCATGGCATCACAAACCTCTTGTGGCTTATAATATATGAGTTCAACCCGCTTTAATGCAACTTTTGCAGCAGCTTTGAGGTCCCCTGCCCGTTCTAAATGATCCTGCACATTTTGAGCAAGAACTGAGAACATAGGCTCATCCCTGAGTCTCTCAACATGCTCATGAGTGTGGGGATCAATGCATTACAAGCTCTTGAAAAACTCAGAGTCTACCTTTTCAACAAAGGCAACCAAGTTTCCCCAAACCCGGATAGTACCATTATATTCTGGTCCCTTCTGGGTTTCATTCTCATCAGGTCCCACCATATCATTCATCACTATGTTGGATACTGGAAAAGAATGTCCAAATCTCAAGCATGTTATGCACACATTCTTCCAAACATTTATAGGCATGTAGCCATTGAGTCCTGGATTGACATCAAATTGTGCTGAGACAACACTGAATAGAATTTCCAGTTTTTGGGCAGGGGTCTTAGCAACCTTGGTCAAAAAGTTAAGCTGCTCAACCTGCTCAAATCTTCCAGTTCCTTTCCTACCCGAGCAGCCACAACCTCCTTGAACTTCTTGTTAACTGTACCCATTGATCTCACTAGGATTCTTAATTGCTTATCCATGAGCTTATCTTTCTTGCTCCTCTTCTTCTCCCCACTCTCCACCACCACCATCATCATCATCATCATCTTCGCTATTCTCAACCTTGTCACTATCATCATCCTCAGAATCTTGAATTCAATCTTTGTCAGATCCTCTTCAATCTCCAATCAATTTCTTCATCCTCATCATCACCCTCATCCCTTTCCTCCTCGATCTCAGGATTTTCTCTATACTTACTAATCATATCCTCATACAGTTTGTTGTTTTTCTTCAGTTTCTGTTTCATTGAGTTCAAGGCCTTGGCATTACTGCTGCTCATCTACTTCTTCGCATCCTTGTTGGCCAAAGCCTCACTCAGGAAGTCCTCCATCAGCACAAGTGCTTTTATGTAAAGGTTGGGGGCCTTTACAGACTGTGACACGCATGACTTTTTCCAGCTGCTTATTTATCTTGTCAAAGCTTTCCTGTAAGCTTACCCAGTCATTTATTTTCGTTGCATTCTTCATCTGGTCAACCGCGGTTGACATTTCCTCCAAGCGCTTATCTCTTGCAGACCTGAGAACCCGCTTTTCGCCATCAGAGTCATCACTATCATTCGCATTGGAATCTATTCTGTAATCACGTCCATCAGGTTCAGTGCTAGCCTCAACTGACCCCCCATTCACAATCTCTTCACCATAATCATCCTCCTCTGAATCCTCCCTGGAATCAATGCCACCCTGTTAATAACACAAAAAGATTTTACAAAAACCTTCATCAAAACTGTTCTCAAAGATTAAAGTTTAGACATAATACAGAATAGAGTAATTGAGTAGCAATGTAACAAAATAAAAGGTAAGAACCTGGGGTCTCCAGAAACGCCAAGCCATTATCAAGAATTGGTTAAATTCAACAGATTAGAAACCTCCAGAAACTGCATTTTAAACAACATCAAAAATATTTCAGAGCCTTCAGTGAATTAACAAATCAAATTGAAGTGTCTGGATAAACATGGCCTTCTGACAGGACCATTTTGCAACACACAATAACATGAAACAGTTAATAACACACAAGTTTTATGGTTATTGCGAAAAGATATTAATTCAAAGATGTTAATATTTTTACAGTTTACATAGCTCCTGGGCATGAGCATAAACTGCTTAGCCCGTCAAGGACGAATGCCCCTGGATTACCAAGCAAGAGGCAACTCGTTTAGGTGGGTGGGGTCTTTTGGGTGTAGGTTTTACTTGCTAGAGGCAACTCCAAGAGCTCTTCAATAGAAAGATTCCCTACATTATACACAACTCCTAGGCATGAGAATAAACTGTTTAGCCCATCAAAGATGAATACCCCTGGATTACCAGGCCAAAGGCAACTTGTTTGGGCAGATGGAGTCTTATGTGCGTAGGTTTTACTTGCTAGAGAGAAGTTCAAGGGCTCTTCATTAGAAAGATTCCCTAAGTTTTTATTATTATTATATATATAGACACACACACACACACACACAAAGGGGAGGCGAGTCCAAGGTTTCTACATACATATGAAAGGGGATTATCAAGCAAGAGACAACTCATTTGGGTGGGTGGGGTTATGCCCATAGGTTTTACTTGCTAGAGGCAAGTCCAAGGCTCTTCAATAGAAAGATATCCTTCGTTATCTATACTACTATTTTAGTGACTTCTTCTGTATGGAATTCTCAATTTAAATGCCCAAAATACCCTTAAATTCATCCGTTTCTAAGGCTTAAATCATAGGGTTAGACATGTAAAATTAGTAATTTAAAAACTCCTAATTTTTAGCTAAATTAAAAATAAATAAATAAAAAAACAGTTTTTCCTCCCACCTCCACATTTCTCTCTTAAATTAGTTGTCAAGTCCTACTACAAGTTCTTCTTCTTCTCTTTTTTTTTTTTTTAAAATAAAAAATAAAAAAACTGTTTTTTTTTTCTTTTCACAAAAGTATCATTTTTTTTAATTACTATACTGTTTTTAACATCTGCACGTCAAGTACTAATATAACTTCTTCTTAAAATAAAAAATAAATTAAACTGACATGAGTAAACATGTAAACCCAAAAAACAAAATATATAAAAGCATCATCGGGCGAAGAGCGTGTGATGTGTGATGAAGCCATATATATTATATATATATATATATATGTATATATATATATATATTTATATATAAAAGAATTCACATAACATACTCAACTAGATATTAAAGCAACCCCTAGGCCTATCTATCTAAGTCAGAGCAAAAGAGCATCAAACACTGAAAATCAAAATGACCCTTCACATAGACAAAACCATTTCAATAAAAATCCAAAAATCTTCATTTCTCTAGAAAATCCAGGAAACGTAACCGACAATTCTTTGATCTAAAATAAAAAATAAAAAAGCAAGAGACGAAAAGACATGCAGAAATATAAAGTTTTGATTTTCCTTCTCTCTCGATCTTCTTTCCTGGAAACCAAATAGAGTTACTATTCCAGATAAACCCTGACCCTAAGAGAGAGAGAGAGTACTTGTGCGTTAGTGGCAGTGTACTTGCTTGCTATGCAAGAAAACGGAGGGAGTAGGGTTTAGGTAAGTTGGGAAGAGCGTTATATAGTGTTATTTTGGATGGGCTGGGTTTGTATAGCCAAAAGGCCCAATCTCAAAATTTTCTTTATTAATTTTGGGTTTAAATACATTATTAAATTATTATGCTATTTTTTTTTTTGAGAAACAATTATTATGGTATATTAATTTATTAGCAATTTTAATCGTTAAAGTTTAAAGTTATTGTTTTTGGTTTTTTAGATGATATGGCCAAATTAAAAATTGGCATATCTTTTTTTTTTTTTTTGGTAAGCAGAAAAAATTGACACATCATTAATCTATAAGGGATAAAAGTGATTATTTTAAATTTCAAAGTTAAAATTGTTCATGAGCTCTAATTTAGGACCAATAATGTATTTTGAACTTAATTTTGTGTAATTGTTTTGCATTGAAATGTAACCTAGTGTTGTCATATGTGATCATGAAGGATCGGTGATTGCTGCCATGAGTAAATGCCTTCCTCTCCCCACTAAGCCCTTTGGAAGCTGAAGCAAAGACAACGGAGGAAGCAACTCTTTTTGCATGAGACGTCAGGGTCAAGGATGTCATTTTTGAATTGGACTCAAGCACCGTCTGTCATGCTCTTGAAGACTTCACTGCTGCCTTGATTTCTATTTCTAATATAGTCTCAAGAATTTGCTTTAAATTACAGAAGTTTCGTGCTTTTGAAACCTCGCATGTGAGAAGAAAGGTCAATAAACCAACACGTACTTTGGTAGCCTATGCTAAAGATATTGTTTCTTTTGTAACATAGATGGAGGACTGTCCACCATTCATTGAATCGTTTGTGATTCAAGATGCTACTTCGAATTAATAAAATTTGCATATTTCTAAAATAAAAAAAAAAAAAAAAACCTATTTTTCAATTTATTTACCTATTTCTTTATTGATTCTGATTTTACAGTTTTTTCAGGAAAATGGAACCCAGCCCAGGGTGATTTGATTTATATACAGTGGATATCGGGCCTAGGCCCAAGGCACAATTCAATTCCAATTTTTGGAAAAATGCAATATGACCACTTGAACTTTGTATCAAAATTAAAGTGACCCATATTCGAATTTGAAATTAAAGAACCCTAAGGTTTGAAAAATGACCCAATTACAATGCAACCCATCATTTGGCTAGACATGCCAAAAGTGTAATTGTCACCGAAGAATAGCCAGTCCCACAATTGTTCATAAGCATTTAACTATGGATGCATTGCAAATTTAATCGTAAAACTCTACCGCATTTCATATAATATAAAATAGGATTAGAAATTATAGGGTTTAATTTGTTATGTTTAAAATTATAGGGATTAATTTTAAATTATGAGTTATAAAATTTGGGGAATCAACTTCTGTTAGAGCATATTAATATTAAATGATATTTTAATAATTTAATGAATAATAAATTGGCAGGTTTATTGAAAAAGATATGGGATTTTAATGGAGCAAATCAGGAGTTAGTATGTTACTAAATTTGGAATCTCATAATAATAAGAAGAGAGAGTCCCTGTTAATTTATAAATGTGGAAATTTATGTGTGATGTAAGAGAAATTATTATTTATGCTAATGTGACATTAGCTAGTAGTTTTGTTTTGTTTTTTTTGTTTTTTTGAGAAAACATAGTTTTTTAATTTATTTTTAGTTCTTGTGTTGATTAGGAATTTTATTCATGCATTTGCATAAATGACATTAGTCCTCCTAATGGACCTAATATATCTCGTAACGTAGGAGGAATTGACACATAGCCCATTAAGGGCAAAAAAAAAAAAAATCCTCAAAACACATTTAACTCCAAGAAAAAATATTGAAAATATATATATATTTTTTTATTTGCACCAAAAAAGTTCTATTACACATAATTACTAATTATAAAGAAATGAAATGAAAATTGTTACATTATTGTAGTTAACAATATAAACCTTTTGCTTGGATATATTGTCAAATATTTCATTATTTTTCACTAATTTAAGCTCATCCAGAAAAAAAAAAAATCCAAGTAACACATGTAACTCCAAGAAAATATGTTGTAATTTTTATTATGTTTCTATTGTATTATTATTTGCACCAACAAAATTATATTACACATAATTAGAAAGAGAATGTAAACCTTTTTTTTTTTTTTTAAATATGCTTTAAAATATTTATTTCACTAATTTCAGCACATATATTTTGCGTGTTATTAAGGGTGTATTTGGTTTGACAGAAAATATTTTCAATCGTAAAACATTTTTCTGATATAATTATTTTTTGAAAAATAAATTTTTTTCAAGTGTTTGCTTGTGTTCTTGAAATGCTATGAAAAACATATTTTCTACTACTTTCACACATTTTCTCATCTCCCAACACCATATATAATAAAAAAAAAGGAAATTGTCAAATTAAAAAAAAATAATGATCAGGGATCAACAATGGCAGCAATTGGCGGTGATGGTTCGCCACTAGAGACCGAGGACGTTAGTGAAGGTGGTGGTTGGGTGGTATTTGCTCATTAGTTGAGATATTTGCTCAATTTTCAAACATAGAGGGGGAAAATCGTTGGTTTTAAAGATAAATAGTGGAATTGTGAACTCCCTCAAACATAAAGGAAGAAAAATAATTTTTTTTCTCAACATTAATATACAAAATTATAATTGTTGATAAAAAAATATTAAATGTATTTGAAAATTCTTGAATTTTTTTGTAACATAATATTAGTTGGAGTAGAATTTTAAATTTCTTACAAATTAGATAAAAGAGTTTTACCTAAATTAACATATCCTAATAATTAACAAGATAAATAGAATTTTATTTAGAGTAGAATATTTAATTTCTTGATTTTTTTTGTTCAATAGATACAATAGAATTTAAACTTTTGGTGTCCATTTCATGAGGATTGCTCTTATCATCGGACTAAGATATATATCAATTGATTTTTGGTGTTGGCAGACTTTGAACTTCATATCTCTTATTCGACCACAAGAAACTTTACCAATTGAGTTAACTGAAACCCAATAATTTCTTGAAATTTAGTTGGTATAGTTTTAGATAAAAATAATTATGCTAACAATTAACAAGTAAGTTAATTTAAAAATTAATGAAAGTGTAGCCACTTGTGTATGGAGAAGATAATCATTTGGCATAATCATGGTTTATTAGACCCTACTTCTATTATATAGTATATGACTATATGATATATAATTTAATAAATGTAGCTACAACCCTACAACAACTAGCTCAAAAATGTAAATATGATACTTGTGTGTAGGGGTGGTAATTCGTGTTCGCGTGCCGGGTTTGTGTTGTGTCAACTTAACACATGAGTATTCGATTATATAGATCAACTCTAACCCAACATGTTTATTAAACGGGTCAAGATTCTTCAACCCTAACACAACCCATTTATTAAATAGGTCAATCGTATCGACTTATTTATCAAATTTTATCAAAATGAAAAAAATATATATATGAAAAAACAAGCAAATAGATATTTTTAATATAAAATTCAGAACTAATAAGTAACTGCGTCATAAATAATCATTCAAAACTAAATCATATTTCAATATCACAAATAATCAATTACAATATGTCAAAGAAAATAAACCACATATACTAATAAGTTTATATACTTTAAGTTTGAAGGATATATTAGTAAAATGTCATTTAATTAAACAGATCAAACGGGTTTTGTATGTTAAACACTAACCCAACTCATTTATTAAACAAGTTAGTCGTGTCAACCCGAATATGACACAAACCCATTAAAATTTAACCCATAACCTGCTTCGTATCGTGTCGTGTCGTGTCAGGTTCGTGAGTCGTGTCCAATTTTGTCACTCCTACTTGTGTGTATCACTCACTTTTGGGTAAAACTTACCTTATCTGTAGTGCATTAAGTTTTTTAATTAAATTCAAATACTTGGTTAAATTGACCAATTTATATCTATAGCCAAAACTTAAAGAAAATTCAATTAGATATTAATTGGATTCTTAATTTTGTGCCACATGTCCCATTTAATTTTTAATCTTGTGCCAAATGAATTATTGAGTGCAAAAATTGAAGAGTCCAAATCCAATTAGATTTAAAATTGATTTTCAATTAGAGTCTAATTTTTCGCCACGTGTCCATCTAAATTTTTAATTTTTGTGGCAAATAAATTATTGGGTACAAAAATCGAAAAGTCTAAAACCAATTAAATTATAAAACACACACACACACATATAATCATTACATATTTTAGAAATTTATGGTTTTAAAAAAGTGTAAGTTAACACCATTTATAATTTGAACTTCTTTTGAAAAAATGTATATTTTGAATCGTATGATTGTGATTGTTTGTAATTGTCATGTATATGCACGAAATTACAAACTAGTAAAACATAATTAGTGTTATCTTTTTCAATAACAATTAAATTAATCCATTCATGCATCTGAATTTAATAAGAAAATCTAATATACTGCGTCTAAAAATTGTAAGAGCATCAGTATTGAATGGGGGAAATCTCAAATGCATGCCAAATCCCAAGTTTATTTACTATTGAGGCCCAAATGCCATCTCCATTGAAAATTGTAAAATACAACAATGGCAAAAAAAAAAAAAATACCATTGAGCTACAGTGCGATTCTACATTTAGAATCGCACTGTAGCTCAATGGTAAAATTAAAAAAAAAAAAAACTGTTTTTTATTCTGTCCATGGTCTTTTCTCTTTGCGGAAGTCAGAACCTGCTCTCTCTTTCTTCTTTCTTTCTATCTTTCTCTCTTTCTTTCTACTCTCTCTTCTTCCTGCTCTCTTTTCTTCAACGGCATGGAGGCAACAACATGGGTTTCCGGCGTGGGTTTGTTCATGGGTTTTTGGCGTTTGGGTCAGATTTGGGTGGCTTTTGGGTCGGATTTGGGTTGGCGTTTGGGGGATTTGTTCCGATGGGTTTGCTGGATTTGATGATGGATTTGTTCCGATTTTCGATGGGGTTTGCTAGGATTTGTTCCGATGGCATTTGGCATTTTGGCTTTGACATTGGGGCTATGACGTTTGGGGGATTTTGCTCAGCAGAGGTGGGTTTGATGATGGATTTTGATTCTTGATTTTGATTTGACTGGATTTTTTTTCTGGGTTTGTTGGTATATGTGATCGGCGTTGGATGTGAGAGGCGTTGTGATCGGCGTGATGGTTTTTTTTTTTTTTTTTTTTTAGTTTCACCAATCTGGGTTGATATGAATGAATGATTATGGAGGAGTTGGGTTGATTTGGACGACGGAGGAGGAGTCTGGAAGATAGTGAAAATGGAAGGAGGATAAAATTGAGAAAAAACAAAAAAGGAAAAAAATATTTTATTGTGAAGATATATTATTTTAATGAGTAGAATAGGAAAATAGAAAATTAGATGTTGGGTGTATTAAAAAATGGTATTGTATAATTGATAAAATGATTTTATGATGATAAAATAGGATAGAATTGAAAGAAATGAATGTTGATGCTCTAAATAAGTTTTACATTAAGCTTTTGTAGCCATATTTTTAGGTATCAAGTAGGATTTTTACAGGAAAAAGTGGAGAAGATATTGGGTTATAAAAGAACGACTAGGGAGCAAACTTGAAGATGAATGTTTAGCTTTAGCCTACAATTGTTGACTTCAAATTTTTTTTTTAGCCTACATATATAATTGCTTCACATCATCGTATCAAGTTTGAAATTTGTACTAACAAAGAATGTCAGTTCATCATCCATATCAAAATCAGACAGTCCAATTATAGTTCAGCAATGAAGTGAAGACTGAAGACTCCCTCCCAGCGCACAAAAAAAATAAAAAATAATAAAAAAATCAAAGTCTTTTTTTGAGAATAAAAAATCACAGTTGATAAATCCTTTTCTCGTGCTATGAATCTGTGACCGCGAATGTCAATTTATTTTGTTAGGCAGAATCTGATGTGGGTCTGATATTCGGATATTTATGGCCCATTTGGCTTGGATGTTTCCTTTTACCATTCTTGTCTTGTAAAAGCTTGAATTATAATTATCAATAATAATAATAAAAGGGTTCAATTATATCCAAAAAAATATCTAATAAGTTTTCCAATAGGCCTAATACTCGATAAATCAAGCAAAAAACGTATTATAATCCAAAATGGCAGGATTAGTGATTCTTAAGATGCGATGATATTCATGAGACTGAGTTCAAAACTTTGAACTAGCATCTTAGATTCCGCTATAAGAGAATAATATGATGTGTGTGAAATGTGGGACTATACATACTTAAAGGAATAGTTAGGTGAATGATTATTAATAATAGTGCATCGATTAGAGCATCTCTTCTTTTCTTTTTAGGGCCTTTATTTCCACATTAAAATGTTGCATGTGCCTTAATTATGTGCATTTTTTTTTTTGGGGTTGTGGTTTTGTATAGATCTCTTCTTTTGTAGCTTTTAATAACACTGAACATGTTTAAAATTGGGCATTATTAAAAGTCAAAACAAGCTGAATTTGTGAAAGGAATGATTAATGTGTGCAGCCCAGGGACATGGAGCAATTTAAGTCACCCAAATGTTGCTAATGGGCCTCCTTGTATTTCCACATGTCTCCTACTCAACTTACAAAATGGACAATTGGACCCCTGCCTTGGCATGGGTTTCCTATAAAGATAGATTATAAAAAATCTCCAAAAAATTCTTCTTGTTCCCCCAGACAGATTTCATGCAATCAAGTGGCAGCATTTTGAGCTAGCTAGTTGGTGGTCAAAGAATGGCAAAAGCTAGCTAGATAAATCTTTTTTTTAATCATTCTCACCTAATTTTTTTGAATATTGCATGGAAGAAAGTTTTTTTTGGGAAACAGAAAGAGCAATAATGGAAAAAGCATATATATATATATATATTTGGATTGAGGGACTGAATTTTGAATGATATACGAAGAGACTAAAGTGTGTATGGAAAAGATGTCTGTGTGTGTGCATGTCTTTTTCACTTTTGTAGTAAAAGGAGAACCTCTTGACGTGAAAGACCTGGATTCTGGGAGATCAACATGATGAAAAAGATGAATACCAATATCATAAACAATAATGAGAGAAAGAGAGAGACATGAAAAATATGAAAAGAAAATATCATTATATGGGTTCGACCACTTTACTGTAGGGCCACTACTGAACTTTTTTTTTTTTTGGCCAGTACTAAACTTCAAATGCATACTTATTGTGCTTTAACATGTCTAAACATAAGGGTAACCAAGTTTAGTGTTACATGTTGTTTGCTTGCAACTGGCCGCGCGGGGCGGGGCAAGGGCAAAGGTGGGGTGGGGAGAAAGGAAAAGAAAAAAGAAAGAAAGAAAAAATGATAAAAAAAAGGTCAAAGAAAATGTTATCCTCGTATATGTTTGAAAATTGGGCGGAAGGAGAAAAGAAATAAGTAAATTTTTCTTTGTTTAGTTTGTAAAAAGGGGAATAAATGGGAATATTTTATTTAATTTTATTTTTCTAGTTGAAATCAAGATAGTCTTTTTCTACCTATACCTTTCTCTTCCTTCCACTGTCACTCATTACACATGCCATATAAATGAGTTTGTGTCAAAACAGGTCAACTCATTTTGACACAATTAAATAATTGGGTCAAGTTCATGTGAACTTGCTTTATTTATAATCAACTCAAAATGACCAAATTCGTATAAAGAAATTAATGTCATTTTTTATCCTGTATTATATGATTTTGAATTCTAAATATAAATTTGAGAAATTAGAATAATTTTAAAAGTTATATTCATAAATTTTTCATTGGAACTTCAAAGGCTCTTAACTCTTTTTGTTTTATTATTATTTTTAGATTGTGTATTCTCAATTTCGGTGTAACCTCATTGGGTTGAAATTAGAGCTTTTAAACTATATATTGTTATTTTTTTAGTTGATGTTGCTAGGAAATAGAATTTGTATAGATTATTTTTTTATAATGATAATAATTTATGTTCTTACAAAATATGAAAACATATTAATCATTCTGGTTATTTTTTTTTCAGTGAGGTCAAATGGATCATGCTTGTGTCAATGTACCACAGTTTGTGTGTTACCTGGGTCATGTTGTGTCCACTCTTTTAATAAATGTGTCATGTATAAATTGAAGAGTTTTGACACAATTATTGAATGAGTAGAGTTAGAGTTGAGTCATGAAGCCAAATATCCCTGCGTTGACATGACATAAACACTACGCGCTAATAGAAATTGCCACTCCTATTTATGATTGGGGGGAAGAAGTCAAATGTAGTTTCATTAAATTCTTTATCTTTACATATTATACATATATTTTTGCTTTTTTTTTTTTTTGGTTGTGTATTTTTTTGCTTCTTTGATTAACAATATTAATGATTGGGGTGGCAAAAGAATCTAGACCTACTTTCTTTGGAGATAGTGTGGGAGGGATGTGTAGTTCAAACCACAGACAAGTGGCATTATAAAAGATATTATTACCATTAGACAATCACGTAATCCCAATTCAAACACACTTGTGATTAGGCAACTTGCCCAAATGAAAAAGAAGATTAATCTAGATATCAAATTAATTGCCTAAATTCATTTTAGCTTTTATTTGACCTAAATCATCAGTGCCTCCACCCCCATGCCATGGTCTAGTATTAATTAGGAACTTGCAAAGTTTGCTAATTCTTAGGAACTTGAAGTCTGAATGAAAGAAAGCTGGTATGCTAATTCTTATCCTTATAAAAAATTATATAATACTATGAGAGTAATGCTCCTTCATTTTATGTGAATGATGAACTATATTATGTATTTAATTAGTAAGACACATGAGAGGAGAGAGTATTACTCTCGGATATATTGAAGAATTATCCCTTTTACCAAATTGTATTTCACCAAAATTAAATGAAAAGAGATTACATTTGGAAATATAAAATCAATTCCGAAAAAGATTGAAAGCAAATCTATGGTCTTAAGTAAATCAAACTACATGGAATGGAAGAACCGTGTCCCCTTAATGAGGAAGAAATTTAGTGCTTTTAGTGTGTGCCTACCGACTAGGCTCATGATAGATATTCTATCGAATCCCTTTGAACCAGGCTTTTTTTCCTCCATCTTAAATGTTTCACTCTGTGAATTCATGCATCTTTAGAGATTTGTTGTTGGATTCGTGAGGACTCTTTTAAGATCTTTCACTGTTCAAGTGATCAAATGTTGGTCCAATGGTCCTTGGCGGCCCTTGGTGTGTAGCAGCAATGTCAATATAACTTTTTTTTTTTTTTAAGAGAGAAGAAAACATAAAATTAAAGTTTCTCCATGCATATCTTATATACAGAGTGGATAATTTCTACTTTTATGTGAATCACCTCCACGTCTTGCAATTGGCCAAAAAGAATCTTCTTTTTTTTTTTTTTTTATAAAATGACAATCACATGGAAGCCATTTTTTTTTTCTCTTTACTTCTTTTGGTAATTTTCTACTCAATCATACATTTTGGCGTTTGAAGCCCTAAATGTACAACTGGCTTCTAAACTAAAACCACTCAAATTGTGTAACACACACACACATTCAATTTTTGAACCTGAATGTTAAGGAAAGAGACAATTGGGTCTGGTGGACGACATGTATGACCATTTAGAAAGGTTCGAAGTGTTCAAAGGCAGGCATTCATTCAATGGTGTTTAATGTGGAGTGCAACTGCAACACCCTCCCTCACCACACATACATGAGATTTGATAGAGTGAGTTTGCAACCATAAGAATTGTGAGAATTTGAACAATGAGGCCGAAAACGAATGTTCACTTTTGTGACCAGTGTGTGTGTGAAAGAGTATCTTTATGTGTAACATATTCTAAGTTTCTTTCATGGAATTGTTGGAAAGTATTGTCTCCTAATGGCCATTAATACTGTCCTCAAGCCAACAGGTCAATTGGGGCAATTTGATTGTGATCAAAAGAGTGAAATTTAAGAGCTAAGTCCAACTAGATAGGATTTGTCACCATTGAAAAACATACTTATCCATACGCGTGGAACAGATTTGTAGGAAGAAAAAGGAGGCCACAATTCACAAATTTCGTGATCCACATTTTATATTTCAATAATTTCTATTATTCAATTTTTCTCAAAGAACCATGCAACTTTTGGCTTTTTAATTGTTATTTCAATCAATATATGTGACATATTCTTCTTTCTCTTTTTTTCTTTTTCTTTTTCTCTCCCTTTAAAACCTTCAAAAAGGATGTACTGACTTTTCCAATAAATAAATAAAATACACCATTTAATACAATTTTAATAATTATGGTGGACCTATAAGTAGACTCATTCACTGGTGACTGCATTATCCATTAGAAGAGCTTGAAGAGTAGTCAAATTTTCCGTATTGTCCTTCTGAGCTGGTTTTATTTCTAATATTGATATATATCCAATGTTGGGTGGGGGTGGATGCTGTGGTGGGTTATAAAGGACTAGTATGATGGGTAGCTTTCTGTGCCATTTGCCAAAGGAGTTTTCTTTTGTTGGTGACGCGATTGCTCGGTTAGACCCACCAAAAAAAAGTGTTTTTTTTTCCATTACACCTCCACGGCCGCCAAAAATGTTTAAAAAAAAAAACCTTTAAATTTTTATTTTATTAGAAGAAAAATCCCTTAAATTAAGTCTAAATCCAAATCTTTTAAAAATTTCAATGATCCCCCTACTAACATGTATTGGTTATAAATTCTTTTTAGAATATATTGATTATAAATTACAAACAACTATACTTTAGTTAATTTTTGTTAAATAAGTTCTCAATATACGAAACTAGATAAATCGTGCGGACGAATGTCAAAAATGTTATAATTCAATAATTGAAATTTTTTGATATTTTCAAGAAATACAACAAAAGTTAACATTCTTCTGTTTCTAACTATTGGATTTTTTTTTTTTTTTTTGAAGTTTCATTTTCAATTTTGACTATGTATTGGCATATCTTCCTCACGTAAAAGCTGCACCATGATATGATTGAATTGTTAAATTGCCAAAAACCGATAATGAAACCAGCTAAGTAATGGAAAAAAAACCATCCCAACCCACCCTAAAAATTGATCTACAAAAAGTTATAAGCAGTTGTCTTAGCATGTGTCAAAGTATAGTTGGGTTTCCAAAGCTTTTGGTGTACAAAGAAGATAGTGGGAAGTCAATTAAGTGGGATGAACAAATGAGAGTCGAAGCTTTTGTTTAAGTCCCTTAATCACCAAGAAATCCACAGACAAAAAACCAACAAGAAGTAATGACAAAAAACCTTCCAATAGATCAGCTCTTTTATTGGAAGACTCCACAAAACCCAATAAGAATGCACCGCTCTTTCACCATTGTCTCACCATTTACAAACTTTACCTAATTTTTATACATGGGCCAACATGATTGGTTTTCTGTGCATTATGGAGCTGACCTAATTTATTGAATGGTTTTGATTCTTTTGAAGATTGAATATACATGTGGAAAAATTAACAGAAGCACTCAAATGCATTGATTTAGGAAATAATTTTTAAAATATTTTTTATGAAAAAGTAAAATTTTATATAAATTTGTTTACAATTGATTATATTTTACATAAATATAATATAAAATATTTCTTAAAATTATTAATTAACAAATACCTTAAAGCATTTATTAATCAGATCAATACATACATAAAAACATGTAAACAAGGAATCCACTATCTTCCACTGAATAGGAGATTCTATGTATCCTAGCTTAATTTGGCATGATTCTTTTTTTTTTTTTTAAGAATCTTTGTCTATATACAATTTTTTTTTTAGAAGAATTCTGGTTTACACCATTTTTTGTCCATACATATACTTAATTTATCTATATATATATATATGAATGATTAAGATTAGGTAAGTATATTATATAGAAAAGAAAAAATGTGGCCTACAGAATGATTTTCTTTTTCTCTTTCTTAATCTGTAACCATATGCATCACTTTTTATGAATTGCATCAGCAGCTTTTGATTTATATTGGGATAAAAAATTTATTTCTTTAAAAAATCTGATTAAGTTACGAGGATGCTTTTGCAACTTGTGGTTTTTTTTTTTTTTGGTTTCACTTCGCTGAGTTTCTTGGATAGAAAAGTTGGGTGCATTTAATATTACCCCAAAAAAAAGTTGTGCATGTAATTTCTGTTGTCAACACGTGCTTCTCGTTTGGAATAGAGTAGACGTTTGGGGAGATGGACTCACATTGACATCGCTGGACTTTCAAATCAAGGCCATAGATTCATATTGGCATCAATGTACCTGTGTTTGTGAAACAAAAGTTTCTAGTCTATTGAGTAAATTTATCTTTTACAGCTTCTCAAAAAAAAAAAACTTGTGTTACTTGCTTTATGATTTTTAAGGAATCAACTAGCTTTAACAAACCACTATTTGGGTGATGAGCTATTCGGGTGATGAGCTCTTTGGCTTGAGACGTGATGTAAATTTGAAAGTTTTAGATTTAATTAATTTATAACACTACCAAAAATAAAAAGATGTATCGATTGAGTAAGGTTTTTGGTTTTTAATTATTTGATTATCTAACATATAAAATTTTATTATATCATTTACTATATAATAAAATTTGGATCCTAAAGTCAAGTGACTATTTTCTTTCTACAACAACTAGGTATACTCTAGCTGCTTGCACAAAGCGGTTATCACGAATTAAAGATTTGGGTAAATTACATAATTCCTCTATTAAATCTCCAATTAAATTGAAACACATACTTTCATTGAATTTAAATGTTATTTAAAAAAATAAACATTGTTTGTATTTTATTAGTCAATGAAACTAGGTATTTGAACACCTAAGGTAGTATATCTACAACTTCCATTAAAAAAAATAATATGTACAACGTTTTTCTATTGAAATGGGTTATCTAACCTGGATTAAAGTCTAATTAAAAGAATGGTACAATGGAGATATTGCACTTCTATTTATTTTTTTAAAAAATGATTGAAATACCCGGCCTCTTTTCTTTCGTGCAGCATGTTAACTAATTATCAGTCATGCTTCAAGAAATATTGTATATAAATATATAATGCTTTCATTTCATAAATAGTTAAAAAAAAAAAAAAATACAAACACATTCCTATCTAGATTTCATAAGTGGGAGAAGGTTGGAAAACTGAGTTGATTTGTCTCAATTAACTCCAAGAGTTACCGCCCACGTTAGGCGAGTTGGTACTTCCTCGAGCCTTTAAGGCTTAAGGGGTTCATAGACCCAGGTTTTAGTGGTCTCGGGGTGAAATTATACTGTCAATTGTCAAAAAAAAAAAAAAAAAAAACCTTCAAAGAGTTAGTCTAGTAATTTTTAAAAACTCATTAAATTTATAAGATTTTGAGTTTAAAACTCTTAACTAGCATATTGCATATTGGGAGTCCCCCCCCCCCCCCCCCCCAAAAGAGAATTCTTCTACTTAATTACTTGGTGAATGTATATCAAAAGAGTATGCGTGCTATTTGAGCTTTGATGAGACTATCATCATGGGTATAGTACATTTATCAAAGGTTTAAAGTGCGGCTACTCTGCTCAACTTTTTAAAAACTCATTAAATTTATAAGATTTTTAGTTCAAACTAGCATATTGCATATTGGGAGTCCCCCCCCCCCCCCCCTCCAAAGAGAACTCCTCTACGTAATTACTTAGTGAATGTATATCGAAAGAGTACGCATACTATTTGAGTTTTGATGAGACTATCATCATGGGTACAGTACATTTATTAAAGGCTTAAAGTGCGGCTACTCTGCAAAGCTCTTGCCGTCACGTGAAACGATATGAGAAATCCTTATACATCAGTCCACAATTGACGGTTATTGGAGATGAATGCGACCCGCATGTAAACCTCACATGTTGGCAAAGCAATTGTTATAAAAGGTACCAACACAATTGAAGGGTTGTTTTCATGAACAGTGGAAAGATTCATAATGAACGAAGAGGAAAGAAAGAACGGTTTTCATTGATATTTTGTATTTTTGGAATTTGTTGATTAAGAGTGGTCGTAAAACTAGCACGTAAAGGAAAGGGAAGAGAAGTACGGATGATCCGCCTGCGCTGCAAAATGGTCTGTGAATGATGGGGGTTAATGTGCGACCCACGCCCCTATTCCCATATTCCACATGTGGTTTGGTATTTTTCGTACACCCCAACTTGCACTAGTACCTCTTTATCAGTTTATCTTTTCCACTGCATAATAAGAGGGACTGATGTGGCAGTGGACACAGTACTGTACTCAACTATAAACACTCCAGTATAGACATAATAAGAGGATTGGTGCTCTCTGGCTACCATGAATCATTGTTGCTGATTTGCTTTTTAAAGTAATTGGATCTGTTGGTCCCCAATCTTTGTACGAAACAAGATACCTATGGAAACTGTCCTATAGCTTTTGTAAATGAGCCAAGCTGAATTAGTTTTCATCTGGCTTCTCACTTTTTCTTTTTTCTTTTTTTGAAAGGATCTGGCTTCTCACTCGCTCTTAATTTATGCAGCAAATAAATCTAGCTCAAGCTTAGATTTATGTTTCATTTTTGTTAAATGAGAGTATGAATGAGGAGACAATGATGGAATTCATGAATTTACTCACTCTTAATTTATGCAACAAATAAATCTAGCTCAAACTTAGATTTATGTTTCATTGTAATTAAATGAGAGTTTGAAATCAAATTCATGAATTTTTTTGCTTTAATATACCATCTTAAATTATTGAGTATACTAAAAATTTAAACAGCTAGGAAATGATAATTTAATCATTCAACTACATAATTATAACAAATATTAAGTAGTTGTTTGGCAGATTGGTTCTAACACATATTTTCAATTTTTAAACAACTTTATACACATTTTTACACACATTTTCACTTACGCGTATTTCAAAAAACTACAAACAATATTACACAGACTTTTCTACCAAATGGGTCCTAAATCAACCAAACTCAAATACAACAATATGTTTATTGATGGACCACATAAAAAGTCCAAGGTAAACCATTCTTACGTTGAATTTCTTCGCTTTGGACCAAAAGAAGTTATTTTTCACTCACACTTGATCAAGGGTGTAAATGAATCAGCTTGCTTATGAACTTCATGAGTTTAGCTCAAGAAAAAGTTTGTTTATATTTGTTTGATTAGCAAACAAGTCAGGCTCAAGTCCAAGTTTATCTATGATTATTAAGCCAATTAAGTTTAACATAATAATATGTTTGTCAGCAAAGTCGTGAAAATAAAATTTGATTTAACTATACATAATATTACATTTGTCTAAAAATATACTTTTACACACTTGAAAATGGATTGTGTAAGTTTGTACATAGGTTCAAATGATATCAAATTATTATTTTTTTAGTTTATTGATAATATAAATAATTCATTCGTAGTAAAAATTTATAGATTTGTAAATGATAAAATAATTTAGTCATGGTTTTACTACATAATGGAAAATAATAAGTTAATTAAATAGTTCATGAATAATGTCAAACTTGTTCACAAAAATATGAATCAAGTTTGAACATGTAATATTGTTTAGAAATAAAATTGAGCTTAGCTTGCATTTAAAATAAAACTAAATAAACAAATCTAAACTTTTACTGCTAGGCTCAACTCAGCTCATTTACATTCCTACACACTTGTAAAGCCATTTGGAAGGATGTGATTAAACTGCCATTGTGTGCATGAAATAGTTATTTGTGTTAATTCGGTATTACACACATAATCTCTCGTCTTCAAGCGAGAGAAAAACAAAATTTCTAATTTTGAGGGGTAATCATATGTAGAGATGATATTCAATAAAAGAGTTAAATTTAATAACCAACACAAAGTTGGTATCCAAAAGATTGAAACGGTTAATTGAACGACCATTTTAATTGCAGACATCTTGAGGTAGTAGAGAAATTTTGTGATTAATTTTTTTTAAAAAAATCCACATAAGGCATGTGGTAGTAGCTCAAAGCATTGGCTTTTTTCATCCTCAAAAATAAAAAATGATAGGGTTTAAAATCTATAATCTCAGCTTCGCAATGACAACTTTCTATTATCAAGTCAACACCTATTAGATGAAGCACATAATGCTTTTATCTTGATCGATATTTGTAGGATCCAGTTAAAGGGTACCTTTAATTTAAAACAATTATTAACAAACTATTTTAAAAAAGTTTTGATACAAATAAATTCCTTTAGGGTATTAGTTAACATTTTCATTTGTTATTTTAGGATTATTGTATTCATATTTGAGGGATCTTAATCGTATAATCAATTATATGTTAAATATTCCTTATGATTAATCTATTAAATCAAATATTCAATGGAATAGGATTATTTGTGATCGTTTTGCAAATATAGAAAGAAAATTACCTAAAAGGTCAAATGGTTAATTCTTGCTTGTCATTGCTCTCACATGGTATGTCAATAAGATAATTTGAGTCTCCCTCAGTATGTGTTTTTGAGAGAGAGAGAGAGAGAGAGAGTAGGTAACGATAATAACTACCTAACACAACCATACATTAAGGAAATATGTGAATCCATGAAACAAAAGAGAGACAAAAAAGGCAATGGGACAAAACACAAAATTGTGGAATCTAGTAATATTGCTAATAGCTAGGTAGATAAAGAGAGATCCAAAATAAAGCTTTAGGTTTAGGATGTAGCCACCAACAATGGCTTCCAAGTTAACAATCTTTTCTTATCATGCTGATGATGCTCACCTACTTTGCACATTCTTTGCCTCTCATACTTTTCTATTCCCATATCAGCCTCACAATAACAATCATTCACATTATTATCATCTTTCTCTTCACGACCCAAGTACACACCCTTAATTTCTTTAACATCATTTGCTTCATTTTCTTCAACTACTACTGCTACTTTTTCTTCTTCTTCTTCTTCTTCTCCTTCTTCTTCATCCACATGTGTATTTTCTTCATTGGTCATGTCATTTTCAAGTCCGTCTTTTCCATATTCCTCTTCACTAGCTAAATCATTGCATACTTTTTCTAACATGTCAACATTAGTTGTACTGGGAGTGGGACAAGTTTTCAACAAGGATAATCGAAGGCGGCCATGGCTTCGTTCGGCTTGAAAATAAGTGTTTTTAGCTGGGGCCTTGAAAGCTTTGATTATCAGCCGCCCATCTTCACGGTGGGGCCTGAATCGCAGAGATTCCATGCCGCTTATCGTTGTCAGAGGAGGTGGAAAATTAAGAGGATTCGCTTTTCTAGACTTGGCCCCCAAAGGTTGACATGATTTTTGTTGCATATTCCCGCTCTTTGAGTTTGATGGATCCCATGACGGCAATGAGAAAATGCTGCTTTCATTGATGTCTGTGCCTGTCTCGTTGCCTAAATTTTCGGTGCATAATTCCAAGCTCTTTTCACTAAGCATGGACCAAGACCTTTTCGCTAGAGGATGGACATAGGTGGTGTTTTCTTTTTCCACTTTGGGACCTTGTGATGATGTTGTACCGAGAGATTGGAGGAAACTCCAACCACCCAAGTCAGGATTTGAGGAGGTTTTGTTGTCTATGGGAGTATAGGGCTTGTTGGAGTTGATTTCTTCAATGTTACTATGGCGCTTGTTGTCTCCAAGTTCTTTGGTGTTGGAATCCAAAAAACAAGACTTTAAGGCAAATTCAAGGGGTTGAGAGAAGTGTGGTTTTGCTGAAGGCATTTTGAGCCTCACTGTCCTTGGCTCAACGAGATGGGAGTCTAGGCATGACTGCAAGCCTTGGCACACAATTGTTGCCATGACAATAGCTTATGCTTTGAATCTTTGAAATGAAAGGCAAAAAGGTTTATAAAAATGGAGGCAGAGGAAGAACAGAGGAAAAGGCTGCTGTTTTGAAAGGGAGAGGCAGAGGAAGAACAGAGGAGTTGGGTTTTTGGATTACAATGAAAGGCACTTTGTATTGCAAGGGACAGGGAGAGATAGAGAAAGAAAAGAGTGAAGTTGAGCGTGAGGCATAAGTGAGGGGTGGGGTGTGAATTTGTAGTCCCAAAAAGTGCTTGAGGTATTGTGTCCAAAAAAAAAAAAAAGGTGCTTGAGGTGTATTGTAGAGAGAGAGAGGTGGGTAGGGGCCTCTTTACACCACTTGAATTATACAATTCTATATACTACCTCACACTACAAAAGAGGATATAAAAAAGAAGGAAAAAAAAATTGCGAGCAGAAGGTGATTCCTATTAAGTAAATGTGTTTAAACTTAATTTTTAGACTTTGAATTTAAACATTATTACCAAGAGAGAAAATAAGAGTTTCAAGATAAAATTCCAATGTCAATATTCCATGTGGGCAGGAATTGTGTCTGGTGAAAATGTCCTTTTGTGGGCATTTATGTAGTTGAGGAGAGGGACAGATGGGAAAACAGATGGAGTGTTTTATTGCTACAAAATTACCAGCTTTTCAATTCCCTTCCAAAAGAAAGCCAACAAAAGGCCATGAACAAAAGGATTCCCCCAAATATTTCTTGATAGCGATTGCTTTTTCTTTCATTTTTTGTTTTGTTTTTATATCTTATAAATATGACAACCATGAACCATCCATAGTTTTTATTATTAGTTTTATGTATGATTCATATGTTTTACGAGTCAAAAACAAGGTTTTTCAAATGGGAATAAAAATAAGAAGAAGAAAAAAAGATCAGCCCACGCCATTTGAATTGTCTACAAGTCAATTTTATTCAATTTCACATCATTCTTGCCTACCAAGAAGAGAATTGACCAAATTTCTATCCTAAACACTCAATAATGCTTTTCTTAGTGGAAATATAACATTTTTCTTTTCTTTTTTGGAGAGAATAATGGAAATATAACACGGTAAGGGTATCTTAGTCAAAATTAGAAGTGGGTGTTTTTCAAAACTAATGTTTTTTCTTTGATAAGCTGGGGAGACTCCATGCTGCATGCTGCATGGATTAATGATTATGTTTGGGGAAAATTTTTATGGAAATAGTAACAGAATCCAAAGGGCCTTATTTTCGGCCATGAAATTCAAATAAAGCTAGCGGATGTCATTGTGAGTCCCACCCCATAAGGCCTGCATTATTATTATCTTTGTGCCATTCTATTCAAATATTCAATATTGTCATGATAAGGTAGGACAAGACCAGCAAAAATATGTGTACTGTATTTAATTCAGTATTCTAAAAGAATTACAATTATAATTGAGCCTCTTATAATTACATTTTTTTTACAAGTTTTTATTTCTTGAAGAATCAATTTTATATCACTTAATAATGTCTTTCGACAATCGAAAATGGATATTCTATTTAATTATAATTCATTCTTCTATTTCATAATTAGTATTTTTTTCAAAACTTTTTTTAAGAATATTAATTGTAAGAATAAAATTATTTTCAATATTTAATGGACTAAAAAATGTAATTACAATTTTTTCTAACTAAAGCCTAGTTTAATAGAATTATTTTTTCCCCAAAGGACTATTACCCTCAGCAAAGTCTTCTGTTTAAATAATTAAAAATTTTAAATTAGATTTTTTTTCAAAAATATTTTCTTCCCTTTCCTTCATCCACATTTTTCTCTTAATCACATTTTTCCTATATGCTTTCTCACTTCCAAGTTAGGTAGAGTCCTTTTTTTTTTCACACATAGATTGTTCCAAAATCTATCGGTGTTTGAATTATTTAAATGAAAAAAGTCTACATAAAATTTAATTAGTCAATAATTCTCATATTTAATAATTATGTCCGGTTAATGTGTGCCCTTAAGACACACATTAAGTTATTTATTTTTAAAAATATTTTATGAAAAATTAAAAAAATTGTAAAACTTTTTTAATTCTCGATAATTTTTTTTTTTTAAAAATAGAATATTATTGTGTGCACATGTTGGTAAAATTCTTAATAATTTTACAAGAGAGTTATTTATAATGAAGGGAAATTATTTGTTCCTTTCTCTAAGAAAACCCTTTTACCTAAACAGATGAAATAAAATATTGACTTGATTTTTGGCTAACACAAGTTGCTATCTCTTGTGTGGGTGTGAGTGTGAGTGTGGCTTTTCACTTAGCCCAAATATTGTTTGTCGCTACCCTTAATTGTACGGACATATAAAGAAGACACACATGTTCTTAAAAAGACCTCTGACAAAAGAGAAGAAAGCAGTGTGATCCTCCACTAATTCTAATGCTTGTCGGCTAGTTTTTAGGCTTTGAACCCATAGCCCTTAGAATCACAACCCTAAGCCATGTGAGGATACAACAAAATGACCTAGCCTAATTGCTTAAAGCATAATAGAGTCATTAGCCTTAAAAAATTGGTGTTCAGACATAAAATCTAAAGCTGCTACAATTAAGAGCTTTGTACCAAGTATAGAAATTTTTACAGATACAAGGTTGCTATAGTTCCACCATTAGAGGAAAGTGACAGTTAACATCGCAAATTCATGTATGTACTATGCATTAGCTTTTGCACGTTGCCTTTCTATGATTATAACACATGCATGAACAAAATCTATTACTTTAATTCTACTTCTCTGTTTTGCTTTATTAGTTTTGTTCATTAAATTATTAAAATAATGTTGGGGGGCTAATGAGATCACTGAAAAACCAAGGGAACTATGTAACACCGACCAGTATAAACCAAAATTAAGTTGACCCATGTAATCAGCAACTTATTATGTAGTGTTTTTTAGAATAAAACCCTTTATAACGTGAATCAGGACAGCCATTACATGCAAATTTCATCACCATATTCCATCTGTTTTCATGTGAGACATGACATGAGGTTATGATTTTTCTGCTTTTAATTTCCTTGCAGTTGATATTTGATTTGATTTTCAATAGATTGAGATAGAGACATGCATGGACTTTTTTTTTTGTGGTTTTACAAAAATAAATTACACAAACAAACTAATCAGGGATGGGAGTATGATTGAAAGGAATATGCCAAAGCATACGCAAAGTAAAACTTATACATGTTTAGCAAAAGATTTTTTTGGATGAATAAAGATTCTATTGTTTTTCAATCTCCACTCAAGTTTAAACAAATGTTTTTCCATTGTCCTAAAAGCCTTTGTCAAATGTCAAGTAGGCAGAAATATTGACCCTTTTCTACCTGTCCCCCTTCCCCATTCTTGGATGGGATGGGAGCAAATGTACGTCTTGTAGCTTATAACACAAATGAATATTTGATAGAATGTCACAAGGTTACAAATTCCTCAAATTCGTGTTTGGTCTCCTGAAATATTCATTTCCTTGATAAAGAAGTAATTGATGTTCCTAATTTTTTTTTTTTTATACAAGATAAATTTTTTACTCTAGCCTAATCTAAATGTATATGTATGTGAAGCTCCCTCCTAGAGACTTAAATCTCAGCTCTTACCTCCCACACCCCACAAGTACTCATACCTGTAGAGTGATCATCGTACAAAAAGTGTGCGCTAATTTCCATTTTTTTTTAAAATGTAATATTATATTCTTTGCTTCTCAAAAAATACAAGAATCTCATATATGTGGACAATATTATGAAAGGTTTGATGGTTTTGACCCAAAAAGTCCTCTCGCATTTAGAGAAGAGAAAACTCTTAAAAGAACGTGAAGTTAGTATTTTGGGAATAGTATTTGGTAATTTTTGGTTTGAAAGAATACATGCACACATACATACATACATATATATATATATATATATATATATATATATATGAGTAAAGAGTTTGCTTATTGTTTGGGTAAGAAAACACAATTTAGGGCATGTTTGTTATGTATGAACATACAATATAATGGAATAATTCTTCTATTATTTGACTATGTTCTTCCTTAGAGAGAATAGCAATTCACATTTTTTTAAATGAAATAAGCCTTTCTTGTCAAAAAGTCTATAGCAACTATTTATTAATGTACACAATGCATTTATTTATTTATATATTTTCCTTTGAACATAAGACTTCTAAGACTTATAGATGATTGTGGTATTTTTTAAATACATGAAATTTTATGTTATTGAGATTCAAAACATTTGAACATTTTATCACTATTATATATGAATGGTTGGATTAATATTTTAAGAAACATGTATAGTTTTTAATTACAAACTTTTGAGCATAACATTATGATTGATATTTAGGCACGTGAATTTAGAGTTTATTGCTCACAGAAGATAGTATCAAATATATCTTTTTAATATTATGGAGATATAAATTTGAATAAAGAAAAATAATATTTAATTATAAAATTGTTCAATTTCTAACAGGATACTAAAGTGGATCCACAAAAGTGTAAATAATTTTTTATAAATATGCTTAATTTAGGAAATCTGACTCCAATACAATTCCATTCACCTATCGTATCAATAGGTGGAATGAAAATTCAGAGTATTATTCATGTGTTGTAATCAAATAGATGAATAATAATATTTTTCATTTCAATTTCTTATATTTCTTGTAATATTGATTTCTAAATGTATCCATAGTATTGGGATTGTGTTGAATTTTATTTGTGAGTTGTAGATGGTATTGAGAGATTGTCTTGTCAACTTCGATATTCAAAATTTGTTGAGCACCTGATTACTCTTCCATATGTATAAAATCTCTCATCCTACTTATACCAAATATACCAAGTGTGTGTAATCCCCGGTTTTGGAATATCCCTACCTAGCTAGTAACTAACTTTATGTCCATCTGATAGATATTGATAACCAGTTGCCCTGACTACTACGTGTAGCACCTGGTTTCGATATTACCTGAATTTGCACCTTTTTTGGCAACCAGTATTTGGCAATTCCATAATATTTTTATTGTCATCTAGAGTTTTAAAAACTTACGCTAATATTTGAGAAATATTACATCCATAATATTTCACAATAATTTTAAAATAAATTCTAGATGGTAAATTATATTGTTATTGGTTAGTAAAAATGTGATGTCAAAGGTAGACTCAGATCAAAATCAGTAATAACTTGTAATTTAAGATTTTTTTTTGTGTGAAAATATTGTTGACTTAGCTTTATTCTTGCTATTTGTTCTATTACTTGTTGACTAAATCTTAGCTTTGCCTCAGCTGGATTGTACTTCTCACTTGGCATGGTCACTTATAAAGCACTCTACAGGTCAACTAAAAAAATTGTGGTTAGTTAAGCATGCATATACTTTGAATAAGTATATATTTATTTTATTGCTGGTAGATTTAAATTTAGGGTTGTGCACTTTTATCATATGACCGACCGACGGCTCACCTGCACAGGCACCAGTGCCTTCATGATCATAATACACCGATTAGGTTTTATAGGTAGGGTTTGAATCCATATAATTTAATCAACAACAATGGACTTAATTACCAGTTGAAACAACTAGAACCCAAACAGTGGATTATTACTTGTCCCAAACAAACATCGCTTTCCTAATCCCCTAGGGCTTAACTACGCCAAATAGCTATGGCCTATAGGTACGTAATCTGATAACTAAAGTGCAATTCCCACTGATACAAATAACGAAATTTATTTAATTAATACCTATCATTTTTTATATATATATTTAACCTTTGGTAGCTCTGGGTGAGGATGCATGCTCATCAACCCTCAATTTAGTTAAAAAGCTTCATTATTAATACATTTGAGTATATATATACATTTGTGTGTGTGCCGAGACTGAGTGAAAGAGAGAATGAAAGTTGCATCAGAATCCATCAATATATTTCTTAGATTAAGTAAAGAAGAATCTTTAACTGAGTACGTCATGTCTCCTTGGCCTTAAGTAAAGCCTAAAGTTAAGCCTTTGATATGATTTTTTTTTGCCTATAATTCATATTTTAATTAAGACTTTATTGAGAAAGACAAGAGAATCCAGTTCATGACTTACACAAGCACATAAACAAGGCACTGCCCATCAACCTTTTTGACCATGTTAGTGCCACCTTTTCCTTCCATTGTGATTACCTTTTCCTTCTCTTTTCAAAAATAAAATAAAATAAAAATTCAACAATACTATTGGAGTCTCAACATGCTAAGGTGGCAAATTATAATTCATGTCACATCGCTTTCATATGAGATCACTCTTTATATCTATTCCATTTTACACTAATCACAACTTGTTACCTATTATTTTTTTAAAAAAATTGAATTTTGTTGTGTATCTATAATACTTGTTTTTCTTTTTTACTCAAAAAACTCATGAGTACAATTCCATAAATTGTTGCAATATGGGTTCTCCGATTAAACTTAAATACACAATTACATTGTAATTAATTATCATTGGAAAAGATAGCACTGTTAGTACTTTAATATTGATCAATAATACAATCATAAGTTTGAATTTAATTGAAAAGCTTAATAAATTGCATCTAAGAGCATTCGCATTAGGTCTTGCAAATTTTTTTTTTGTCTATCTTAACATAAGAACCTACTTTTTTCATTTTACGTATTCACTTTTCAAAATATTTCACATCAAATTATTTATTTTACATTACATTTCATTAAAATATCAATTTTTTTTCACATGCAACAACCACCACATTCTCTTTCTTTATTCTTGAAATACATAAGAAAATAATAAATAACTAAATAAAAAATGAACAGTGTTTGTATAACTTTATATAATTACTATAATAAACTTGTAAATTTATACTATTATATACTAACTGATATGAGTCGTTTAAGATAAAATTGTTTAAATTTTACGCATCTTTTCTGATATATACCAACTAATATATGAATGGACTAGGTATTACGTTATCCAAGATTTGCCCAAAATAATGAAACCTATGTAGCCATGCAAACATGTTATGCAGCTATTGGTCAGTTCATGAGTATATACCCAAACATTTAAGGTATCGAGCCCATGAAAAAACTTTTGAGGCAACATGTAAACGTCGCAGTCCCAGATTAGCATTGCAGAAAGTGACCAGACACTCAGCTTTAATCTCAACTGGCATGCATGATTATTCTGCTTTCAGTTTTACATCACTATATATTATAATAATTATTTATTATTATTTAAATTTTAAAAAATTCAATCACATTCATGCTGAGAGTTCCTGCATTGGTCTGAAAGAATTTAATATTACAATGAGTTGAAAAACTACATGTGGCATTGTAATTTATTTATAACCATACCATATTTGATAAAGGTATTCTCTAAAAATATAATATTTGATAAAAAGTAAACAGACAAAGAGAATACTTTTAATTCTTTATATAACCGTGTATAAAAAGGTTACAGCCGTATATGACTATTTAAGAAGACGCGGTAACAAAATTCTATTAAAGAAATATGCTTTGAGCTCTCAAGTATCTAGGGCTGTAACCTAGGCCTTTCCTCATATCTTCCCAAAGCTTAAAGACATTCTTTAGCCTCTTAATAATAATAATAATATTATTATTATTATGTATAAAGGGGATTCTGATTAAAAGCTTATTTAAAACAAGTTGCTCCTTTATATGCATTGCTGAATTAAAATTTAAAAAATTTAGAACTCATAAATGTTATATAACATGAGCCTAAATCAGTAAATGAGGCAAAATTAATTTATGTAATTTGTTATAACAAATCACTGTTAGAGCCTTAGAAGATGGTTATAGAGACTCCGTGACATATGTTGGGTGCAAAGCACCGTGTGGGTCCAGCCCACATGCACGGGTCAAAGCTCAATTAATGAGCTTGCTTTCTCAAGAAAACAAAGGCCATTCGGCCTTGGGAGAGCTGAAGCAAAAAACAGAGACCCACGTTCGGCCATTTTTGGTGTGAGTTCCAGAGAGATCAAGACAGAAAAATGGAGAGAGCTTCAGCCATTTGAGGTGCAGTCCGAGTGAAGAGATAGAGAGAAACACATTGAGAGTGTGAGAGAGTGAAAAAGAAAAAGGAGAAAACAAGTTACACACAAGGAAGATAAATTGGTGGAGTTTTCATGGAGTTTTTGAGTGCTACAACCATGGAGAGTTAGAGTATTCAGAGAAAGATTTTTCTACCGGTTTTGTGGTGAGATTGTATTTACTATTTGAGATTTATTTGTTGTATATTCAACTTATTGTGGACTTAAGTTTAACATAAACTTGATAGTTGTAATCTTTATTTCATAGTGGATATTTTTCGGAACTACCCCGTGGTTTTTCCCTCTACACTGGAGAGTTTTTCACGTAAGATTTGGTGCTCTTATGTGATTGTGTTTATGTGGTGCTTGCTGGAATATTTTTTTTGTTGCCATAATATTGCTATTGCTTGATAGTCATTAATCTTAATTCACACATAAACATAGAGGGGATTAGGATTTTTCCCAACAACATATTATAATAACTAGTGTACACCCTCTAGCGAAACTAATAATTAAAGTCTATTATTGTTGAATACGAGATTTAAGGTTCGATTCTTGTCTACACCCAAAAACTAATTGGTGTTTTGATTTGACAATAAAAAACAAATAGCTTACATTCAAACAGAAAACTATAAACAACTACATGAAACTTGAACTAAGAAAACTATAAACAACTATATGTCATATTAAGATTATGTTCGATGAGTACAAGTAGGATTAGGATTCATAGTACAAGAAACTTGAACTAAGATAATACAATAAACCTTAATTAAAATATAAGACAATGGGTTTGGAGCTTGGGAACTTGTTATATCTAACTTCCCACTCAAGCTCAAGGAACATGTTTGAAATCAACTTAAATTCGAAAGGAGGGAGTGATATAGATTAGATGGAATGCATATAACAGTGTAGTCGATACCGTATTGGCACTGGCCGTACTAGCCTGTCTGTATCGTACTAGTACGTATGTTGGTATCGAAATACTAACGTTTCGTACCGGTTTAAATACCGACCATACTAGCCAAATACCGACTGTACTGGCCATGTACTGGCCATACCGGCCGATTTTGGGTAATACCAGTTGGTATAGAAAAAATCATTTTTTTTTTTAGTTTTGTAATTTTTGAATTTTTGTAAAGACAGAATGATAACTTATTTGCATTAACTTATTAGTATTATTTGTTTTCTTAGTATGCAATGAACAATTAAGCTTTCTATTTTTTATATTTTTTTTCTTTAATTGATGCAAAAGTCTAAAAGCATGAATAATTTGTTCTTAATTGAGGTAATGTTTTATGGTAAACTTTTGTATTTTATATATATATATATATATATATTTTTTTTTTTTTTATTTATTTATTTATTTATAAATATAAAAAATAACGGTAAACTCGAAACGGTACACCAATATTGACCGGTACCGAAATATATCGTTCCACTGGTTAAGCCGATAGAACCTCTAGTACGAGATTGACTCTCTTGTATAATAGTCTTGTTTAGCACAATGGAAAAAGAGTGAATTGTGCTTTAATACCATATTAAAAAAGATCTCTAATATAATGCTAGAATAAGATAATATTATAAGTAAAGAGAAGATGAGATTATCAAAGTAAAGAGTAGATGAGAGAAAGAAAGAAGTCAAAGAACACATAGAAAACACAGTCCGATTAGTGGCCTACATCATCAATGGGAAGTATTTAATGAATACATCATTAATGTGAAGGTTTGTGAGTTGCATCGAACTTACTGAATGATAAGTACAAAAGATGAATCATTCTACCGTTAAGTTACTATCCTGGACTAATTCTGGGAATAGCAAGGAGCCAAGGACTATGTGCACAAGTTGGATTAGAATTCATATATAGGACAAGGAACTTGGGCTAAGACAGTAGAATGAATATTGATTAGATTAACACAATGACCACGGAGCTTGGACCTTGATATTCAACAAAAATAGTTCTTCCACTAAATTAGTGGAATGATTCTACTTATAAATTCAACAAACGATTACAGAATGTTCTTCTTGGGTGCGCTTCTTCAGCAACAATTTCTATATAACTATATCTAGCAAAGCACCCATCGGTACACACAACTATTGTCTGGAACTGGTTTGGTGTATATGGTCACACCAACCTCTGCTAAACAATGGATTATTGTTGGGTATACGCTAGTGTGTGAAGTCCTATATTGAATAATAATAATGAGAATAATAAGTAGTTAATGCAACATAATTGAGCTTATACCCATAGGCCAGGTTTAAGCCTTTTAGGTTAAGTTTGTCTCTATATGTTATATTAATTACTTAAGGAGTCTCTCTAAAGTATTTATCTGTCTAAGAGTTATTACTTTCAACCAATTATCTGTTGAGAACCAAAAATGCTATTTCTACCCAAAATAATTTGTTGTTTTTTTCAAATATGTTTCTATTCCATGTTTTAGCATTGTAGACAGCAATTTCAACAAGGAAGAGTAACTCTTATATAAAGAACAACAATCAAGTCTTAGTCCCAATTAGTTAAAAGACAGCTAAATTCTATGTAAAAGAAGAGGTATAAACTTTTTTTTTTTGGTTAATGGTCTGTTTGGATACCGTTTATTATTGAAAACTGAAAATATTATAACAAAATAATTTAAATGTGTGAATAGTGCCGTAGGACCCAATTTTAGTAAAAATTTTGCTGAATTTGACAATTTGTGAGTCCCGTGAACAGTGCACGGAACCCACTAACAGAGACGCAAACACACCGAAATTTCATTTCAGCGCAATCCAAACCCAGCCTAAATGTCAACAACTTTGTTTCCTACAGGGACACATGATCTGTGAACAAAACAATATAATCTAGCGTCATTCTAAATAATTTTTCATTAATTAAGTATCTTTCGAACTAAACATCATCACATCTCTTGACCTTTTGTTGTTGGAGCTGCTTGAAAACAATGTTTTTCTCTTGGAGGATTGCTGACACCACGTTTCACATTGAAGTTGAAGTTATTATTTTCTATAAAAGTCCCTAGGTAGAAAACAAGATTGCTGACTCTATTTAAGAGTGGTATTACACATAGATCCCATGTCTCTTAGCCAAAAAGAAATCATTATTCATTTTGATATAAGCATTTTGTTATGGAAAGAGAGAAGAATTGTTTTTTTTTTTTTTAATTCCTATTATTTTAACTTTATAGGGAGTAAAGATTCATTCAGTTAATACGCATGCCTAATCTCAATGTAAAGTACGGAAAAGAATATCTAACTTCACTTGAAGTAAAAGAAGCAAATCAGAAGAGAGCTAGTCCCTTATATATGCAAGATATGTTGTCTAAATATTGGATTCATTTGCAGTCTCAGTATGTTATTGTTGACGCCAATGGCCTTTAGCCATTGACCCCTCCACTCCTCATACGCATGGGGTGTACTATGAGTTGCTTGTGTGTATAGCTATTGGAAAAGCGTGATTGATTCTAGCTAAAATTTTATTTTCCACCATAAGAAAACATTATTGCTTAACTCTGAAGCATAATGGATGATGCAACTATGCAAAGGTGAATTGACACATGAGGGTATACAAGTTGCATTGTACAAACCGTCCAAAGATGAATGCTGATTAATTAGTATTGCATAAAATATCAAATACCCAAAGTAGCTTCTACTTTCTAGTACTCATGCTCATGTCATATGAGATTAAAAATAAAAAATAAAAAATAAGTTAAACAGAAAAATAGCACTAGACTTGTAAAATGGTCTTAATTGCATGCAACTGCAGAGAGTTGGGAAGTAATAAGCTGATCCCATTAGGATCTCAGCCCCTTTTTTCTTGCCCTCTTGAATTGAACCATAGTAGCACTTTAGACTTTAGAGCAATGCAAATAGTTATCCGGGCCCCAGTGTCCTTTTCTTGTTCATGAGAATTAGACTAAAGCAGCAATATTTCAAAGAAATGTTCAACTGACAGTTTCAACTGAAATATGATCTACTTATGTTGCCGATTATTAAAGTGTCAATCAAGTGGAATAAAAAGCCAAATCTTTCTTCGTATAAAATTTGCTTTATTGGATCGGAAAAATCGTACGACTTATCCGTATCTTAAGGTGACTTAATATAGCAAATTCACCAATTTACCTTGAGGTGTCTTAATATAATAGATTCACCAATCTTACACTTCTTCGAGTCCATGAATGAAAATTATTAATTAAAAAAATTAAGAAATTACATTTTTCTACTTTAAACTATACTTCATTTTGCACTTTGCCATCTGAACTATTGAAATGCACTATTAACCCCCCTCTAAAATTATAACTTTGTAACACTTAGCCTTCTGTCATCTGTTTTGGAGTTAAAGTATATTAGAATTTGGCATTACCCTCCCTCCAAAACAAACAGTAGAAAGTTAGTTGGTCTTTTAATGCTACATTTCGTTAGATTTAACTGAGAAAGTGATAAGAGGGGTAAAGTTTTATTTTAGGGGATCAATCATACATTCTTGTAGTTCATAATGGCAAGTATAAAATATGATATAGCTCACGGTGGAAATGTGTAATTTTCCCTAATGATTAGTATATTAAATTACAAATTCCACCTTTAAATCCAGTGTAAAAAAACTACCAAAATAAAAGAAATGACATTAATAGAAGTAAAGTTTTACAAAGATAAACACAATAGTGTGTACCGGTACCTAATCATATCTAAACAATTTGATATCCCAATCCCCTGAACAGAGTGGCTAAAAACATGAAAGAAATAAACCAATAATATAAAGAAAAATTACTCCACTGTTCTTTACACTCCATATCCTTGTGTGGAAATAAATTATCACAACATACCCTTAACTTGTGTTGCACCTGATCTTTAAATTTTTACCACAAATTGTGGGATTATCAACCTCGAGACTGGCTATTTGTTGTTTAATACATCCAAGAAAAACCCAAGAATTAAATCATCTTATTTAAGAAGCACTCTCTCTCCAAGAAGCACCTGTTATTACCTATTATCTATGCCAATGGGGTTCGCGGGTTATGTTGTTTCTTGTGGTCTTGGTATTTGACTATGACTATTCGTGGCTCAAAGGTTTTGACTTGTTATTCAGACAAGGAATAGATTTATCTTAGTAAACAGTCCTAATTTCTAACACACACATAAAATAAAGCCCTAAACCTTTTATCACGAGGAAATCATCTTATTTCATATTTATTCACACTAAAACAATTAACAAAAGATAGCTTATTTCACACCAAATTATCACAAGTCTTTCTAACAATTTACAAAGAATAAGAAGAAGCAAAGTGTAAGATATGGCAAAGATTTCAATTCCAATTTTTTTTTTTTTCAAGATTTACAAAATATGAAAAGAAACTGCTTTTGAACTAAACAACAACGTCTACACAAATCATTGAGATGTGAAATATTTGAAGATCATCAGGTAATGTGTTCTATGAGACCTTGACCTTATTTTTTTTATTTAGTCTCCTCTAACAAAATATCCTTCCCATATTAATAACAAAGCCCAAGTCTTTTTTTTTAATAGGAGCAAAGCCAAAGTCTTTAATAACCCCTTTGTACGCAATAGACTGAAATTTAAGCCCAAACCATAAACCCCTTAACATGGGCCGAATGCTCGTTCCCAGTTTTAAAGCATGCCACAACTAAAAACCACGGGCCAATACAAGTTCTAAACCTCATAACATTCACAAGATAACTACATCGCAATGAAGCTCCGTGGCTAAACTCGGTGAACCAATAAAAGGTCTGAGTCTACCTAGCAACGGCCGAAACCCCATTGACACCACTCCTCTTAAAAATTCCATATCAAGCAAAACCTCATCCAAATTAGTGTGGGTTTTGATTGCGTTGGGGATGAAATTTTTTTGCGTTTTTCTGAAAAATGGTGGGTCTCACGGTACTGTTCATGCATTTTTTGATACTATTTATGTGCCCACTACACTTTTTGATACTATTCATGAGCCCTGTACTATTTCAACTTTTTTTTTTTTTTTTTTTTTGGTGAATGAGATGATATCATAAACTAAGAAAACTCAACAGACACAGGACACAGCCTGTTAAAGCCTAGACCATTGTTGTCTTTTGCAAAGAAAACAAAAACGTCCATAGGCAGACTATCAAAAATTTTAAAATCTAAGTCTTGATTAGCGCCTAGCCTTGCAAGAGCATCTGCACATTGATTTGACTGGCGAAAACAATGTTTAAATTGCACCTGCTGAAACTTGGTGATGAGCATCTTGCAATCATCCAAGATGGGAGAAATCACATCATTGACATAGCCCACCTTACAAAATATCTCCACAATGGATTTAGCATCTAGTTCAACAATAAGAGAGGGAATATTCAAATTACTGCACAACATTAACCCATCCCTTAATCCCCATAACTCAACCACAAAACTATTTGTGATCCCTATATGCCTTGAAAACCCAAAAATCCATTCCCCATGACTGTCACGCACAACTCCTCCACAGCTAGCTAAACCCATACTACCTGCAGCACATCCATCCGCATTTAGCTTAATCCATCCCTCAGGTGGCTTCTCCCAACGGCACGCAACTACCACCCTTGGCACTAGACACCTTGGAGAGTTGGCACAATACATGAACTCAATGAACAGATTCTCAATTTCGGACGAAATTTTCAAATTCTGAGCTTTACTAGAGAAAACCGTCTGATTTCTGCTTTTCCAAATCATCCAAATTGCAAAGGAGAAAAGCATACTCTAATGATTCTTCCCATACATTGCCCTGCTACCCCTACTCCCATTCATTGTTAGCCACTCATGAAGGTCGCTACTCCAAAAGGCTTGGTTCGTGTACCTAACTCCCAGTTGCAACCAAACAGCCCTAACCCGAGCACAGTCTCGAAGAGCATGCAACACCGACTCCTCTTCTTCTTGACAAATAGGACATAAATCATCAATCCCAATACCCCTCTCAGCAAGGCAGCCTTTCACACCAATACTATCGTGCATACATCTCCAAATAAATGTTTTGATTCTAGGTAAGGTGTTAATTTTCCAGATCCACCCCATAGACAAGGCAGGCATATAATAGTATAATCAGCCAATTATTAAGCACTTTTCATATCAAACCCACCTCTGGCACTACCTGTCCAAACTAATCTGTCAGTCCCTCTGCTTGTGATTGACACCAGAGTAGCTAGGATCAAGTTCTTAATATCCACAGGTAGCACAAAAGGAATACGATCCAATCCCAACCCAATCAGTTAAAACATCCTTAATCTCAAGTAATTCAGCTTCACGGGCCAAAGGGCCTAGGATCCTTTGACGAATGGGACCCCCTTTGATCCAATTTTTCAACCAAAAACTCTGATTACTGTCTCTGCCAACCAGCCACATATTACCTTTGTTGAAAACCTCCCTACTTCTCTTCATAACTGACCATACCTGAGAGCAAGGGAGACGATCTGCATTTATGGCCCTAGCTCTCCTACCAGAACAATATTTCTGCTTTAAAACCTTAGCCCAAAGCATATCTTGCTCTGTGTGCAATCTCCAATTCAGTTTTGCAAGAAGGGTGGTATTCCTCCCTCTTGCCGTTTGAAGACCAAGGCCTCCTTCCTCCCTAGTCTTAGTAACTTTTTCCACCCAACCCAATGCATCCTTCTTTGATTCTCCGTAGTGCCCCACAAAAAGTTGCGGTTCACCCAATCTATACCATCCAACACTCTACCCGGAAGAGCAGCACACTGCATTACATAGAATAGCAGTTGAGGAAGCTTGGATGAGAACCGCACGCCCCGCCAAGGAGAGCAAATTTGCTTTCCAACCCGCTAATTTTTGTTTTACTCTATCTAGAATAAAATTATACTCTCAGTAAGACATGCCCGGCTGCCTAATGGGATACCTCTGTCTCCCTCTCTCTTTATTCTATGCATGGACTTTCTTGGGCAGCTTATTGGGGAAAAATGTAATGCTAAGCTCTGGAATCCGATCAAAGTTTCACAAAGAGGTCTCTTGGTAATAATTTTATCTATAGTACTTTTAGTAATAATTTTTTAGTTTTAACAAAATAAACAGTATCCAAACACACACTTAATGTTAAAATTACACATCTGGCATCCCAAGCCAAGATGAAAGAAGCAATTTTCATGAATAAAAACATACACTCCAAAATCCATGCAAGTTCATAATCTAGATCCACTCATGTACTTTAGCAATTGCCTTGTGAGCGACACTTCATTACTTTAAAATTCCAAAAAACAAAAACACCTCAAGTCCCAAACCCACTTGCAAATAACATGAATTTACCCCCCCTCCCTCCCCTCCCCTCCCCCAACACAAAAAAACACTACCAAACTCTTGAAAGACGAAACACAAGCCAATCATCAAATATATCACCTACAAAATCATAAATATATATATATATATATATATTATATATATATATATATATATATATTTGTGTGTGGATTGGGTTCAAATTACACATTTTTTAAACTTTTGAATTTAAGTAGATCTTAGTCCAACAATAAATAATAAAATAAAAAACACTCATTAATGCTTATTCTTATTAGGATCTCATTTATTATCTTTTAGTCCCTCCGTCCCACTTTGTTTGTTCTGTTTGAAAAGTCAAACTTTTTAAGGGAACATCATTTATTGTCTTGTCTGCTTTATAAAAATGTATAAGTTTACAAAATTACCTTTAAATAAATTTATCAGCTTTTAAAAAAAAGAGTTATTCTTAATAAGGCAACTAAAAATGTGCTCCAATTAGATTGATTTAAAAAAATATATATTAGTTAGTTTTCTTTTCAAATAGTTTTGAAAATAAAGTAGGATTATAATAGGAATATTAGTAAACTAATAACTTTTATTTTTAGAAACATGACAATATTTTTAGACATCCCAAAATGGAATAAAGGACAAACAAAGTGGGACGGAGTGAGTATTTATGACATTCTATACTTATCTCTAAACCCAAAAAGGTCTCTCTCTCTCTCTCTCTCTCTCTCTCTCTCTCTCTCTCTCTCTTCTCTCCTCTCTCTCTCTCTCTCTCTCTCTCTCTTCTCTCTCTCTCTCTCTCTCTCTCTCTCTCTCCATTGCCATAGGATTCCACCTCACGGCCAAGTCGCTGGCGGGAAAAAAAAAAAAAATCCAAGAAATTAGTGACTTATTTTAGAAGACTGGGAAACTCAACTCATGTACATTTCATTCCTTATATTTGTTTGTCTTGACAAGTGCATATTATCCTATGCTTAACCTCTGATCATGTGGTTTCTGTACGAAAATCATCAATTAATTGTATTGAGAAAATGCAGAGCTTATGTGCTATGAAATTATTTGCTCAATTAATTAACAAAGGATTGTACCGTAAATCAGAAGCCATAATTAAAATTAATTATCTGTAATTGGGTTCAATGGGTAATGTAATGTCAAATAGCGTTGTTAAGCTACTTTCGAGATGGTGGAATTGATATGATAGATATTCTTCATTTGTTTGGAATTGAGCTTCATTATGCCTTTTGTGAACTTTGTGGGGGGAGAGAAATCATTGTGCTTTTGAAGGTGTAGATGCCTTTTTGACGATAGCAAGAATTGTCTTTGTTATAACCTTGTTTGAACGTTCTTATGTTTTGGGCCATAGTGACATATGTTCTATGATAGACTTCATTGGCTCTCTTCTTGCAGGATCTTAGATTCGTCCTATTTTGGACAAAAGAAGACCTGATAATGTCCTGGTAATGAAAACGTATAGTAGTGAATGAGAGAGGGAGAGAGAGAATGTCATAGATAAGGAATAATATACTATAGGTAAGGGAGTGTCATAAATAAGGAATAATAAATTAGATCATAATTAGAATAGCGGCAATAATGAGTTTCTTTTTTGACCATTTGATCTATTTCAATCTAATGCTTAGAAAATGTGTGACTCTTATTGTGAGAAAAGTTTAAGTTGCACCTAGTGTAACTTAACAAAAGTTACACCTTTTTTGTAACCATTGATTTCTATTAACGCTTTATTTGTTTCAATAATGATGTTTTTAGAAAATGAGTCATTTTCTAAAAAGCATTTTCTATAAAACTATCTCATTTTCCAATGTTTGGTAGCAACTTTAAATAAGTTGAAAAACAACCTCTTAACTTCCCTTATTTAGCTTGCTGTGAAATAGAGTTGTTTTCCAAAAAAATTTAATGGAAAACAATCTTTAAAAATAAGCCATACTTTTTATATTGACCAAAGATAATTTTCCTTTGACTCATATTTTTTTTATGCTACCAAACATTGGAAAATAAGAAAAACTATCTTTACACAAGGTTTTCTATTGAAACAAACGGAGCGTGAAACAAACGGGGAATAAACATTCATGCGAAGTCATTGTTGTTCTCTAAAAATTAGTGATTTAAAGCATTAATTCTTCTTATTATTCTTCTAAACTAGTGATTTAAGAATAACAGTTCTCTTTTACTGCTAAATTCAAATGTTGAAGGCTTTGTATGTAAGTTTTTTGTGGTAGGATGAAAAGTTTTAATTAATGAAATTCTAAGATTAAATTTATTGTCTCCTAGCATATTCTAAGGTTAGCCTAAAAGGCTTGAACCTGGCCTATGGATATGAGCTCAATTATGTTACATTAACTACTTATTATTCTCATTATTATTATTCAATGTAGGACTTCACACACTAGCGTATACCCAACAATAATCCATTGTTTAGCAGATGTTGGTATGACCATATATACCAAACCAGTTCCAGACAATAGTTGTGTGTACCGATGGGTGCTTTGCTAGATATAGTTATATAGAAATTGTTGCTGAAGAAGCGCACCCAAGAAGAACATTCTGTAATCGTTTGTTGAATTTATAAGTAGAATCATTCCACTAATTTAGTGGAAGAACTATTTTTGTTGAATATCAAGGTCCAAGCTCCGTGGTCATTAATTGTGTTAATATAATCAATATTCATTCTACTGTCTTAGCCGAAGTTCCTTGTCCTATATATGAATTCTAATCCAACTTGTGCACATAGTCCTTGGCTCCTTGCTATTACCAGAATTAGTCCAGGATAGTAACTTAACGGTAGAATGATTCATCTTTTGTACTTATCATTCAGTAAGTTCGATGCAACTCATAAACCTTCACATTAATGATGTATTCATTAAATACTTCCCATTGATGATGTAGGCCACTAATCGGACTGTGTTTTCTATGTGTTCTTTGACTTCTTTCTTTCTCTCATCTACTCTTTACTTTGATAATCTCATCTTCTCTTTACTTATAATATTATCTTATTCTAACATTATATTAGAGATCTCTTTTAATATGGTATTAAAGCACAGTTCACTCTTTTTCCATTGTGCTAAACAAGACTATTATACAAGGGAGTCAATCTCGTACAAAAAAGTTCTACCGGTTTAATCAACGGAATGATATATTTCGGTACCGGTCAATATCAATGTATCATTTCGAGTTTACTGTTATTTTTTATATTTATAAATAAATATATATATATATATGTATGTATATGTGTGTATACATATATATATATATATATATATATATATATATTATAATAAATACAAAAGTTTACCATAAAATATTACCTCAATTGAGAACAAATTATTCATGGTTTTAGACTTTAGCATCAATTTAAAAAAAAATATAAAAAATAGAAAACTTAATTGTTCATTGCATACTAAGAAAACAAATAATACTAATAAGTTAATACAAATAAGTTATCATTCTGTCTTTACAAAAATTCAAAAATTACAAAACTAAAAAAAAAAATGATTTTTTCTGTACCGGCTGGTATTGCCCAAAATCGGCCGGTATGGCCGGTACATAGCCAATACAGTCAGTATTTGGCCAGTATGGTCGGTATTTAAACCGGTATGAAACGTTGGTATTTAGATACCAGCATACGTACTGGTACGGTACAAACAGGCCGGTACGGCCAGTACCGATACGGTATCGACTACGCTGTTATATGCATTCCATCTAATCCATATCACTCCCTCCTTTCGAATTTAAGTTGATTTCAAACATGTTCCTTGAGCTTGAGTGGGAAGTTAGATATAACAAGCTCCCAAGCTCCAAACCCATTGTCTTATATTTTAATTAAGGTTCATTGTATTATCTTAGTTCAAGTTTCTTGTACTATGAATCCTAATCCTACTTGTACTCATAGAACATAATCTTAATATGACATATAGTTGTTTATAGTTTTCTTAGTTCAAGTTTCATGTAGTTGTTTATAGTTTTCCGTTTGAATGTAAGTTATTTACTTTTTATTGTCAAATCAAAACACCAATTAGTTTTGGGGTGTAGATAGGAATTAAACCTTAAATCTCGTATTCAACAATAATAGACTTTAATTATCAATTTAGCTAGAGGGTGTACACTAGTTATTATAATATGTTGTTGGGAAAAATCCTAATCCCCTCTATGTTTATGTGTGAATTAAGATTAATGACTATCAAGCAATAGCAATATTATGGCAACAAAAAAAATATTCCAGCAAGCACCACATAAACACAATCACATAAGAGCACCAAATCTTACGTGAAAAACTCTCCAGTGTAGAGGGAAAAACCACGGGGTAGTTCCGAAAAATATCCACTATGAAATAAAGATTACAACTATCAAGTTTATGTTAAACTTAAGTCCACAATAAGTTGAATATACAACAAATAAATCTCAAATAGTAAATACAATCTCACCACAAAACCGGTAGAAAAATCTTTCTCTGAATACTCTAACTCTCCATGGTTGTAGCACTCAAAAACTCCATGAAAACTCCACCAATTTATCTTCCTTGTGTGTAACTTGTTTTCTCCTTTTTCTTTTTCACTCTCTCACACTCTCAATGTGTTTCTCTCTATCTCTTCACTCGGACTGCACCTCAAATGGCTGAAGCTCTCTCCATTTTTCTGTCTTGATCTCTCTGGAACTCACACCAAAAATGGCCGAACGTGGGTCTCTGTTTTTTGCTTCAGCTCTCCCAAGGCCGAATGGCCTTTGTTTTCTTGAGAAAGCAAGCTCATTAATTGAGCTTTGACCCGTGCATGTGGGCTGGACCCACACGGTGCTTTGCACCCAACATATGTCACGGAGTCTCTATAACCATCTTCTAAGGCTCTAACAGTGATTTGTTATAACAAATTACATAAATTAATTTTGCCTCATTTACTGATTTAGGCTCATGTTATATAACATTTATGAGTTCTAAATTTTTTAAATTTTAATTCAGCAATGCATATAAAGGAGCAACTTGTTTTAAATAAGCTTTTAATCAGAATCCCCTTTATACATAATAATAATAATATTATTATTATTATTAAGAGGCTAAAGAATGTCTTTTAAGCTTTGGGAAGATATGAGGAAAGGCCTAGGTTACAGCCCTTGATACTTGAGAGCTCAAAGCATATTTCTTTAATAGAATTTTGTTACCGCGTCATCTTAAATAGTCATATACGGCTGTAACCTTTTTATACACGGTTATATAAAGAATTAAAAATATTCTCTTTGTCTGTTTACTTTTTATCAAATATTATATTTTTAGAGAACACCTTTATCAAATATGGTATGATTATAAATAAATTACAATGCCACATGTAGTTTTTCAACTCATTGTAATATTAAATTCTTTCAGACCAATGCAGGAACTCTCAGCATGAATGTGATTGAATTTTTTAAAATTTAAATAATAATAAATAATTATTATAATATATAGTGATGTAAAACTAACGGCAGTATAATCATGCATGCCAGCAGAGATTAAAGCTGAGTGTCTGGTCACTTTCTGCAATGCTAATGTGGGACTGCGACGTTTACATGTTGCCTCAAAAGTTTTTTCATGGGCTCGATACCTTAAATTTTTGGGTATATACTCATGAACTGACCAATAGCTGCATAACATGTTTGCATGGCTACATAGGTTTCATTATTTTGTTTTTTTTGGGCAAATCTTGGATAACGTAATACCTAGTCCATTCATATATCAGTTGGTATATATTAGAGAAGATGTTTACACAATTTTACCTTAAATGACTCCTATCGGTTAGTATATAATGGTGTAAATTTACAAGTTTATTATAGTAATTATATAAAGTTATATAAATGCTATTCATTTTATATTTAGTTGTTTATTATTTTCTTATGTATTTCAAGAATAAAAAAAGAGAATGTGGCGGTTGTTATGTATGAAGAAAAATTAATATTTTAATGAAATGTAATGTAAAATAAATAATTTGATGGAGAATATTTTGAAAAGTAAATACGTAAAATGGAAAAAGTAGGTTCTTATGCTAAGATAGACAAAAAAAAAAAAAAAATTGCAAGACCTAATGCGAATGCTCTTAGATGCAATTTATTAAGTTTTTCAATTAAATTCAAACTTATGATTGTATTATTGATCAATATTAAAGTACTAACAGTGCTATCTTTTCCAATGATAATTAATTACAATGTAATTGTGTATTGAAGTTTAATTGGAGAACCCATATTACAACAATTTATGGAATTGTACTCATGAGTTTTTTGAGTAAAAAAGAAAAACAAGTATTATAGATACACAACAAAATTCAATTTTTTTAAAAAATAATAGGTAACAAGTTGTGATTAGTGTAAAATGGAATAGATATAAAGAGTGATCTCATATGAAAGCGATGTGACATGAATTATAATTTGCCACCTTAGCATGTTGAGACTCCAATAGTATTGTTGAATTTTTATTTTATTTTATTTTTGAAAAGAGAAGGAAAAGGTAATCACAATGGAAGGAAAAGGTGGCACTAACATGGTCAAAAAGGTTGATGGGCAGTGCCTTGTTTATGTGCTTGTGTAAGTCATGAACTGGATTCTCTTGTCTTTCTCAATAAAGTCTTAATTAAAATATGAATTATAGGCAAAAAAAAATCATATCAAAGGCTTAACTTTAGGCTTTACTTAAGGCCAAGGAGACATGACGTACTCAGTTAAAGATTCTTCTTTACTTAATCTAAGAAATATATTGATGGATTCTGATGCAACTTTCATTCTCTCTTTCACTCAGTCTCGGCACACACACAAATGTATATATATACTCAAATGTATTAATAATGAAGCTTTTTAACTAAATTGAGGGTTGATGAGCATGCATCCTCACCCAGAGCTACCAAAGGTTAATTATATATATAAAAAATGATAGGTATTAATTAAATAAATTTCGTTATTTGTATCAGTGGGAATTGCACTTTAGTTATCAGATTACGTACCTATAGGCCATAACTATTTGGCATAGTTAAGCCCCAGGGGATTAGGAAAGCGATGTTTGTTTGGGTCAAGTAATAATCCACTGTTTGGGTTCTAGTTGTTTCAACTGGTAATTAAGTCCATTGTTGTTGACTAAATTATATGGATTCAAACCCTACCTGTAAAACCTAATCGGTGTATTATGATCATGAAGGCACTGGTGCCTGTGCAGGTGAGCCGTCGGTCGGTCATATGATAAAAGTGCACAACCCTAAATTTAAATCTACCAGCAATAAAATAAATATATACTTATTCAAAGTATATGCATGCTTAACTTAACCACAATTTTTTTTAGTTGACCTGTAGAGTGCTTTATAAGTGACCATGCCAAGTGAGAAGTACAATCCAGCTGAGGCAAAGCTAAGATTTAGTCACCACGTAATAGAACAAATAGCAAGAATAAAGCTAAGTCCACAATATTTCAACAACAAAAAAAAATCTTAGATTACAAGTTATTACTGATTTTAATCTGAGTCTACCTTTGACATCACATTTTTACTAACCAATAACAATATAATTTACCATCTAGAATTTATTTTAAAATTGTTGTGAAATGTTATGGATGTAATATTTCTCAAATATTAGCGTAAGTTTTTAAAACTCTAGATGACAATGAAAATATTATGGAATTGCCAAATACTGGTTGCCAAAAAAGGTGCAAATTCAGATAATATCGAAACCAGGTGCTACACGTAGTAGTCAGGGCAACTGGTTATCAATATCTATCAGATGGACATAAAGTTAATTACTAGCTAGGTAGGGATATTCCAAAACCGGGGATTACACACACTTGGTATATTTGGTATGAGTAGGATGAGAGTTTTATACATATGGAAGAGTAATCAGGTGCTCAACAAATTTTGAATATCGAAGTTGACAAGACAAACTCTCAATACCATCTACAACTCACAAATAAAATTCAACACAATCCCAATACTATGGATACATTTAGAAATCAATATTACAAGAAATATAAGAAATTGAAATGAAAAATATTATTATTCATCTATTTGATTACAACACATGAATAATACTCTGAATTTTCATTCCACCTATTGATACGATAGGTGAATGGAATTGTATTGGAGTCAGATTTCCTAAATTAAGCATATTTATAAAACTTTATTTACACTTTTGTGGATCCAGTTTAGCATCCTGTTAGAAATTGAACAATTTTATAATTAAATATTATTTTTCTTTATTCAAATTTATATCTCCATAATATTAAAAAGATATATTTGATACTATCTTCTGTGAACAAAAAACTCTAAATTCAAGTGCCTAAATATCAATCATAATGTTTTGCTCAAAAGTTTGTAATTAAAAACTATACATGTTTCTTAAAATATGTATCCAACCATTCATATATAATAGTGATAAAATGTTCAAATGTTTTGAATCTCAATAACATAATATTTCATGTATTTAAAAAATACCACAATCATCTATAAGTCTTAGAAGTCTTATGTTCAAAGGAAAATAAATAAATAAATAAATGCATTGTGTACATTAATAAATAGTTGCTATAGACTTTTTGACAAGAAATGCTTATTTCATTTAAAAAAATGTGAATTGCTATTCTCTCTAAGGAAGAACATAGTCAAATAATAGAAGAATTATTCCATTATATTGTATGTTCATACATAACAAACATGCCCTAAATTGTGTTTTCTTACCCAAACAATAAACAAACTCTCTACTCATATATATATATATATATATATGTATGTATGTATGTATGTATGTATTCTTTCAAACCAAAAATTACCAATACTATTCACAAAATACTAACTTTATGTTCTTTTAAGAGTTTTCTCTTCTCTAATTGTGAGAGGACTTTTTGGGTCAAAACCATCAAACCTTTCATAATATTGTCCACATATATGAGATTCTTGTATTCTTTGAGAAGCAAAGAATATAATATTACATTTATAAAAAAATGGAAACTAGCGCACACTCTTGGTACGATAATCACTCTATAGGTATAAGTGTTTGTGGGGTGTGGGAGGCAAGAGCTGAGATTCAAGTCTCTAGGAGGGAGTTTCACACACATACATTTAGATTAGGCTAGAGTAAAAATTATATCTTGTATCAAAAAAAAAAATTAGGAATATCAATTACTTCTTTATCAAGGAAATGAATATTTCAGGAGACCAAACAGGAATTTGAGGAATTTATAACCTTGTGACTTTCTATCAAATATTCATTTGTGTTATAAGCTACCAGACGTACGTTTGCTCCCATCTTATCCAAGAATGGGGAAGGGGGACAGGTAGAAAAGGGTCAATATTTCTGCGTACTTGATATTTGACAAAGGCTTTTAGGAAAATGGAAAAACATTTGTTTAAACTTGAGTGGAGATTGGAAAACAATAGAATCTTTATTCACCCAAAAAAATCTTTTGCTAAACATGTATAAGTTTTACTTTGCGTATGCTTTGGCATATTCCTTTCAATCATAACATTGAAAAACTTTATCTATTTATTCTTCTAAAAAAAAAACTTTATGGATTTACATTAATATCTTCTTTCAACTGTTAGTAACTATGAATTAGTTATTTTTGTTTCTTTCTTTTAACAATATGAAACATGTACTTGTAATTACAATTGTTTATTTACAATTTATTTTGTTACTGTTATGGATTAATATATTTAAATTATTTTTCTTTTAATACTGTCTTTTTATCTTACACCCCCGTAGACTGAAATCTTGGCTTCGCTACTAACTCACATACACAACCCATCACCGCTGTAAATAAACTCACGAAGCCTTTAATATATAAAATGCAATGCAATGCAATCAATAGTTCAAAAATATCACCGCTAGGCATCATAGTCACTCCATAAGCATAAAATGATTTTGTGAAGTGGGCAGGAGTGGTAAGAGCCGGGTTTTAAGTCTCTAAGAAGAAATTTCACACACGTATACACTTAGACTAAGCTAAGTAGGATTTCTATGTCAGATAAACAAATAAAAAAGTTTAAAAATTACTCCAAAGGTTACCTTCCAAAAAATTAAAAACCTCAAACTTGATCCCCAAAGGAAGAATAACCCCTTCGCCTAACCGCACAGAATATGCTAATGTGTCAAAAGAGATTCAATATTAAAAATGAAACATAAGACTTTCTCTTGTGTATGGTAGAAATACCGCAAGCCTAATTAAAGAGACTCATTATTATGTAAGAGGACCGCATAAGTTCACTTATAGTAACAGATAGCTACTTCTTATTAGTTTTTTAGTTTTTTTAGATAAAGAGATGGTACGAAGGGGGAGATGTGACTTGAATCACCCATATAATGACACATATGCCACAAAGGATTCCATTGTCACCAAAAAAAAACACACACACACACGCACACGCAACTTTTAATAAACAAGCTTTATACGGTGGTTAGTGAATGGTTCTAGTTTGGAGGGAATTACCGAATCTTTAGTCATCAATTGAGTAATATGTGATGGTCCATGTCTATAGGTTAAGATAGCAAGTCCTATTCATCAAAAAAGAAGAAGATAGCAAGTCCTTTTTTAGCATTTGAATGTTGAATTTTTGCCTATTGAATTGAGTGATATTATAGATACTGCAAATTTTATTATTGGCTAAAAAATATTGTTAGTATCTAAAGTTTACCTACTAGGTGCTTTTGGTTCCTGAAATTCAAGCAAACAATAATGAAACTTGAAGTTTAAATTTTATAAGTTTTAGGAACTAATAGTACTCAATTCAAATTTTAGAGACCAATAATCTTTTTATTTTCTTAAACTTTAAGGATCAATAGCATTCATTTGAAACTTCAATGACCAAAAAGTGCCAAGTGGGTGAACTTCAGAGACTAACAATATATTTTGACCTCTACTATATATAGTAAATCTTACAAATTGACGTGTCTCCAATCATAATAAACAATTCAACTATTCATTTATTATATTGTCAACGTAAAACCGATAACATTCTTGCCGCAATAATTTTTAAGTTTTTTTTTTATGGTAGTAAAGTAGTTTAAGTACTTTTTGTATCTATACTACTATTTAAGAGCATCTCTAGAAGCCTCTCTATATTTTTGTATTGTTTGGAGAGTGAACAGTGACATTTACCTTTTACCTACGTACTTTTTGAAATATACTTTCCAACAGACTTTCTATCTTTTCTCCATCTTATTTAAATATTATTTATTCATTCTTTCTTTATTATTTCTTTAATCTTTCTTTATTCTTTTTTATTCTTTTTTATTCTTCTCCAATAACTATATTTTTCAAATTCCTAACAGCTATATTTTTAAATTTCCCAACGGTAACATTTTCAAAATTTTCAACAATTATATAGGCTTTTTTTTAAGGTTCATATTTTTCAAATGGTAATAGTTCTCAATAGTCATATGTTTCAAAAAGTCTTAGATAAATTTCAAGATTTACATAGATTTGATAAATTTCAAATTACATAGAAATTTCTTAGTAGTCATATGTTTCAATAGTCGTACGCTCATCCAGATAGGGCCGGCCCTAGGCCTAGGCCACTTAGGCTACCTCCTAGGGCCCCCTACTAGAAGGCCCCAAATTTTGGGATAAAAATTGATATATTAAAAAAAATTAGAAATATAGAAAAAAAAAATTAGTTTTATATTTTTCCTCTACTTTTACGAAATCTCAAATAATTGAGTAATGCTAAAGATAATACAACTTTAAATACATGGGTCTTATGAATAGAATAATGCTATAGTTACAAACCATTTAAAAATATTTTTACAAACTGTTGTTGTGACCAACATTTAATATCACTTTTTTACTTATCTATAATCATTTACCACATCATTAGTTTGTAAATATTTTGTAAAAGAATCTGTATCTTTAGTATTTTCCCTTACAAATATGTGTCACTAATCATAAGAAATAATTCAGATAGGAAAATGTTAGAAATATTATTAATTTTACTTAAAAACTTTACAACTTGATGTGACAATTGTGTGGGTCTTTTTTGCAAATGTTGGGCTGGGTCGTCTACCACTACACTAGGCCCAAAGATTTCTAGATCAAAGAGTTGGGGCCGGTCCAAGAGCAACCCTCCCTGGTCCGGCTTGTGTGCAAACGATGAGTCCAAGTCCTAGGGAAGAAGCTGCAAAATGGGCATATCCTCTGTTTCATCCGCGGAAAGAACATTTCTCCAATTTCTGCCGCAGGTCTTACTTTCTTGCTATGCAGTAAAACTGTCTACCATGTAGAAAAACTGTTTGCTGCAGAAGCTGTCTGTTGTGCATTAAAGCTGTCTGTTGTGCATTAAAGCTCCTGCTGTAAGGCCTTCTGCTATGCAACAAAGCTGTCTGCTATGAAATTAAACTTTCTGCTATGCTAATGAAGCTGTCTACTGTGCAGTTAAGCTTTCTGCTGTGATAATAAAGATGTTTGTTGTGCAGCTAATCTTCCTGCTGTGTTAACAAAGCTGTCTGCCATGCAGTTAAGCTTTCTGCTGCATTAATAAAGCTGTTTGCTGTGAATGACTACTCTTTATTTTCTGCAGAAATACTTTTCTACTTCCTGCACATACACAAATCTAAAACCCAAAGAAAAAACCAATCAAGCAAGTGTTAGCTTACATGGTTTAGCATATTCTCAAATATATATACATACACATAATCATAAATATACTTATACAGATGCACAGAACGTAAGAAACAAAATATATGTATATATATACTTGTGGCAGGATAATGGGTCCAGAGTTAAACACGTAGCAACAAAAATAAAGAATAAAGCTTCGGCAGAAAAGGTTAAGTTAGAATAGTAGTTAACACGGTAAATATAATAAAAAGGTGTTGCCGCAAAATAATAAGTACAACAAGTAAAAATACCACAGCTGGACATCTGATGCGGCAGACATGATAAAAAATGTGCTTCAATAAGATAACTAAATACAGCAAATATAAATTATAAAGAGAGAAATAAAATATATTTGCAATAGAAATCAATCATTGAATCTTCTCATAAAATAAGTAAACCAAGAAGGAACCGAAACCCCAAATTGAACAACCTTGTTATAGGCTCCTGCCATAAGCTTTTGCCATCAAAGTTGTGCATTTTGGAGAATAGGCCTAAATGGCTACTAGCTATCATATTTTTTGGGGACTTCAAAGAGTGGGTTTGCTAAGAGGGAGGGAAAGGATGGTCTATTAATGCATGCCCCTATTCCTGCCGCGTTTTCTCTCTTATTTTTACCACTTCCTTTCTTTCTCTCCGTTATATTTTTTTTAACTCTTAGTTTCTTTACTAGTCTCTTGCCGTAAATTATTTTTCTCATTTGGGTCTTTTCCTTTAGGTGCTTCCTCTCTTGGGTCCCCTTCCTATTGGGTCTCCCGTCCCTATTCTTTCATCCATGGCTACCTCTATTTATAGTGAGCTAATTCAATGAGATTTCTCTCTTTTACCCTTAAGGCTTTACCAACTGTTTATGGTTCCTTGTGGGCATCCATTCAAGACCACCCACTAACCTATTGGTTGCCCTTGACCGCTGTGCTTGTTGCACCATTACTCATTTCACGACGAAGTTCCTTTTTGTTTGTTCTTGCTGTATACTTCTACTCTAGGTTCAAACGGATAGGGATTGGGCTATCTCACTACCTAACTCTATGGCATGCATCAAATGGTCCCAACCATCCACTACTTCTTTTAGGTAAGATACCATCCCAGCAAGGCATTTTCCCAAAAGAAGTTATGGTAGGAAACCAAATATAGACCCCTTTTTCCCCCCACCACCAAACCACACCCTCTGAATCTCCTTGACCGTGGGCTCACCTCCCTTATATTGACTGGGTACAGGTTGGTGGTCCCCGGCCCTTCTGTACTTGCTATATCATCTTCGGTTTTTGTCTCCCACGTCGTTCCTGCTGTAGCAAATTAGTTCTGTTTCGTCCTGCTGTGTGTTTTTGTCTTATTTCTTCACGCATTCCTACTGCATTTGTCATTTTCTTTGGTTTGACTTTTCTTTCCTTCACGTGATTCCTACTGCTGACACTTCATGTTGTTCCTTATTTCTTTTCATCGGGCTTCTTCATATTAGCTTTCACGTCTGTCTCTTTTATACAAAAGGATTTGGGCCTTTGTGGGCCAAATAATGATGAATGGACCTTTTTTGCTGGTCTTCTTGGTGGGCCTTTAGGCCTTGATTAGGCTTTCTTCCTCATAGACTTTTGGGTATAGATTTGCAAAAATGGGCATCAACATTCAGCCTCCTAAGCATATGGATTGCACCTGTAATTCGTATGCGAAAACTCCTGCTTTTTAGCTTAATTGTTTCTGCTAATTGCTTGCATGTTATTATTTGACTTGTGCCTGCTGAGCCGCTTTTGGGCCTGCTGCATGCTTTCCTTCTGCTACACTCCCATAGCCCAGTGTTTGCACTCATGCTGTTTTGGGCTTCCCTGACCCTTTTCACCACTTTCGGGCTCCTTTGGCCCATTTTATTCTTTTAGGCATCCTCGGCCCGTTTCATTGCTTTTAGGCTCCTTTGACCCATTCAAGCTCCTTCATCCCATTTTATTCTTTTGGGCATCCTCGACTTGTTTCATTGCTTTTGGGCTCCTTTGTCTCATTTAGGTTCCTTTGTTTTATTTACTTCTTTTGGGCATCCTCGGCCCATTTCATCGCTTTTGGACTCCTTTGTCCCATTCAGGCTCCTTTGTCCCATTTACTTTCTTTTGGGCATCCTTGGCCCATTTCATTGCTTTTGGGATCCTTCGTCCCATTTGGGCTCCTTCGTCCCATTTGGGCTCCTTTGTCCCATTTTATTCTTTTGGGCATCCTCGGCCCGTTTCATTGCTTTTGGGCTCCTTCGTCCCATTTGGGCTCTTTTGTCCCATTTTATTCTTTTGGGCATCCTCAGCCTGTTCATTACTCTTGGGTTCCTTCATCCCATTTTGGCTCCTTTGTTCCATTCTATTCTTTTGGGCATCCTTAGCCCCTTCCAATTCTATGCTTCCCATGGGCTTTTATTAACTCCTTGGGCTTCCCCAATACAAGTGTTTCTTACTTCATCCTTAGGGCTCATGGATTTTCCATTGCCCGTTACTTTCTTTACGTACATTACTTCGAGCCTGCTGCGGTAGCTGTGGCCCATTCTCACTTTTCTACACCCATACTGCCCATGGGTTTTCCAATTCTCTCTTTTCGAGCCTTTTTAGGCCCATTTGCTTCCCCAAGATCCGTTTGTTTGCTTTATGGACCTATGATCCATTATTCCTGCTGCTTGGGCTTAATGCCTTTTCTATCCAATTCTCTTCTGCCCACGTTGTTGGGCTTCTTCTTCCTACTACTGGGCCACCTTGCCAGAGTGGGCATCAATGCTACCCTCATTTTAAGGGATTGTCAATGATGATGATGATGTGTGAACCCTTCCCTTTTTCATCATTCCTTTGCTTGTTTCTCTTCTTGGAAATTCCTTGTGATCTTGGACTTCTACAATGGTACTCATTTCTTTGCTTTGGTAGGGGTAAATTCTCATTTTTTCTGCTTCCGTAGAATATGTAGACACTTTCTGCTGCAATACAGACACTTATTTCTCTACGTTAATGCACCTCTCCTTCTGCTAGAGCAATTTCTATACGGTAGGAAGTGAAGGTTGTAGCAGATTTTGCGGCAGAAGAATTAGGCTTGACTACTTCAGTAACTTACTTTCCCCAAATATTCCTTAGTATCATCTCTTCATTCTTCCATAAGTGTAGTTGCTCTCTAAGAATGGTCAGAAGACATAGATGTCGTGAAATCCTTCCTTGTTGGGTTCTCCTTCATTATGATGTTCTACATCTCTGTAGAATGCTCAAAATTGGCTCTTTGGATTCTTTAACTCTTCTTTTTTTCTTCTCGAACAGCACTTTTGCAAAGCAAGGATCCTCCTTACGGTCTTCATTTTTTCTTTTCTTTTAGCCACCTAAGGTTGCTTCACTTTGGGCTTCATTCATTCTCTAAAAATAGAGAAAGTTTTATCTTCTACTACCTTTGCATCTAGGCCGATGATTGAAAAGAGTTTCATCAAAATAGCTCTGCCACTTCACTTTCCTTTCTTCAAGTAGTGTTCTTTCACAAGAGGAAAGCTTCCTCTAAGTGTGTAGATCAAAGGGTGGTTTTGCTCCCTTGTCTTGTGCTTTCTTCTTCTCTTTGCATTCAAGTATCTTCATTTCTTTTGCTCAAAACAGAGCGTAGAGCTAATATTGCAAGCCCTCATCATAGTAGAGTACTCTTTCATTTACTGATAATGTAAGCTTTGCCAGGATAAAGTTTCTGCAGAGAAGGATGTTGGACCTTTGCTGTTTACATTGCGGGCTATTTTTTATTCTGCCATAAATTCTGATTCTGCTGCAAAATTGATCTTTCTGCAGACATGACTGAGTCTGCCGCAAAATTGATCTTTCTGCAGACGTGACTAAGTCTGCCACTCGTTTTAAGGCGCCTATAAGTGGTGTTACTATAGATATTTTTTCCAAGGGAAATGAGGATGCTTTCATGAGAAATCTTCACCTTCTAAACATTTTCTTTGTCATTCTGCCACAACAACTATTGATTCCTCCGTGTTTGCTTTTTTCTTCTTTAACATAGTCTTCTTGTCATTTTTGTCGTAGTCTTTCGCAGATCTTATTTCTCCCAATTCTTCTTCACATTGTTCCTCTTGGAACCTTTCCTTCAACATCTCCACAATAGACTCCTTCCTAACTAGGTGGTAGAAGACCCATCAAACTTCATCACCCATTGCTTTCTGACTTCTTTTGCCATAGCTACTTCTCTTGGGACTTCATCATCCAACGGGAATTCTTCTTCTCCTGGGAATTGGGCCAGTAAGTTTGCTATAGCTTGGCTCTTTACTGCCTTGGGCGTTCCCGCTTTCAAGTCTGCTACTGTGACAATTGTAACAACCATTGGGATATTTTGCCTGAAAGAATTGGCTACCGCAACAAAACTTTGATTGCATGAGACTTAGTCATCAACCACACTTCGTTGGCCAGGAAATAATGGCGTAGTCTTTGCGAGGCATATACTATGGCTGGGCATGCCCTTTCCACCCTTGGGTAACGAGCTTCTGTATCCTTTAAAGCACGACTGATGTAGTAAACCGGCTACTCTATGCCATCTCCGTCTTCTTGGGCAATCAATGCACCTATGGCATATGAGTTAATGGCTAGGTAGAGTAACAATGGCTTTTTGCGGATTAGGGCTTGCATAGTAGGAAGGTTTATCATGATCTACTGCAGCCTTTTGAAGGCTGCCTGTTGTGCTTCTTTCCACTTAAAGCTTTACCCCTTCTATCTCAATGTAAAATACCCTGGCAGGCTGGGCCATTGGCTTGGCCACGGATCCATTCCTGGCATTTCACTGTAATCCCATGCAAACACATCTTTGAATTCTCAGCAACACTATCAATTCTGATTTCTCCTTTTCTGATAGTCTTAAGCTAATTGACATGGGTCTTGGTTCCTGTGGGTCCAACACCAGATTAATTTCCTCCAAAAAAAATTTTTGTTGCCGTAACCTGTACATCCTTATCTGCCACAACTTCTCTGTTTTTAAACATAATTAAATGTTCTCCTCCGAGCTTTCTTGAACCACGCAACACACCAAGCTTTTGAAGAAGATAGATGATGTTACTACTTCATCACAGACTAGAATGTTACTTGACCATAGTAGGTTGCAACAACTTGAATGGTGTTGCGCTATATCATATCATGAAGTTTGAAGTTGCTGCAGATCAAGTGGCAGATGAATGTATTCTCATCAAATGCCATAATCAATGCTTATTTCGTAGTGGGTAATATTGCCGCTACATATTGATACTCTAAGTGCTTTGCAGAAGCCTTTCCGAATTTGCTGCAAAATGGGCCTCAGCCCCCAACATGCGAGACAACTGGATGAGTCCTTAGCTTTCCGTAAAAGGCTTCCTAAATTTTGTTGCAGAATAGACAGCCCCCAGTATATGAGAATAAGCCCTTGGCTTTCAGCAGGATGCTTCCATATTTTGTTGCAGATAAGACAGCCCCCAGTATATGAGAATAAGCCCTTAGCTTTCAGCAGGATGCTTCCCATATTTGCTGCAGAATGAGCTTTAGTCCCCAGCATGTGAGACAACTGGATGAGCTTTATATCACCTTCTCTTGGTGTTGATGCTCCATCACGTGGTTCAAGCATTCTTTAGTAAAAGAAAAAATTAGATGCCATGGATCTACAAGTTGCCATATTGTAGAAATTCTTCGTTGCTAGAGAATTTGGGAAAGAGTTACTTCCCAAGCATGCTTTGGCTTCGTTCCACCACAGGCACAATTGCTTCCCATGTATTTTCTGCTACATATGATTGCAGCTATAGCTCCTTTGCAGAATCCTTCCAAAGACTTGCGATCATGACTCCTTTGTGGGTTTGATTGAGTGTAGCCCCCATTATGGGCTTTTGCCAAGAACTCACAACCATAATTCCTTTACAGGCTTTTAGCCAAGAATTGATGACCAAAACCCTTTTACTGGCTTTTGCTACTAAGATCCATATTCCTTGGATTTCTTCTTCATTTGCTTTGTGCATGGGCATATTTAGATGGAGCCTGCTATGTCTCTTACTTCATGGTTGGCTTGTAATAGCCAAGAGCAGAGGTTTCTAAATGTAGAATTTTCCTATGACGTACTAACATCTTCCTAGGTCAGCATGCCTCTTTATTCCTGTGGCAGGATGCCCTTGTGGCAGAATGCCTTCAATAAAAACCACGTAATAATTTTTTGCAGCAATAAGATAAGCAACTCTATTCATAGCAGAATGTGAGCAATTGTTTCTATTATTTCCCTCTTATACACAAGCTAAAAGAAGGAGCTTTGAGTTTGTCGTTGTTGCAAAGTTCTTCTAGGATGAGACGTGGGCATCGATGAGCTTTATGACTTGAAGAGTGTTGGTGGAGTTGCATAGTTTGTAGTACAGGTGATCTGATACATTATTTCTTAGAAATATCATAAAGATCATGATCATTAACGCCACTCTAGGCATAAATCCTCCGAGGTGCTTCAAAGAAAACTTCTCAACTCTTCAAGGTTGTTGAATCGGTTTGCTAGACCCAATAATGGACAAAGAGCAGTTTGTGCAACTTGTAGATTTGGGCTTCTTTATGGAGAGTACACAATAACTAAGTGGTTGGCTTCATTCCAAGGTCTGGATGGTTTGGACACTTCACCACCCTGTCACATGCCTTCACTATATTCCTTGGTTGAAAGCGGATGTTTCTATATCGCCGAATCGATTACTTCTCCCTCCTCTCTTCATTGATACTTATATATTTGCTGATGTAGTAGCAAAAGACTTTGTGTGCACCTCTCTTGCTTTGAGAACAAGTCTCAAATTTGTTGGATAAAATCTGGAGTCAAATTTCTTGCTGTAGCAGAATCAGCCATTACCCTTTTACACATCTTCACACTGCTGGTGTTCTCATGAATTCTTTATGGGACAATTATCACTTTTGTTGTAGAAGAAAATCATGATGGATTTGTGATTGCGCTTAGAAAGTTCAAGAATTCGATGCTGAATTTTGTAGTAGGATATTCTGCAAAAAGACTTGCTGGACTTTAATAAAAAATTCTGCTACAAAACATTCTGTTGTGAACATTTTGCTGAGATAGCTGCACTTTGCCTTCTGAAACTTTTTGCCATAAAATATTCTACAGATGAGCATTCTACATTTTTGAAATTCAGCAAATTTTGCTGTAAACAGCCTGTTGAAGGATCTGTACTTTCTGCTACGAAATTTCTACGGCAGGACATTCTACACTTCTGAAAAATTCTGCTAGAGGAAACATTCTGCACTTCTAAATTCAGCAGATTTTGCTGTGAACAGTCTGCCAAATGTACCGTCTGCTATGAAATTTTTACGGCAGGACATTCTGCACTTCTGAAAAAGTCTGCTGAAGGATACTTCTAAGAGGAAAAAAAAATTTATTCACCACAATGTAGCAGGGAAGAGGATTTCGTACCGTACCGGCCGGTACATGAATACCGGACCGATTTTTTTTTTTTTTTTTTTTTTGATTTTTTTTAGGGGCACTCTGGTAATTCTAACCTAACCCTAAAATCCTAATGTTGCCGCAGCTTCTTTCTTTCTTTTCTCTCTTTTTCTTCTCTATTTCTCTCTTGGTTTCATTTCTTTCTCTTCTCTGTTTCTCTCTGCGTCTCACTGCTCTGTCTCTCTGCGTTTCATCACTTCTCTCTTTGACTCTCACTCTCTGCCTCTGGTCTCTACTCTCTGGCCTCTGCGTCTCACTCTTCGGAACAGGTATGTTCTGTTTTTTTTTTTTTTTTTTTTTTTTTTTTTTTTCTTTGGTAGTTCTGCTTTTCTCTATGAATTTATGTTTAAAAAATAGTGGTAAAAATTGAATTTATGGTTATTGAGTTGTTAGTGATAAATCTATTGTTTAGTGTTTTAATGGGAAAAAATTATGGGAGTTAAATTTCTATTCAATATTAATATATCATAATATTAAGGTACCAAACTTTAAAGAATTTGTTGTATTTATTTAAACGAAACATGATGATTAAAAGGAAATATATATATATATATATATATATGAAGATTTAATACAAAATATAAATTACAAAAACCACTATTTATGCTGTTATTGAGTTGTTACTTGTTAGTGATAAATTTATGGTTAGTGATAAATCTATTGTTGCTATTTTCTGGGCTTATTGAGTTGTTGCTTCTGTGTTTGTCTGTTAATGTAATATATATATACATTTTGTGGTCTTTGGTGAACTGGATTAGTGATGTGAAAATTGGTTATATTTAATACCCATTTTGGTACCAAAGCATGTGAGAAAGTGATTATTGGTATATGGGTTGGATATATTTACATTTTCTAATGGTATATGGGTTGGATGTATTTAATGTGTAAAAATCTGTGATTTATAGGAGTATATTATTAGATTTTTTGCTCTTTTTTTTTTGGTTTTTAATGTGTAAAAATCTGTGATTTATAGGAGTATATATAATATAATAACTATAATTTCAATATTTACGTTAATTTTGTGTTTATTTGTTTGATATTTAATATATGAGGATGATTTTGTATACACTAATGGAGATGGGAATGAGTTTGATATTATTATTATTTGTTTGGTTAGCTAGAGATATTGGGATAGTATTAGTGAATTACAACTTAGTATTATTATTAATAAAAAGATAACTTAGAATTATTAACAAATGATTGATGGTATATATGCAGTGTGAATTATGACTGAAAATCAATCAAGTGTAGCGTCTGGCCCGGTTGTAAGATCCGAGGATCCAGCATGGGCTTATGGCCGTGCTGTGCCGGATGCGAGGAATAACACTCAATGTATTTTTTGTTCTAAAATGATAAGGGGGGGAGGAATTACTAGGCTCAAGCATCATTTAGCTGGGATTAAGGGTGATGTTGAAGCATGTAAAAAAGTATCTGAAGATGTAAAATGGCAAATGAAACAATTGCTTGAAGATTTAAAGAAAAGTAAAAAGAAAAAAAGAAGAATTAGTAAACAAATTGCAAATCCTTATGATTTAGAGGAGGAGGAGGAGGAGGATGATGATGATCATGATGAAGGTAATAATGATAATGAGAGAGGGGGTTCAAAGAGTCATTCATCAGTTAGTAACTATAACACCAAAGGGAAAGAAAAAGTTGGAGAAAGGTCCAACATTAAATCATTTTTTGCTCCAAGAACAATTCCTGGTTCTCAACCATCCATAAAGTCTTCTTTGGCTTCAAAGCAAATGGTTGAGAAGGCAAGAATGAATTTTGCAAGGTGGTGGTACCATGCTAATATCCCTTTCCATGCAGCCCGCTCGTGTATTATCAAGAAGCTATAATAATATAGTAGCTATTGGGCCTGGTTTTAAGGGACCTTCTTATCATGACTTGAGGGGTCCTTTATTACAAAAACATGTGGGTGAAATGAATGATTATCTCTTAGATGTGAAAAATGATTGGAAAGTTTATGGATGTTCAATAATGTCAGATGGGTGGACAAATCAAAGGAACACTCCATCATTATTTTTTAGTGTTTTGTCCAAGAGGTACTATGTTTCTTAAATCCCTTGATGTGTCAGGCCTAACAAGGGATGCAGATACATTATTTAAGTTGTTTGATAAAGTTGTTCAAGAAGTTGGGGTTGAGAACATTGTGCAGTTCGTTACAGATAATGATTCTGCTTACAAGTCTGCAGGAAAGAAGCTAATGCAGAAATATGGGTCATTCTATTGGTCTCCTTGTGCAGCCCATTGCATTGATTTAATGTTGGAGAATTTTTCAGATAGGAGATACTTTCCTATCATTCATGAAACCATTCAAAAGGCTAAAAAGATTACCAAATTCATATACAACCATGGCAAGGTTTTATCTTTGATGAGAAGTGACTTCACTAATGGTAGGGATTGGGTTCGTCCAGCCGTCACAAGGTTTGCAACTGAGTTTTTAAGTCTTCAATGCTTGAGTAAGTTTAAGAAAGAACTTAGGCAAATGTTTACTTGTGATCAATGGGTTGAATCTCGATATGCTAGAGATGTCATGGAAAGGAGGTGGCTGCACTTGTTTGGAAGATAAAGAGTTTTGGTCACAATGTCAACAAATAGTGAAGATTAGTGAGCCTTTGGTTAGAGTACTTCGTCTTGTAGATGGGGATGAAAAACCATCAATGGGATACTTGTACGAGGCAATGGATAAAGCAAAGGAGAATATAAAAGCAAGGTTGAAGAATAAAATTTCTGCATATATACCATTTACTAGTGTCATTGATGCTAGGTGGGATAAACAACTCCATAGTTCATTACATGCAGCAGGTTGTTATCTTAATCCTGGAATTTTCTTTAGGCCTTCGTTTAAGAAGCAAAAAGAAATTACAAAAGGCCTACTTAGTACCATTACAAGGTTGGTTCCTGATCCTGATGAGCAAGATACTCTTAGTTCTCAAATTGAAGCATACAAAAAGGCTTTAGGTGACTTTGGAATGCCTATGGCAATCCGTCAACGTGAAAAACTAAATCCAGGTATACTATATATATATATATATTTCATTTGAAAGTTTGGAATTTGCTTTGTACTAAATTAATACTTTCTTTTATTTTTGGAAGTTGCTTGGTGGGAGCAATTTGGAAATGACACTCCAGAATTACAAAAGTTTGCAATTCGAGTGCTAAGTCAGTGTTGTAGTGCAACTGGTTGTGAAAGAGCTTGGAGCACATTTGAGTTTATCCATTCCAAGAGGAGAATAGACTTGAGCATAAATGTTTGAATGACTTAGTATTTGTTCGTTATAATTTATTGTTACGAGAAAGGTATGTTTTTAAATATATTTAAATTTTATTTTGAATGATTAGAAAATGTCATTAATGTATGATATTGATTTTGGTAGGAACATTAGAAGGACAAAGGATTACTTGGATCCAATAAGCCTTGATAATATTGATTTGATGGATGATTGGGTAGTTGAAGATTCTGAATTTTTGTTACTAACTGAGGAAGATGTGAATTGGGCTAGCATTGAAGAGCCATTAGCAACAATGAATTTGGAAGATAATGATAATGATGATGATGATGTTGTTGTTCTTGATGAGGATGATGGTGATGATGATGTTGTGTTGACAAATGCTAATACTCATGTATATTATGGTCCTGATGTAGATCCTTTTGATGGATGGGAGTAGATGATTTTATGTAATTTGTATTAAATTTGTGTTAACTTAATTATTTGTATTATTTATTTTCTTTGTAAGCAATGATCAATTAAGTTTTTTGTTTTTTATATTGTGTTTTTTTTTTCTTTGTAAGTTTGTATGCAATGAACAATTGAAGTAATGTTTTATTGTAAACATGATTTTTGAGGTAATTTTTTATGGTAAATAGAGATTTTGTGTATGTGTGTGTGTGTGTGTGTGTGTATATATATATATATATTAAATATATAAAATAGCGGTAAACCCGAAACGGTACACCGGTATTGACCGGTATCTGAAATATACCGTACCGGTGGCCAAACCGGTACAGCCTCCGGTACGGTATTGACTTCCTTGCAATGTAGTAATGATGAAGGTTTTCCTTTGGCTTCTATAGCTTCATTTTTTTTTTTTAGCTTTTGGCTCTTGAGGAGAAGTAGAGCTAGAATTATTAGCAAAAAAAAAAAAATGATTGAAACCTTTTGAGGGAATGAAGGGATTTTTCTCTTCTAAATGCTAGACTCGAAGGTGGAGATGGAGGGAGTTTAGAAAACTTCTAGTGTTTCTTTAAAAGGAATGAGAGCAAAAAGGTGATAAGTGGCCTTTTAGAAGAGTTGCATGTTTGAATAAGTGGACTGCCACATGTCTTACATGCATGACAATGAGAACAAGTGGCATTGAAATGATAAGACTAAGTGTTTGTAGTGATATTTTGCTACCACATTTTGAGGCAACACCATTGAACATCCTGCTGCAATATTTCACCATAGCATTTTGCTCATGATACTGCTCTGTTTTAGCGTTGTTGTGTTCTGCTATAGATTTTTGCTACAGTACCGTCCTGCCGTAATGTTGCTACAATATTCTACCATAGAATTTTGCTACAATACTATCTTGCCGTAACATTGCTGCAATACTCTGCCATAGAATTCTGCTCTAGCACTGTCCTACTGTAACGTAGCTGCAATATTCTGTCATAGAATTCTACTACAGTACTATCCTGCTGTAATGTTGTTGCAATATTCTGCCGTAGAATTTCGCAACACCATTTTGTTGTAATGTTGTCGTGATACTCCACCATAGGATTCCACTATGGTACTGCTGTGATATTTTGGAAACTTTCCTGAGAGTATAGCTTGGAAGATTTAAGAACATCTGCATGTCTTGCTTTGGTAAGGACTTGGAAACATGTTTGCGAGGGAGAAATATATCATTCTCCCTATCTTGATCCCAACTCCCCAGTGAAGTCACCAATTTAAATGTGTGGGCCTTTTTTGCAAATGTTGGGCTGGGCCGCCTGCCGCTACACTAGGCCCAAAGATTTCTAGATCAAAGAGTTGGGGCCGGTCCAAGAGCAACCCTCCTTAGTTCGGCTTGGGCGCAAACAATGAGTCCAAGTCCTAGGGAAGAAGCTGCAAAGTGGGCATATCCTCTGTTTCATCCGCGGAAAGAACATTTCTCTAGTTTCTACCGCAGGTCTTACTTTCCTGCTATGCATTAAAGCTCCTGCTGTAAGGCCTTCTGTTGTGCAACAAAGCTATATGCTGTAAAATTAAGCTTTCTATTGTGCTAATAAAGTTGTCTACTGTGCAGCTAAGCTTTCTGCTATGATAATAAAGCTGTCTGCCGTGCAACTAAGCTTTTTGCTACGTTAGTAAAGCTGTTTGCTGTGAATGACTACTCTTTATTTTTTGCAGAAATACTTTTCTACTTTCTACACATAAAAAAATCTAAAACCCAAAGAAAAAACCAATCTAGCAAGTGTTAGCTTACATAGGTTAGCATATTCTCAAATATATATACATACACATATTCATAAATATACTTATACAGATGCACAGAACGTGAGAAACAAAATATATGTATATATATACTTGTGGCATGATAATGGGTCCAGAGTTAAACACGTAACAACAAAAATAAAGAAGAAAGCTTCGGTAGAAAAGGTTTAGTTGGAATAGTAGCTAACATGGTAAATATAATAAAAAGGTGCTGCTGCAAAATAACAAGTATAACAAGTAAAAATACCATAGCAAGATAACTGATGTAGCAGATATGATAAAAAACGTGCTTCAGTAGGATAACTAAATACAGCAGATATAAATTATAAAGAGAGAAATATAATATATTTGCAATAGAAATCAATCATTGAATCTTCTCATAAAATAAGTAAACCAAGAAAGAACCCAAACCCCAAATTGAACAACCATGTCATAGGCTTCTGCCATAAGCTTTTGCCATCAAAGTTGTGCATTTTGAAGAATAGGCCTAAATGGCTACTAGCTATCACATTTTTTGGAGACTTCAAAGAGTGGGTTTGCTAAAAGGGAGGGAAAAGATGGTCTATTGATGCATACCCCTATTTCTGCCATGTTTTCTCTCTTATTTTTACCACTTCCTTTCTTTCTCTCCATTCTATTTTTTTTTTTTTTAACTCTTAGTTTCCTTACTACTCTCTTGCCATAAATTGTTTTTCTCATTTGGATCTTTTCCTTTAGGTGCTTCCTCTCTTGGGTCCCCTTCCCATTGGGTCTCTCGTCCCCCTTCTTTCATCCATTGCTACCTCTATTTATAGTAAGCTAATTCAATGAGATTTATCTCTTTTACCCTTAGGGCTTCACCAACTGTTTTTGGTTCCTTGTGGGCATCCATTCAAGACCACCCACTAACCCATTGGTTGCCCCGACCATTGTGCTTGCTGCACCATTCCTCATTTCACGTCTTTTTTGTTTGTTCTTGCTATATACCTCTAGTCTAGGTTCAAACGGATAGGGATTGGGCCACCTCACTACCTAACTCTATGGCATGCATCAGATGGTTCCAACCATCCACTACTTCTTTTGGGTAAGATATCATCCTAGCAAGACATTTTTCCATAAGAAGTTATGGCAAGAAACCAAATATAGACCCCTTTTTCCCCCCACCACCAAATCACACCCTTTGAATCTCCTTGACCGTGGGCCCACCTCCCTTGTATTGGTTGGGTACAGGTTGGTGGTCCCCGGCCCTTCTGTACTTGCTATATCGTCTTCTGTTTTTGTCTCCCATGTCGTTCCTGCTATAGCAGATTAGTTCTGTTTCGTCCTGCTGTGTGTTTTTTGTCTTATTTCTTCACGCTTCCTGCTGCATTTGTCATTTTCTTTGGTTTAACTTTTCTTTCCTTCATATGATTCCTGCTGCTGACACTTCCTACTGTTTCTTATTTCTTTTCATCGGGCTTCTTCATATTAGCTTTCATGCCTGTCTCTTTTATACAAAAGGATTTGGGCCTTTGTAGGCCAAATAATGATGAATGGATCAAAAAGGTCTTGGGCCCTATTAATCTTCATCTGCTGAAGCCATTCCGCTGAAGAACTATATTCTGCGGCAGATCTGTATTCTGCGGTAGATTCGTATGCAACAGATTTGTATTCTCCGGCAGATTTGTATTGCTGCAGCTCACTTTCCCATGCATTTCTTCCTTTGGACCGCTTTTGCTCTTTGGTCTTCTTGGTGGGCCTTTGGGCCTTGATTAGGCTTTCTTCCTCTTAGGCTTTTGGGTATGGATTTACAAAAATGGGCATCAACAATTATTTTCTTGAAGTGCCACTAATCCCATTCATTTCTACATCATTTGAAAGTTTTTTTTAGTAAAATTTGTTATAACTTTAGAATTTTTTTCAAAAAAATTAAGCATATTACAAAATAAAAGGAATAGATTTTTGGTATAAAAAAATTATGATATTGAATGCTAGTTAAATATTATTTAAGTGATAACAAAAAAAACTCCATTTAAATATATCGCCTAAGGCCTCCAAATTTGTTGTGCCGCCCCTAGATCCAGACATAGCTATCTTCTATAAGATTAGCGAATGATGTGCCTCTTGGAATAACCAAATCCATCCCTAGAAACAAAAACAAAAAACAAAAACACATAATGCTAATGAATAAACATAGCAAGCTCTCTTCCATATGCATTTAGTTGGCAGTGAACACCAATTACTTATTACAACTTATTCCATCACATGACATTATTAATAAGCATGTATGTCAAGACTGCCTTTAGCCGATAAAACTAGTGCAGCAACAAATGCAAAAATAAAAGGCAAAAAGCTCTTGCTTGAGACCCATAGAAAGAATTTGCCAAGTTACTGCCACCAAAAATATACACAATGCTTAAGTGAGTAATAATAATATATAAAAAAAAAAAAAACACACAATCATTGCAACTTGTGTGAATAATACTTATAACCAAGAATAAAATAGACCACATTTGTAGAACACACTTAGACAATTGTGTGAGTACTTAGAGAATCTGATAATGCTGAGATATAGAATTGCTCAATAACAATAAACAAATAGTTGCACACTTGGAATCAATTGTATGATGTATGCTAAGAAACGGGAATGATGTATGAATCACAACTATATTAGTTCATTTAAACCATTTTATAAAAGTTCAATGAAAAAATTCGACCTATGAAAACGTTCACAGGAGGAGAAAAGTAACAAATGCAGCAAATTTCATCCACTGGCTGTAATTATCATGAATGCATATTAATGGGACCCAATTGTCAGTCTACATCATACTGTAATGGAGTGTGCTCACTGGGCTAAAAGAAAAAGAAAAAAAAAAAAAAAACCTATGTTCGTCATTTTTGCCTCAAGGCCTAACCTGTTCACTATAAAAGGGGGATTTTTTATTATGACAAGTAAATGAGAGTTTAGATTTCAGCACCAAACCAAACCCAGCTACAGGGGTATGGAACTAGTTGCCCATAAATTTCATAAACCAATCCAATACAATAATAAAAAGTTTAATCCACCCAAAGTGCATTTTTAATTATTCATCTAATATATAAAAAATACCCAATTAATAAAAGGAGCATTCAAATAAATCCCAGAAACTTAAACAAAAAAAGAGGAAGAAAAAGAACCGAGAAACCCAAGACCTAAACTTAGACAGTAGCTATAGCAAATCATGCAAAACCACTAAATCATCAACTTGTAGAATAAACCAACAAATTCAAACATGATGCAAAACCAATTAAATCAAATTTTGGGTACCGATTTCCGTGATTGAGCCGATGTTATCAATTCTCCGTTCATCCTCAGGTGGTTAAGCCAAACTCCAACTAAAAATGCTCCATTTTGTCAATTTGTTGTTGGATATTTTTATCTATTGTTTTATTTTTTGACAATCTCATTTTCAAATCTAGCCAAATGTTCATGTTAGTAATATGCTCTCTAGTTGTTTTCTGGTTTCTAATTTTAGGATTAATATTTTTCCAATCTCAAGTTCCTTCATTACATAGTTGACTAGTACATTTAGACTCAAACAAGTTGCAACAAAAACAAAATACTTGGTCCGTATCTTTTGAGTACACTAGCCATTTTCTATCATGCTTCTTCTCATTTGATAATATTCAAGTGTAATGAATAGTAGAAAAATGTCTAGTGTTATCACTTCTAGGAAAAATTATATCATTGTCTCTAATTGGACCTCTTTTTACTAATAAATCTCTTAATTTTGGTTAATTATTTTCCAATTACTTGGATCATAAATATTTGAAGGAATATAATTCAACATGTCATTATTATTTTCATTTTCCTCTAGTTGAACATCATTATGGTGAACTTGTTCATCTATGACATTTTCATCATTATTTTCATTTTCTTCTAAATTATTTTGAAGGTCATTATTAAGATTTGTTGTATTGCAAAATTGAACATCATTGTTATCTTTCAATTGTATCACTTCATTATCTTCTTTTTGGTGAATTTCTTGCTCATTTGTGATATTTTGATTTAAATTTTGTGTTATATTTTGTTTATTACTAATAACAAATTTATCCATTGATCATTTTTTAGACTCAATTAATTTTTCTACTTTTTTTAAGTTTTTCATATCCATATGCATTATTTCTAGTAGACATTTCTAATCAAACAATTTATTTATAAAAACTAAAATAAAAAATAAATTTCAAGTGTAGAGCAAATGAGAAATAGAACCTGATTTATATGAAAAGTATTTTTGTAGTTTCACTTAACAATAACAAGTTTTTAGCAATCTCAACCTGCATAAATAAAGACTTATTCAAGATATTACCACTAACTAAAATATATATATAAAAACACAAGATTAAAAAATTTAAAAAAAAATTAAGCACAGCAAGTCAGCCATAACACAAGGCTTATAAATAAGAACCATCCACAAAAGAAAAACACACACACACACACACACACAAAACAAATCCTATCTATCCCAAAAAAAAAAACGCAAGCTTTATAAAATAAAATAAAAAATTTGAAGGCCCAAACACATGTGAAGTTAATGTCCAGTCCAAGCAGCCATAAACTAATAAACAAAACTAGGGCCCAATCTTATTATCTTAACAAATAAAACGAAGAGAAAGCCAAGTGCCCAAATATTTATACCTGAACCTGATACGATGAGCAGTTGAGAGAGGTGAAGAAACAGAGAAAGCTTGCTTGAGCAGTTGAGAGAGGCGGTCCAGGCGAAGGAACTGAGGAAACTTGCTTGAGCTGTTGAGCAGATGAGAACAGTGGAGAGAATCAGAGACAGGGAGAGGCGGAGAGCAGAGAGAAAGGTAAAAATTTTAGAGATTTGAATTGTTTTATTTGTTTTGTAGTTAATCTCTTAGACCGGATTTGTAGTTTATCTGGTTGACTTTTGGTTTGTCTAGAGGATAATAATGTTATTTTTGGATAATGATTTTGTTTAGAACCCATGTTTTATCGAATCTACCAAAATTTTTGTTTTTTTAGTTAAAAGGATGTGCCAGATATTTGTAATTCATTTGAAACTTTTTTTTCCCCCTACTACCTCTTCTTTTCAAAAAATTTGGGGCCCCCTTCCACTTGGGAGCCTTAGGTAATTGCCTAATTGGCCTAGTAGAAGGGCCGGTCTTGACTGAGAGCTGATTCCTGATTCCCCTTTATTTTCTGATGAGAAGAGAGAGAGGGTTTTCTAATGAGAAGCCAGAGAGAGAGTGAAGAAGAAAGAGAAAGGGAAGAAAGTGAAAAAAAAAGTCATGTTTTATTCAACCGGGTATTATTTTAAGAGAGAATATTGTTTAGAAATGTTACAGTAATTGCTACAGTGCTCTCCAGGTCAAGAGAGCTACTATAGCAAATCTAAAAAAAAATTGGAGATGGAGAGGTTGTTGGAGGGCTTTTTTTGTGTGTTTACTCTCCATAATTGGCTTTAGAGAGCCTATTGGAAATGCTTTAAGGGGCTACCCCTATTTGGGATCTTCATTTTTTTTTTTTGGTTAAAAAATGTCCATATACCCCTATGTTCAAGTAAAGACAAAATTAAAGAACAATTCGGTAAAAATATAACTCTAACTTCCACTAAAATATTGCCTAAAAATAGGGACATTCTTCTGTTGATTTTTAAATTGCTTTATCCACTTATAAAGTAGATTCTCAAAATAAAAATTATATATATAATAAAAACGCAAGTTTTTTTTTTTTGCTACAAAATAAAAATGTAATATTTTTTTATTTTTTTTAATCTAGCCTCATGACACTCCTAGTTGTATTAGTAGTTCTAAATGCGTAAAATTAATAATAAAACATGCAAACCTCAAATTGGAATTAATGAAAAATTATGACACTATAGATAAAAAACATCATCGCATGCATGTAGCGCGTGTGATAAGGCTAATAATGTTTAAAGTATTAACAATTACACTACTCCAAAAAGAAAAAAGAAAAAAAGAGTTTGCTAGAAATGTTAAAAAATGATACAACAATAAATATGATTGGAGCCACACCACTTCTGTAAGGATGCAATTTGAGTCTCGGCCCAACAAGAAGGAGGACATAGGCCCAAAGAACCCAATACAATAAATTTATACAGTGTGGCCTAGAAATCTTGATTCTAATGAGCTTAAACAGTAATGGCAGTGGCCCAAGATCACAAAACAATATAAATGAACAAATTTATAAGATGAAGTTTTTCCTCGAACTCAAGCCGAGAACCAAGTGTTTATATTTCTTCTTACTTAAAGATTCCTTACAAATATTCTCCCCCCTCCCCCCATTTTCTAGGACCTTCTTCTCTCTTATGGTTCCTCCTCTCTCTCGTTCTTACTCTCCACGTGTAGATTTAGACTGCTTTCTTTGATACTTGTCCCATCCGCCTCTTTTGGAAGTCCCTAGGTGATAGTTGTAAGGCTCAAAATCACTGTTCAGTATCATTTCCTCATAAATGCGGTCAGAGACTTAGGTACAAAGCAGTCAATGCGGTAGTAACAGCTTTCTCTAAGATCTTTTTTCAACCCCTCTTGCTCTCTGTGCCCCTTTTAAACATATTTTCATCTCCAAAACCTTCTAAAATATCATTCTAGTTAATATGATGTACTACTTGATCCTTGCTACACTCAGTCGAGGAGGCAATCTTTCTCAATTATTTACATTCAATTCATTCGCCACATTTGCTTTTGGGGCTGTAAGTTTGATATCGTTATTACCATTAACCTATCCTTAAACAAGCAAACGTCATCTGCTCAAGCCCATGGCTCAAACTCACCTTCCTCTTTTTTGTTTTACCAATATTAAAGAGAAGAAGAAAAGTTCAAAGAAAAATACTAGTATCACAAAAATTGTGAAACTTTTAATGGTACTAACATTTCTTAAGTTCAATTAAGGATTAAGGAATTAGTAAACAAGGTAAAATTATTTTATTTAATTCATATTTATTCTTTAATTATATTAATTATAATATTAATTTTTATTTTTAATATATGTTGCAATATTAAGGCACCAATAGATAGAAAGTTGCAAGTGAGACACATCAATTTATTTTTATTTAACTTGTGTATGGAATATGAAGTTTTACCAACCTGAAAAATATGGACAAAAGAACAGTTTTGTATTATATATATATATATATATATATATATATATATATATATATATATATATATATTACATTATAATTTTTTAAGAGAAGATACTAAACACTTATATTATGAAAAAACGGTTATATCAACCTGAAGTACAGTATAAATTTGTTGTGGAATATTCTTCATCCACAAAACACAATCCAAGTTATTTATCGCATACCTAGTTAGACTATGAGCAATTTTATTACCTTCTCTCTTAGTGTGAGAATAACATAATTGAGTAAAGAGCCTAAAATAGAACTTCACATCTTTAATCAATGAATCATAGGGAGCTAGTGAGCCACGTAGTTCCTTCGAGTCCAAATTGACCAAGCTATCATCGTTAACAACTCTAAATTTTCCTTCTTCTACATAACCCATGATACAAGATCTTTAAAATCCAAAAAGTGAGTGGAATTGCAAAAATCCCATTATTTAATATTGGTTTACACAGCATCCAATGCTAGGCAAGACCATAGAGCATGTAGTGGTGTTTCCGAGCATAAGGGTATGTTTAATTGGGTGCATTTTAGGGAGGATGAAAAAAAAAAATTAGTGAGTGTTTGGTTGAAGGGAAGAGACAAAAAAAAAAAACTGGTGAAGTCCAGGTGTCTTCTCTCCGTACGTACCAAAATTGTTTTCTCTCCAAATTTGGGAGAAAACTGGAGATAACAAAAATGGACAAAAGAACCCTTGTGCAGCTGTGCTATTGCTGAACGTTAACTGGTTTTGCTTTTTCTTTTTTCTTTTTTCTTTGATAAGCAAACTAAGTTTTTGTCTTTGGTGTTTTTTTGTTGTTGTCATTTTTCTCTTCAACTGCTACTTATTTTTTATATATTTAATTTCCTACTTTGGTTTTTGTTTTTGTTTTTGTTTTTTTTTTATACTTCATTCGGTTGTTCTTTTTTTCATATGTTTTTTTTTTGTTGTTGTTGGGTTCATCCCTTCCTTTTTTTTTATATTATTTAATTTGTTACTTAAAAAAAAAAATCTACTAAGGACATAAAAGTAAATCTATACAAACTACGTTTTCTATCCCTCTACTTTTTAATTTTTAAACCAAACACGAGAGGATATCCTCCTGTTTTTCTATCTTCCCATATTTTCACTCCTCGAACCAAACGGATCTTAAGTGACAATGATCATAGTTTGAATTATCAATAATAGTTCTGCGCACAAGGTTGGCTTTCATGGGCATTAGGTTTTAGCAAGCTCTTCATATTAGATTCTTAACCTTCTTTTGAGATTGTAAAGGCCAAACACCCTTTCACAAATTTTTATCTTGATTTGGCAGTGTACTTATGTTATGATTTTAATATTATTTTATAAGATACTAGTAACAAAATTGACTATTTAAAGTCATTCAAGTAAAAAAACTTTTTGTATAGGCATAGTACAGTAAATTTTAATTTGTATTGTATTCTAATTACAACAAAAAAAAAAAAAGTGTTTTTAAATTATTTTTTCATACGAAAGACAAAAGTTTAAATATTATTGTACGCATGTATGTATAATTATATAAAAGTCTATTGCCATAAAAAATTTGAAGATTTAAACTCTGAATATCTCTTTATTGAAAATACTAAGAAGTACGGGTTTAATTACAAAACTCTTAATGATACAGGAAGATTTGATTCTATATCGTCTACTACATAACAATAAAAGACTCCACATATATAAAATAAAATAAAGGTAGCAACCTACCTCTTTTCATGCATGAAATTTTCACTTTTGTAACTGCTAAATAAATCTTTACCTAATCTAATAGATACAACAAATCCTAATTAATAAAAGAGCAATCTATAACTTTTATACAAATCATCATTCATAATATCCTTTCTAAATATAAGAATTCTGGATTCCATTTCTCACTGTCTCTATCCTTATTAACACCCTCTCTTAAATTAAAGTATTCAATTGAGTGTTACATGCTCTGGCCAGGTTGAGAAAAATTCATTCCCCAAGTTTGAAAAGAATGTTCAGAACTCATCAGTTCCATATGCGCTCCTACTTTAAGGTATGAATTTTTTCATAAAAATTTTTTGTCTACACTGTACCATGATGAGTTGTATCATATTAGGTTGCTTTCTTTTTTCTCATTCTATGAGTACCTTGGCATAAATTGAAGATCTCTTTTGCATCACTTTTTTCCTTTTTCATTTTTGTTATAAAGATTTGACATTCCTCTCTCAGCTAGCTTAATGGAAACAAAAGCATCCTGGAAAAGCATACCCTGAAAAACATTCATATGTTCATATTTTGAAGTCATTGCTTCTTCAAGTGCTATCTGTAATTATTTTCTTACAAATGAAGGAGGGAAAATTGAACTCAAGTTCTCCTTAATGAGAAAATTAGACCATGCACCAACTGGGTTGGTGGTCTAGTGGTAAGACACTTGGGCCAAATGACTTAGATCGTGGGTTTGAGTTTCCCCCTACGCACTAGCAACACGTTAGTGCTCCTTGCACCTTGTATTGCGTACACACTGATCGCCACTCTAACAATTTTTTTCTTTACAAAAAAGAAAAAGAAAAAGATCATGCCTCTTAGACCAAGTACTAAAACTATTTTAAACTAAATTGAGGCACTTGGTCTAATACAAAATTTGTTAACTCTTTCCAAACCTATATTCACCAATATGATGTATGGCATAGCAATCTTATACAATGAGTGGATTACTGTATGTGGTTTTTGGCCAGGAAAAACAAAAATGAATAGTTGCTTTTACTTTCAGATTAGGATCAACCGCTCAAATGGTAATACACTAATAAAATTCAGGGAAGCCCTTCTTCTTCAGAGTCATAATCCTACATTTGCCCCTTCTTTATAACCATAGATAATTTCCTACAATGAAGAAGTACATGATATACACCAATAAGAAAAGATAATCAAATCCCGGAGATATTGAGATTTCTAGATTTTCTAAGTTGGACCAAAAAGGGAAACATTTTCCTCTATATGAAAGTTAAAAAATATACTTATGACAAGGGTAACTATTATGAATCGTTTCTCTTAATTTTTTTATCTATGTTAATTGTTAATATATAAAATCTTTTATTAGAAGAACTGGGCGAAAATAAAAATAAATGTAATTCTCTCTCTAATTAAGTATGCAATACTTTTTTTTTTTATTATACAAGATAAAATTTCTATTATAGCCTAATCTAAATGTATGTGTGTGTGAAGATTCTTCCTGAAGACTTGAACCCCGACCCTTGCCCTCTCACACCCCACAAGCACTTATACTTATGGAATGACCATCACACTAAGAGTGTGCGGTTGTAGTATGCAATACTTTAAGAATAATACTTCTTGCTTTTAGATAATAGTAAATTTCAGTGATTAAATACATGGTAAGACTTACAATTTACGTGAAAGGAGGAAACATTAGTTTCAGAGTATTAAATCTCTCTCTCTCTCTCTCTCTCTCTCTCATGGTATGGCCATTTGCCTTTTGTGTAGAATGGACTCCTAAGCATTTGCATTGGTGGAGGCATATAGTTAAAATGCTAAATTTAGCAACTAGATATAACAAAATTGGCACAAAAAGTTAGTGCATTGGTGGAGCTATAGCCATATCATTTGGCTAGTTGTGCTACAGTGCACAGTCAAAGATGACTATGCACTGAAGTGTTGAAGGTAAAATAAATAAAAAAATTATTAAAAATATATTATATTATTGTGTTAGTGGTGGTGGTTGTTGTTGTTTATTGTAGTAAATATATTATTTTATTGTATTGTTTATATTATTTTATTGTGTTAAACGCTAAAATAAAACTACTAATATTGGGTGTTTTGTAAAGTAAGATGGTAAAATAGATAAAATAACTTTTTGGAGTGTTAAATTGCTAAATTTTTGCCCCCATTAACGTGGATGCTCATGTTGGTCACAATAGAATAGCCATACTTTTAAATTTTCTTCTAGGTACAACTATTTTAAACAATCCTACAAGCATGGGATGAAAGGCACATATCGTAGACTGCAAGTTTGGGCTAACTAAATCTGACCCATTGGACCATATCAATGCACTAGTTCAAATGGGCTAAATCAATGGGCCTAACAACGTGCAGGCCCTTTACACCCAAAACTGAAAAAACAGAAGAGGCAGTTAATCTTACCCACCCTGGCCTCCTTCTAGTTGTAGACACAGTCAACATTAGAGCATAAATACAGTTACACCTAACCGAATTAACTTCCCCCTGAAGTTAATCCATCTCAAATCCATAACAAGAACAAAGTCACCACTCAACTCACCACCTAAGAAATCATTTTTACTGCTCAACTTACCTTCCAGACTCTTGTACCACCATTCTAGACACTTACAACAACAAAACAAATCAAAACTTAATCTAAATTGGATAACCTATAATCTCATTATAAAAAATAAAAAAACACAAACCATTACAAATTTTACAATTTTACGTAAAATTTATAATTTAAGGTGAATAAATATGATTGGTGGTTTCAATCAACAAATAAATAAACGAATTTAATTTTTTTTTTAAATCATGTTAACAATGCTCTTAGAGCAATTGTTAATAAACCATTTATGAAAAGTTTCTATACCATTTTTATAAAAAATTGAGAAAAGCGGTTGGTTTTTTTTTTTTATAAATTTTTTTAAAAATTAGTTCATTAATAAATACCCTTTAAACCATAGTTAAGTTTTTCCTTACTTTTTTGGTAATTAAAATTTGCAATATTTTTAATATTAATTTTTTTTTACTAGATTAATAGATTATGACATTAAAAAATGAATTTAGAACACAATTAAGGAGATGTTTGGTATGATATTTTGAGCAATAATTTTTAATATTTAAATAATATTACATATTTTTTTACATATTTTTTTATTTTACATATATTTTTAATAAATATAAATAATATCACTAAAACAATATTATCAAAAGGCCTGTACCGTGTTTAAATTAATAGTTGTGAATTTTAAGGAATCCAAATGGCCAAAATTCCAGAAAGTCGGCCAAAAAAATTGAAATAGTTTCACCAATAAATAATTACACATCACTATCTCTAAGTACACCAAAACCAAGAAAATGCCATCCCCTAATTAATGAACGAGATCAAAAACTTTCTAATTAAAATTAAATTTTAAACAAAAAATAAAATAAAAATAAAGTGCGACCATTTCAAAGCGTAGAGCGAGGTTGTCGCAAACAAAGCCCAAAAAAACCTGATTAACAATCTGATTTTATCTATCTATCCGTGGGGGAAGAGAGAGAGAGAGAGAGAGGAGAGAGAAAGAGAGAGGAGAGAGAGAGAGCGTGGACGATGGCGATGGTAGAGCACAATGTTGTCGTCGTTGTGATTGTTGTTGTAGTTGTTGTAGTTATGCTTCTTCTCATCCTTCTCCTTATCCTTCTCTTCTTCAAGCCATGGCGTTTTTTTCTCTCTTCCTCTTCTACTCGCTCTCGCACCATCAAGGTATTGTGGAATTTTTATTTTTTTTTTGTTACCTCAAAAAAGGTTTAGAGTTTTTTGATCTTTGTGCAATGCTCTGTTTGGTTGCTGAGAAGATAATAAGATTCGGGGAAAAAAATAACTTTTTTTTTTTTGAGAATTTTTGGTGGATGGCTCACATTCGTTGGATTTTTTGCTTTTTTGTTTTTTTTAGGGTTTTAGTTTTTGTTTCGTGATGCGTTGATGTGTTTTTGTTGGAGTGATCAGTGTGTGAGCAATGTTTTTTTTTTTTTTTTTTAGGGTTTTGTGTTGAATTGTTAGGTTTTTGATGTTGTTTTGAGCTATGAAATTGTTGGATCGTGGTAATTTAGTAATTTGGGTGTGTTGGAAATATTGAGTTTAGATTGGTGTTTGAGCCAACTCATGGCAATTGGACTGTTACATTAGTTTGATCACTTAGTTTGCTTAGTGGAGCTAGGGAACTCTTTAACTTTCCAAAAGTGCAAACTTTGGTGATTCACTTTTGGATGAAATGAAAAAAGGTCGAGGAAGACTAGAAATCACATTAGTAGAAATAATAAATTGGGACGCATCAATTAGGGAAGTAAAAGATAGTATGAATTTAGATAGAATAGAATGGAGGAAAAGAATACATGTGGGCGATCCTAACTAATCTGTTGAGGAATCATAGCCAACTTGAAAATTTTGGGATTAATTTATGATTTTTTTTTTGGGGGGGGGTGGGGGCGGGGTGAATTTTGTATGCAAGTTTTGGTTATGTGAATGGGTATTCTTTAATACATATATTTTTTGGTTGGGAAAGGATGATTTCAGCTTATATCATTTTGTTGTTATTTTTGAGATTTATATCATACACCTATCAATGTTATAAATACAATTAAGGGGTTTTGAGTTGTCCTCTTAGCTGAGTACTAAGTGAATTTTATATGGTAGGATTGGAAAGTTCGCATTGATTTCGAAGGCAAGTAACTTAGTCTTAAATTTTGATATCATTGCATAAAAGTGAAATTATGGAATTGTGTGCAACTCTTAATAAATTTCCTTGTATTTCCAGTGGTGGTTATATGTTTATAAACCTGCTTATTTTAGAATGCATTCCTTCTGGGCATATGACTTATAATTCATAAAGGAGAGAAAAAAAAACATTAACTTCTCATGTTGTTCACTTCTTGTGATTATGTCTTTGGTAGGTTGATGATCTAGATAGGCGCCTTGTTTCAGAAGATGAGGATCTTATCCGAAACCAAAGCAATGAATTGCGAAGGGATTATGATCCGGAGGGAGCAAGTCTTCAAAATGAAGGGCATTTCCGTTCACCTCGGTCTCATGGACTCATTTATAAACAAAGGCTTCCCACTTTGCTTCACCATACAACTCCAGGTATTCAATGTTTCCTTCTCTGTATCACTTTTTAACAATATTAAATTTGTAGTTATGCTTCAGTTGCTCTTCCACTTCTAAGTCCTCAGCAAAAGCGAAATTGTATTCTTTACTCTTTCCAGGTGATAGCTTGGTTGTAGATGTAATCTCTGATCCTCCGGAAGATTTATTGTTTGGTCAGACACTTAGGCGCCCTTTGTCAACAGACCAAATATCAGAAATCCAAAAACATGGTAGACAGAGTTTAGAAGATGAAAAATTTCAAGAGTTTGTGTTCAAGGATATTCTAAATCAAAGTAATTTTTTTTTTGAATCTCTTTCACTTGTATGAAAAGTTCAATTTCTATATCTCTTATAATTGGCAAGTATGAAAAACATGTCATCATATCTTTCTGTTAGAAGTGCAGGAAGCTGCCTCACCCTGGAGGTTATCTCTGGTCCATCTTGTGGGCTTCGTTGTTCTGTACAGTCAACAAATACATCTAGGCTTCCACTGACCCTTGGAAGGGTTTCTCCAAGTGATTTATTATTGAAGGATTCAGAGGTGTCAGGGAAGCATGCAATGATAAACTGGAATTCGAATGTAAACCTACATGATAACTTTTACCACTTTGTTTCCACTTTGCTTCTATGATGTATATTTATGCTAATCATCGTATAATTACATTATTGGTTTCAGAAAATGAAGTGGGAACTTATAGACATGGGTAGCCTAAATGGAACACTCTTAAATTCACAGTCAATCAACCATCCTGATTCTGGTAGTCGACATTGGGGTGACCCAATAGAGCTTGCAAGTGGAAATGTAATAACTCTTGGCACAACCTCCAAATTATATGTAAGTTAATGTCATCCTGTTTCAAGTTAGAACTGTAGTTTTCATTTCTGATTCTATGGAACAGTGATTGATTTCTAGATAAATATAATTATGTTTACAATGAGTACTGGACTATACATGAAAGGAGAGAATGGATATGCTGTTTTGGCTTATTGAATATTGTCTAGGGGCAAAAAGTTCTTGCATATAGGAAAGATACTTTGATAAGGTTTTTTTTATTTTTATTTTTAACTAATTGAATTGAATTTTTTTTTTATTTACATGGTCTCTCATTATAGAATTTTGTGTGCTTGTTTTCAATTTGAATATTGGAGTGCAGACTTTCTAAATTATTGAAGAATTATTCAGACACATTGTAAAGTCTAACATTTGAAATATTCTTAATATTGCTTTTTGCAGTGATCACCTTTTCTCTTTCTTTAAATTCCCTTTCTATTAAAAATTTTTGAGACTTAATTCATTTTATGAGAAACCCTGAGCTAAAGTTAAAACATAAGAGACATTTTGAAGCTTCATATACTAAGGGAAAGATAATAGTTTTGACAAATAAGAAAAATGAGTCTAGCTAATGATGTTGGGTTGTTATTCTTATCTATGTTTTTAGCGCTTCTATTCCAGCCTTTAATAAGGTCTGTACTTCATTCTCTTTGTGTGTGTGCGTGCGTATAAAAGGAAAATTAAGGACATGATTTAAGAAATTTACTTACTTCGTGGATGGTTTGATTGGACTCTGTTTAATATATATTATATTTAGTATGTTAAATTTCTTGTGTGATGATACTGTGAAAGAGGAAAGTAATTTAATTATTTTTTGAAGTATAATTCATGCTTTTTTATGTTATTTTAAAATGTAATTAATGCCACAATTGCTACCCTTTTTTTATCAGTACCTGATATATACTGTATCAGGTTCACATTACGTCTCAAACTGAGTCTCAGATCCCCTTTGGAGTTGGTGTGGCATCGGATCCAATGGCTATGCGTAGAGGAGGAAAGAAGCTTCCAATGGAAGATGTGTGCTATTATCAATGGCCTCTTCCTGGTGTTGACAAGGTTTTGGAGTTATTGTGTTTACTTCAATGAAGATCCTTTACATCTACCTGATATAGCTATACTAACGTAAATGCACACCTTGCAGTTTGGTTTGTTTGGCATCTGCGATGGACATGGTGGAGCAGGAGCTGCCAAATATGCTAGCAAGTTAGTTTTCTACCTCATCTTAAATGTTCTATGTTGCTGTGGGTTATGAACTCTGTCATCTGCCTCTTTGAGAAATTGCATTATTGTTAGATAACAGATCAATTTGTGGCTTTTTTTTCCCTACTCAGCACGTCAAGTTTTTAAGTTATTGCTTCATGCTTTGTGTTTATGTTATTGATGTGATTATGGAAGCCTGAGGAACTTGATTTTATACCCAATTACTGGTTTATACAACTTCAAATGCTTAGGAATGTAATTCATGTCAAAGGAATTTTGTTATCCATACACACTCCCACTAAGAAGCATGGAAACTAGGATTTGGCACCAAGCAGAGGAAAATCACTAGGGTTGGCTGCAATCAGCACCAGACCATAAAAGAACCTCCTCTTTGAATTGAACCTGGCCACATCTCATAGTAGGCCATCATGCATCTTACTTCTCCAAAATTACTGGCCATCTGTTTGAAGAAAAAAAATGTGAGACACATTCATAAATACATATACATACATGCATAAATGTTACAGAGAGAGAGTGAAAGCTACTGCAGAGTTATGCGTTTTCTGAATATCTGTTTGAACCTGGGCATATATGCGAACAGCAAAAACTGACTTGACACTGCAACAATCTGTGGTTGGGGATTGGGTTAGGTTCAAAATATGATGGGTTTTGAAGATTGTGAATCTCAAACAATCCTTTGTCCTCACATATGATGCCCTTTGAGATGCTATTCTTCAAATTCTCCCCTTCCGCGGCCCCCCCCCCCCCCCAAAAAAAAAAAAAGTCTGCCCCTGGTCCTGCTTTTCAATATTGTGCACCGAGATGTTATGCTTTTGTGGCACTTGGCTGTTGTCTAATACTTTAGTAATGACTGTTAATAATTTTCTTCTACAGAATTCTACCTGAGAAGGTTGCTGCTATTTTGTCAGATTCACTAAAAAGAGAGAGGGTTTTATCACTACATGATGCTTCTGATGTTCTGAGGGATGCATTCTCTCAGACAGAAGCATGCATGAATCATAATTATGAGGTAGTTTCTTGTTCTCCTGTAGTCAAATTAATTTTCCTTCTGTTTGGCTAAACGTTTTGTGGTAACTTATCTGAAACTTCTAATTGAAATGGTAAATATATGCTTCTTAAAATGATTCATTTTATTTGTCAGTATCAATTATAATGATTCATTCATCTCTAGCATTAACTGGCTACAATATGGACAATATTGTGGATAATGGGGCTAGGTATCTACATCGAATTATGACTCCTACCTTAATATCCATGATTGTCTTCAGAATTCTTTAAAATGATTGGTGGGGGCTAAAATGGGAAGTAATAACTTAAAGATCCAAAACACACATTACCTAGTGGATTGACTAAAGCTATTCTCTGGAAACCGTGATAAAGGTTGCAGGAGTTATACTGTTTTATTGGCAATTGCTTCTGCTATTATGTTTTGGTTCTGATAGTCATGTTATACACAGCAAGAATAATTTCTTGATGTGGTCCCAAGAGTTCTCATTTACTGCAGTCCTCAACATCTACTACAATATTCTACCTGGTAACCCTTTGCTTTAATGCTGGTAGCTGTCGAGTGTTTTGATGTAATGTTGATATTTTAACAATAGCGAAGGAAAGTTGGTTATAGAGAGTTGCAAATTTCAGCCATCATGCTTGCATAGAAGTTGGTAAGCTGATAGAAGAAATATGCCATTTCTCTTTAAAAAATAATAATTAATAATAAGAACCTTAACTGAGATTTTTTTTGGGGGGAGGCCAGGGGATTGAAATCCTTCTGGTAAAAATAAGAAATCCCTTACATTCATAGCTCTCCTTTTACCATTAACAAGAACTTGTTTCAAATGCATATTATAAGGAATTGAATCTGTGCATATGCATGCGCCTAGATGGCTATAAACTTATTTCACCTGAAGTGTGTGAGAGAGCGAGAGAGGTCTTTCTATACAAGAGAAAAAGACAAAAAAAAGGTACCTCTTCTGTAGATTTATGTGCTGTTAGCTTCTCTATTTTGTTTCCTTTTTCATTAGTGTGATTTGATATTTAATTGCAGTAGCAACTTGGATAATGGATGTAACTATTTAACTGCATGATAAACTGTAGGCTTCATTTGATTGGTATTTTTTATTTGGTGACCACACCTTGCGTGAAAAGGGTTATTCCATCTTCCTTTTAAATGTTTGTTTTGTTATTAATTTAAGGTTGTGGTTTGCGCATCATAATAATCAATTCGCTGCAGGGTTGTACTGCAACAGTGCTTCTGGTATGGGCTGATGGTGATGAAAATTTCTTTGCGCAATGTGCAAATGTTGGGGATTCAGCTTGTGTTATGAAGTATGTGTTCATGTTGTCACTATTTCATGCATAGGATTGTTAGGAAAACATATGATTAAAACTTGTATGCTAGTGTATTGGATGGGGAATTTGGTAGGCAAGTATGGAAGTTAGGGGTCTTTCGCTTTTATCTTCGTTGGAATGGTTACTTTGATTTCTGCTATTCTTATGACAAGGACCTGTTGAATTTATATTTCCATTCTCTTCTGAAATGAAATGTTTAATTTGTATGTGGTAGAATATAACTGGACATTGGTGGCTATCAACTTTACATCCTAACAATCACATCATATTATCATTAGATGTTATCTTCTTATATTACAATGACTAGTGTCCACACATAACATGTACATGTATTACTGTTGAAATTTTTTTTGCTTGTGATTTTGTCATGTTGTGTTTGTCTTTGCCTCTTGTATAATTTTTTTTTTTTTCCCGTTGTTTTGAACCTCTGGTATTCCATATTGATTCTTTTAGTCCATGCAAGTTCAAAATTTGCTTGTGACTATATGTTTATATACTGTGTTGTGATTTTGTTTTGGCAGTGTTGATGGAAAACAGATTAAGATGACCGAAGACCATAGAATAACTAGTTATTCTGAAAGACTTCGAATTGAAGAAACAGGAGAACCATTGAAAGATGGGGAAACTCGTCTCTGTGGTAATGGAAAAATTACTTCAACTTTTTTTTCAATTACATAAATAAGTAATGGTTAGTTGCTCAAGGTTTTTTTCTTCCCTGGTTCAGGTTTGAACCTTGGCCGAATGCTTGGAGACAAATTTCTTAAACAGCAGGATTCCCGCTTCAGTTCAGTGCCTTATATAAGTCAAGTTGTACATATCAATCAAGCTAGTGGGACGTTTGCACTACTGGCCAGGTTTTTGTGCTTCTGATCCTTGTCTTTGTAATTCTTGTGCACTGCAACAGTTTCAGCAATAAATTCTTATATCAGTAAGTTACACACACACCCAATGGGTTTTGAACCAGCGACCTCACCCTCCACTTATTCTTGTGGGAGGAGGAAGTGTCATTTGGGGCAGATCTCATTGGCTTCAGTTTTGACAATAATTGTCTATATGATAACTTATGCCTTAGTTCCTGATTCAGCTCATTGTTGGCTGATCCAACTGATGGCCATATTTTGGATATTAAATTTTCATGGCCAATGAGGATTAGCTCAAATGGCACTCCCTCCCTTTTAAGAGTAAGGTACAGGGCAAGGTTATGCATTCAAGACCCACCTGTTGAGCGTGTAACTTACGGACTAAAAAAAGATTTAATTGAATGTGATCATCATATAGTTGTTTCCTTCTCTTGAACAAGTCCGTTTTTATTTCAAAGTACTTTATAAAAAGTGATCTTATATATTTTTCTCTCTCAATGATAGCCTATTTTGTGCCTGTATTTTTTTTTTTTTAATAATTATGAAAATTTTGGAAATGTAACGGGATTGTAATAAAATCACAGTGATGGGTTCTGGGACGTCATTGGTGTAAGGAAGGCAATACAACTAGTCCTTCAGGTATTATCTTGTTACATGATTTAAAGTTTGTGTATTATGACTTAAAAAAAAAAAAAAAAAAGATTTAAAGTTTCTTTGGGTATTATCACCCAAGTCATTTAAATATATCTATAAATTTCTGATCTTGACAGACAAGGGAGAGATACTCAACAGATGACAGTTCAGCAGAGAAGATTGCTAATTATTTGTTGAGTGAGGCTAGAACGTTGCGTACAAAGGACAACACTTCTATAGTTTTCTTAGATTTTGATATTAATAGATTATCATGTAAAGTTGAATCTTGATTTGAATCAAAAGGTTTTAGTGTTTCAGTAATGATTATATTTGTTTTCTTTTGTTTTTTGAAATCGCTGTACCATCTCTTTTCTCTTCTCTCAAGTATTATCCACCCAAATTATAGATGTATATCTGGTCTGGCTCCTTAGTACTAGTAGAGTAAGAAGCTGCTTCAAGATGTCTGGTGCAGATGGCCATGGAAGTAAGCCTAAGCAAATGCGGAAAGCTTGAACTGAAGCTAGAATCATGGTTTACAAGTATACTCCTATGGTGCCGTGAGAGGAAGAAATTGGTGTCATGAGGGACAAAGTGGTCCTTGACCCGAGATATCTCCCTTGCACAAGATGGTTTTTTCTGAGAGTCTATCTCAGAGACCACCATTGCACAACGGGTTCTATGATGTGTACTCTCTCCTGATTAAAAAAAATTTATTTCGTTGGGCAGTTTTTTTCACAAAATTAAGCACACATACCAAACATATATTTATGTTTTTTGAACAATGAAATATGTTATTTAAATCATGATACCAAGCACATTTTTTTGTTTTATAAACACCAAAACACGTTTTCCAACAATACTTTTTAAACCAAAGTTTTTACATATTTTTAATCAACAATTTTTGAACTTTATGACCAAGCGGGCTCTAACGAACTAGAAATGATTAACCATTCGGCATTTCAGGTAAAGCTATAATGCAAGTTAGAACGAGAGCAACATGAAAGAATGACATTTGAGATTGCTATTGTGTATTTCAAGCCAGAAAAGGAAAAAGGGGAGAATGACCTTTTACATTGCTAGTGCTATGTAAAATTTTGATTAATTAACCAGGATAGCCCTTGGCCTTCATATATAGGAGTAAAATTTTCTTCCATTTTCCCCTATTGATTCTTTTTTTGCGGTCAAATTACTACTTTAGTCCTCCAATTATATGATAAAGTTATTTGAAGTCAAATTAATAATTTGGTACTATTAATTGTGTTTGATTTCTGAACAATTAATTGTGTTGATTTAAAATTTTAAAATGTCTCACAACAATTAAAATAAAGTAAAATATTATTGTAGGGATCCCTCTCCATTTAAACTTTAACGAAATTATAATTGAATTGATTAATTTTTTACATTTTCTAATACTAATCTTTTTAATGTATGTTGTATTTGCCACATTCATTAGCTTTTGTTAAAATTTAAATGAGAATGAGATGTAAGAATGAAATTGATTTGATTTTGAAAGTTCAGTTTAAATTGGCACAAGTATTAAATTAACACAATTAATAGTTGAACGATAAAATTGAATTAGAGGACCAAATTAGAAGACATAAAATGCTACATCACATTATATATTACATGGCTCTATAATTGACATTTTTTTGGATGTTCCATAGTTAATCAAAATACATAGATCATGGTAAATACCAGAAGATACAAAAAGGGTATAAAAGTTGAGCGCCCATTGTAGTTAGGCTAAATGGTCAACACGTCTATTAGTTTCTTTGTAATCTATGTATATGCTTCATCTTAATCTGCAGCATGTAACATACCGTTGTCCTGCAAACAAAAATCAATGTAGTAAAACAAGGCAGGATTGGTGCATGCGTTAAATTTAATTGCAAAGATAATTAATTTCAATACTAATACTAATAAAGCGCATAAGCCAAGCGAGTTGTAATATATCGTTATTATGTTTGCAATACAATTTGATAAGTAATTAGGTGTTCCCGAAACATGATAACGTAGTGGTTCATTCTCTCATATTCATGATGAATCTCATTAATTAAATTCATGGTATATTTCACCATGAATTTAAGAAAAAAGAGTACTATGTCATGAAATCACCTAATAATTTTTCCGACTTGATAATAGAATAAGCACTTGCCAATTGCCAAAATGATCCCTAAGAGGGCCTACATGCTTGAAAATTTTCAGCTAATAATTTGTTTGGTATTTTTGGGTCCCACTTCCATTAATGAGTACAAGAAATGCATGAGTTAAATTTGAGGTTTTTTTTTTTTTTAATCACAATAGATATATTTTTTAGAAGTTTATTACTATTATTACTTTCCAGTGCAATGAGATCGGCTCAATTTTTTTTTTTTTTTAGTAATTCGTTGTTTTAAAGGTTTATTTTTTTGCTCATATATAAGTTTTAATGACCAAAAAAAAAAAAAAAAATATATATATATATATATATATATATATATAACTTTTTTAAAAAAATGTCTAGTTAAAAATTAAGCAAAATAAACAAAGAAAATAAGCTTGGGCTAAACCCTTTCACTCCCAAGCTGAAACTCAAAACCCTTGCAAACTAGGCGCGGTTTCTAAACTTTCTACTAGCTTCAAAACACCACATTAATTAGTAATGGCGAAGAAGAAAAAGAGAGCGAGAGCCGAAGCCGAAGCCGAATCCCAACCAGAACCAGAACCACAACCACAAAATGAAGTTGAGCTCGTTGTTAATGGCGACTCTAACGATAACGAGAAGAAGAAGAAGAAAAAAAAGCAAAAGAAACAAACTAACAAAGCAGACAACGACCACGGAGAAGAAGAAGAAGAAGAAGCGAAGGAAATCCCCACTGTCACCATAGCCCTCGCCGGTTCCATCATCAACAACGCCCAATCCCTTGAACTGGCCACTCGCGTACCTCTCTCTCTCTCTCTCCCCCTGTGTATATCATATTATCTTTGTTTATTTATTTATTTTTTTTTTTCTCAGTTGGCTGGTCAGATTGCTCGTGCTGCAACGATTTTCCGAATCGATGAGGTTTGAACATTATGCATTTTTTTTTCTTCTTCTTCTTCTAATTTGTTCGTATTTTGGATTGCATTGAAAGAAATGATTCAATTGTTGTTGTTATTTGTATAAACAAACAGGTGGTGGTGTTTGATAACAAGAGTGATTCAGTGAATGATTACAGTGTTACTGAATTGGATAGTTCAGATGAGAATGAGACCGGCGCTCCTTTTCTTATTAGGATCTTGCGGTATCTTGAGACGCCTCAATATTTGAGGAGAGCTCTGTTTCCAAAGCATAATAGCTTGAGATATGTGGTACTGAAATGCAGATTTTATTTATTTATTTTGTTGTTGATAACCTGAAGTGCATTTTGTTTAGTTGAGTATTGGTGTGTAATGGGTTGAAGTTTGTTTTATGTTCTGTTTTTTTGCAGGGTGTGTTGCCACCACTTGATGCTCCGCACCATTTGCGTAAACATGAGTGGGCTCCCTATCGAGAAGGTAATGATAGTTTAGTTTAAAAAATGTGAATTTTGTGGGGAGTGGTTACATTTTTGATGATTGATGGTGAATTAGGGAGCGTTTTGGCTTTCAATGCATAAAAATACCTGCAACGTTATTAGTGTATTATAGAGGTAAAAAAAAAAGACATTGAGTATCATACTGAGATTGTATGAAATGTGAAAGTCTTTGAATAGTTGTGTGTCTGGTCGTGCTAATGAGCTCTAGCTAAACTGGCACCTCCCCCTCTTATAAGTTATAGGTAAAGGGTGAGGTCGTAGGTTCAAGATGCATTGGCTTTGTCTGTAATTTACCAATGATAAAAAAGGTGTATCTGGTCAAAAGAGAAAATTGTGACAGAACTCTGAATTATTTGACCAAAGATCTTAAGATGTATAAAATTGGATGTTATAATTCTTGACTTGAATTTAACAAGGATGAAAATATTTGCTCTTAATTGAGGGAACATTGTGCATTACATGATTGTGTTGTATGATGTCTTTCTTCTAGAGCTAGCTTGAAACTATTGACAATTTTAGTTTCAATGACCATGTTTGTTTCCTTCAATCCATAGTATTAGATGTATGCCTGAAATTTTGATATCTTGAATTAACTTTGTAGGTGTCACACTAAAAGAAAGATCTCTAAACTCGGGAACACTTGTTGATGTGGGTCTACATAAGGTACAGTCAAATTTTGCTTGGCCTGAAGCTTTTTTGTTCAATTGTTATTAATTAATTTTTTCTTCCCCCTCTCTTTGGCATCAACAGAATAAATTTTTACAGACAGTTGTGCAATATCTTTCCATGCATCAATTTATGGGCACGGTCATCTAGTATCTGGATGTCAAATGACCTATGTGACTCATGATGGCAAACAATTGATGAACTTATAAATTTATGATAATGCCAAATGAATCCAGCAACAATAAAAAAAAAAAATGATCATCTCATATGAGTTTCAACAATTGAGCTCAGTGATCATGTAGCCTTAATCTGTATTTAATTCATGGAGTTCAGTTCTGTCAGCTTCCTGGTTTACTTGAAAGTCAATTCACTCTTTTAAAATAGATCATAGTTTTCTAGATCATAGTTCACTCTCTCTCTCTTTCTCTCTGCGCGTGTGTTGCTGTACACATTTGTTTGTAGGTGTAGTGGAATGTGAGCGCTTCAGTAGATAGTTCTATTTGCACTTTCCACTGTTGCTGTGGTTCTGCAGGACACATTTCATGTATAATGGTCCCGCTTGTTTTTTTCCCAAATTTTTTCACCCATACTAACCACTTGGATTGGTTGTTAAGTTTGATTTATGGTGAGTGGGCTGGTCAAGGAGCGTTGTTCATGTATGTTTGCCATGTCTCATTTAGGTGTTTGCTGTCTTTATCCATTAGCATTGGGTTGCTGGCAAGGTAGTATACTCACCTTTAAATCTTGTTAATATGTCATCTATAAAAACATGATAAATTATGCTTGTAGTGCAAAGCAATAGCTGTCAAACATATTGTTTTTTCTAATTAAAATCGATAAGTGAAGATATGTGCTGACTTCTATAGCACATTCCACTTTTACTTTGCATTGGAATATTGGATGAAGAATCCACCCCCCCCCCCCCCCACTTCCTAATAAAATAAAATAAAAGGATATATAAATCTGTTCATTTATTGATTCACTGGTGTCAATGAGTTTTACCTCAAATGGAACCTCTCCTGGTAAGAATAGGGTGGAGGGTGAGGTTACTGACCTACTAGGTGTGCATGTAACTTTTCAATAAAAAAGAAATATTGATTCACTGGTAATTTATGCAGCATGTTGTTATTGATCAAGTAGTGGAACCTGGAACAAGAGTTACTGTAGCTATGGGAACCAACCGCAACCTGGATACTGGTAATGAGTAGATATTTCTAACTTGTCTAAGCAATTTCTTAATCATATTATTTTGTTTGGTGAAGCTGAGTCATGTGGACCATTTTTATTGATCGTTTAATTCCTTGTGCATATCTCAACTTTTTCCTTCATTTGTGCAACCTAGTCATTTTCTTGGAACTAAATTGTAGTTGAGTTGGTTTGACTTAAAAAAAAAAAAAAATTGTAGTTAAGTTGGTTTGGCATTCATTTTATTCAACCCACCTGCTATGGCATCTGGATAAAGTATTGGTGGTGAGTTCCATCTGCCATTGCATTAGAATACAATTATCTTTTTTCTCCTTTTCTTTTTCCCTAAAATTTCATTTTTATTATGCCTTCATGCATCATCTTCCTGTAATTGGGAAAAAAATTGTGTTATTACTGAAGTTTATGATCCAAAATTGCATTAATCTAGATTTACCTCGTGAAATTGCCTCGCCCTCCAAGCCCCGGGAAGAATCAGGAATGTATTGGGGGTATAGAGTTCGATATGCTTCCAATCTGAGTTCAGTATTTAAGGATTGCCCATACAAAGTATTCATCCTCATTCTTCCTCTTTATCTTTTCCCTTTTTCCCCTTTCTGTTTAGCATTGTTTCTTGGTAACCCTTCATTGATGACCTTTCTCTATCAACTAATGTTATATTCACAGGGTGGCTATGACCATTTGATTGGTACCTCAGAGCATGGTCTGATTGTTAATTCATCAAATCTGACCATACCTACTTTCAGGTATGTTTCTGTTTGGTGTCTTGACTGTAAATAAGATTGTTTATAACTTATTGAAAAAAAAAAGTGTTTTTGAGTCCAATGGGCTCTAGTCCCAGTGACACTTTCTCCTTGTAAGGGCAAAGTGGAGGAAGAGGTCGTTCAAAGACCTTCTGGGTGTGTGTGTAATTATCAATAAATATAAAAAGGTTTTTATTTTTTATTTTTTTATTATTTGTTTTTTTTTTCCCAGTTTCTGTAGGACTTTCTTTGGCTAGCTGCTCTTTGGTTACTAGAACTAATGTTTCTGTCTGTAAAATTTAAGCCAGCTGATATATGTATATATAAAGTTCAATTAGTGGGCTGCCTCATGATGACAATGGAAAAAATTTCAGCGGCTTAAGTTAATAACCTCTGATCTATATCTATGCCTTTTAAAGGCTAAAAATAAAATCACTTTTACGATCTTCTATGTTCATCGTATTAAGCAGGAAACTAGAAAGAGGTGAGTAAGAAAATCAACTTTAGTAGTGTCTGTTTAGTAGGCATTTTTAGCAATTGAATGATCTGATTTGATAAGTGAATGGCATTCAGTAGTGTCTGTTTTTAAGGGTACAACATATTTCCTTGCTTTATGTTTATGTTTGGGTTTGTAGTATTCTTAACATCCTATTTTTCCCAACTTCATTTAGAATTCAAATTTAGATTTTTTTTTTTAATGGGAATTTTATTAGCCAAATTGCATCAAGCAGTAACCAGGTAGGGAATAGGGATAATATGTACTAGAATTGTTGGTCGGACCTAGTCTCCTGTTTTCTGCAGGGTATGGGAGAGGTGGTTGGTAGACAGACTTACCCTCAATTTAGCATTGTCTAAATTATAATTAAGCTTATGCAGTTGGGAAACTTAAGATGACAAAACCATCTCTCAGAACAGCCCAAGTTTTAGATATGAAGCAATATGAAATCAAGTATGCATCATGATAATTAATATATGTATATATATATATATATATATATATACACACACACTCAATTCATTTACCTTTGATGCTTGTTAATCTGTTGTATGTATAATTTTTAGGCATCTATTGATTGCTTTTGGTGGACTTGCTGGGTTGGAAGAGAGCATCGAGGAAGACAATAATTTAAAGGTATATTACTAGATGAAAGATTAATTTCTGTAAACATTTTTTGGTTTCCTGTTTGGGAAAACATGTTTCCAGAAAGTGCCAATGGATTTTGGTAACAAGATATTTTCAGATTTATCTTTCTTGAATAGAGCTGCAAAATAGAAAACAGAAAACAGAGAACATGATTTTATTTCTCTCTTATGCTTCTAACTGGGATTTTAATGCTTCTGTCTTATGACTTAAAAGAATGTCCAATCTCACTGTGCACTTGTTCTCTTCTTATTTGTGTATCCATACTCCATAGTAACATGTAACCCACTTATGCTTGATTTGGCATGAGAAAATGAATTGAGAAAGGCAGTGAGTTTACTATCGTAAATTCATTGTGCTTTCATTATCAATAAAGCTGTTATTACCTATAAAAAAAAAAGAAGTAATGGAGTTTTGTTCTTGCTTGAAATTTCTGTCCTCTATAATTTTACATGACAAACCACAATTATTTTGCTAGTTTTAACAGCCAAAAGGAGGAACAGAGAAAAAAGTAAAATACTGAATACTGTTAATGTTGCTTTCAGGGGAAAAATGCGCAGGAGGTATTTGATTCATACTTGAACACATGTCCACATCAGGGGAGTCGAACATTCGAACAGAGGTACTCATATATTCTCCATTTTTCAGTTCCCAAAAAAAAAAAAAAAAAAAAAAAAAAAAAAATCTTATTTAACTATTCATGATTTTGCTTAATTTGCATCTTTATGGATAGGAAGCAATACTTATATCTCTTCAGTATTTCCAAGAGCCAATAAGCCGAGCATTGCAGAGAGTGGAAGTTTAAATTTTCCTTGAGTCAACTAACAGCTACATATTCAGAATTTGGCACATGTCTTACTTGGTGGAAGTACTCGATCCAGTCACCATGTTCCAGATTAAATCTGGTTGTAGACTGTATGAAATATGCATATGAATAATTACAAAGGTGGAATTACCCTGATATCTTAATTGAATTTTTATCCATTAATTGAGGCTTTTTTTTTGAGGTATTTTCCCAGAAATGTTAAACTATGATATGTACCCTGGTTTAATCTGTACAGGAATGTTGTACCATAAAGATATGTTTTCGTAATTTCATTCCCTACTTAAAATTGCTGGCTTAAGAACACTTATAGATTTATATTTTAGAAAGTTTGGCATCAGAAGTGTTACTAAAATGCTTGTGTATGCTAATCTAGAAATAATTATTTTCATACTTTAATCCAAACAACCCAATTAATTGTCAATGTTGTTGATATTATTACCTATTCTATATCATGGAGCCCAGGGTTGATTTTGATTTTTGTGAGGTGGTGGGGGAAGGGTGGGTTCAGTTTGAGTGCATTAATGGTGAGAAGCAACAATGTGGTTATGGATGGCAAAATTTTCCTCTAATAATTCTAGGACATTGCACTCACAGTTGACGAGCAAATTGGGATGGTGGCGCCTTTGTGATGAAAATGTCGCACTGGACAGGCCATCAACAAAGGATGCTGCTCCTAGTACACCAACAATAAGGAAATTAGCCAGATTCTAACAACCAAAGCAGCACTTTATGCAGCATGGAAATAAGGATACAGGGAGCTTACTGCACTCACAAGCTCTTGGCCTAAGATCCAAAGCATCAACAGAGAACCTACGCACGTCGAAAGCTATGTTTAAGCAAAGTATATTTCAGAGTAAGACCGTGACTGGTAATGAAGGAGGTTACTGGGTTGGCCAAGGAGGCCATGCAAAACTTTTTTAGGCTAATTTGGAAATAATTTTCTTTTTTAGGAGTACCACAAGAAATGCAAAAAAAGAGCTTTAAGGGCTCCAAATTTGGGCTTTAACTTAACGCCCTTTTAAGCTTTTGAGGGAGCTTAAAATACTATTTTCAGATTTGACCAAACATGTGATCTTTCCACCTCTTTATGGGGGTTGGTAATGCAATACCAACTATACTATCCCTCAATCTTGCTTCACAACAGCATTGGTGGCTCTCGGTGGTGTTTGAGCTTGGTGTTGGTTTTTGGGCGGTAGAGTGAGTTGTGGTAGCTGGTGGCTAGTGGCAATTTTTGGGGTTTGATTTGGAATGTGTTTAACAATTTGGGTTGGATGTTGGCCGTCTGAAGTGGTGTTTTGTTGGTGGTATGGATTTTTGTTCCCGGTGATTTGGGGTTTGTTGGTGGTTTTTGTAATTGGATTTGGGGCTCCATGGCCATTGTTTTGGATGGTCTGTGTGTTGACTTATGTATTGGCTTAGGTAAGACTATTTTGGATGTGAATATATCCTATGGTAACTAGTGTATATTATCTCATAATATGTGGGGTAGTTCACATGCTATGAGAGACTCGCTGCATACGCCTGAAACACAAGATACTTTCTCCTTTGAAAGAAAAGAGTGATAAAGATTTTGATTGTAAACAAAGAAAGAATAAATAAATATTACTTAAATGGAATACATAAAGAATGAAAAGTTTATTTAATAATGTGGGATTAAGTTTTTTTAAAAATCTAAAATAAAATGGTTTTTTTTAGCTAAAATTTGGAGAATTGTTGAAGATTCTCTCAAAACAAGGAGCCCTAAGAAGTCAAATAATGCTCTTATAAATCATTTCATGACACTTATCTTCCAATTAATAAAACATGCTACCTTTTCATTATGAATTTTCTTTTCTTTTCTTTCTTTAAAAAAAAAAAAAATTGTGGAGACGATACCAATCAGAAGCTATAACCTCACCAAACCTGAAAGTAATTTTGAAATATAATAAATTTGAAATATTAGAACTTTTGAGTTTTGAATTTTGATATCCATTTAAGATAGTTTTTTCCATGATAATTTTCAAGATCCAAATAAAATCGTTTTGTTCCTTCTACTAGCACCATATTGTCGGATTAATATTTAAAAATATTGAAAAAAACATTAAACCTTTAAAAGCCATTTAAAAAAATTTCCCTTTATTCTTATATCCCTGAGGGAGTGAACTTGATTTATTCATAACTAATATATGTATTAATATTTTTTCTTGCTTACATTAAAGTGGAGAATGGAGGATTCAATCAAGCCCAAGCTGTCTTCTATGAGAGAATCAAGCAACATCATTGAGTTATAAGACTCTTAGCTCATATCATTATACTTTAGTGATGAAGTAGTTAATTGTATGGCTGATGTTAATAATAAATACATGTAAACAAAGAAATTAGAAAGACATTAGTATGATATTGGCATCAAGTTTCCAATAGCAAGTAAATGTTTCTAAATTTTGAGGAAAAACAAAGTTAAGGATTTTTTTGATATTAGTGTGTTACCTCTTTTATTTTTTTTAAGAATAATATTAGTGTGTTAGCTTGATTTATGCATAGAATTAGGTTTTGTATTGAATCTTGGTTGGACATTATTCAGAATGTTACTTGAAATTTCGAGTGTCGTGATAATTGTGGGGTAACATTTAGATTTATAGGTGAGAATCTAGGGAGCACATCATTGCTCATACATTTAGGTTGATAGGTCTCGAATATAATTAAGCTGAGGACTTGCTTGGTAGTTATGAGTGTGCTCGAGTTTGACTAGGTGTAGCTAATTTGGTTAATCTTAATAAATGACATAGACCGATACCTATCTTGATTAATTTTTTGTTTATTCATATCATTTACGAAATTCATATAAACTATACAATTATTTTTTGGTAATCTAGACATTATGATTTAAATATATAAACATGTTATACTCATGTTGAGGAATGTACATTATGGTTTTAGCTTTAGGATTTTTTTTTCTATAGGAGAATTAGGATATTTGAATATTTACATAGTGCTTCTTAAAAAAAAAAATAGTGATGGAATAGAATAGTTCATTGACTTAATTTGATATAATGAAAACATTAATATTTTCTAATGGGGTTTTTTTTTTTTACAAAAAAAAAGGAAAATTAAAAAAAGAAAAACACTAACAAGGGGCAAGGGCACAAGTTTAGCGGTGCACCAAAGCCCAAGCCCATTCACCTAATTTGATAATTGAGATATTTTAGTGTGCGTTTGGATTGCGTTTTGAAGAAAAGATTTTTGCTTTTTGCTGAAAATTTTGGTGGTGGGTCCCATGCTACTGTTCATATACTTTTTGGTACTATTTATAGGCTCCACTATACTATTTAAACTAACTTTTACCTTTATTTACAGTAATTTCAGCAATAAATTTTCAGTTTTAGTAATATAAGCGGTATCTAAACACACTCTTAGTGTCAGTTTAGGAAGCGCGTTTTATGCGTTTCTAACTCACACGTTTTTTTTGTGTGGGTCCCATACATTGTTTATAAGACCCATAGGTACTTTTTTTAGCAAATTTTTCTTTAAAATTGAGTTTCATGGTAATATTTAAACATTTAAAAATTATTTTGTTACAATATTTTTAATTTTTTATTTTTAACAATAAGCTTACCCAACTAGATTTTTAGATTTTTAATACAATGATAATATTCTCCTATTGGAAAAGGCAAAAAGAAAAAATTAAAGGTTAGCGGTGCACCAAAGCCCAAGCCCATTCACCTAATTTGATAATTGAGATATTTTAGTGTGTGTTTGGATTGCGTTTTGAAAAAAAGATTTTTGCGTTTTGCTGGAAATTTTGGTGGTGGGTCCCATGTTACTGTTCATATACTTTTTGGTACTATTCATAAGCCCACTGTACTACTTCAACTAACTTTTACCTTTATTTACAGTACTTTCACCAATAAGTTTTCAGTTTTAGCAAAATAAGCGGTATCTAAACACACTCTTAGTGTGAGTTTGGGAAGCGCGTTTTATGCGTTTTCAGCTCAGTCCCATGCATTGTTTACAAGACCCATAGGTACTTTTTTTAGCAAATTTTTCTTTAAAATTGAGTTTCATGGTAATATTTAAACATTTAAAAATTATTTTGTTACAATATTTTTAATTTTTTATTTTTAACAATAAGCTTACCCAACTAGATTTTTAAATTTTTAATACAATGATAATATTCTCCTATTGGAAAAAGGCAAAAAGAAAAAATTAAAGGTTAGCGGTGCACCAAAGGCCCAAGCGGCCCAAAGGATTCATCCAGCGATATTTAGAGGGGGTAATTTCGTCATTCCACAAAAATAAAGCCGTGTTTGGTCACGAAACATAAATATAAAAGCGAACCCCATTCCTCTCTGCTTCACCTAAAGAGCGCCGAAGAGAGAGAGTGAGAAACCTAAAACCATTCTATTTATTTATTTTCTTCGAACCCAAAAGAAAGAAAAAAAAAAAAGAGAGAGAGAGAAGCGAAATTATAAACCCACAGAAGTAACAAAAAAAGAATTTAGAATTTGTTGGCACTAACAATTTTTCAAATATCCGTTAACACAGCAAAAAAAAAAAAAAAGAGGGACCGTTGGGGGTGGGGTGCTCTCCCGCCATGGCTCAGCTCGAGAGCCAGACTCAGACTCAAGGCCACGACCCCTGGCTCGACCCTGACCATCATCAGGTCCACACCACCAAGTCTCTGATCTGCGCTCTCAACCTAGTCTCTCGCAACCTCCCTCTCCCTCCTGACCTCTACGACGCCGTTTCCTCCATCTGTTTCTCCCCCCAAGATGCTGCCAACTCCGTCGAGCCCCGAAACGGCGTCGTCGTCAGCGATTGTGCTGCTGGTGGAGAATCCGGATCCATTGCGAGCAAGGTTTTGGTTTCGCGATGTTGTTGTGTTTTTTTTTTTTGTTTGTGTGTTCTTGTTTCTTGGTGTTTTTTTTTTTTTGGTGTGTGAGGATTGGGAATTGGATTGGTTAGGGTTGGGGATTTTGTGTGTGGGAGTGGTGAATTAGGGTTTTTTGTTGTTGGTTTTGTGTATGTGTTTGTGTTTTTTGTGTGGTTGAATTGCTTTCTCTTTGGGTGGTGTTGTGTTTTTTTTCTTTTTCTTTTTCTTTTTGAGTTAATTTGAAGGAGTTTTGTGGGATTAGGGTTTAGGTTTAGGGTTGGGGTTTTTGTTTTTGTTTTTTTGTGTGGATTTTTCCTGTTTGTATGTGTGTGTGTGTGAGTGTTTTGTAATGGAGTTTATGAACTGAGGGAAATTTGTGAGATTAGGTTTGTCTAGAGTTGAGGGGATTGTTTTGTTGGTTTCTTTTGAGTGTTTACAATGGGTGTGTGTGTATGTGGAAATTTAGAATTTTAGTAGTGTAATGTTACTACTTGCCTACAAAAATGCTACAATTGTTGTATTGGATTAAAGTTTGGCTATTTTTTGTTTTCATTATCTTTTTGGGCCTTTTTTTATTTTGTGGTTTGATAGAGTAATGATGTTCAGATTAAGTAGCTATGTGGAGAAGGCTGTACTTCTCTGATTCTTGGTTGGTTTTCTTTGCTCTTTGATTCATTTTTTTTAAAAAAAAGAGGCAATTTTCAAGGCATTGAAGGTATGCTTTGATTTTTTTTGCTTTCAGCTGAATAAAACTAGCTGCCAGTGTTGCCAATGAGCTTGAGCTCAATTGGCACCTCTGTCCTTTATAAGTGCTAGGTGGAGAGTGAGGTCGTGGATTCAAGACCCATTGGGTGCATGTGTATCTTAAAAGTGTCTGATCTTAGTTTTTCCATTCACTAGTTGATAGCAATGACCGTTTTGGCACATGGATTAAAGATTGAGGACTAAACTGAAACGTTTGAAGGTTAGGAACCATTTTGAAACATGGGGCAAAGGTTAAAGACAAAAGGGGTAATTAAACCTAGCTTTATTTATGATGTTACGGAATAGGGGAATCTGTTCTATAGGTTTTTAAAGTTTATCTCATGTAGAGCTATGACCAGACATTTATTACACTTCCATTTGAAACTCTCTGTATGACATACGTCACATACCTCCATATATTGGTAATAAGCAGTCAGAGGATTAAGTATTTCATATGACGTGTGGATCTATCAACATGTGTTTAGCAAATTATGATTTTTGCAGTTTGTTGGGGTAGTCTATTCATGAATCATGATAGTAACTAAATATATGGTATATGGATTCTGGATTTAATTTATCAATGGATGTGTTTAGTTTTTTTTTAATAGGCGTGTTTAGTGAATCTTATTTACTATGCAATTAGTTTTTATTCTTAAATAATATGTTGATGTTGTTATTGAATAAGTCTTGCCTAAAGTCATATTGCTATGGAGCTTTTTGTGACCTGAAACCTAACAAATTGAATATTTCTTTCATGTATTTATACATATCTCACCAATGTTGACTCAGCCGTGCAATCTTTTTCCCTCTTGAGATTTGACTGAACTATTTTAGTATTTGCTGCTAACTGCCATGTGTGTCCCAGGATGATTAACTTGTCTTTCTGATTTTGTTTCTTACAATATCAACTTGATGTTATTATGCAGGAAGATCATGGTAGTCCTAAAGGGGATCTGTTGGCCGACTTTGGGGATGCACTGTTGGAGCAACGTCCAAATTGCATGTCAGGTTTTGGATTGACTGCATTACGGGAAAATCGTTATCAGAGTCACATTCGGCATCGATTGACAGAGCTTGAAGGTTACTAAATTTTTTAAGGAACCTTCACCTTGTGTATCATATTTTTGGTGCATGATATTTAAATATCTTTGCATTCACTATTTTCTGATGGCCATTTTTATCTTTTAAGTAGTAGAGCTGATAGATTATTTATTTTATTGATAATTTCATTCTTACGGCATTTGGCTGCTTTAAAATATCAAACATCTATGGAAGAATAGCCTTGGCAAGTTCCACTAGTTAAAATTAATTGGTTATCATTTATGGTTGTTTTTCTTTGCTGTCAACCATATTCTAGAGTAGATGTTGCGATGTAGGATGTGGGTATAATAAGGATGTGGAGATTAGCTAGCTCCATGGTCGGTTCTTATCTGGTGGAAAAAAAATGTGGGGGGAACAGGGATACGCGATTGAAGTACAGATGGTGGTGGTTGTTGGATTAAAATTTGGAGCTGCTGCTAGACCTTGTTGACATGGATTTACCGCCTTTATATTTAATTTCTTGATCTATATGAACTTGTAGTGTACTGATTGGAAAATGTCTGGAGGCTTTCTCTAAGGTATTGGTAGACTAAACTGCTTTGAGATCTCCTCCCCCCCTCTCCCTCAAAGTGGTTCTTTTTTGTCTTTTTACAAATTAATTGTTACTAATATCAAGTTTTTGTCTAGCTAATCTTTCAAAATGGATTCCTTATGTAACCCTAGTCCACGGCCTGCGTACTTGTGGATCACTTTTGTTTAACTTTCATTAAAGGCTTTTTACTTATTAAAAAAAAGGATTACTTATGCGTTATTTTCTTGAATCAGTATTGCCTTCAAATAGAGGCGAGGACCTGCAGACAAAGTGCTTGCTCGAACTATATGGGCTAAAGGTAAACTTGATACCCTAAATTATAACAAATGCTTAAACATTGAACGGAGGATAGCAGTTGTCTAATAAAGGTAAGGCTGCATTTGGTTATACTTCCTTGAAAAGATTCTTTTTGAAGCAACTTTTTATGTTGGGTTACAAAGATTGGTTCTTCAGGGAGAGGATCGATTTTCCTTGGTCCTTACCCAAAAACAAAAGAAACTTATTCTGATTTCTGAGAGTTGTTTCTTGGAGAAATTTGAGAACTGTTGCCCATGAAGAAATAACCAAATGTGGCCTATGTTAACGAGTCAATGATTTTACAAATGCCAATTTTTATGTTGGTTGTTGGATTTTATTTTAAAATGGCGGTAAGGGAGTTCTCCTAGTGATGGTTATAGTTGAATGTGTTTTACTACTTGTTACTTCTGATGCTAAGAGATGTTCCTTGTTGGTGACTACCTTTTTCCCCGGCAGCTGGCAGAATTGCAAAGCAAGGTTCGATCTGAGGTGAGTTCAGAGTACTGGCTTCGTCTGAACTGTGCAGAACCTGACAAGCAATTATTTGACTGGGGCATGATGCGACTGCGTCGTCCACTTTATGGTGTCGGAGATGCTTTTGCCATGGATGCTGACGACCAATTCAGGAAGAAACGGGATGCTGAGGTATTTTATTAGTTTATGGATTACTTGAAAAAAAGAAAAGAAAAGAAAATGAATACTGTATAACAATGATAAAGGTTAAAATTATTTATACCTGGTCAAGTTTTGGCCTGAGAAACTCTTAGAAAGGGCCACTAATCAGTGATTCTTAAATTCATGTGTTTAAATTATAGTATGATTTATATAGATGAGTTATATAGATAAAAAGATCCAAATATGGATCATTGAAGTGTAGAGAAAGAGTACTCTGTCCCAAGACACAGCTGACATGGTTAAAACTTTTGATGCAGAGATTGTCAAGGTTGGAAGAGGAGGAGAAGAATTATATTGAAACTAGAAAAAGAAAATTTTTTGCGGAAGTACTCAATGCAGTGCGTGAATTCCAATTACAAATTCAAAATACTATGAAACGCCGGAGACAAAGGAATGATGGGATCATGGTATGCTACATGTCTTCCTCTATTTGTTCATTTTTACATTTTATGCCTACTTAAAATGGGATATAGAGATAAAAACATTGTGGTAAAGGTCTGGGGAAATATTTTAAAAAGAGGGGTGGAAAAAGAGAAAAAAAGAAAACAGACAAATATGGTTAGTTGAAAGCAGGCTTCCCATTGGTCTCAGGAACTACTCCAGTGACTTTACAATAATGCTTTATGACCCTAGCTATTTGACATGCAACTTTAAAACATCCTTTGTTACCAGGGGTTTTGTCCTTGTTTCAGAAGGCATTTCAGATTAAAATGAATGGTAATTCAAACCTTTATTTTTTGTTTTATACTTTGCAACCAGAGTATAACTGAATTTTGTAAACCAATCCTGTTTGTAACAATGTCACAGCAGTTACTAGATAATCTATATATCAAGCTAATAAAGAGATTCCCTCTCTCTCTCTCTCTCTCTCTCTCTCTATATATATATATATATATATATCAATTTTTTAATTATCTTTTAAACACTTTTTTGTTTTGTTTTACATCTTCTCTTGATGAAGAATGCTAGTAAGAAACAAGTTACTGTAATCTTCTGAGATTCGCTCCAGAAGGTGAAAGTTTTTTTAGAGATAGAGAGAAAATTATTGTTGCTTTTTGCTGGCTGAGTAATCAGTTATCACTTAGAGCAAAGGTCATAAGCAAAAATGATGTGTATAATAATGCTATTATAGCATTTACTGCAAATACCACTGATGAGAATTTTGGCAGCAATGGCATCAAAGGCTAAGGCAACGTGCGACACGGGCAGAGAAATTGAGGTTCCAAGCCTTGAAGTCCGATGATCAAGAAGCATACATGAGAATGGTAAAAGAGAGCAAAAATGAACGATTGACAATGCTGCTTGAAGAAACAAATAAACTTCTTGTAAATTTGGGAGCTGCTGTTAAACGTCAGAAAGATGCTAAACATTCAGATGACATAGAGGCCTTGAAAGACTCAGAAGCTGATTTGCTCGAATTGGATGCTTCAAACAATGGAACTCCTCAAGATTTACTTCCTGAGGAAGAGATGGACATCATTGATTCCAATGGCAACAGTGAAACTAGTGATTTACTTGAAGGTCAGAGGCAGTATCACTCAGCCATCCATTCAATTCAAGAAAAGGTAAAGGATAAAACCTAATTTTCTGCATCATATTACTTGGTGCAAAGCTATTTTATTGCAAGGTTCTATGTTTGAACCCCCCCCCCCCTCTTTGCTCTATCGAATGGATTTGCACTTTAATTGTTGGGCTATTGCATAAAATATAGACTGCCGAACATTCATGGGGAATGATAAATTAATTAGTGGTTGCAATCTGAATGTGCGGTAAAGCCTTTATGTAATTTTTAAGAAGATAACAATGCCATATGGTACTTGTGCAACGGCTCTTCTAGTGAGGAGTTTGAACTTTGAAACTTCTTTGGCTGTTGCCTCTTGGAAGTCTCCCAGACTCATCTACTCTCCCAAAATTTGGGAACCCTAATTTTTTATGTTATCAAACTTGTATAACGTGGTACAAATTAGAAAAATGCAACATGAAAATTAAAGAACAAGAAATAAAGGATAGATAACCATGGAGCCAACACCTAAACTTGCTTGGAATCAACATCAAGGAGTAAACCTCTAGGGATCAGAACCTAGGGTTGGTTGGAGTTAGTACCAGACAATTGGAACAATTTCAAGAAATTGCATTCATCATCAAAATAATCCTCCGCCATAGGAGTACATTATTGTCCTTATATAAACTACTAAACCCCATTTCTAACTAACATAGGAAAACCCAAATTCTAATTGACTTGGGAAATCCCAATTATTCAATTACAAAAAAAACTTTGACTTTAAATAAAAATACTAATAAACCTAATCAAGTACTTAGACCTAAAATAAAATACAACTGACTTCAAAATTAAATAAGACTAAATTAAATATATATCTCTTTGTGCCTCCTGCATCATTGTATGGTTAGTTTTGTATTTTTTTATGATTTGTTGTTGTTGTTGTTGTTGTGTTCTAAAATCTCTATGGATTTGATGGTGGGGCATAATTTTGAACAGATTCCAACGTAGAGGGCCTAATAATCTCTGCTTGGAGCTGTTTTAAGTGTGGACTGCATGACATACATTGCTTCAATCCCTTTTCTTTTCATACTGTGTATGGATGTATGTTTAATTACCCCAAAAAGTGTATGATTGTGTTGAACTCCTATAATTAAAGCATAAGTAACGGTCTTAAGATTGCTAAATGCTTGACAAGTGCTCGATTTTATATAAGAATGCTTGATGTTTCAAAAATAATGTATGCAAATTCTGTGCAATTGTTTTTTGTTGTTAATACTTGAAATCTCTGTTACAGTTTTTGGGGAAAAAAAAATACTGGAAACATCACTTATAATGGAATCAGTGAATCTAACTGAATTTAAGTTGTACAGGTAACTGAGCAGCCATCCATGCTTCAAGGTGGAGAGCTAAGACCATACCAGGTAGAGGGGCTTCAGTGGATGGTTTCACTGTTCAATAACAACTTAAATGGAATTTTAGCTGATGAGATGGGTCTGGGGAAGACAATACAAACCATTTCATTGATAGCATATCTCATGAGAGCAAGGGTGTGACTGGGCCTCACTTGATAGTGGCTCCAAAGGCTGTATTACCAAATTGGAGTTATGAATTCGCAATGTGGGCTCCTAGGTACGCAAAAAGAATTCTTTGAAACCTACATCTGTGGTGTGTGTGTGTGTTTGTTAGAGAGGGATTACTTTGAATCACTCTTCAATTTTCTTTCTGAACCAGTATTGCAGCTTTTCTTTATGATGGACGTCAAGAAGAGAGAAAGGCAATGAGGGAAAAGTTATCAGGGGAGGGCAAATTTAATGTGTTGATCACACACTACGATCTTATCATGAGAGATAAGGCATTTCTGAAGAAAATTCACTGGTACTACATGATTGTTGATGAAGGGCATCGGTTAAAGAATCATGAAAGCGTTCTTGCAAAGACTCTTGTCTCAGGGTATGTATTGATTGAGCTTCTTGTGATGTTTAATATGTATAAGTTGTGTGAATTCTTCAAGAAAAAAAAGGTAAATGTAACTCTGACTCATCCACCCAAACAGGGTTTAACTGGTGACTTCACCCTCCACTAATTGCTTATGGAGTCATTTAGCCAATTTTAACTTATATCTCTTATCCTAGTTTTATGGTTATGTGATGATGTTTATTAACTCTTGCAATTCATTAATATGGTGTAGATTCACTTCCAATGTTATATAGATATTTACTTTGTAATTTTGATTTCTCTGAAACTAGAAAGAACATTTGTGAGCCTAACCCAATAATTAAAATAAATAAATAAATGATCAGGTGCTCAACTTATGCTATCAGCCATAATTGTCTTGAGTGGTAATTATTTGGAACTCTACCCAAAATGGGAATGATGGCATTGTTAGTTCTGATTGCTCACTATTCTTGAATGAAAGATCCACTTGTTCTGGTTTAAATGAAGTCTTTTTGAGAAGTAAAATGCATAGATGCATGGAGTCTCAGAAATTTGCACTTGACAACAACAACAACAACAAAGTCTTAGTCCTGAAATTTGGGGTTGACATTTGAGATATATAATAATATTATAGTTTCTGAACTATACAATCCATCAGAAGTTGCTACTCTTAAGCTTTCACTCTTAGCTCTGGTGTTAACCTAGCTATGCTGTGTATAATTCTTGTGGAAATTGTTGTGGTAATCCTTTTGGTACTAGGATGATTATGATTGATTTCTCATTTTGTTATTAGATATTTTGGATAAATGCCGCTGATTTTTTCGTGAGTATTTTATAAATTTTAAAAATTGAGAATGCGTCTTTAAGTAATTTCTTCTTGTAGCAGCTATCAGATACAACGGAGGCTCCTGTTAACGGGTACTCCAATACAGAATAGTTTGCAGGAATTGTGGGCCCTGCTTAATTTTCTTCTGCCTCACATTTTCAATTCAGTCAGAATTTCGAGGAGTGGTTTAATGCACCCTTTAAGGGTAAGGGTGATGTTTCTCTTACAGATGAAGAAGAGCTACTGATCATTCGTCGTCTGCATCAAGTGGGTATTGTCTCCTAATTTGTACATTATTTTAATTTTTTCTGGACATTCTTGTTAAAATACTTTGTGATTCTTAGGTTATAAGACCCTTCATATTGAGGAGGAAAAAGGATGAGGTGGAGAAATACCTTCCTGGGAAATCTCAGGTCATTTTGAAATGCGATACGTCAGCTTGGCAGAAAGCATATTATCAACAAATTACAGATGTGGGCAGAGTTGGGCTAGATAATGGTTTGTAGCTTCCAAACCTGCATGCAATGCATATGCATTTGATCATTCCATACTACATTTAAATACACCCCCCCCCCCCCCTCACACACACGCTAAACCAAAAAAAAAAAAAACACTAATTGTTCCTCAAAATGCGTCTGATTTGGAGAGTGCTAACTTTGGTGGGCATTTCAAAAAAAAAAAAAAATTCTTGCTTCGTGTCATATTGTTGGGCCTCAATTTATTTTGGGATGTGCCAAAATGTCGTTCTATTTGAAAAGTCAATAAAGATTGATATCTTTCTTAATTTATCCTTTACTTTTTTCGAAAAGTCAATACCCCATATAAATTAAGGAGGGTAGTTTGGAAAACTTATCCATTATTCTCATTTGAAAGATGAGGTATTAAATGATTTTCCGTTAAAAAAGGGGATATCTAAACTGGACAAAAATACGGAGGGGGTATTTATTAGTTATTCCACCTTAGTATCTAGCCATATTTTATGCATTGTTAGAAGTCTAGGGCTCTCATGCACGCCTATGTTAGGTTTATTTTCTACAGTGACCACTTCAGCAAGTACACTGACGGTTCAATGTTATATCTCCCTCCCCAAGACCTTCCCTTTTGTAATCAACACCAAGTGTCCCCATCCCCCCCCACCCCCTTTTGTTTTGAACATTTTGAGTACAAAATTGCTTCTACATTTTTGCTCCCAAAAGTTATTTTATTTTATTTTTTTCAAAATGCTAAATAAACAGTTACCACCTCATTTCACGAAGCAAACGACAATTAATATTGCTGTCCCATGGATTAAAAGCTCAAACTACAATTTTTTAGAGAGAAACTGTGGGGTAGTTGTATATTCTTTTTGGTAACAGTGGATTTTTACTTTCATGTTTATTTATTCATCTCTTTCATCTGAAGGTATAGTTTTAAATTTTGAATTCCGCAAAAGTCACCACCTGTTCACTAATATAGAAGATTTGCAGGTGCTGGGAAATCAAAGGGTCTACAGAACCTGACAATGCAGCTCAGGAAGTGTTGTAACCATCCATACCTTTTTGTTGCGGGAGATTATAATATGTGGCGCAAGGAGGAGATAGCCAGAGCATCTGGGAAATTTGAACTTCTTGATCGTTTACTGCCAAAACTTCACAGATCGGGGCATAGAGTTCTGCTTTTCTCACAAATGACTCGTCTCCTTGACATTTTAGAAATTTATCTGCAACTTCACAATTATAAGTATCTTAGACTGGATGGTAACACCAAAACTGAGAGTAGAGGATCTCTAGTAGACCAATTCAATTCTCCAGGCTCTCCCTACTTCATGTTCCTCTTGAGTACTCGTGCTGGAGGTCTTGGATTGAACTTACAAACGGCAGATACTGTAATACTTTTTGACATTGACTGGAACCCTCAAATGGATCAACAGGCAGAAGATCGGGCCCATCGTATTGGACAGAAAAAGGAAGTTAGAGTATTTGTGTTAATTACTGTTGGATCAGTTGAAGAGGCAATCTTGGAGCGTGCAAAACAGAAGATGGGCATTGATGCCAAGGTGATCCAGGCAGGACTTTTCAATACGACTTCCACAGGTTTGTTGTACTTGAATTTCATGCAATGTCATAATATTGTGACTCCCTCCATCTTCATAACTATATATGAAGTTAAGGGCATTTATTGAAGATTTCCTTACTATGCCTCTACGTTTATACTCATGCCATTTTAGAATCAAGACATATTTTGGAAAGATGAATAATATATTCATATTGTGAACTTGCTTATAAAAAAATTCCATTATTTTTTCCTGTTCACTTTTTCAGACTTTGGGCAGTAATATATCTTTACCATTCTGGGAGAAATTGGTGGGCATCACTGCCACAAAAGTTGCCACTTATGTTATAAATACCTTTTCTATATTCTGGTGAAAATTTTATGGGGTTAGGGTTTAAATGTCATTTATATATGTGCCACTCCTTATCTTGTTAAGGACTGCAACAAGCAGATTTGTTGTGTGCTTAATATAAATGTCTGCCCATTCTTTCTTACTGAAGATTGTGTTAACATGGCACATCTTTCTGTATACAGCTCAGGACAGCAGGCAGATGCTAGAGCAAATCATGCGTAGAGGAACAAGTTCACTTGGGACAGATGTGCCAAGTGAGAGAGAAATCAACCGCCTCGCTGCCCGATCAGATGATGAATTCTGGCTTTTTGAGAAAATGGATGAGGAGAGAAGACAAAAGGAGAAATACAGATCTCGTCTTATGGAAGAACATGAAGTACCTGAGTGGGCATACTCTGCACCTGAAATTAAGGAAGATGAGGCCCCAGGTGTTGATGGTAGTGGTTCCATGGGAAAGCGGAAAAGAAAGGAGGTGGTTTATGCTGATACTCTCAGTGATTTACAGTGGATGAAGGCTGTGGAAAATGGAGAAGACATGTTAAGGCTTTCCGGTAAAAGAAAGAGAAAAGATCATCTTGCAATCGAGGGCAATGCATCAACTAGAAATATTGGTGATGCAGAGGAAAAGGTATTAGAGCTTGAGAATGAAAACACACCTATGACAAATGAAGATACCTTTGGTTTGGCCCCAACCCCAAAGAGACCAAAGTCTGAAGAGGAAAATACTGAGAAGCATGAATATCAGGGTCCTGGAGGAAGTAACTGGAATGGGCATTTGTTAACATGGAATACCCATAAGAAAAAGAGATCAAGCTTTGTTGTCCAGAGCACATTGTCTGATTCTAGAGGGCAGAATTCCAATGGAAGAGGAAGTGGATGGACTTGATTGAAATGACTCAAAAATAATTTCAAACATGGATATACGATATTCAGATCAGTAGCTGGACCTCTTGTATTTTTAGCTGCCAGTGTTTTTATACACATGGCTCCAGCTTGGGCTACGATGTTTGGCTCAGTTACTGGAATTTTGGGGCAGCAAGCTTTAGATGATTATTTGAACTGGTGCGGTTATGGTTGCTCAGTTTCTAGTCACTGGTGTTCTTAACATCTCACACAGTAGCAGTAATGTGAAGTTATCCGGATTAATGGAATGCACCTTTGGTTCTCTTTGGTCTGAACCAGTGTGTTGATAAAGTAGGATATTATTGGTAGCGAAGAGATTGTAGTTGCTGTTAGTTAGGGCAAAAAGGAGAAGATGAGACCTGAGTGCTAGTTGCAAATCAATAAACTAAAGCTGGACTCTTGTGCCTATTAAAAATCTCTTCAAGCATGGTCTGATAGTGATAGATGTGATAATTCAACACATGTCTTCATAATTTTATTTTATTTATTAGAATTTTCAAAATTTTATGAGATGTGCGTTATATGTAATTTAATTTTTCTTTTATGCATTCTAGTCCCTGCAACTGCTAAGAAGCCCCTACACATAATTAAGATTTAAGAATGCCATGAGATTTTTTTTTTCTTAGCATTATATATTAATATGAGAATGTTTTAGAGGAAAAGATGAAAATCTCTTCTAAGATATGGCAGGCATTTCGTTAGCCCCATTAGGGACAACAAAAATTTATCATTTATATTATATTTATAATATATTTTCTGTTACGTATTCTATAATATTTTCAAGAACAATCAAAACGCTTGCTTTCTCTTTTTAACACTTTCATGAACATCTTTCATTTTCTCTTTTATCTATATTATATTAACTAGTTGTAGATATGTGTATACGCAGGAATATTTTATGATTTTTTTTTTTTTTGCAAGTTTTTTCCCCTTCTTTTTCTCTTTCAGACATTAAATTATTATATAAGACGAAATATTTTGTAAATGATATAATGTGTTAGAATTTGTTTTAGCACTCCTTACAATAGTTCATCCTCTATATAAGTAATCTATCACTTACATTAGAAATAAAAATACAAGACTTTAATAACACAAGAAAATTATAATTTTATCAAAAACTTACCAATAATTGTTAATAAAACTTCTCTTTTTACAAAAATCTCTCATCCCAAAGTATTACAAAAAAAAAAACCAAACTAAACTGAAATGTTATATTAATGTCACTTAACAAGAGCGTAACAACAATAAAATAAATTCAACTTTTAGATGTGCATGTCAAAACCAGGATGACAAATAAAAACTTCCCAAGTTGTCCAACCCCAACCTACTTCACACAAGTATACACTTTACCCTGCCTTGAAGAGGAGATAAGACGGAGACGGGAGCATCCTATCCCCATTAAATACATTCTCAGATTGTAATGCGTATGAAAGTTCCATTTTAATATAAAAGCAGTATAAGGAACAAAAACATTCGAACAGTACCACTATGAGGGAAGAGTGGGGCATCTTCTCAAGTGAGCTCCACTTGGTATGATATGTGCACACTAGCAATCGTAAGTATAGCAAGCACAATTGAAGTACCCAAATTTTAGAACCTCATAATGCATATCACACCAGTAGAGCTGGATGTATTACAAAAACAATTAAAAGGTCCAAAAGAAGAGAAAAATGTCAGGCAACTTGACCGTCGAGAATTGATCACAACAGAGAAAATGGTCTTAGGCTACAATTAGAGCAAGATCCATTACAAGATATGCTATTGCATTAGACGACTAACCTATGCAGGTTTCCAAATAAGCAAATTTGATAAAGAAAAGATAGAATACCAATCATGGCATCTATCACACTTCTGAAAAAATTGCCACAGCCTGCTGATGCATACTATTAGATTCAACAGAACAGGCAAACCCAAAATGTCATGTCCTACAATTATTAATGTTCCAATAGGCTACTAGTTCAGAAACCAAAAGAAAACACCTTCCATAGGTGAACCTCTAATCCTCTTGGTTAACTTCCAGGTTCTTCAATTTTGATTCAAGTTCATCCTCATTACCTTCACCCTCACCTGATTCTTCATCATCCTCCCTTCCTTCTGGATCATTCTCATCCATTGGCCCAAGCATGTCAGGACATTTCTTGAATAAATTCTGGATCTCATCAATGCCTTCATCAGAGATGAAATTCCCATTGATATTCAGCAACTTAAACTCGGGCTTCTGAACCACAACCTGAGCCAAAACCCGAGCCCCAGCCCTTCTTACTAGGTTGGCACTAAAATCAACTTCCTTTAATTGAAAATGACCTTCTAATGCCTTGCTGATCTGGATTGCACCTTCATCCTTAAGTTCATTCTCAGCCAGGTTCAACTTGGTGAGTTGCTTTGCCGAAATACAAGCAGCAATCACGGGAGCAGCTTCAGCGTTATGTCATTTCCCGCCATCTCCAAGACTTCAAGTGAAGGAGTTGTTTCCTTAAGAACATTCAGTATGGCAATTGAACCCTCATCTTCCAAGTTCAGGTAGCTCAGGTAAACCTCAGATAAATCTGAATGCTTGGAAAGAGCTTTACTCAGAGCGAGACCACCTTCCACACCAAACATGTTGTCCCGCAGGTCAAGCTTCATCAAATGGGTACAAGTTTCGAGTGCTTTCGATAATGCAACTCCCCCTTCAGAACCTATCCTTGTAGAGGAGCAACGGAAGTCCTCCAATAATGGAGAACGGTCTACAACCTCAGAGATAGCAAGTGCTCCCTCATCTCCTGTCATGTTATTATGAAATTGCAGGACCCTTAGCTTGTCTGTGGAGGGGATTAACTCAGAAACGGCTCGAGCAGCTTCCTCAGAGATGCCATCATTCATTAAATAGAGCTCCTCCAAGCAATCCTGTGAACGAAGGAGTGCCCCAAATGCCCTAACGCCCTTCTCACCCAAGGCATTGTTTGAGAGATTCAGAGACTTCAAAGCACTACCTTCCAGTGCAGCTGAGAATATATTCATGACTTCAAGAGCTTCTGCCTCTGGTCTTCCTGCAATGAAATCTGACAGGTCTACTTCTTTTAACTGATCCTTCAGGGAAACCAGAATGGGCTCAGCAACACGGGCTGCTCCTAAACCAAAACTTCTATTGCTGAAGCATATTTTAGTGTAAGAATTTCCTTTCTTTTTCAGTGGCTTTAGGAGTTCCTCAGCCTCCTCTGCCTCAATAAAGGCTCGTTGACCCTTTGATATATCAAAGAAAGTTTCCTTTCTAGGGCCTCTTTTAAGAACTTCCAGGAGGAGCTTGCTACATTCCTTGGCATAAAGCTGAACTGCAGAACCACCATCACCATCTGGCTCCTTTTCATAGTTTTGGTTTGCAGTGGCAAAAGCCACATCCTCAATTCGTTTTGCATTCTCCTCAGCCTCTTCTTTACTGAGACAGCCATACTTCTGGGTAAAAATTGAGTTAGTGGCAAGATTGTTTGTCATCCGCACCACAAGCGTTTGCCTTGTATTTGGGCTAGGAGGCCATAGTTTAATTGAGAATTGCCTGCGTTCTGAGTTCAGTGTTGAGACCTCCATTGCAATAGAACCTAAAAATGCAAGCTGCAAACATGAACTAATCTCAAAAATTACTGAAATAAACATCAGAAGATCATATAGATGTATAAATGGATGTATAAAATTACACATATTAAACTGTTTAATTGATAGCAAATACATAATATAAGGTACTCTCAAGGGATACAAGACACAAGCCAAGTCCTAATCTGCTAAAAGGACCTGTAGTCATCATCCAATAAAAAAGATAAGCTGTTAATCATCACTAAAAATAAAAATCCCTAACATGCTACAGTCCAACCAAAATGTTGGCAAGAGGGAGTCAGAAAATATCCTCAACACAAGTAAAGTCTCAAACTCTCCATGATGCAAAAATGATCAACAATATGGAAGCTTAGACTAACAATGGTATGAGATCAGATATTCTCTACACAATCAAGATTCTCAACAACAAAGAAAATGCACTACAAAGAAGTTCATAAAGGCCAAAATATCATGATGGACTCAACACAAAAATGACTATTATCAGCAAGAGAAAGAAACAGAAAATAGTTGAGCAATGAAAACATTATTACATTGTAGAAAAAAACTAGAGAACCAAATGATTGAAACTTAAAATTCTTCTAGTTCAAAGGTAAAAAAAGTTCATTTTCTTTCAATTGGAACAATGCAATTTTAGGTGAGGAGACATATATGGAAACAAACAACAAATTCATCTTAATTTAAATCTCCAAAAAAAAAATTGAAAATAGAAATCAGTAGGAAGAATGACTTTTTTATTTATTTAAAATATTTAAAAAGACAAAAGAATTACAAGGAACTTCAGAAAAAGTATACAGTTTCTCCAATGATTCTATATTCAAAGCATGCCAGTGCAACAACGATTTTCAAGCAAAATAACAAAGGTAATAAGGAAAAGGATAAATCTACTACTAACTTTACTACAAAATTCTTACAAATTGATGAGATAATGAATGTGATTGGTGTCACTTCAACAACATAACAAATACATGTTTCGAATTACTTCTTTGTGATTGATAGCACATCAGTTGGTAAGGTTTATGTAGTGTACACACACACACACACACACACACACACACACAGACACTTGGTTTAAAGGATAGTAAACAAAGTGTAGTAATAATTTGAGCTAAGACCAGCAACAAAATTCCCTCCACAAAAGTTTATAACCGAGAAAGACTTAAGTTCAGACACAATGAATCCCAATTGCCAAGTTTTTCATTTCCAGACACAAGACTCCTTAATCCCACTAAAGTAAAACTCCTCTATTTATTGTCTACCCTCTCATTCCCACCTTGATTTCAAATTAAACATAAACATACATACATATATAGTTAAAATAAATACAAAGTAATTTATACCAACTCATATGTGTGATTCTCAATACCCAGAAACGAGACTAGTCAAATTAATAATGTAAAAATAAAATAAAAAAAGCTGATAAAAAATAAATTTAGGAAAACAAGAACAGCCAGAAAGGCATACATTTTGTGAAAGAATTTACAGTCCTTAGGCAACAAATAGTATTAAACATAACAGCTTCAAACATGAAACAACCATAAACCCACAAAAAACAACCATAAAAAAACAAACTTTAAAACAAAATGTAACAGATCTGAGACAAAATGAGACCTTACCCACTTACAATAAAGTTGAAAAGAACATGAATTCAAACCCAGAAAGATTTTCAAGCACACAGAAACCCTAGAATTCAAAACAAAGATAAAAGAAAAGGGTACCTTTTTTTTCGTCCTTGGGAAAACTTTTTTTGGGTTTGAGGGGAAAGTACTTGATGCTAAGTTTGGTTCAAAAGGTTGTCACTGAAACAGAGAGAAATTGAATATAATGAGAGTGAAAGTGGTGAGAGTGTGGAGGGAAACTGAAAAGTGAAGGGAGCGTAGAATTGGGTTTTGGTTTTAGCTTTGGGAAATGGGTCGCATTCACGCCTCCACGAAGACAAAATCACTTTTTTAATGAGGCTGTTTGGATGTCTGTCTGAACTGAGGGAAACTTTGTTTTTGGGTTTGTTTGGTTGATTAGGTTTTTTTAGCTCGACAAGAATGGGCCAAAAAAAGTGTATTTTTTACATCAATTTAGGGGAAATGCTAAAAAGATTTACATTGATTTGTCATGTTGTTGATATATATGGATCATATTCATTACTATATATGTTTGTTAATATTATCTAGTAAAATTTGTGGTATTTTAAAACATTTATATATATATATATAAAAGGAAAATGTTAATAAGCACTGTATAGTATTTGTTAAGATTTCTCAAATTGAGTCTTACTTAATAAAAATAACAAAAAATTATTAAAAGAATTGTCAAAAAAGATTTAAAAAAAATTATCAAAAAGCTGAAAAATTAAAATAAATGCAGTAAAAAGTTGCAAAAGATTGTCGTTAATGGGTATCTTATGGTGCCAGTTAACACAACCTATAAAAAAAATACATTGTTGAAACTTGAAAGTCTAAAAAGTTGTAAAATTTTGAAAAAAAAAATCTAATTTTAATTAATATATATTTTTAATAATTTAATAATTATAACAATATAAAGGGGAGATTTAAATCTTAAATATCTTCGTTGGAAACATTAAATAGGCATATACCAATTAAGTTGCAAAACTCTTAATTTAATTCTAAAAATTTTTTAAAAAAAAAATAAGAAGTTGACAATTGTGTGGAATCCTTCTAACTAGGGTGTTGAAGAGATGGTCACAACTCACAAGATGACAATAGATTTAAAGTGGGGGGTGTAAAACAAACTCACCTTAATCCAATCTAACCTAGTGCATGTATTGGAGATTTTTTTTTTTTTTTGGAAGCTTGGGTTGAATTAAGTTGACAAAAATTTTAACACAAGTAACACAACCCAACTCATACTATTAATAGTCTTTAAAAATACATGTATTTTAAATTCAGTAATTTTATTTGATTTTATTTTTTGGGAATAAAGTTTAAATTTGTTAGTTGGTATTTTGAAATTTAATTTTGATGAAATTGATATATTGCACTCAATTGTAAATTGTAATCATTGATTAAATTATGGACTTAGATATATGAATAGAAACACAATTATTTATTTAACTTGATGTCCTATAACTTGATCCCTATATTTGTTAAACTGGTTTTGAGAGCCACTATGACTTGGGTTGAATCGGAGAGTACTCAACCCAAAAATACCTCTAACTTAACCTAATTTGACTAGTGCACATCCTAAATCTATGACGTAGGTATTGAAGTGAATGCACAATTGGTAATTGCTCTTATTAGCTTGAAATCAAATATTGAACCTAAGAGCATCCACATCAGTATAGGGAAAAAAATTTCCATTTTGCACATCTAAAACCTTTTTTTTTTTTTTTACACTACTATTTTTACAAAACACCTACATCAGTTTGTCTATTATACACATTTATTCAAATAAAATATTCATTTCTTTAACAGTGTCATCCCTCTCACGGACCCAACACAATCCATACACGGTCATCTCTCACATACCTAACACAACCCAAACAACCATACAGCCACCATCGAAACAATCGGAATCCACACAAGATCGACACCAATAACCAATTAGAACAAATTGTGCAACAAGATAGACACCAACAACCAATCAGAACCCATAAACCCAAAGATCAATCCAACAAAAATAGCCCACCACAATAGAAAAATAACTAGCAACCAACAGATCGGCCGTCGGCAATGGGAAAAAACCAGAAAAAAACCCAGCAACCAACAAATCGGCGATGGGGGAAAAAACTAGAAAAAAAAAAATCCAATAACAAATAGATCGACGATGGGGCTTGGGTCGACAGCATGGGTTGGCGAGAGAGTTGATCTAAGAGAGTGATGAAATGAGAGAGAGTTGATCGGTGAGAGTGAGGTGAGTTAGAGGTAGAGAGAGGAGAGAGAAAAAAGAATAAAAAAGTCATTTACACGGTAAATGGTAACCGTGCATATATGCATGGTTATTGTTCATTTACACGTCCATTGTGTATATTTGCACGTTTTTACAAAGACTGATGTGGGTGTTTTTTGGGTTAGAATGTGTAAAATTAGTACTTTTTTCTATTTTAGAAGATTATAGATGAACTGATGTGGTTGCTCTAACATTAACCCGTGTAGTACTCTTATTAATGATTGCAGGTTTCTTTGTCCATTAATTTTGGAGGCATTTTGGATTGAATATACCTATCCCAAAATATAGAAGCTGTGTTGTAACTTGTAACACAAATTAAGGTTGATGCATGGATGTCTGTTATCCTAGAGTCTTTCATTCGTAATTTGATTTAATGAATCTTTTTTCACCACAAAAAAAGAAAAAAGAAAATGCCATCATGGTTATTGGATTTATCAATCATTCTCTTCAGTGCAACTCAGTCTCTCTTGTGCTTGCTTGCTTGGCCAAAAAAAAAAAAAAAAAAAGACAAAATAACAGAGTTACAAATGCCAGAACCAAGCTTAATTTCTGTGAGAGTTCTGCCTTTTATGGTTTTGCAATCACCAGTAAAATGAGACTGCCAACCACCACAACTGGTCATTATCACACAGCAGGGTCATAATCATCTTTTAACAGTGCACCAACACTTTGGTATGGTATGTTCAGAGGTTTGGTAGCCTGCTCAGATGATGGACCCTCCACATCTATATCCAACTATCTACATAGAATATATGCCAAGCAAATTCTTATACTAAAAAAAATAAATAAAAAAGCTGTGAAAGTGAGATTTACTCCCAAATAGCATTTTTATTGAATCTCTGCATGTTGTACCTAGTGAAAATCGAACAATTATAGAAGCAATTTGAAATACATATGGTTTCAGGTTTGAAGATTGGGACTTCATATTCTTCCATAAATGGTCTCATGTTGAAGAATGGTTATGCCATTTGTCGAAAGCCTATGAAAACGAAATATTTTGACAAAATGCATGATGCTAGAATACTATAAATTTATTACATGAATCTTACAAATTGATGTCACTAATTACCCAAAAAAACAATTCAAACCTACATTTGTTATATTGTTAAAATGGTAGTATAGTGTCAAATCACATTATTGCCACATTAGTGTGGAAGTTTTTTATTGGAGAATTCTTGTTATGGAATAAATTCTTTTAGGACCACATAGGTAGAGGTAAGTCGTAGAGTAAAAGAAATAGCCTTATCATTTTGCGGTCCCAGATAATGGATCCATTATAAGTGCAACCACATTGCAGACTTGCTTTTAGTATTTTATGCTCTCTGTTTGGCTGCACTCGAGAGAAATAAGTAAAAAAGGCGTGGCAAATAACTGGCCGTTTATGTGTGTTGTACCTTGTACGTAGAGAGAAAAGTTGGTGGAATATATTTTTACTGTGTTTGGTTTACAAATAATAACATGGAACTTTAAAAAAAATGTTAATAAATTAATAAACTCCAAATAATTAGATTTTTGTTAACAAAAATACAATCATGCTTTAAAAAAAGAACCAAAAAAGAAAAAGAAAAAAAGTATACATAGTGAACAAGTTGATTGAAAAAAGCCCATCCATGGACAAGATTTAACTCGTTCTTTTTTGTTGGACACCAGGTAGTCTTCGCTGAATTGAGTTTTCTTAGACTCAAGTTCTTTTTGAGGGAATTCAAACTTGAAACTTGCACTAACCAATAGGTGGCAACTATTAACCTAATTTCCAACCAACTCTGCCCCTACTCTCATTTTTTCCAAATTGGCCATAAGTCAACAATATACCACCGAAACGTAGGAGACCAGAGAAGCAGCAAACAGCAAAAGGAACATAGACATATGTTCAGCGATAGCACAACATTAGTGCTATTAGATTGTTGGTGAAATTCTTGGCCCAAGGGGGACATTTTTACAATAGGCATTTAGAACACCCACGACTGAAAATTTCAATTTTATTATATTTTATCATTTTAAAAAGTCACTTTACCATTTTAAAAAGTCACTTTATCATTATACCATATTATTTTACAATACTTTTAACATTCTAACTTTTATTTTCCTATTCTACTTATTAAAATAATATATTTACACAATAAAATATATTTATGTTTCTCTCTAATTTTTGTCTATCTTCCCCTCTCTCTCTCTCTCTCTCTCTCATCACCTCCATCACCACCATGAAGACCCAAAACCCCAACACATTTTATAAAAAAAAAAAAAAAAAAAAAAAACCAACACAGAACCTAAAAAAACCTCACTGATCCACCATCAACACAGTTTATCAAAAACCCATTGTTCCACCATTAACAACACACGCCGATCCACCTGACCCACCAAGCAAACCTGCCAAACTCAGCCCCAGACTCACCGTGCCACCACAACCTACGGCCCACCACATCGATGCCACCATGATCCACCACTGAAACTCAGCCCCAAACTCACGGTCAAAACCGATTAGTAAACCCATCACCACCCACAACCAAATCCGATTTGCAAACCCATAACCACGCTAATCTTGCCGCTACAATAACTACCAGATCCTTGATCACACCGATCTCGCCCAGAGAATCCTTCAAACCCACAACCACGCCAGAAACCCATCACCACCGCCCAATCACCACCACCGCGCCTCCACCATGCCCACCACGCCACCATTGCCACCAAAATCCAACCGGAACAAAAACCCATATTAAAAACAAAAAAAGCCCAAGCTGTGACCCATGCCTACCAAAACGTAGAACCCAAACCTCGTCAACCAAGCATGACCCAAACCTTGCCGATCCACGCTGATCTAACCCCACCATCAACCGATCCCAACCCACCACCATGCCCAAATCAAACCACGAACCCAACCCAGCTCCGGTGCAAGTGTTGAACGAGAAAGAGAAATGTGAGATGAGAGAGAGCTCGATCCGAGAGAAAGAGGGTGACAGCGGCTTTGTGATTCAGAGAGAAAAAGTGAGACTTGATGATTCGAAGATAAAGAGGAAGCTTAACAATGGCGAGAGAGAGAGGGGATAGAGAGAGCATAACCCGATACTAGAGAGAGAGAGGCTAAAATGAATTAAAATATAGTATTATGTTTTGGCATAGTGCTCTTTGAGATGGTACTGTAGCACTATGCCAAAAAAATTTGGCCTCTGTCAATTTTACAAGTCTAGTTGTTGGGTGCATTTTGGGCTTAAATGCCAAATTGGGCTTGCATTTGGCATATTGCAAGCCCACTGTGGATGCTCTTAGGCCCTACTCAATAGAGCATATGGGCTTCGAATCTCTCCCTTCTAGCGAGATAAAGTCAGGTGGAAGACAGATGAGCAACGAACAACAATCATGCAATAACATAGGTTTTGACTCTGCATTGAATTGGTGGTTTCTGGGTAGAACTTACAAAGTAATTATTCACCGTATGACAATAAGTAATAACATGAAAATTGCCAAATCCCAAGGGGTTTGGTTTAGTAATTTCCAAGGCCTCATAAAAATCATAAGGTCCCAGGTTTAAAACTCCTTGCCAACCCCTTCCACCCTATAATTGCGTGGTGCTTGTTGAACAAGAGGACTATTTACACCCAGAAGAATAGTCTATACAAAGTTGATCATCCATCAGCTAAACAGAAAGTACAACTAATTTAACGTAATGACATTGTTGAGAATTCATGCTGATGTAACTACCATACATATACGCTTCTGCCTGGACAGAAATTGAAAAAAGACTTCAGTAATCAAACACATGAAAACTTCATATTTTGAAGCATTGACACTACAAATAGTTTAAAAACACTGATTTTGAAGCATAGAGATCATCCTGCACGTGACATACCCCTCTTCCTTTCTTTTTTATTGGAAAGTTGCTTACACATCCGATTAATCTTGAACTCACAACCTCACCCTCCACCTAGTACTAGCAAGGGGAGCAGAGATTCCAATTACATGCACCTTAAATTCAACAAGGGTCAACCTCTCCATAACTCCTATTTTTACTTTAGAGATGATTTGGTCATCCAATGCAGGGATCACCCGACGCATTATTATGACCCTATGGCATGAACAAGCAACTACTAAACATGGTACAACAATAAGCTTACTAGGTATGGCTACCCAATACCCATGTCTCACATAAATTTAGATGGAAAACATAGCAACCATACATGATTTGAAAGGTAACTATGGTCACAATCATATCACATGTAAAACCTAGTTACCCATGATCTCACCAGTCACCATCCATGGCTTTCTTTTGGGATAAGGCGTTACCATTTGTGCTAGAGCTCACTGGCAAAACATGCACAAATATGCAGCAAATAACTTCAAAACATGTCCTTCTCACAAATCAATATCATTTCTCATAAAGATGCCTAGCCAAGAATTTGATATTTCACAGTTAGATAACTAAAATACTATGATGAGCAATAAATCTAAAAAAATTTAATCATTATACTAAACAAACTAATTTCCCCAAGTAGATAGTAAAGAGTGGATACACCCAGCCTAGGCTGCCAAATCATTTGTGAAAAGCAAATAATTTATGAAACTAAAATGACTGGTTAAGGAGTAAAAAATTGTACTTTCAAGTCTCAACTCTCAACCACAAGAGTTTGCCAGATCCCATACAACATTATTACAACTAAATAGTTCTGCATCACCTCAAAGTCTCAAAACGTTACAGAAAAAATACTTCTTCATTTTCGCCAAGTTCAATTCTATAAAAAGGAAAACACCCAAGCCTTACCCAGAGTATTTAATCTCAACTTATAAACCTTAAAAAGATGATTATTTGCTAGCATCATCCAAGAAGAAATGAGGATATCTAGTCCTTAAAAAAGAATCTTAGTTCAATGACTATTGAATAACATCATCTACACTAATCCAGTGCCATAATTCTTATTTTGTAGCATCAAAATTGCACATTTGTAGTACTCATTTTCAAAACTATCTACCCAAAAGCAACCCCTCCTTGTTTAGAGTATCAAACTAGTGTATAGATAATTGGACTAAACATAAAGTAAGCAAATTACTAAAAACCAATAAACAAACCAAGCCCTACGACTAGAACCCCTCCCTCACCAGCTCCTAAGCCCCTAATCAGTGACTTTTCTTTCAATCCAATACCAAACACCTGAGGTCAACAACCTAAATTATCAAACCATTATTGTCATTCAGTTAATTCTACCGCCATTCCCGCTTTACCCCGGCACTACATTATGCACTAACAATTCACAGACAGCACAAAATTAACACAAAACTCCTCCATTCACATTTTCAATAAACACAGCTAATGATTTCACTAAGCAAACAAGTTAACATGGTTTTAAGCATATCAAAATTCGAAACAAACAAACATTAAAATAAATAAAAAAAAACAACTAATTCATCATAAATCAAAATTTTGCCAAATATGAAATCCACATCAAAATTTTAAATCCAGATTAATCTCCCTAAAACGACAAAACAAGAAACAAAACGACACAAGTAGTTCTAAAACGACATATAAAATAACCGATTTGAAGCTCGAGAATTCTCTCTCCCTCTCTCTCTCTCTCTCTCTCTGTCTCTAACGGTAGGATTTCTGGAACCTAGCCCTAGCGCCACGACCACCGAACTTCTTAGGCTCACAGCGTCTCGGATCGGCGACGAGCAAAGTCCGATCATATCCAACCAGAATGTCCTTGATCTCCTTCTTGCTCTGCTCGTCCACGTACTTCTGGTAGAAAGCGACGAGTGCCTTCGCGATGCTCTGGCGAATCGCGTAGATCTGAGAGGTGTGGCCTCCGCCTTTGACGCGGATCCTCATGTCGACGCCGGCGAAACGGTGCCGTCCGAGGAGGAGGATCGGCTCGTAGGCCTTGAACCGTAGGATCTCCGGCTCCACCAGCTCGATCGGGCAGCCGTTGATCTTGATCAGACCTCGGCCGCGCTTGCAGTAGGTTACGGCCACCGCGGTTTTCTTGCGGCCGAAGCATTGTACGGACTCCACTGCTGGCGCCGCCATGGCTTTGTGCTCTCTCTGTGTGCGTGCGTGTGTGTGGGAGAGAGTGGAGGCTAGGGTTTTGGAGGAGAAGGGAGTGATATATGAGAGACTGTTGAGTATTTTTAGGGTTTGGGTTCAGGGTTTTTGGAGGCCAGATGGACGGCTGTGATTGGTTGTGGAATTTGGTGATTAGTGACTGGGATGCGCATCTACTTTCAGTGCTGTTGGAGTCGTTTCACGACACGTAGTCTTAAAAGGGTGAGAGATTTGATGCCACTATGCATTATTAATCCATTATCTTCTTTTTATTTTTTTATAAATATATTATTAATTTGTTATTAAAACTCTTTAAAAGTGTGAATTATTTAGTATTTTTTAGGAACATTATTTAGTATAAAAACATTAGATTATCGGCCATTATTTAAGGCAATGGAAAGGGTAGGGTTGGAGAATGGATTGTTGTCCAACCCTATTATTCTTCCGTTCATGTCAGGGAAAACTACCTTGTCTTATCTGCATCTCATGGGGCTCCGCTCAAACCTATTATAATTTTCTTTAAAGGAAAAAAAAAGTAACTATTCTTTTGGTAACTATATTATATTTTTCATGAAAATAGTATCATAACTTTCCTAAAATAGTTTATTAATAAATATTTTAAGAAAATCCATTAACTGGAATTCTTTTTTAAATTTTAAAACATGTTATAATAATAATAAAAATTGTACTTCAAATTACAAATAAATTGATCATGGTCACATGAATGAATTTTTATTAATGACCGAATAATAAAATTCAAAGTTGTAGGAGCAGAAGGGTTAGAATATGTTTTTGAGCCTTGGGCCTAATTTGTTCGAGGAGGGTTCATTGGAAGTAACAATACCGAACTTAAAAGCTCATAGACAAACTATGGCGGGAACAGTTGAGGGAAATAGTTCGAGGAATGGTAACTCCTTGGTTAAGTGAAGTGAATGTCAAAAGGTATAGTATGGTGATAAGAGTGACATACTAAAAAGTCTCGTGGATGAAGAGGTATTTCCCAAAGGCATAGAGAGGAAGAACAAATGAGAAATATCTTATAGAAAGCTGCTACCACCGCATTTAAGATTTTACACCTACCTCTCTAGCCGTATTAATGGGGAAATGACATCTGAACAGTGGGGATCAGCCTTACAGCTATTATTTGAAGACTTCAAGAGGGCGGTGGATGGAACAAGTATCTTGGTCATGGATTTGATCCATACGTGGAAGATGGAGGGAAGAATGAGAATGATATAAAAGGAAAAGAAAGACATTTGAGTAGGGGGATCCAAAAAAAGAAAGGAAGAAAAGACTGTAACCATCACCCTAAATTGTAATCTATCTTTAGAACAAAGAAAAGCAATACAAATCGTTCTCAGCATACGTTCGATGAGACTTTTTGCTACGTAAACCTCTTGTTGCATGTGAATCACAGATCTAGCTTATCATTTGCGTTATTTCATATCCATAAAACCTAGGTTTCAAGCCAACTATCTATAAATTTCATTGTATTGGGCTTTTTGGGCCGGTTCCCTTCACATTGTTGGGTCCAGGTGAAAATTGTGACATTACAAAAGTGTTTAATAAAACAATATCATACCACAGAAAAAAAAATCTTAGGACTTGTTTGATAGGAGGATTTTGTTTTTGTTTTCAAAACAACATGAAAAAAATTAAAAAAAAAAAAAATTTGGAGCCAATTTTCAGATAATAATTTTTACATTTTCTATCTTCATTTTCTTCCCATTTTCTATCTTCTCACTTTTTCATCCTCCCCATTTTTTATCATCATTTTCTCCCAATTTCTATCCTCATTTTCAGATAATAATTGTAGGGCTAAGCACAAATTATCATTGTTGCCCATTCACACCTTCCAAAATGGTAGCCACTGGACCTTAAAAAAACCTATGAGCATTGCGCATATTATATGTTCTTTTTTTAATAGCTGAAATACATTGTTGTTACTTTAAAGTTTACTTACTTGATTCATATTAAAGAAATTTTTTTTTTACTCATTTTTAGTGTTTTTGGTCATCAAAGTTTCAAAGCACTAATCTCTAGACCAAAATGACCAAATACCACCATTTGAAAAAAATGTAGTATTTTATCATTGTTTAAGAAATATTTAGCAATGATATGGAACTCGAGTTTCAAGAACTTGAGTTCCATGTAAGAAAGACACCATTTCCAATTCCCAGATCCCATAGTACTCACATGGCCACATATTATTACCTTCAAAAAAATAAACAAACAAAAATCTCTTACCACTTATACATTAAAGTAATGTACTTTGCATGCGTTTCTAACTCTTTTATCTAAGGTATTGGAAAGGAAAACTATTCCAATGAAGCTGATAGTGGTGTTGGACATGGTGTAGAGGGATGTAGCTTTCTACTTACATCAGCGTACTTTCTAAACCAAAATACAATAAATACCTAAGAACCACTTGGAAATTATCTTTGTTTCTTCTTCTTCATTTGCATATTCGTTAGGTGCTTGGAGGACAATAATTGGAAGTCTTAAAAGAGCAAAGTTGGTCAACGTTGGTTTGCACATGCTAATAAAACTATGTAAACAAGAAATTTTAATTTTGTGGAACTTTATTTGCAAGAATCTCGAATTTATGAAACTTAGGTTCTAGGAAGGGTTGAGGGAAGGGGGGAGGGGGCGCAAATGCCCCCTAACGCCCCAAAAATTCTCAAGTAATATTACTTTATGTAGTAAAAGGCTTATTTGCATACACAAAGGACAATTAGCTTTTTTCCATACCAATTGTACTTGTACTGTGTATTAGTTCATCATAGAAAAATCATTTCACATTCGGGTCCATTGCAACTTTTTTTAAAAAAATAATGGATCCCACCTTATAAAAATATTATAATAAAATAAAACCACTTATACAACCTACTTCTCTACCATTATTTTTCAGAATAGAATTATGAAAAAAAAAAAAAAACAACTTTCACTCACTAGCCACTATAGCACCTTAAAAAAGTCAATGATCACAAAGTTTTCACAAATTTTTGTCACAATTGCTGTATGCCAAAAAAACAATTTTTTGTCACAATTGATAAAAAAAATTGTGAAATAATTTATGGTTTAGAACTACTCATAGCACCTCTATTTTTATAAAACAATTTTTTTTTTCTTTCTTTACCAGCATTTTTCAGTCTCAAATCCAAGTGTTTTTTACAGACCCAAATTTTAATTTTGTATGAAAATTACATTTGCATATAGTTGTTTATTTATTTTATTATTAATATCAATTAATACTTTTCGGATTAATTTTACTCTCTTCTAAGCTTGCCCCCAACCTAAAATCCTGATTCTGTCACTTCCACAGGTGTCGTGGTCATTTTTTTTTAATAAAATTTGAAAAATTCAAGTTTCAAACGAGTGATAAATTATTAAATATTTTTCAATCAATAGGAAAACTTTGAAGCAATGACAAGCAAAATGGCAAACAAGTCATGAATAAAGAAAGCCACGCCTCACCTTAAATTTTTGACTTTTGTTCTTCTTATTTATTTTGCACGTAAGACAACGTAACAAAAGGGCAACACTACAAAAATCACACGCACAATGATTAAGGAAAATTAAACCAGTCTTCTTCAGCAGGATTGCTTGAGCCACCCAGCCAGCCATCCCATCAGGCAGACAATATCTGGTTGAGAAATTTTGAATCGTAGATCTTTAGGTTTTTCGGGTTCCAATGTGGGTTAGATTTAGATCTCATTCATGTGCAGGCAGAAACTTCTGAGTGGCAGTATCTCACTTGAGAGTAAGAAAAAGATCAAAGAGGATCTGAGTATGTCAGATAGACAGACAACGTAATATTAGAATTCAGATCCTTTGAGAGAAACCAACTTTACTACAAACGATCTTTGACACAAAGATCAATCAAACCGCATAATTAAACTGAAACAACTAAAGGGAAAACTTGGAGAAAACCAAAGCATCAAGACTCATGAAGCATTCATAGATGCTTCAATATTACGGCTATTACAGTCCCAAACATATTCATTATAGCTAGTAATCTGACGATGGAACAGATTTACTTGAGAAAAGAAGCCAAGCGTTTGACCATAGCCTTAGCATTCTCAGCCTCAACATTGAGGAAATGGAAAGCATGATCTTCTCCCTTCACTTCAAACAATTCTACTTCCCCTTTCCACCCACTCTTCTTCACTTCATCACAATACCAAACACCTCTATCCCTCAGCATATCCTTCTCAGCCACACACACAAGCAACTTATCACAAGCAAGTCCAGCCAAGCTTGGCGCACCAGGCCCCAATGGATTGATCAGTGGACTGTCAATGCCTCCAGTTGCCGAGGGATACACTAAGCTCCAAATTAAAGAAGTCAAGCTCTTCTCATGTCCTTCCTTAGACTCTGATCCAATTGGCTTCGAACCCCAAAAGTAAGGTTGAGAAAGAAAAGCACCAAAAATTTTAACACCACCAGGCAAGCACTCAGTCCCAGCTCGCAGGGCTACGTTATGTGCTGTATTGGCTCCAGAACTGTCACCCCCAATATAAATTCTTTCAAAGTCACCATGATTGATTAGCCATGGTTCTTTACCATTACCAGCTGAGTGAGAGGCAACCCATTGTAGTGCAGCCCAGCAGTCTTCGTAACAAGCTGGAAGAGGGTGCTCTGGTGCAAGTCTGTACTCGACCGAGATGGCTACAACATTGGCTTGGGAGACAATGCTGTTGAGGTAGCGATGGGAGAGGAGGGAGAAGGCTGATTCGACGCAGAAGGCGCCGCCATGGAAGTAGACCAAGATGGGGAACTTTTGGTTTTGGTTATGGGGAGTGAGTTTAGGGAGGTAGAGGCGGGCTGAGATTGAGGGGTTCTCTGAGATGGTAATGTCTTTGGATGAGACTCCAGTTTCTGGGTCTTGATCAGGTGATGGTGGGACAATTGGCGAACCAAACAAGCGTTCCACCGAGCCGTCAGTGTAGACTCGGATGAGGGGAAGAAGCTCAGTGGCTACTTCTTTGGTGGTGGAAGCCATTGAAGCCTTGTAGAGAGAGAGAGAGAGAGAGAGAGAGAGATAAAGAGAGAGATGGTACTGAATTTAGAGAGTAAGAGTCAAGTGTTTGAGATGGAGTGGGTGGATGCAAATAAATAAGGGTAAAATCAGTTCCTATCATACACCCTTTCACATGCACAAACTGCACATTGAAGTCACAGTTTCCATGATAAACACCATCCAATAAATAATGAGCAAAATGAGGTATGGTACGTAACGTGGCTGGTGAAAATAATGAATGAGCTGCATTATCAGTTAGCAGATTGTTTTGGTAAAAAAAGAATTTTCATTGAAGAGCTAAACCGCCTAAAGACAAAGTTACAAAACGAGCATACAAGGGTATATAAAGCAATTAATGCTAGCGACCTTTTTAGCAATGCTACCTACTTATCGAGAAGGTATTACATGCAGCAATGCATGTGGAAGTTTTTCCTACTCATCAGTTAGCAGTTGCACTTCATTATAGGGCTGTAAAGCAATTCTACCTATGAGTGTTACACAGTCATTATCAAAAAAAAAAAAAAAAAATATATATATATATATATATGAGTATTACACAGTACTTCGTGTTCGTTTCATCATTTTGCTATCATTTTTGGAGAAGTACATGACTGGAAAATGGGATATTAGAGTACTTCAAACCGAATATGTATACTGCACATCATTTTAGTTTTATTGAGTTCTAAAAGGGTATATAATATCACATCATTTAAAATCTTATTTAATCAAATAATAAATATAATGATATTCACAAATTTACTTTTATTTTTCATCATCTTTCCATTTTGCAGTAATAAATTTACTTTTATCTAACTCATAGTCGAAAAAAAAATGAGGGATTAATAAATTTTCATAATTTTTTTTTATAATTAGTGTATAATAAAATAAAATCATTCTTATAATAATATATCATCTCAAATACAATTCATTAAAAAAAAAAATTGCTCTAAGCGTGTTGCGATGCTAGACATTGATAAGAAGCTTTGGGGCAATATATATAATTACAATTTTTTATATCAAATTATTGAATTTAATTATAAAAAAAATTATCAATCAGCAATATATATAGATTAAAAGCTGTTAGGTTTGTTGGATAAATTCTTATGTCAAAAGTTTGATTTTAGAATTGTAATCTAATCAAATTTGGATGGTATCTTTCATAAAAAAAAGAGAGGATAGTATCAATATAATTATATTAGGGTTAAGTTTAGGTTCAAAGCTATTAAAACATGATGAGGTTTTGATTTGCTAAAAAATGATAAGTTAATGATCTTTTGAACATTTTATCATCATAAATAATTTCTAAGTGAATCTTGTTTCATTAAGAAAGCAAACATCAGGTTGTAAATAATGGACACAAAGTTGACCTAATTGGATTTGAAGTGAGTGAAATATATATACTGTTGGGATAAATGGCCCAACGATATATATTGGGCCGTGGGCTTTGTTCGAGGACGCTTAATGGTTTGAGGATAGAAAGACGATAGGGAAGACGTAAGAGTCAGAACTTCACGAACAAACTATGATTGTGAAGGTTTGGGAAGGTAGTCTGAGGAGGAATTTCTCCTTGGCTAAGCAAATCAGAGGTCAAAAGGATTGATCTGATCTCGAGGGTAACACTTCAAAAGGTTCTATTGATAAGGATAAATATTAGGGAAGCATAGGACGAATGGAAGCTAAGAAATATCTAAGAGAAAGTTGCTACCATCGCATTAAATGCTCTGCAGCTAACCCTCTTGCCGCATTAATGTGGAGGTGATACCTGAACAGTGGCCAACAGCCTTACAACTACTCCCCAAGATTTCAAGAAGGTGTTGATGGGATAAGGATCAAAGCCAACAACTTAACCTATACGTGGACGGTGGAGATGAAGAAGGACGGGGTATATAAAAGAGAAAGAAGCCCCTTGTAGAAGGGATTAGAGATTTGAGAGAAAAAACACTGTAGCAACAAGAACTCGACTTGTAACCAAATCCAAAAGAAATTTATATATAAGAATTAGTCTTCTCAGATCGTGCTGAGGGCGATTTTCCTTGGGAAAAACCAGTTTATTCATGTTTTCTTGTCATTTGGGCTCGCTGTAACTACTAATTGGCTCATTAAATCCTAGCTTTCTAGCACACTCTCTACAAATTCATTGTATGAGGCTCTTTGAGCCTAGATCCTTTTCCATTTGGGTTTAAGAACCAAATTAAGTCCTTACAATTGGTGCTGTTTATGGGAAATACTTGAGCTTTGGTGAGATTAGTGTTCAATTATGGAGGGCACAGGGCCAAATCGAGAGGAGTCCGTTGGGTCTCAATGTTAGGATCACTTTGTCAATCTTGAGCGGAGAAGGGACTGAGAGGTTAGTGTGCACACCACACACACTAATAGGCACTAGTCTCGTAGTGGAAGTCACATCTCCCATGAAGAAAATACTAGAAGCATGCAACTAGAGATTGACCGGTTGCGTAGGAGGTTATGCCATGAGCGACGTAGGGGGACCCCCTCTAGTTTTGACTATTCTTCTAGCCGTGATAGTGACAACAACTACCGACCTAGGTCAAGAACTCCTTCCAGTGAGTCTTTTTCGTGTGACAAGGAGTGCCATTATAGGTGGAAAGGGAAAAGTCCATCTCACAGTGGCCTCGACAACGATGCTATGAGCAGGGCCCTGAATTAGATTTCTAAGTCACCTTTTACTCGAAGGATTGAGATGGGGAAGCTTCCTTGGTGGTTTACTCAGTCAACGTTCATTATCTACAATTATAGGATAGACCCTGTGGAGCATGTGAGCCACTTCAACCAGAGGATGACTGTTTACTCCAAAAATGAAACCTTGATGTGCAAAGTGTTCCCATCCAGTTTGGGTCCCATGGTGATGAGATGGTTTAATGGTCTAGAGGAAGGATCTATTGCCTCCTTTAAAGAGCTTACAAGAGCCTTTGGTTCTCGTTTCATCACCTGCAGCAGAGTTCCTTGACCTTTGGACTCCCAGTTGTCTATGACTATACAAGAGGGGAAAACCCTGAAGACGTACTCTGATCAATATTGGGAAATGTTCAATGAAATAGATGAGAATTTTGATGACGTAGCTATAAGGACATTCAAGGTCAGCCTACTTGCTGATCACGATTTGAGAAAGTCTTTGATTGGAAAACCTGTCAAAAATGTACGTCAACTCATGGACTGCATTGACAAGTATAAGTGGGCCGAGGAGGACCAACAACTGGGTAAAGGCAAGGCCAAGGTGGTCCCTCAGGATATGAAGGGCTTCAGGTTAGACAAGTATAATAACAATCGTCCTCAGTGGGATTTTTCTAGGCAATCTGGGGCTGCTGTTGCTCAGGTAATTAACACAATATTCCGGGAATCAGTGTATCAAATCTTAGAAAAAATTAAGAACGAACCATATTTTCAGTGGCCAAAAGATGGGAGGGGACCCATAAGGCGTAACCAAAACCTTCATTGCCAATACCACCAAGAGCGAGGGCATACTACGAAGGACTACAGAACTTTGTGGAATCACCTGATGTAGCTGGTCTGAAGTGGTAAGTTAAAGTAATTTTTATATCACCCCAATGGGCAAGGAGGCCAGGTAGGGTCAAGGTCTTAGAGAGATGCTTCTTCAAAGCTACCTCTGGGCACAATTAGCATTATTCATACTCCGGGAAGGACTGGCTCCCACCCTTCTAGGTTATTGTCCATAGCTCAGCTACTCGCAGAGGACTCCTCCCCTGCGCCAAAGAGGAGTAAAATGGAGGTCTGACCAGCATTGAGTTTCTCTAAAGAAGATAAGGTTGGAACCATGCAGCCACATGACGATGCCCTGGTGGTCACTCTTAGAATAGGGGGCTATGATGTGAAGAGGGTGTTAGTGGATCAGAGCAGTTGAGCAAAAATCATGTACCCTAATTTATATAAGGGGCTTAAGTTGAAACCTGAAGATTTGGCAAGTTATGATTCACCTTTGGTATGCTTTGATGGAAAAGTTGTTTTCCCAATGGGTCAGATTAGACTGCTCGTCTAGGCAAGTTCAAAGGTGGTCAAGGTGGACTTCATTGTTGTGGATGCTTACTTCTCCTATACCGCCATTGTGGCGAGACCCTAGTTTCATACCATGGGGGCCGTTTCTTCCACTCTACATCTCAAGGTGAAATACCCATCAGGAGACGGGGTGGAGGAAGTGGCTGAAAGCTAGCTAGGCAATACTTGGTGGCTGCAATTAGGCATTAGACTAGGATGGAGTCCTCGACCTCTGCTGGAGAGGGCTTATAGCAATAAAAAATGACTGTTTTATCTATGGATGAGGCAAAAAAAGTGGCAAAGTGTGAGAAGTTAGAAAAAATTGTTATAGATAATGATACAGAAAGGTTTTTCTAGGCCGGAGCTCAGTTGTCTCCCCGGGAGAAAGATGAGCTAATAGTGTTTCTTAGGAAGAATATCGATGTGTTTGCATGGAGCGCTTATGAAGTTCTTGGAGTGGATCCAAATTTCATTTTCCATCAATTAAATGTCAATCCAACCATCATCCTAAAAAGCAACCACCTTGACGCTTATCTAAAGAGCATTCTGAGGTTGTCAAAGAGGAGGTAATCAAGCTCAAGCAGGTTGGGGCGATTAAGGAGGTGTTCTACTGTGAGTGGTTGGCCAACATGGTGGTGGTGAAGAAGAAAAAGACAAATGCCGAGTATGTGTAGATTTCATGGATTTGAACAAAACTTGCCCCAAAGACCCCTTTTCTATGCCTCGAATAGATCAGTTGGTAGATGCCATTGTAGGCCATCCTCGAATGAGTTTTTTAGATGCCTTCCAAGGGTACCATTAGATACCCTTAGCTTTGGATGATTAAGAAAAAATAACTTTTGTTACTCCTACTGAAAATTACCATTACAAAGTGACGCCCTTTGGTTTAAAGAATGCAGGATTCACTTATTAGAGGATAATGACCAGGATATTTGAGCCACAACTAGGAAAACATATTGAGATTTATATAGATGATATGGTGGTGAAGAGTAAGCTAGAATCTGAGCATGTTAATGACCTTGAAGATATCTTTGGAATATTGAGGAAACACAACCTTCGCCTTAACGCTTTTAAGTGCTCTTTTGGGGTTGGTTCAGGAAAGTTTTTGGGGTACATGGTCACTCATTGTGGAATTAAAATCAATCCTAACCAGATTAAAGCAATTACCAGTATGCAGCCTCCTTAAAACCCTAAAGAAGTCCAGAGATTAACAGGGATGACTGCCACCTTGAACCGATTTATCTCTCGGTTAGTAGATAGGTGCAGACCTTTCTTCTAGTTGTTGAATAAGTGGAAAGGGTTTGAATGGACCAAGGAATGTGTCCTGACCTTTTAGTAATTGAAGGAATATCTCTTTTGACCACCCATTATGTCAAAGCCTAAGGAGGATGAGGTCCTATTTGTTTACATTAGTATGGCTTCCCATGCAGTTAGTTTAGTATTGATACGGGTTAATGGCGGGGTGTAAAAGCCAGTCTATTATATGAGCAAGTCCTTACATGAAGTAGAGGTTCAGTACCTACCATTGGAAAAGGCCATATTGGCAGTGGTGCATGCTACGCGTAAACTCCCTCATTACTTCCAAGCCATACAAGACCGTCAATAAGCTTGGTCCTTGGCCTTCTTGGCCTCTTCCAATTTCTTTGTCAGGACTTTTATTTGATTTTTAGCCGTGACGAGCTCGTCCTCCGCCTGACGGAGCTGCTTGCGTTAAGCCTCCGACTGCTTCTCCGCCTCGTTTAAAGCGGCCTTGGCGTTTTTCTTTTCCTGCTCAACTTTAGTTAGCTTAGTATTAAGCTCTTGTATCTTTTTTTCCACTAACTTGAAAGCATTCACAGCAACAATACACCGAGCCTCCTCCTCCTTCATTGATTTATGGGAGCTAATGACTATTTCCTCAGCTCTATGGGCAACTTGGATAGCCTTTCAAATAATAAAAAACAAAAAATACCGAGGTTAGAGAATTCAAGTATAAGTACGAGCATAAAAAAAAAATGTATATAATAATATAATAAAAATAAGATAAAGAGGGGAGTTGGTGGACTTACCAACCTTTCCTTGTCGGAAATCCCTGATGGGGGAGTCAGCGGTCAGGGTAGCTCTATCCAACAACAGGGTAGGAGACCAAGCTGGAGCAGCTATCTGAGAGTCACCTTTCTTCTCCACCACCGTCTGCGTTAGTCTGGCCTGTTTGGCTACCTTTTGGGGCTCAATTTCCTTGGAAGAGTGCCTCTTTACCCCTTCCATCATCTCCTTACCTCTCTGATCCCTCTTCCTTTTAAGATTAGTAGGGTCGGGATGTTGAGCTTGGGTGGATGGAGGGGTGGGAGGTTTGGTTTGGGCAGTCTTCTTTGGCACATGGCCTTCTGTCTTGGACTTCATCAGGTCCCGAAGACTCGATATGGTCTTGCTTTGGATTACCATAGAGTTCGGGATGGCAGGGTCTTCTTGTGAGTGACTTACTTGTGCTGGGGGAAGAAGGCTGAAGTCACCAACTGGGCTTTCCGAGGAGGAGGGTAGGTTGAAAACTTCGAAATTGTCTTAGGAATCTGAGACGTCAACTATCTCTTTCTCATTTTTTTCTTTGATAGCAGGCTGGGAAGAGGTGGCTTCTCCGGCTATATACTGAGATGGCCGGGTTACTTCAAGTACACCTATTGGAGTAGTGCCGGTGACGAGGAAACCTGCACTAGCAACGCTTATCTAGTGCAAGCGTGGATCTTTCGCCCTGATCACACACTTCGGCTATTGAAAACTAGACGAAAGAGGGTTGTAGCCGAGGACAAGGTGGGCCGCTTGTAACTGACTATCATTGTGAACGAAAACCTCGGCTTTAAGTATTCTGTCTAGGTCTAGTTGGTTGACAAGACTTGGGTTTGGAACGACGGTGTGCTTATCTGCAAAACAAAGAAAATTTTTGTAAAAAAAATGGCATGAATTAAAGAAAATTTCAATTACAAACACAAACAGAGAGAAAGGGATGTAGAAGAGGTAAAAGAGTAAAAGAGGTGATTTTAGAGTAATAAACCTAGACCTAAGAACCCCACCTGGTATCCCATCTCTTGTTGGGCAGTGGAGGCCATTGTGCCACTCCCTTGAGATGATTCAAAAGTCTTTGTTCATGCCTTTGTTGGATTCAGGGAAGCATGAGATGAGCCTAACCTCGGGAACCCTAGTTTTTAGGTAATATCCTTGCCCTTTTAAGTAGCAAAGTATGTAAATCCAATTGACATCGTGATGGGTGGGGTTTAGGCCCATTTTCTCGTTAGGGGCGTCTACACTACCTAAAATCCTAAATATGTTGGGGGCACATTAGGTGAGGGAAAGCCTATTAGCTATTAGGTAATCCCTTATAACTATGCTTATGGGGATTGTCACCCCTCCCTCTATAAAGGCAATAATAAGGATTACGACTTCTCCCTCCTACCTCATGGTGTGCCACTCTCCCTGTTTACAGTACCTAATGGAAACCCCTGGTGGGATTCGGTATAAAGTCTTAAAACTCTCTAGACCCTTGGGGGTGTTTACTAAATAAGCGAATCTCCCCATATGTGCAAAGAAAAGTAAAGAAATTAAAGAGATGAGATGAAATGGGATAGGCCGAGGAAGAAAGATATCTAAATGAACAAAAAGAAGAAGAAGAAAGGACAGAAGAGAGGAAAGGAAGAAAAGATTGCTAAAAATGACTTAGGGGAAGGAAGAAAGGCTCTTTGGACTAGCTCTTGAATTTTTTGAGTGCAAAAAGTGAAGCGGATGAGGTCTCTGAATAGTATATATATGAGAGAGAAAAGCAAGTGGGAGAATTCCTGCTCAAATTCTCGTAAAAATTTCCAGTCGATGGATCCCCATCGTACTGTAGAACGTGAGCAACATGGAGCTGCAAGAATTAATTGCAGGGGCGTTTTGGATGCTGAAGCATCAGGAGCATACTTCTAAGCTGTTGAAAAGACACCTACATAGATAGGAATGATGTGAGGGAAGAACAGAACAAAGATTGTAGTATCAAATTCCCTTTCTTTTTCGAGAAGCAAAAGAAGGAAATTTTGAAGGGCTATTGTAGGGATAAAAGACCCAATGATATATATTGGGCCGTGAGCCTTGTTCAAGGATGCTTAGTGGTTCAAGGATAGACAAACTATATGGAAGACATAAGAGTCAGAGCTCCACGAACAAACTATGACTGTAAAGGTTTGGGAAGGTGGTTTAAGGAGGAATTCCTTCTGGGCTAAGCAAAGCAAAGGTTAAAAGGATTGGTCTACCCTCGAGGGTAATGCTTCAGAAGGTTTTATTGATAATGATAAACATCAGGGAAGAATAGGAAGAAGTGAAGCTAAGAAATATCTAAGGGAAAGCTGCTACCACCGCATTAAATGCTTTGCAGCTAACCCTTTGGCCGTATTAATGTGGAGGTGATACCTAAACAGTGGCCAGCAGCCTTACAGCTACTCCTAAAAACTTCAAGAAGGTGTTAATAGGACAAGGATCAAAGTCAGCAATTTGACCTACACGTGGATGGTGGAGATGAAGAAGGACGGGGTATATAATAGAGAAAGAAGCCCTTTGTAGAGGGGATTGGTGATTGGAGAGAAAAAATATTGTAGCAACAAGAACTAGACTTGTAACCAAATTCAAAAAAAAATTATAATAGTACTCACACAGCTACACATTATTACTTTCAAAAAAATAAACAAACAAAAATCTCTTACCACGTACACATTATATTAGTGTACTTTGCATGCCTTTCTAACTCTTTTATCTAAGGTATTGGAAACCGAAAGGGAAACTATTCCAATGAAGCTGATAGTGGTGCTGGACATGGGGTAGAGGGATGTAGCTTTCTATCTACATTAGCGTACTTTCTAAACTAAAATACAATAAATACCCAAGAACCACTTGGAGATTCTCTTTGTTTCTTCTTCTTCATTTGCGTATTTGTTAGGTGCAAGGAAGACAATAACTGGAAGTCTTCAAAGAGCAAAGTTAGTCAATGTTGGTTTGCATGCTAATAAAACTATGTAAGCAAGAAATTTTAAGTCTGTGGAACTTTATTTGCAAGAAACTCGAGTTTATGGAACTCAAGTTCTAGGCAAGGCGGAGGGAAGGGGGGGGGGGGACAAATGCCCCCTAACGCCCCAAAAATTCTCAAGTAATATTACTTTATGTAGTACAAGATCTTATTGTATACACAAGGACAATTAGTTTTTTTACATATCTATTGTACTTGTACTATGTATTAGTTCATCACAGAAAAATCATTTCACATTCGGGGCCATTGTAACTCTTTTATTACAAAAAAAAGGGTCCCACCTTATAATAATATTATAATAAAATAAAACCACTTATACAACCTACTTCTCCACCACTATTTTTCTGAATAAAATTTTTTTTTAAAAAAACTACTTTCACTCACTAGTCACTATAGCACCTCAAAAAAGTCGATGATCACAAATTTTTGTCACAATTGTTGCATGGTAGAGTATGATTGTTGAAAAAAAATTGACTTTATGTGTTAGTATTTGTTAATCATTCATAGTCTACTATGTCAAAGCTTTGACAAAAAAGTTATAAAATAATTTATAGTTTAGAATTACTCATAGCACTTCTGTTTTGTAAAACAATTTTTTTCTTTCCTTACCAGCATTTTTTAGTCTCAAACCCAAGTGTTTTTTACAAACCCAAATTCTATGAAAATTACATTTGCATATAGTTGTTTATTTATTTTGTTATTAATATCAATTAATACTTTTACGATTAATTTTACTCTCTTCTGATCTTGCCCCCAACCTAAAATCCTGGCTTTGTCACTTCCAAGCGCCATGGTGGCCATTTTTTTTTATAAAACTCGAGTAATGTGCCAAATTCGAGTTTGTGAAACTCGAGTTCTAAAAAAGTAATAGATTGTTAAATATTTCTCAAACAGTAGTAAAATACTACATATTTTGCCAATAGTGGTATTTGGGGCCTGTTCTTTGTGTTTCTGATTTCCATGCCTATGTGTTTACACTCTGAAGTAATGACAAGCAAAATGACAAACAAGTCATGAATGAAGAAAGCCACTCCTCACTTTAAATTTTTGATGTTTCTTCTTCTTATTTATTTTGTACATAAGACGGTGTAACAAAGAATATCTAGTTGAGCCAGTAAAATTAAACCAGTCTTCTTTAGCTGGATTGCTTGAGCTAGTCATCCCATTAAGCAGAGAATATCTGGTTGAGAAATTTTGACTTGTAGATCTCCAGGTTTTTCGGGTTCCAATGTGGGTTAGATTTAGATCTCAGGCATGTGCAGGTAGAAACTTTTGAGTGGCACTATCTCACGTGAGAGTAAGAAAAAGATCAAAGAGTATTTGAGTATGTTAGATAGACAGACAACTTAATATTAGAATTTGAGCAATTCTGGTGTGGTACCAGAATTTTTCTTAGAATTCAGATCCCTTTGAAAGAAACCAACTTTACTAGAAACGATCTTTGACACAAAGATCAATCAAACCGCCACTACAAAAAACGCGCGCTATAGCCGCGTTTTTTAGCCGCGTTTATAAAAAAAAGCGACTATACCTGACCTATAGCCGCGTTTAAAAAAATCGCGGCTATAGACCCAACCTATAGCCCCGTTTCGTAGAAACGTGGCTTCAGACCCAACCTATAGCTGCGTTTTGTTAAACGCGGCCATAGGTTAGGTCTAAAGCCGCGTTTCTAGTGCCTAGAGCTGCGTTTTACGTCCGGACTATAGCCGCGTTTATCAAAACGCGGCTATAGGTCCAGACATAATTATTTTTTTAATAGGGCTATGTACAGTAGAACAAATTTTTTTATAAGGGAGGGTTATAGCCGCGTTTTGCAAAAAACGCGGCTATAGGTCTAGTCAAATAATATATATATATTTTAAAAGGATGACTTGTATATCCAAATAAATTTTATTTTTATATATAAGGGGGGCTATGGCCGCGTTTTAAAAAACGCGGCTATAGGTCCAGTCAAATAATATATATATTTTAAAAAGATTACCTGTGCATCCGAATAAATTATTTTTTTTTATAAGGGAGGGGCTATAGCCGCGTTTCTGAAAACGCGGCTATAGGTCCAGTCAAATTATATATATATTTTTTAAAAGGATGACCTGTGCATCCGAATAAATTTTTTTAGTATAAGGGAGGGGCTATAGCCGCGTTTTCAAAAACGCGGCTATAGGTAACACCAATAAAGACACCCAGAACCCACTTTCCCACCTACCCCCACTCTTATCTTTTCTTTCTTATCTTTTCTTTCTATCTTTCTTTGGTCATTGTCTTCCTGGGTTCTTTCTTTCTTTCTTCTCTGCAAGTCACGTCGAACTCCTTTCTTTTTTCTTTTTCTTTTTTTTTCTTTTTTTTTCCTTCTTCACTCCAACACAGCTCTTTTTTTTTTTTTTTTTTTCTTGTTTCTTTGCTATTGCTTCTTCTTTTCTTTTTTTCTCTCTTTCCTTCTTTTTTTCTCTCGTTCCTTCTTTTTTTCTTTCAACACAACACACACTCCTCTCACCGGTACACTCCACACCACCATATACTTCATTTTTCAAGCAAGGGTCACTGGAAAACTTCATAAGAAAAACTAAAGGCTCACTCATCTCTACTATTTGAGGTAAAAATTCTCTAATTTTTTTATGGGTATTATACTTTTTCTAGAAGTTATTTTTGCTATTGTGTTGCTAATATTGTGCTTATGTTTAAATAGGTTTGTGTTCTTTAGCTTTTGTGTTCTTTGAATGGATTTAGTGTTAAATTTGGGTTGGTTTTGTTTAAATTTGGAGCACGTTGCATCTGTACTGTCAATATATTATGTTTGATTTTGAATTTTCTGGGTGTGTTTGATTTTAAACTTTTTGGGATTGTGTTTGATTTTGAATTTTTTGGGTTTATGTTTAATTTAAAAATTCTTTTTGTTTGAATTTTGAATTTTTCGGGGAAAAAAAAACCCAGAATATTATTTTTGTTTTAAAAAAAAAAAGCTGAATTTTTGAATTTTTTGGGGGAAAAAAAACCCTAGTAAATTTTTTTTTTTTTTTAAAAAAAAGACCTATAGCCGCGGTTTAAACGCAGCTCAGGTCTGGTCTGTAGCCGCGTTTTTAAAAAACGCGGCTATAGACCTGAAGCCTATAGCCATGGTTCAAAAACGCGGCTTCAGGTCTGGTCTGTAGTCGCGTTTTTAAAAACGCAGCTATAGACCCGCAGGGTCTGTTGCTACGCCGCTTAGGCCGGGGTTGTAAACGCGGCCATAGAAAACGCGGCTTCAGGTCTATAGCCGCGTTTTCGGTGTCTATAGCCGCGTTTTTGAAACGCGGCTATAGACCTCGTTTTTTGTAGTGCGCATAATTAAACTAAAACAACTAAAGGGAAGATTTGGAGAGAACCAAAGCATCAAGACTCATGAAGCATTCATGGTATAGACGGCTAAATTTCTAGTTTGAAATTTATTAAACAAGTGAAATAGTTTCACAAATGCGCATTTGTATTTATGAATATGTGTTACAATTCTCTAAAATTACAAAAGAGTGATCCTTTGATTTGATCTTCTTGAAAGACTTGTTGATTGGAATTTTAATAATATGATTTTGACTTGAACACTAAAAATCCTTCAATTTGACTGAAGGATAGATCGAAGACCTTTGAAATAGAATTACAATGAATCTCTAGCTATGAGCTTGTTAGAAATTCTTTGTTTTTCGTGTTTTTCGTGTTCTTCATCTTTGAAGGTTTGTGGTGGAAGTTCTTCGGTGCTTTAGAGGCTTGAATCCGTAGAACTTCGTTAATTTATGGTTTGTTGAGGTTTCTGGAGGCTTTTGAATTTGATTCCAGCAAACTTCAAGATCTAGGTTGATAGCTTGGATTGTTTTGCTTTGAATGTTCTTTGGTTTTGAGGTTGAAGTTCTTGAAGGCTTTGAGGCTTGATTCCTGCAGAGCTTCTGTACTTCTGAGTACTTTTGAATCTTTTTTGATGCTGCATATGTTCTAGATGGCTTGGTGTCCCTTGAAATGCCTTAGGAAGACTTATATTTATAGGAGTTTGGGGGTAGGTGAGCAACACGTGGCGGAGTCTGATTGTTGACACATTTCACAGCCTGATTGGTCTACTTATGTCATCGCTTACACGCACTATATTGCTTGTGTCATTGCTTACACATGCTAATGCATGATTTTTTTTTTTTTTTGCATGCATTTTATGCCCCTATTTCAAAGAAATTTGGCAAATTTCTATTGATTTTTGAATAGTAATAGCAAAACTTAGCAGCAGGACTTAACATTTTGTAATTGCCTAGATTTTGTGGACTTGGTAGTATATAATGACGTGTGAACTTGTGATAGGTCGGAAATTTTTCCTCTCTACACATAAATGCTTCAATATCACGGAACAGATTTACTTGAGAAAAGAAGCCAAGCGTTTGATCACAGCCTTAGCATTCTCAGCCTCAACGTTGAGGAAATGGAAAGCATGATCTTCTCCCTTCACTTCAAACAATTCTACTTCACCTTTCCACCCACTCTTCTTCACTTCATCACAATACCAAACACCTCTGTCCCTCAACATATCCTTCTCAGCTACACACACAAGCAGCTTATCAAAAGCAAGTCGAGCCAAGCTTGGCGCACCAGGCCCCAATGGATTGATCAGTGGACTGTCAATACCTCCAGTTGCGGAGGGATACACCAAGCTCCAAATTAAAGAAGTCAAGCTCTTCTCATGTCCTTCCTTAGACTCTGATCCGATTGGCTTCGAACCCCAAAAGTAAGGCTGAGAAAGAAAAGCACCAAAAATTTTAACACCACCAGGCAAGTTCTCAGTCCCAGCTCGCAGGGCTAAGTTATGTGCTGTATTGGCTCCAGAACTGTCACCCCCTATATAAATTCTTTCGAAGTCACCATGATTGATTAGCCATGGTTCTTTACCGTTACCAGCTGAGTGAGAGGCAACCCATTGAAGTGCAGCCCAGCAGTCTTCGTAACAAGCTGGAAGAGGGTGCTCTGGTGCAAGTCTGTACTCGACCGAGATGCCCACAACATTGGCTTCGGAGACGATGCTGTTGAGGTAGCGATGGGAGAAGAGGGAGAAGGCTGATTCGACGCAGAAGGCGCCTCCATGGAAGTAGACCAAGATGGGGAGCTTTTGGTTTTGGTTATGGGGAGTGAGTTTTGGGAGGTAGAGGCGGGCTGAGATTGATGGGTTGTCTGAGATGGTAATGTCTTTGGATGAGACTCCGGTTTCTGGGTCTTGATCAGGTGATGGTGGGACAATTGGCGAACCAAACAAGCGTTCCACCGAGCCGTCAGTGTAGACTCGGATGAGGGGAAGAAGCTCAGTGGCTACTTCTTTGGTGGTGGAAGCCATTGAAGCCTTGTAGAGAGCGAGAGAGAGAGAGAGAGATAAAGAGAGAGATTGCAGTATGGTACGTACTGAATTCAGAGAGTAAGAGTCAAGAATCACAGAGAGATGGAGTGGGTGGATGCAAATAAATAAATGTAAAAATCAGTTCTTATCATACAAGCTTTCACATGAACAAACTGCACATTGAAGTCACAGTTTCCCTAATAAGCACCATCCAATAAATATATAATGAGCAAAATGAGGTATGGTACGTAACGTGGTTGGCTGAAATAATGAATGAGCTGCATTATCAGTTAGCAGATTTTTTTGGTAAACAGGAATTTTCATTAAAAAGCTAAACCGCCTCTAAAGAAAAAGTTACAAAACGATCACACAAGGTCATATAAAGCAATTAATGCTAGCTACCTCTAAAGCAATGCTACCTACTTATCAGTTAGCAGTTGCACTTCATTAAAGGGCTATAACGCAATTCTACCTATGAGTGTTACACAGTACTTCGTGTTCGTATCATCATTTTGCCATCATTTTTGGAGAAGTACATGACTGGAAAATGGGATTGTAGTTCCTTTCAAGAGTACTTCAAACCGAATATGTATACTGCACATCATTTTAGTTTTTTTGAGTTCTAAAAGGGTATATAATATCACATCATTTTAAATTTTATTTAATCAAATAATAAATATAATGTTATTCACAAATTTACTTTTATTTTTCATCATCTTGCCGTTTTGCAGTAATAAATTTACTTTTATCTAACTCATAGTTGAAAAAAAATGAGGGATTAATAACTTTTCATAATTTTTTTTGATTTGTTATAATTAGTGTATGAGAAAATAATATCATTAATTCTTATAATAATTTATCATCTCAAATACAATTCAAAAATTAAAAAAAAATTGCTATCTAAGCGTGCTGCGATGCTAGACATTGATAAGAAGCTTTGGGGCAACATATATAATTACAATTTTTCTTATCAAATTATTGAATTTATAAAATAAAAAAAAACATTATCAATCAGCAATATATATAGGTTAAAAGCTGTTAGGTTAGTTGGATAAATTCTTAAGTCAAAAGTTTTTAGAACTGTAATCTAATCAAATATGGATGGTATCTTTCATAAAAAAAAAATTGGATGGTATCAATATAATTATACTAGGGTTAAGTTTAGGTTAAAAGCTATTAAAAAATGATGAGGTTTTGATTTGCTCAAAAATGGTAATTTAATGATCTTTTGAACATTTTATCATCATAAATAATTTCTAAGTGAATCTTGTTTCATTAAGAAAGCAAACATCTGGCTGTAAATAATGACCGTTTGAAGTTGGTACATTGTGCTATTCTTTGTTTGAGTGAAATTGAGAAAAATAGAAATCTGACTTTGAGCAAGACTTAGGTACAGTACTTAGGTGCTGTTCCTTAGGTTCCTCTCTTAAAATTCTGTCATATGTCTTTTTTCTCATTAATGGAAGTGTATTTTTTAAGTTAAGTAGCCACATGGCAGAATTTTAAGAGGGGAACCTAACAAACAGCACCTAAGGTACTGTATGTAAGTTTTGTCCTCTGACTTTAAAGGGTAGACTATATGTAACCTAATGAGTTTCTATATAAAAACAATCATTGTTGCAAAAAATGATTTTTGTTTTCAAAAAATAAAGTTAAATTGTACATTAATTTTTTAAAAAAAAACATACATACATACAACAACCTTGAATTTTGTATCCACATATCAGTAAATTTTTTTCAATTTTAATTTGTTTCTTTTAAACATTTAATATTCTTTGTATTGTGTTCTTAAGACACTCATTAAAAAGAATCTATTCACATTTTTTTACTAACAGACTGAGAGTAACTCAAAATCCTATTTCCATGATTATGTCTAATTTGCAACCCCACCTTTTAATTTATAGCCATGCAATCAGATGCGGAAAGTTCAAAACCAAGTATAACTTCTCTTTCTTTGTGTGCCTATTCATGGTTAGAGTGTCTCAATCTCATGAATACTACAGAACCAATATTGCTTTAACATTGATATTACTGGCACAATTTGAACAAAGATAACATAAAGCTAGACTAAGAATGATGCTAAAAGTATAATTTTTTTTCCCATTAAAGTAATAAGTTATGATTGGTACCGTTTAGGTTTAATACCACTTCTACATGTATTAGTTACTTTCACCACCTTTGTTGGTCACAAATCACAATATACTATTTGAATAGTTGTGAAAAAAAATTTGTGTTATAATAAGGATAGAGTCATAAAAAATATCTCAATGTGACAAGTTATTGATTGGAAAAAATATCCATATTAGCGTTGGGTCAAATGCATGGTGGGTGGGAGACAAAGACTAATTATGCATAGTGGGTGTGGGCTATTGTCCTCTATTTCTCAAGTCAATTGGTAGAAATCTTAGAGGTTAAAGGTGTGGCACTAGGATGATGTCCTCTTTTTGGGAAAGAGCACTCTTTATCTCCATGGCATGGCTAGTAGAATATTTACATGCAGCCATGCTTTATGGAGGACTATGGCTGTGTGGGCTATTAAAATTGGGATTCTCTGCAAAATTGGTGAGAATGTCTGGAGAATTCGGGTCGTAAAATCTGATTGATATATATAAGATTCTACTTCTTGTAAAAAGAACAAAGTAAAAATCTCATTAAATCAACAATTAATGATATATATGTTAGAGATTTTTAAAATGCAACTTACATATAATTAAATAATTTAAATAAAGTGAATGACCTTATAGTTCAATAATATTTATAAAAACCATATACTAATAATTATTTTTTTCAAAAATTCAGAGGCTAGCAAAAAGAAGAAGAAGAAGAAGAAGACATCTTCACTAGAAAGAAGGATCCAATCCACCCGGGCAACTAACAGTTATGGTGAAAGACCTGCAAAAATTTCAGCAGAAAGAGATACAAAATTTGTTTTTTGCTGGTCACGAATGGATTATCTTAGAAGTTAGAAGCCATGACCTTAGCTAGATTGGAGTCCCAAACATTTATGAATGTATTTCGGTCATGTTCTGCTCTTAATTAGAGAAAGACAATCTACCTGAACTAGCATTAATGTGGATTCTATGCTCTAGCATTACAATCAGGCAAGCCAAATATAGTAAATCGCAGTTGGTAAAGCCAGTGTACAAGTAGTTTCCTCAAAACACTTGCCTGCTTTCCATAAAAACATCTGCTAAGAATCTTCATTAGCAATCGAAGTACAAATGATCCATGGTCTAGCATTTGGGTATTACATATAAAATGTAAAAATTATTTTGAAACTTTGAAGAACTAACATTTGGGTTTACATATAAAAGATACCAAATAACAAGACCACCGGAGAAGGATCATTTTACTTGAGGAGAAAAGAAGCCAAGCGTTTGACCAAATTATTAGCATTCTCAGTCCCACAATCCAAAATTTGAAAAGCATGGCCCTCTCCTTCAACTTCAATAAACTCTACTTCACCTTTCCATTCACTTTCTTTCGCTGCATTGTAGTACATAATACCCCTATCCCTCAGCCTATCCTTTTCAGACACGGTCACAAGCAACCGAGAGCAACCAAGTCCAGCCAAGCTTGGTGCTCCTGGACCGAACGGATTGATCATTGGATTGTCTATACCACCAGGTGCCGATGGATATACTAGGTTCCAAATCGAATAAGCCAGTCCTTTTTCACGTTCAGCAGTGTATTCTGATCCCACTGGCTTTAAGCCCCAGAAGAAAGGATGTGTAAGAAAAGCTCCTGTAATTCTAACACCCCCATGCAACCCTTCAACCCCAGCTCGAAGGGCTATGTTGTGTACAATATTAGCTCCTGCACTATCACCGCCAAGAAAAACTCGGTTAAAGTCACCATGATTGATCAACCATGGTTCTTTGATGACAACATTATCATCTATGAAGTGTGATGCAACCCATTGGAGAGCAGCCCAGCTATCTTCATAAGCAATGGGGAGAAGGTGCTCAGGAGCTAGTCTATACTCAACTGATACAGCCACAACTTGAGCTTGAGAGACCAAACTGTTGAGGTACCGCTGGTGATCAGAGGAGAAGGCGGATTCGATGCAGAAGCCTCCGCCATGGAAGTAGATCAAGATGGGGAGCTTTTGGTGGTGGGGTTGGTTGAGTTTTGGGAGGTAGAGACGAGCAGAGATGGAGGGGTCTTGTGAAATGGTGATGTCTTTTGATGAGACTCCAGTTTCTGTGTCTTGTGGCGATGGAGGCACATAGGGAGAGTTCCCTAATCTCTCAACTGAGCCGTCCTTGTAGAGTCGGACGAATGGGATAAGCTCTTTCTCTATCTCTTTGGTAATGGAAGCCATATGTGAGAGAGAGAGAGAGAGAGAGAGGGCAGAGGGCCACTGACTTGGTTCTACTTTGTCCAAATATATATGCTGAATACTTGAAATGTACAGAGATTTTATTTCCTTGATAGTGTGACATTTTTTGTTTAGTACTTGATATACTTTTAAATTTTTAATTGATTGGTAAAGTTTAATATAAACTATAAATTATATTTGAAATAAAGTTGATCTTACTACTTTATAGTGTGTTTTCTTTTTGCCATGACTGCTTAATTATTTGTTGTTATTGAAAACTGTAGAGAGACTTGTAGGAGACGTACTTGACCATTAGAAGAATATTTCATGGAAAAGTAGTTGGGTCCATTCCCAGCAAGTGGGATATATGGTTGAAATTCACAGCAATGGCTCATGCTCACCTCCTCACTATATATGATATTATGGAAATTCTTCACAGCAAATGAGATAAAGACTAATGGTCAAGTATGTCTAGCAACTGAGAAATAACAGGTGAGATAGAGTGGAAAAAAGGAGTGCACATATATTATATTATGGAAAAGCAGTTGGGTCCATTCACAGCAATAATTCACGGAAAAGACATTAGAGAAGCGAAGCTATTTATTATTAGATCAGAGCAATCATGGTAGGGACATGATGTTGTTTGTTGATTGTAGAAATGGCACACACAATAATCAACTTAATCCAAAATTACAAATAGAGAAATAACATGATCAGTATAATCTAGAATTTTTAAACGATTAATGAGGCCCTAATAATTATTTTCGATAAAGTAACCCACAATATTGATTAGCTTTCCAGTATGAATGAGGAAGCTCATTCTGAGAGAGTTGAGTCATGACAATCAGTCAATCACCAATGATTCAACTCAAAATATCATTCGTTAAAGTTGGATTATTGCCGTGGCGGTTCTAGGATATTTGTTCAGAGGATCAATAAAAAACATAAATTCTATAAAATTTATTAAAAAAATATTATAAGTTCATTTGACACATTTTTTTCTAATGCAATAACATATTAATTATTGTTGTAAGTGAATTTTAATTATTTTTACTTAGAATACTCTAATTTATTAGTTTATATTTTTTACTCTTTACCAATTTTTTATGAATTTGCTAGACATTTTGATAAATTATTTTATATTTTCTTTACAACTCTTCATTTAAGGTACTGACCCACCGACGTAGCAACAACCAATCGCACACACTACGGTCAAAGACTCAAAAAAGCAAAAGAAAAAACTCATAACTCAATACTTAATATCAAATACTACAAAAACTTGATAGTACAGGTGCATAGAAAGAGACAATCAACTAGCCAAAGACTCAGAACTCAAAGATAAAGTATCAAAACACTATAACCCCGGCCCCCCCACACACACACACCCTGATTCACTGACAGAAGTCTATCAAAATACTATAAACACACTCTCATAGTGAATGTAAGAGAGATGAAAATACCAGATCAAGTAGTGGTGCCGGTAGATCAAGGACTGTTCAGGCGTTGGCGATGTGGCGGTAGATCTGAGTAAGATGGCAACAGATTGTTTGTGGGTGAAGTGGCTACCTTTTTTCTTTGGGTTGGAGAGTGAAGAGGGATATTGGAAGAAGACCACATTTTCCCTTTTAGGTTTGGTTTGGCCTTTTTTTTTTTTTTTTTTTTCCTGAGATTAAAGACCAACTCTTTTTTTTTTTTTTTTTTTTGGAATTTAAAACTGAATTCAACTGGGCTTTCAGGGTTTTCAAGGTGTGCAAATGTTCATAATAAGGGGTTCAAAACAATTATTTAAAAAAATATTATATATATATATATATATATATTTTTTTTTTTCATGATGAACTGCCCCTGGACTACTGATAATAACTTACAACTTCACATCTAACACATGCATATGTATAAAAGGATGGTTTAGATTGGCTTAATTTCTATTCATGAAGGGTTGGTACTTGGTAGAAGTATCTTAATTGTGTACGTTGATTGAGTTTAATGTCTTTTACCACTCTTATTCTATGAAATCAAAATTTTTTTTTATAGGTTATAGATAGTCAAATTAGTTAGTGTCCATGAGGTGCTATTATAAAGATCACAAATTAGAGTTAAAAAGAGATTGGGAGGACAGAATATGAATTGTGAATTTCCAATGAAAATCCTTTTGGAATTTTATTTCCGGGAGAGAGAGAGAGAGAGAGAGAGAGAGAGAGAGAGATTAGACTAGATTTAAGGGGATAACAGAAGGCAAAGTGGTGGAGCATTCTCTTCTTTTTGATTTTGTTATTTCTAATAATCAAATCCTATGGGATATATAGTGAAGGGCGTTCCCCTCTATATGCGTAAAGGATGTTGTCTTCATAAAGTATGTGTTATGGCATAGAAGGAAAAAAGAAAATTAAAGAGTAATTCACTAATTCTATTACCACGTTAAAAGTCACAATTTTTTACAATTGCTAGCAGCAAACCCAAGCGATGCATAGAAGCCTACTTATATGTGTAGTACAGAAAATAAATTAATAAAAGTCTCAAAGAGAAAATAATAATAAGTTTTTTTTTTCCTGATGTGTAGTACACTTAGATCAAATTGATACTATCTGATGAAGCCGAAAAAATCACCAGTAAGTTGCAAGCACTCTTCGAGTCGAGCCAACACCTGCAAAGAGAAAACAAAGAGACCTAAAAGAGAGCACCGGTGTGGTGCCGGCCAAAAACTCTCCGAAGGTCAAGTTAGAATTTCTTTACAACCCTAGAGTGCCAGAGTTGAGTCTAATGTGAGTACCTTGGTATCTAAGGTTTCTGAGGTATTTATATTGGGTAGAATTGCCTTTCCTTTTAGGATACAACTTCCTTTTCAAGTTCCTTTCCATATAGGAGTCTTTTCAAACGTGTGCCGCAAGAAGTCCAAGTATACACGCTTGCGTGGAGATAAAGCAAAAGTCGATTTAGACATATCAAATGACATGCAACCTGGGATCTGCAATTAATTCATGTATGACGGATACTCAACAAATTGAACCGTCATATTCGCGTCACCTACGGTGTCGATCCGTCTTCATACTATCCGTCCCTTCAAGTTCAATGGAAATACCCGTCTCCTATTTTTATCCCCTTCATTTGCCCCCTTTAGTCCTTGGATCCGTCTTTGAAATCTGACGGATTCATGGAATGACTCATAAAGCAATGTATTGAGATGGGACGGTCTTAATATACCATGACGGAGGACACGTGGCCTGCATTTCTGGCGAAGGACACGTGGTCCTTATGGATTGGCTGTTTCCCTAAAACAAGGCGTCGCTTCATATTCCGTGCCCCTCATTCTATAAAAACCAGCCATTTCTCCCTTCATTTTCTCTTCCTATCAAGAACTTGTGAGCAGAGCGCAACCGTCATAACTATTGTGCATTCTTATCGTTCAGCTAATCGATCCGTCGTCTCTCATTAGAAGCCATTTCGATCCGGTATGTACTCCAAAACCTTCTCTGTCTTTCTTTTTATTTCATTGTTTTGCATATATGCGCTTTCTTTAGATCCGTCGGTGTCTTAGGTTATACCGTCATAAATGTAGGTAATGTCTAGTGCGTCAAGTAACCAGTCGTTTGTTCGCGAAGGGGCGGGCTACGATGAAAGGTTCCCGTCAGGTCCAAGAGATCCTGACACTTCAAGTGAAGAGAGGAATCCGTCCAGTACCTCTTCTTCCCTAGATGGAGGTCTGGAGACGGAAAGTTTAGAGTCGTCCAGTAGTAGCTTAGATGGAGTGGATCCCCCCATTCAATCAGTGATTGGCCCAGATGGTCTTAGGGAGTTCGTCATGCTGCCCCTTTGGACGGTAAATGATATTAGGTCGTCAATGACTGAATCCCATCTCAACACGCTTAGGACCAAGTATCAAATACCAGATAACATCCGTCTACGTCATCCCGAAAAATCTGAAAAATGTTACTACAGGGGGGTAGACGGTGTTAGGATCTATGAGCAAGCCTTAAAGGCGGGGCTCAGATTTCCCTTAAGTTCTCTCCACCGTCATCTTCTTCAGTACCTTGGCTTGTCCGTCACCCAAATCTCCCCAAACGCTTGGAGGGTGTTCATTGGAGTAGAAGTTTTGTATGGGACAATGTCTGATGGTGCCCGAAGGTTGACGGTGGAAGAATTCTTCCACTGTTATCGTCCAACAGAGATTGTCAAATCAAAGGGGATGTATAGTTTTGTTGCTAGAAGCCCATTATTGAGGCTCGTCAGTGATACGCCGGACTCGAATAGAGACTAGAAGAGTCGTTATTTATTTTTGGAAGGGGACGAATGGATGTGTCGTCTAGGGGATAGAACTTACATGCCCGTCGACACTACATGGGGCATAATGCCTCCGTCGGGTATGCATTCCTTTTGTTTCCGTCCAGTTAATCTTTGAAAGTTGGTTTGTTCTTTAAGGTCTAACCGTCTTTTAATGCAGCTCGGGACCGTCCACAAGTTGACTTAGAGCAGTGGAGTTTTTTGGAGAAAATTTTTAACAAGACGAAACTGCAAGAAAGGGCTTGGGCTCAACTCGTCACCCTCGATACTCTACATTGGTATTGTGACGGACCCGAACCTTCATCCGCTGCCCGTCGATACGATAACAGAGTTCGAAAACGTAAGTTCGTCGAAACTCTATCCGTCTTCCTTAAGTGTATTTTTTTTTTTTTTACCCTTGCCTTTCTCATCCGTCTTTGATTTACAGAGATGGACGCCGCCAAGAGGAGAGCCTTCACTAAACAACAGGCAGCAAAGAAAAAGCAGGAGGTGGGTCAAACAAAGGGGACGGTCCCACCTATACCGTCAAAACGAACTTAACATGAAAAAACGGACCGTCCTCCAAAGAAACAAAAGACCACGCCTGAACCCGTCGTGGCATTGGAGGCAGAGAAAACGCCCGTCAAGCATGGAAAGGGCAAAGGCTTGATGAAGGGTCCAATGCCCACCGGGGAGAAACCACCCGTTCTCTTTTGGGAGGATTCAAGTTATGCCCTTGAGAAGCTATCGTCTATCCTGACGGCCGATGATTACGAGGACCTCGGTAACCATGCGACGGAGGCGATGGGAGAGACGGGCCTCTTCACCATTGCACAGGTAATTTTAAATCCATCCTCTAGTTCCGTCAAGTTCTTTTTCGCCCGTCATTAAAATGGTGTTTGTATTCCCAGGCAATGCTGATGATGAAAGGGTTATTTGGCCGTTGTCTCAATCACGAGACGACCATGGACCGTCTGAGGAAGAAGAACTAGACGATGGAGGATGAGCTTCACGACCTGAAGACCCATAAGATCAACATGGACAGAAAGCTCAAATGCTCGGAGCAGGTCAGGGGTGAAGTTGAAAAGGAGAATGAGCAATTGCGCAAAATTTTGAAGGACAAGGAGAAGGAACTGACGGTCACAAAGGGTAAACTCCGTGACGCAAAAGAGATAGCCGTCCAGGAATATCGCGACTCCGACCTCCTTCTAACAGAGCTTGGGAGCTCATTTGCTGACGGATTCGACGACGCCATCCGTCAGGTGAAGTCGTCGTACCCTGATCTGGACGTATCCTATATCTCAATTGAAGCTCAAGGGCAAACACTTGCACAGTCCGTTCGTTCAGAAAGCACAGATGAAGTGTTTGCCGTCACTGCTCCAGCTGACGGGGGTGAAGCTCTTCCTCCAAGTCAACCAAACGACGGCCAGATGATTAAGAACCCTTCTCCAAAGAATGAGTAGTTTTTTTTAAAAAAAAAGAATTCTTACCGTTGTAAGCAAACTTGTTGAACCGTCGTTTGTATACAATTTAACTTGTTTAATATTTTATTTGCCTATTTGCTTGCTTATTATCAGTCGCACATTATACGCATATTTATCTTAGTTAGATAACCCGTCTGCTGTGAAGAACTGTATATGTCCATCCTTTCTTGGACTTTACTTTCAGATGTATTTTTCGAGACTTGGCCACTTTGTGGACTTGTGGGTATTCGTCATTTGGATGATCCGTCCACTTTGTGGACTTGTGGGTATTCATCCTTTGGATGATCCGTCCATTTTGTGGACTTGTAGGGTTTTCATCCGTTGGATGAACCGTCCACTTTGTGGACATGTAGAATTTTCATCCTTTGGATGAACCGTCCACTTTTTGGACTTGTAGAATTTTCATCCGTTGGATGATCCGTCCACTTTGTGGACTAATAGAATTTTCATCTGTTGGATGAACCGTCCACTTTTTGGGTTTGTAGAATTTTCATCCGTTGGATGATCCGTCCACTTTGTGGACTAGTAGAATTTTCATCCGTTGGATGAACCGTCCACTTTTTGGACTTGTAGAATTTTCAATAGCATGCATTTCATATTTACTAAAATGAAAATTCCTCTCATTATATCAGTTCAACAGACCAAATTGTTTATGGAAAGGAAAACTTGGGTTCTAATGAGTAAAGACTATGACTGTTTAAAATTAAACTGAAAATAAGGCAGTAGATATCATTTTATGACTGCTGCACTACTGGTAGTATTTCTTCAGGTGCTCCGTGTTCCAGGGATGGCCCAGTTTCCTTCCGTCCAACGTCTCCAAGTAGTACGTTCCTTTCCTATGCCATGAGATAATTTTGTACGGTCCTTCCCAGTTAGGACCCAGTTTTCCCAGGGATGCATCCTTCGTAGCGCCAAGCACTTTTCGCAATACCAGATCTCCCACCTTGAAGTCCTGGTGCCGGACCTTGGAGTTGTAATGTTTTGCCATCATATCTTGGTACCGCGCCAGTCTCTGTGCTACTGCTGCCCTGACCTCATCTACAAGGTCAAGCTCTAGACGCAATGCTTCATTATTCTTGCTCTCGTCATAGCTTTCTACGTGGTAGCTCGTTAATCCCACTTCTGCCGGTATGAGGGCCTCAGTGCCATACGCCAATCGAAACGGTGTCTCTCCTGTTGGCGTCCTTGCCGTTGTCCTGTAGGCCCATAGTATACTTGGTAGTTCGTCCGGCCATATGCCCTTTGCCCCCTGGAGTCGGGTCTTGATAATCTTTATCAAGGACTGGTTCATGACTTCAACATGTCCGTTGGCCTGTGGGTGGGCGGGTGACGAGTAGTGATTCTTAATTCCCAGCTGAGAACAAAAGTCTCGGAATGCATCGTTGTCAAATTGCTTCCCATTATCTGAAACGAGCGCTCTTGGGATTCCATATCGGCAGATAATACTTCTCCATACAAAGTTGCGAATGTTTTTCTCCGTAACAGTAGTAAGAGCTTCTGCTTCCACCCACTTGGTGAAGTAGTCAATACCAACCACCAAGAATTTCAATTGTCTTACCGTTATTGGAAATGGATCCATGATGTCCAATCCCCATTGTGCAAACGGCCATGGAGCTGTCATAGGTGTGAGTTCCTCCGTTGGCCGTCTAATGAGATTGCCAAACCGTTGACACTTATCGCAGGCTCTAACGTACATATGGGCATCCTTTTGCATTGTCGGCCAGTAGTACCCTGTTCGGAGTAACTTGTGCACCAGAGACCTTGATCCAGAGTGGTTTCCATAAATTCCTTCATGAACTTCCCTCATCACGTAGTCTGCTTCCTCACGGCCAAGGCATCTTAGATATAGTTGGGAGAATCCTCTTTTGTAGAGGACGTCTTTAATCAGGATGAATCGGGCAGCCTTAACCTTCAATTTCCTTGCGTCTTCTTTGCTATCTGGCAGCTTGCCGTCCTTGAGGTACGTCACAATTGGAACCGTCCAATCGTTTTTCGTGCTTACTTCCTGCATTCAAACGTTATCTAGTAGCGATGAATGTTGGACGAAGGACAATACCTGTTCTGGGGTGATCATAGGTTCGGCCGAAGCAGCCTTTGCGAGTCGATCCGCCTCTTGGTTCTCTTCTCTTGGGATCTGAACTATCGTGAATTGGAGGTCACTCGTTCGAGCCTTCACTTCCCCGAGGTACCTTCTCATTCGTTCATTCCTATAATCATAGCTCCCATCAACTTGACTGGCTACGATTTGAGAATCAGAGTAGACCACCGCCTTTCTAGCTCCAGCCACTATCACAAGCTCCAATCCTGCCACCAGGGCCTTATACTCTGCTTCGTTATTTGTCGTGGTGAATTCCAGACGGATCATGCATTTGATCTTATCTCCTTCCGGGGTGTGGAGTACAACCCCGATTCCTCCCGCATGCTTGTTGGAAGATCCGTCTATGTGAATTCTCCATGTGGGCGTCTCTTCTGCCCCCTGCTCCTCAGGTGTAGTGAATTCCGCGATGAAGTCTGCCAGTACTTGTCCTTTCACAGCCGTTTGTGGCTGGTATTGGATATCGTACTCACTCAGCTCGATGGCCCACAAAGTCACCCGTCCTGTAGTTTCAGGATTGTTCATTGCTTTCCGCAAGGGTTGATCTGTCAAGACTTTTATGGTATGTGCTTGAAAATAGGGCTTGAGTTTTCGAGCTGTAGTCACAAGAGCGAAAGCAAGTTTCTCCATCCGTGGGTATCTTTCCTCAGCGCCTCTTAGCGCCCGGCTGATAAAGTACACGGGCTTTTGTATCTTCCCTTCCTCTCTGATAAGAGCTGTGCTTACCGCTGCTAATGAGACGGCAAGGTACAGGAACAATTCCTCCCCCGGTGTGGATGGACTAAGTAATGGCGGGGCCGAAAGATATGCCTTCAACTCCTCAAATGCCCTTTGGCCTTCGTTCGTCCACTCGAAAGATCTCCTTAGTGTTCTGAAGAAAGGGATACACTTGTCCGTCGCTCTCGATACGAACCTGTTTAGGGCTGCTATCTTCCCCGTCAAGCTTTGCACTTCCTTCACCGTCCTCGGAGGAGATAGCTCCATAATCGCTTTCACTTTCTCTGGGTTGACTTCAATGCCCTGCTAGGATACCATGAATCCTAGGAATTTCCCAGCAGTTACTCCGAATGCGCATTTGCTTGGATTCAACTTCATTTTATACGTTCGAAGAGTGTTGAAAGTCTCCTGGAGGTCCCTTAGATGATCAGACACCTTTGCGCTTTTCACCAACATATCATTTACGTAAACCTGGACGTTCCGGCTAATTTGGTGTGTGAACATTTTGTTCATTAACCGCTGATATGTGGCTCCTGCGTTCTTGAGCCCGAATGACATCACCTTGTAGCAAAAGAGCCCCTGGCTTATCACAAATGATGTTTTCTCTTGATCTGTTTCTTCCAATTTAATCTGATTATACCCTGAGAAGGCGTCCATGAAGCTCAATAACTCATGTCTTGCGGTGGAGTCTACTAAGGCGTCAATGTGCGGGAGCGGGTAGCTGTCTTTAGGGCACGCTCTATTTAGATCCGTGAAGTCAACACACATTCTCCACTTCCCATTTGACTTTTTGACCATTACCACATTTGCCAGCCAATCAGGGTAGTACACCTCTCATATGAAATTTGCTTCTTGTAACTTCTATACTTCCTCTGCTGTGGCTCGATCCCGTTCGGGGGCAAACACGCGCTTCTTTTGTCGAACTGGAGAGAAAGAAGGTGATACGTTCAACCTATGGACTATGACTGTTGGATCTATTCCCGGCATGTCATCATGGCTCCATGCGAACACATCTTGGTTCTCTTTGAGGAATAGTAGGAGCGCATGTCGAATCGTTTGGTCGACCGAGGTTCCGATCCTGGTGGTCCGGTCGGGCCTCGAATCATCCAGTTGTACCTCTTCCAATTCCTCCACGGGTTCTGCTATTGTTCTCTGTTCCTCGATGTTCATTGCTTGTACATGGTCATCCATCTCCATCATGGCAACGTAACATTCCCGCGCAGTTCTCCAACTCCGTATTCGGTGGGAAACTTGATCATCAGATGGTAGGTAGAGGTGACGGCCCTCCATGCATTGAGAGTGGGTCGTTCGAGTATGGCATTATACGCTGAGGTGCAATCAATCACGAGAAAGGAAACGTCCTTGATTATTTGCTGCGGGTAGTCTCCTACTGTCACCGCCAACATGACGGATCCTAAAGGATAGACCCGGTTTCCTCTAAAGCCAACGAGGGCATGCATGCTGGGATCAGGCGCTCTTTAGCAATCCCTATCTGTTGGAAAGCAAGGTAGTAAAGGATATCTGCTGAGCTCCCGTTATCCACTAAAACTCGGTGGATATTGAAGTCCCCTGCCTGTATGCTAACCACGAGCGCGTCGTCATGGGGGTGGTGGAGGCGCTGGGCCTCCTCTTCTGAAAACTCGATGCTGGGGCTGTTCCGTTGTGTTCCTTCTAGTGAGGAGCCCGTCGACTGGACGCTTTGTACCGTCCGTAAATAAGTCTTTCTGGCCTTTTTAGATGACCCTACTAAAGTGCTGCCCCCTATTATCATCCGTATGTCTGCTACCGGTGGTCTGGGGCGTTCGTTTTCCTGTCGGGGATTTTGTTCATGGTTTTGATCCATTCTCTCCTTCCTGACGAACCTCTGCAACCTACCCTGCCTAATGAGGGCCTCAATTTTCTGTTTCAAGTCATAGCAATTCGCCGTATCGTGACCATGATCGCCATGAAAGCGGCAATACCTGTTTCTTGGCCTCTTATTAGGATCTCCCTTTAACTTGCCAGGGAACGTCAAAGTTCCTTTGTCCTTAATCTGCATCAACACCTGGTCAATTGGGGCGGTGAGGGGAGTGAAGTTTGTAAACCTTCCTGTAGGCGGCTTGGGTGGCCGATCCTCCCGTCGTTCTACGGTTCTTGCCCTTTTGTGCCCCTTGTCTGGTTGCATATCTTCCGGCCTTTCCCTCTTTTTGGGTTTGTCTTCCTTAGAGAGCAAGGCGTCCTCTGCGTTCATATACTTTGTTGCCCTGTAATACACGTTGGACATAGTTTTTGGGTCATTCTTGTATAAAGAGAACAGAAACTTACCCTTCCGTAGCCCGTTCGTGAATGCTGCCACGAGTATTTTGTCATCGGCCTCGTCTATCTGGAGGGATTCTCTGTTGAATCGGTCAAGGTATGATCTCAAGGTCTCGCTTTCTCGCTGCCTGATGTTCAACAAACACGCAGTGGATTTCTTATGTCGGTGACTCCCAATGAAGTGGGATACAAACTGCGCGCCCAGTTCCTTAAAAGTGCTGATGGAGTTAGGCGCTAACCTACTGTACTAGTCCCTTGCAGGTCCTTTCAAAGTGGTAAGGAAAGCCCTGCACATGACTCCGTCTGGCACGCCCTAAAGATGCATCAGGGTCTTAAATAATTCCAAGTGATCCAAAGGGTCCTTGGATCCGTCATAGTTCTCAATGTTTGGCATGTGAAATTCTGGAGGAAGGGGGTACGAAGTCACGGCCGTTGTGAATGGCGAATCTGTTCTGTGGACTAGGTTGTCCAAGTCGCTAGATATTCGTCCCCTTAAGGCGCTCATCATTACGTCCATACGTTCCCTCATCTGCTACATCTCAGCTGCGATGTGAGGTGGTAGGGAGTCTGAGACGGACGGCGGGTTTGTCTCCGGCCGCTCCGGTCTAGTCGGTGTAGTGCTACCTTCAGGCCCGATGGCATTCCTCCCCTCCGGGCTTGCGACTTCCTGGTCTTCCTTTGGAGCACTTTGGTGTGCAGTCCTTTGTCGCAGTTGCTCTTCTAAATCATGATTCTGCTTAGTGAGGCGCTCAACAGCCACAGCAAGCGTTTGGACTTGTCTTTCTAGCGCTGTAGCATGCGGCTCTTCGCCTTGATTGTTGATTGTCGCCATCGATCTGGTGAGTAGCATGCAACTTTTCGTCTTAGGAATAGAGCAAGGCTAAATAGTCTTCCCCACAGACGGCGCCAACTGATGAAGCAAAAAAAATCACCAGTAAGTTGCAAGCACTTTCCGAGTCGAGCCAACACCTGCAAAGAGAAAACAAAGAGACCTAAAAGAGAGCACCGATGTGGTGCCGGCCAAAAACCCTCCGAATGTCAAGTTAGAATTTCTTTACAACCCTAGAGTGCCAGAGTTGAGTCTAATGTGCGTACCTTGGTATCTAGGGTTTCTGGGGTATTTATATTGGGTAGAATTGCCTTTCCTTTTAGGATACAACTTCCTTTTCAAGTTCCTTTCCATATAGGAGTCTTCTCAAACGTGTGCCGCAAGAAGTCCAAGTGTACACGCTTGCGTGGAGATAAAGCAAAAGTCGATTTAGACATATCAAATGACATGCAACCGGGGATCTGCAATTAATTCATGTATGACGGATACTCAACAAATTGAATAGTCATATTCGCATCACCTACGGTGTCAATCCGTCTTCATACTATCCGTCCCTTCAAGTTCAATGGAAATACCCGTCTCCTATTTTTATCCCCTTCACTATCTATCACTCAATGTATGTCCCAAAGATTGTAAATAGTAATGTTAGCAACCTAACCTAGCTTTTTTTTTTTTTTTTTGAGAGAGAGTCCTAACCTAGCTTAATTGGCTACTATAATGCCAATCTAAAACTACTGGTGCTTGATTGGCAAAATTATATGCACTAAAACACGACACCATCAAAATGCTATAAAGTGCAATCAAAAGAGATGGTTTATTAGTCACATTAGGATAAGGTTTTTACTTTTTATCCTTTTGAGGTCAAAACCATGTAACTTTATTGATTATCAAAGCTTACAATGCTATAAGACTACTAGTCGCTAATCTGTGTTATGCATGAGAATCTACTTATTTGTGAGGTAGACTAAAATAATTTTGTAATATTTAAGAAACTACACCATTACATTATTTGCTCTTGTATGACTTCAATTTGTGTTACAATTTGATGAAAAAACCATTGTTTGAACGTGTAATGGCTTACAAAAAATTTGTCAGGCAATTTCAGATACTACAAAAAATAACTTAAAAATTCAGATATTAAAATTTTTGAAAGACCAAAAAATATTAAAGAATCAAATGATTCACGGCTTAGAAATTATTGAAACAAAACAAAATATATATGAAATAAAATAGAAAAATATAAGAAAAAGATTGGGTTACGTTCAAAAGAATAATACATGGCTATAAGTTTGCACCTTATCATAAAATATCATGTTAGTGAAGTAGAGAGATAATAATAATAATAATAATAATAATAATAATAATAATAATAATAATAATAATAATGTTTGAGTTTGAGTTTGAGTTTGAGTTTGAGTTGGACTTGTTAGAGAAATATAGTTTCACTTCTAGTTAAGTTTGGATTAAACAAAAATAATTTTGTTTAAAAAAATGATGAGTTTGAGTTTAAGTTGGACTTGTTAGAGAGATAGAGTTTTACTACTTGTTAAGTTTGGACTAAACAAAAATAATTTTATTTAAATATTGTGCTGACATGAAAAATTGTGAGAATTTCAGAGGTTTCGATTTTATATATAGATAACATAGGAGGTAGGGTATGCCAACACACCATCCAAATTGCAGGTTCGATTATAGGCCTACACGTATATCACCATGTGTATGTCTCTTCTATTTTAAAAATTTCAATTCCCATCATACCATAAGCTTCTTCAAAAAACACGATGGGTCGATATGTTATGATTAATTTTGGCCGTTTATTTTACTATTCAGCTTATTTTTTATACTATTAATGGGTCTTATTGCACTTTTTGATATAATTCATGAGTCTTATTGTACAGCTAACTTTTATTTTTATTTATAGTACTTTACACAAAAAAATTTTAGTTTCAGCAAAATAAACGGATCTTAATCTCTCTTCGACCCTGACTCTGCTGATTGCCTTGGAACACGAATTGAATGTCAATCAGAATTGGAATCTGCATATCCGATAAAACGTAATGTTAAAGAGTTTGATCCCATGCCCTAAATGCCCTAAAGAGTTACACCAGTACTGGAATTGACCACATCTTTCCCTGCATCTTCTTGGTTGGCGCTTGTGAGAAAAAAAGGACGGGTGTGGGGTTTGGTTGAGTTGAGGGATGGGATGTGATTGAAGAGGGAGAAAGAAAATAATTAGGGCAGGTGAGTTGTTGACTAAAAATAAAAGTTATAATAAATAAATAAATAAAATGAAAGCCTACGTGGCAAAGTTTTGTGAGGCTAACAAAAAGTCAAAAACTTTGGTTTTATATATATATATATATAGTAGTCGCTAACTCGTGCGATGCACAGAAAATCTATTGACTTTGAAAAAAAATGAAGAAATATTTAACTTCTATGCTTTTCCATAGTTTAGAAGTGTTATCTAACATTGAACGTTATTGAGTTGCAAGTGCATAGTTACCGAAACCTACAAAGTAATTTAACGTTCTTAAATTAATAAAGTAAAACTATTAATAGTTATATATACACACACTCAAAACTAATATAAACTGCAAATATATAAACAAAGACCATGATACGAGGAAGACACACCAAGTTTCAAATTTGAATAGCAATATGTCTTTCTCGTAATAATAACAATATAGACAATTCAAAACATGGAACAATATCAAAATTATAATACCTAATTCCATTATCTTTTATGTTGAATCCAAACAAGTAATTAATTGAAATTAATCCAAACAAATGATTAATCAACCAAAAACCATAACTTTTAATAAGAAAACAAAAAATCACATGAACCTAAATAAAAAGTATTTAAGGTGAATAATTAAGATCAACCTGCTAAGATATAAATACAAAACCAAATTTATAGAATCCCCAAATTCTACTTCAAAATCAAATCAAATTTAACAAATTTATATATAACATACCAAATAAAAATTTATTGTTCTTTAGGCTGGAAGACATAGGTTGTAGCTTTGATTTTTCTCCAAAAAAATAGAGATGTTTTATCTGCTATATACAATTTAAAAAAAAAAAAATAGTAGAAATTTCAATCCAAAAACGAAACCCATGAAAACAATGTTAATATAAATATAGAGATTAACCCAAATACTCAAAATAAAATCAATTCTAAACATAATAAAAGAATAAGATAGAAAGAAAATCTCAGGCACATATGAAAGCAAATAAAAATTCAACATAAAAGATAAAATTCATTAATAAAAATATAAACAAACATCCACATATGTTGAATTGAAATTTTATTAATAATAACAATATAAAAAAATTTAACATAAAATTCATTAATCAAAGAAGAAAGTTGAATTAGATTGTTTGCGTCTTTATTTATTTATTTTTATGTTAGTCTTTTTTTGTTTTTAAAATCCTTAAGTGAGATTAGGTTTAGGGTTTTAAGGTGGTAATTGCTAAGGTTTTGAGGAGAGAAAAGATACTCCTAACAGGAGTCATTTTTTTTTTCTTAATCCTAACTCTTTTTTTTTGTTACGTGAGTCTCTCTCTCCCTTTTTTTTTTTGGTTGAATTCTAAAGTGAAGTTAAGTTTAGGATTTTGAGGTGGTAATTGTTAGGACTTTGAGGAGGGGAAAGAAAGCCCTAATAGGGGTCTCTCTCTCTTTCTCTCTTTTTTATAATTTAATGTGAGTCTTTTTTTTTAGTCATATTTTTAACGTAAATCTCTTTTTTTCTTTGTTTTTTTTAGTCTTATCAGAATTTTTGTTTTTATATAGATTATCAACTTTTAAGTTTGAGTTTTAGTTGGACTTATTAAAGAGATAGAATTCCACTTCTTATTAATTTTTGATTAAAAAAAAATTTGTTTTTAAAAAATGATAATGATGAGTTTGAGTTTACCTTAGATTTATTAGAAAGATAGAGTTTCACTCATTGTTAAATTTAGACTAAAAATAATAATTTTATTTAAATAAAATGACTATTTTATTTAAATATTGTACTGATGTAAAAAATTGTGAGAGGTTCAAAAATTTCGGTTATATATATATATATATATATAGGCGATTATGATTAATTTTTTGTCACTTTCACATAGACTACGACTTTTTCTCAACTACATACAATCAGCCATGGGGACAATTATAACAAAAATATTGTTTTATTCTATTTTAAGTGGTACCTGATTTTTTATTTATTTAAATAAGACAAATATTAACAAGCACTGTACAGTATTTGTTAAAGTTGAACTAACGTGGGTCTTATTTAATAAAAAAATTAGATAAATGAAAAAAAAAGACAAAAATTAGTCTTACAACCTATGTTATTTAATATCGGCTATGGGGCCAATTATAATATATTTTTTTCTCGTTATAAAGTTCTCTCTACAGCCTACAAGATTATAAAGTTGCTAAAAAAAGGAAGAAGACATAATACTGCGTTAACACAACCCAAAAAATTGAGTCTAAATCTTCTGTCTCACTTTTCCTGCTCCACTCTGTACTCCACCAATAAAGACTTGCCACGTGTTTACCGCATTAATTAAATACTATCATTAATTGACTTATTAATGCTACCGTTATTAATTAATAATAGTATTTAATTAATGCGGTGAACACGTGACAAGTTTTTATTGGTGGAGTACAGAGTAGAGCAGAAAAAGTGAGACAGAAGATTTGGACTCCAAAAAATTAATAATAGTAGAAGTGATTGATGAATCCTAGAAAACAGTGAGTCACTTCCAAACCAAAATTAAAACAACCACTTTTAAAGTTAATGAAAATTTTTAGCATATTGATCTTGATGAATAGAACGTCATGTTGACTATTGGTTGGTGATTGTTGACATTATTCCCGTTTCTTCGGACGTTATCCAAGCGAGAAATTTTCCGTGTTGTGGTTGAAAACTACTTTAGCGAGAGAAATACTTGTTGTAGGGTGGTAAAGTAAGTCTAAACCTATTTGTCCATTTAAATTCACCCACTCTAATTGAACCCAAACTTACTCAATTATTAGTTAGGTTAAATGAATCCAATTTTTTTTTTTTTTTTTTTTTTTTTTTTTTGTCGGAGGAGGAGAAAGCCTTTTTTTTTTTTTGTTGGTTTTCGGTTCATAAAGAATTGGAATCCAATTTTCAAAATTCATTTCCTTATTTTTCTAAATTTTCTCAGCAACCATACAGTGGACATTCCTCTATTTTCCTGTTACTGTGCTGTTACTGTGTTTATGGGCATTTTGGTAATTTTGATAATTTGGTGGGTTGGGGTTTGCCCATTATAATTGGGTTGGGTTAGGTTTGGGTTAGAAGCAATTAATTAAATGAGTTTTAATGGGTGAATAAGTTTTATATACCTAACCCATTTATGCCCAACCCAAACCCGCCCAAACCCATCCATTTGACACCCCTAACTTCTTGTGATCCAAGAACAACGTGTTCTTGATGTTTTGTCGGCTTCTATAGTGATTTTTTGGTTTAAGTTTTCTAACTTTTTTTTTTTTTTTTATAATGTTTTTGTCGTAGTTTTTTTTAAAAAAATTTTATTTAAAAAATTAGCTAATTTTTTTTTAGTTTTGTTACATATTTAACATAAAAGTTACCAAAAAAAAAAAACCTATATATTTTGTATTACACTGTGCAAATAAGCCACCAAAATTTAGAAGATAATAAATTTTAGATACCGCTTATTGCTAAAAATTGAAAATATTGTAATAAAATAATTTTTAAATATGTGAATAGTACTTTGAGACCCAATTTTAAAATTATTTTTCTAAAAAAAAAAAAAATATTACTTACAAGTTTTGTAAACAATGCATGAGACACACTAAAAAACACCGGACGATAACGTGCTGTCCAAAGTCTACCTAAGCAAATGGACGTTTTGCATGTATATTTCAGGCACAAACTATGTCGGCTGGGTAGCAAACTAGCAATGTTGAGAAAACAATTGGGCTCAGAGGAGTAGAATACACTTTTAGTGTTAAGTGTCCGAATGGGCTAAGGATTTTCAGGAGCCCAAAAGTTACCATTGCCAAGCTAGGCCCACCCACTCGATTTTTGGTTTGATGTAAATGTGTGAATTATTAATAAATAACCCGCGAACGAGCTTTCAGATTAGTGAGAGCTGGGGGCCCAGAAAAAAAAAAAAAAGAAGACTAATTGCAAGTCACAACTTTAAAATTTGGGGTGATTTTGATTTTTTTTTCTTTTAAAGTTTAAATTTTTTAGATAGTCCCTACTGTTATCTATAGTTTTGATTAGGAGCTATTCCATCCATACTTGTGTTAATGTGTCAGTTAAATGACATATAAGCCTATCACACAGGTTTAGTCTCACAAAAATCATATGTATCTAATTTTAGATTTAAAAAAAAAAGCAATAGCAATTATGAATATCTCATTAAAAGATTCCCGATGTCGTAAATTTTTTTGGATATATTCACTAATTTCAATTAAAACATAAGCAACATTAGGCTTCAATATTGGCAAAACAAAATAGAGAGCAATTAAGGAGGTCAAAAAAGGCCAAAGAACAAGACATTGGAGATTGGAGAATATAGTTTCTTAAAGAACATTGTTTACTGGCTGAACTAATCTTTTCAATGAATTGAAGTAGAGTAGCCCAAAAAATCATAAACCGGTTTTGGAACTTCACAAATCATCCTACTTTGGCAGCATGTAGTGTTGGACTTTACTTCTTACCAAATTAATTTCCCATAGAATAAATATAAAAACTCACATTAAATGTCCAAATATCAAATTAAGAAGATATCTCTTTCACTCCATAAAATTCCGAGTTAAATAAATAAACACGTCTATTTAAAAGATCTCATTTTCTTATTTTTTTTTAAATGATAGAAGGCATAAAAATTAGATATTTCTGAAAATAAAAATGACATTGAGGATTGCTGCAAGGAGCAATATAGTCCTGTGTTAAGCCCATCCGACGGTCATTGTTGCTTTCAAAATTCTTAACTCCAGAAGGCCTACTCCATCTTCTTCCAACTAGCTGAAAGTGAAATAAAATAATGCCAGTGATAATCTTTATGTCTCTCTCTTTTGGGTGTGTGATTTTGCTAACCCTATTCAGTCCACATTGGTCTTATTAGGTCCTATTCCAATTCGGTCCATTTTGTCCACTTCATTCCAATTTGGTCCTACGGGTCTACTTTGGTTGTATTCAGTCTATTCTGTCCAGTTTGGTTCTATCTAGTCGACTTCAGTCTACTTTGGTCCCATTTGGTCAACTTGGTTTATATTGGTTCTATTCGGTCTATTCTATCCACTTCAGTCTTATTAGTTTCAATTTGGTCCTATATTCGGTACATTTGATCTTTACGGTCCACTTTGATACTCCCGTGACACAAAATACCACCTCCAACTAAAGAGAGTGGTCCACTTTGGTTATCAAATCAAGTATCAATACAATTATTGTAAAAATCTAATGTTAATAATGAGCTTAAATTAGAATTTAAAACAATATGCTATTTAGAATTTATTATAAAATTATTGTAAAAATGCTGTATATTACTCTAAGATAAATAAATAACCATAAGCAGTCTTTTAACACAAGGGCTTTGCCTCTTCATCTCAACCAAACAATGTAAGTTAAATTTTTTTAAAAAATAATAATAAGGAAGCAAGTGGAACTCAACAAGATTTATCAGGAAACATATGCTACCACTATGATTATTATTACTGTTACAGTCCCAAGAAGTATTCCTTCTAATGCACCAGAAATTTTTTTATTAAGGAGCTGGTGAATCAGGCACAACAACATTATTAATATTACAAACTCTATCCAAAGAAAGCAGCCAAAAAAATTCCAGCCAGAAAGGATTTTATTTTTTTATTTTTACTTGAAGATAAAAGAAGCCAAGCGTTTGACCATAGCCTATTAGCATTCTCAGTCTCAATATTATGGATATGGAAAAGGTGATCTTCTCCCTCCACTTCAAACAATTCTCCCTCCCCTTTCCACCCACTCTTCCTCACCATATCAAAGTACCAAATATCTCTGTCCCTCAATTGATCATTCCCGGCCACACGCACAAGCATCCTGTTACACCCAAGCCCAGCCAAACTCGGTGCACCTGGCCCTTCCGGATTGAGCACTGGATTGTCAATACCACCAGTTGCTGAGGGATACACAAGGTTCCAAACTAAACACCGCCGGCTCTTATCGTGTCCTTCCTTAGGCTCTGACCCAATTGGCTTAGAACTCCAAAAATAGGGGTGCTCAACTACAGCACCTCTCTGATAGCCATGTTATGTACTATATTGGCACCAGCACTGTCACCGCCTATAAATATTCTTTCGAAGTCACCGTTATTGATTAACCACGGCTCTTTACCGTTACCAGCTGAGTGAGAGGCAACCCATTGAAGTGCAGCCCAGCTGTCTTCATAAGCAGCTGGAAGAAGGTGCTCTGGTGCAAGTCTGTACTCAACCGAGATAGCAAGAGCATGGACTTGGGAAACCAAGTTGTTGAGGTAGCGGTCGTAGAGGCTTGAGAAGGCGGATTCATAGGAAAAATCGCCGCCATGGAAGTAGACTAAGATGGGGAGCTTTTGGTTTTGGCTGTGAGCAGTGAGTTTTGGGAGGTAAAGGCGAGCTGAGATGGAAGGGTTCTCTGCAATGGTAATGTCTTTGGATGAGACTCCGGTATCTGGGTCCTGATCAGGTGATGGTGGAACCGTGGAACGATAAGTGTGCCTTTGAGGCGTTCCACTGAGCCGTCCTTGTAGACCCTGATGTAAGGAAGAATCTCTGTGGCTACTTCTTTGGTGGTGGAAGTCATTGCAGCCTTTGGTCGAGAAAGTGGATGTATGGAACTATTAACGTGCGTGAGCTTGCAAAACTTTTAAGGGTTAAAAGTGGAGGAAAAGTAAGACATGGAAGACCTTTGTGAGAATTCTTCAGAATTTATTCTCATCTTCTTGCCCTCCCCCATTTTCCATCCCCACAAATCACCCCAACCAAACACTACCTTAATTCCATTGCCAATAAAGATGAGGAGGTGAAAAGATTAGCAATTGGGTATATATGCATCATGCATGACTTCATCAGATTGTGTACCATTTTTTTTTTCTTTTTTTGAGGAACAGATTCTGTACCTAGTTACGGTGGATATGGTTAGCATCATTATAAGAAGAATTAGTAAAGTATTAGTACATCATTCATGGCGTTGAAGCAATGGAATTATTTGTTTGTAGGATAATATTTGAGGTTTATGCATGTTAGTAACAAAAGATTCGTAGTCTTCATTTGACATGATTAATTTTACTAACTTATTTTACTATTTAACTTATTTTTTATACTACTCAGGGTTTCACTGTATTTTTTAGTACTATTCATAAATTTCATTATATTATTTCAGTTAGCTTTTACTTTTATCTATAGCGTAAAATTTTCCCATTTGAGAAGAGAGAGACTACTTTTTATGAATCACTTTAATATAATGAGATTGTTTATTTATTTTTATTTTATCTATGTAAATAAAAGCCTAGGGGTTTGTTTTTGTTTGAGTGATGAAACTCTTTACACGACCGGGCATTGACAATTCAATAGTTGTAATGGTTGCGTAGCCAGTGAAGTATGAAACTTTTGATTTCTTCAGTTCTTTGGCTTTTGTTTCACTCAATAAAATATTATTTTCTTTATTTCTTTATTTATATATTAGGCTTTTAAATCAAGCCCCCACGCAAGTGATTTCAGATTGTTCCAAGAATGATATTTTCTTTTTGTATTGTATATTACCGTAGATTATAGTTATGTTATGTTTAAAGCATTATAATTAATTATAATAAGGAAAGAAAATAAAAATTAGAATAGGGAAGAAAAGTACAATAAATAGTACAATGGATGGGATAAGATCAAAACTACTTGAACTAAATACTATTATGTTCTGTTTGTTTCAATAATGATGTTTTCTAAAAAATGAATGATTTTTTAAGAAATATTTTCTATAAATTTATCTCATTTTTCAATATTTAGTAGCAACTTTAAATGAATTGAAAAACAACTTACTAACTTCTCTTATTTAGCTGGCTATGAGATACAGTTGTTTTTTTTAAAAAAATTTAATGGAAAACAATCTCTAAAAATAAGCTATACTTTTTATGTTGACCAAAGATAGTTTTCCTTTGACTCATCTTTTTTTTATACTACCAAATACTAGAAAATAAGGAAAATTATCTTTACACAAGGTTTTTTATCGAAACAAACGGAGCATAAGAATAGTAAAATAGGTGAACGTGTGATTGTGTAAGAGAATTGAGGAGTTTTTTTTTTCTATTTTTTTTTTCAGTGTGAGGGCTGTTTCATAATAGTTGGAGTGCTTTTCTAACAGAGGGCAAACTACTTAAATACACATCATATAGTAGGTATCAAGGCATTTTTTTTAGAGGAGTTAGGGGGCAATTGCCTCTTCTTGCCCCCCTTGGCTCCGCCCCTATTTTAACCTATGACGTTCGCTCTTGATGATAACTTTTTATTATCAAAATAATACACTAATAAGTTTTTAGTGTAGGCAGGGGTTGAACTCCAGATTTCTTATTCAACTATCAGAGGCTTTACCAGTAGTCATTCAGTGGGTAAAAAAACTTTATAGTATAAGACACTTATCAATACTACATAATTTTTTTTGGTTGAACAGGCTAAATATATAACACTACACAACAACCAGTCTATTACAAAATAGTTCAGTTTTATCAAAAACTAGCAAATTATTCACCACAAGTGGTGGTTTATACAAAATAAGGAAGTCAATTAACTAAACCGCTCTCATTTTAACAAGTCTATCAGCATATCTATTAGCTTCCTAAAAATGTGAGTCACTGATCAAAGTGTAATGCCTTCGCAATACTACACAATTAAGTATTTTGTACCATTCCAATAAATAAATAAATAAAAACGTATTTTGTACCATGCAATGTGTAATGCCTAGAGTAATAGTTATGGCTCGTTTTGAGGCTTTCTTGGAAATAAATTTTGGATATCTTCGTGATACAAAACACCAATTCTGACAAAAGAGAATGACCTGCTTCAGCTCTAAAATAATAATGACAATAGCTCAACAAGTGTATGCAAGAATTATTAAGAGTAAATAAAGATGTATACGCATAGATACATTGGGACAGATATGGAACAGACTCGAAAAAAATTATCAACAAATTAAACATCAACACAATAAAATAATTAAACAACCAACTTCACCACATGTCTATCTTTTGACTAATAGAAATTTCCTCTCCCTTCTAATGTTCTACTTTATACTTCAATTAAACCTACCACATGTTGATTTTAATTTTCTTACAATGTATTCAAAGTTCTTCTTAAAAAAAAAAAAAAATCAAACATTTGACATAGTATAGTTGGTGAAGTATGAAACTTAATAATGGGACAAATGGAGAAATGATTTTTATTCGTCTTTGACATAAGAAATCCTCAATCAAACAACTTAAGTTAAACTTAAACAATGGTAGGAAGCAAGTGGGACTCATCAAGATTCATCAAGAAGCATCAACTACCAATATAATTATTATTCCTTGCTGTCAAGCAGCATTCCTAGTATAATGTGCCAGAAAATATATAGTTTTACTCGAAGATAAAAGAAGCCATGCGTTTGACCATAGTTAGAGTTTGAGCCTTATACATGCCTCCAAAGACTTCAAGAGAGATGGATGGAATAAATATCGAAACCAGCAATCGAACATTTACGTGGAGGGTGATGAGAAGAAGAGGGATGATATAAAAGGAGGAAGGGACCTTTAGGGAGAGGAGGAGAAAAAACAAAGAGAAAAAGACTGTATACATCATCATCTTTAGTTGTAATATATTTTTGAAAGAGTTAATACAAATCATCCTTGGCTTATGTCCAAGGATAAAATTCTTTCATATAAACAGTTCTTTGTGTGTAATGTTGTGATCAAGCCCATAATTTTTAGTTATCTAACATCACTAGAACCTATATTTCTAGTTTACTCTCTATAAATTTCATTGTATTGGGCTTTTTGGGCCTATCCCCTTCATATTGTGGGTCTAAGTGCGAATTGTGACCTTACACTATTGATTTTTAATTTTTTAGAAATTTTGCAAGCATGGAGGACATAAAAAGAAAATGTAATCCAATGGTGGATTTGTTAAAATTCATCTTCAATAAAATGATATTGAGTAAGGTTGTAGTCTTAGGTTACAACCAATTTTGTAGCTAAACTTTATCCTTTTAAGATATAAAGGCCATTATTATTGGTGAGGCTTTTAAGATATAAAGGGCATTATTATTGGTGAGGCTAAAAAGTCATATTACTATTTTTAGTACTACCAACTACAAAACTGAGGCTCCATTGGTGGAGCCAAAGCCATAAATTATGGCTTCTAAGCTACAATGCATAACCAAAGATACCTAAGCACTATAGTTCAAAGGTAAAATATATAATAAATACACACACACACACACACACACACACACACACACACACACAACACACACACACACACACACACACACACACACACACATATATATATATATATTATATATATATATATTATTTTATGTTGCTTTAGAATATTTTAATATTTTCTTTTCTTTTCTCTACTCTTCGTTCTCTGCCCCTCTCTCATTTTCTCTGCTCTCTCATTTATTCTACTCATTTTGCTGCTCTTTTCTTTTTTCAAAATATTCTCTCTTTCTTCTCAAAATTTTCACTCAAATTCTTTTCTCACTTTCTTCTCAAATTTTTCTTTGTTGTGTGATGGTCTCTTCTTTTGCCGTATAGGTCTGGGTGTGGTAGGTCATGCCATGGGTGTGGGTGTGAGTGTGGGTGTGGTGGATCATCGGCGTCATGGTCATGCTGTGGGTGTGGTGGGTCATCGGTTTCGGGTCATGCCGTAGGTGTGGGTTTGTGCCATGGGGTTCGTGGGTCATGTCGTGGTGGATCTCGCTTAAGTTTTTCTTTAGTGGTTGTGTGTTGATTTTCTTAGCTTGGGTTGCCATGGGTATTAATTTTGTGGTTGTGGGTTGATTTTCTTGAGTAGTTGTGGGCTGATTTTAGTGGTTGTGGTGGTGGTTGGAGTAGGCTATGGGTAATGGTAGTGGTGGTGGTGGTGGTGGTGAGTTGTGGGTAGTGGTGGTGGTGCTGGTGAGCTATGTAAAGTGGTGGTTGGCTGGTTGTGGTGGTTGTGATTATTGTTTATTATAGTAGATATATTATTTTATTGTATTGAAAGTTAAAATTAAACCACTGATATTAGATGTTTTGTAAAGTGAGAAGGTAAAATAAATAAAATAACTTTTTGTGGTGTCAAATAGCTAAATTTATTACTCCACCAATGCAGATGCTCTAATTTATGTATAATATAAACTCTATTGAATTTTTGTCAGAAAGATATCTAAACCTTCAAAGGCTTGGATGTATCAAAATTGATACTTACAATTGAAATAATTTTTTTACATTTAGCCAAACATAAGTGATCCACAAAAAGTAGTATTTCTTTTTGAAAGGAGTCTTCCCGAAATTATTAATCTTTTGTTACTACCATGCATTAACCTCCAATTCCATCGATCCTACGAACAAACAATTCCATTGCTTCAACGTCACGAAATGAACTCATATTTTATTAATTCTTCTAACCATATCCACCGTAACCAGACACAGTCTGCTGAAGTCGCGCATACCCACTTGATTTTCTTTATCACTTTTATTGGTATGGTTGTCAGCTATGATAACATTAAAAAAAGAAAAAAGAAAAAGAGGATGAGAATAAATTTTGAAGATTGATCGCAAAGGTTTTCTAGGGTCTATTTATACCGCTTATTTGTTGAAAAATGAAAAGTTATTATTGAAAATACTGTAGTTTTGGACCTATCCCCTTCACACTATGGGTTTGGGTGCAAATTGTGACCTTACAAATAGTTATGTCATCAATAAATTATTTAAATTGTAAGTTTTTGTAATTTAAAATTATGCTGAAAATATAAACTTATAAATCATATAGTAAATAATATGTGATTGACAAAAAATTTGATATGTGTATTAAAAACGTAAAAAAAATGTAATTCAATGGTTAGATTTTCAAAATATATAGTAATGTTTATTTTATTGAGTAAGATTGTAGTCTTAGGTTAAAACTTATTTTGTAACTAAACTTTGTCTATCTTAGAAATACTATTTTTAGTTCTACTTATCAGTTTAAATATCAAACATCCAAACATTTTAAATTTGGATATCTCTAAGGCAAAAATTGAATATAATTCATGTTATAAAGAAATCTTGTCTTGGAAACACTATTTTAGTTCTACATATTAGTTTCGAAATCAAACATCCAAACCTTTAAGGTTTGGATATCGTTAAGGAAATTATTCGATAGAATTCATGTTATATAGAAATCATATCTTAAAAATACTATTTTAGTTTTACATATTAATTTGGATATCAGGCATTCAAATCTTTAAGGTTTGGATATCTCTAATGCAAAAATTCAAAAGAATTCATGTTATTTAGAAATTGTGTCATAGAAACACTAATTCTGTTGTACATAAAAGTTTAGATATCAAACATCCAAACCTTTAAATTTTGGATATCTTTAAAGAAAAAATTCAATAGAATTCACGTTATACAGAAACCGTGTCTTAGAAGCGCTATTTTAATTCTACATATCATTTTGGAAATCATACATCTTCAATATCTCTAAGGGAAAAATTCAATAAAAATCATGTTATACAAAAATTGTGTCCTAAAAACTCTATTTCAATTCTACATATTAGTTTGGATATCATGCATCCAAACATTTAAGGTTTGGATATCTTTAATGCAAAAATTCAATAAAGTTCATGTTATACAGAAATTGTGTCCTAAAAGCACTATTTCAATTCTACATATTAGTTTGGATATCATGCATCCAAACATTTAAAGTTTGGATATCTCTAATGCAAAAATTCAATAAAATTGTGTTATACAAAAATTGTGTCTTAGAAACTATTTTGACCTATCAATTTGGATATCTCTAATGCAAAAATTCAATAGTATTCATGTTATACAACATAGTACAATTTTTATGTGTCTACAATGTAAGTCTACATTGATAGTACAATGTAAACCTAATTTGTTGATATCACACATGTTTTTGGAGATTTTTTTTTTTTAAATTACTATATTTTGTACATTTTAGTTTATTGGTGTGTTTGTGGCATATATATAAAATACTATTTAAGGGCTTCTCCTATCTGGATTAGATGTTTTCGTTGGTTTAAAAATACACAAGTAACTTATCATAAACTCAAGTTGTCTATCAATCATGGTTTTGTTATACATTAACACATTTGCGGACTTCACTTCCTCCTCCCTAAGAGCATTCACAGCTAGGCTTGCAAATGCCACATGTAAGCATAATTTAGCATTAAGGCATTAAAAATGAGCAACATCTGGTCTTGTAAAATTGAAAAATTGTAAAAAATTTTGGCATTGTGCTACAGTGCCATCATAAATGTATGATGGCACTGTAGCACTATTGTATCTTTTTTTCAAATCAAATTTATTCTCTCTCTCTCTCTCTCCTTTTCATTCTCAACTCTCTCTTTCCTCATCTTTGTTTTGCTCTCCCGTCTGCAAGCCCAAAACCCATGGTGGATGGCAACACCATCACCAAGCCACCATGGTCGAAACACCGTCACAGGCTACCACAACCCACCATCATCACAGGCCACCGTAACCCACCGCAAGCCATTGACCAAGCCACACCTCTCTGTCTTCTCTCTGTGGGTCTCTCAAGTCCGGCTCTCTCCTCTAGCTCATGGGTCTCTCAAGTATGGTGTGAGTTGTGGCTCTTTCAAGTCACGTGGGTCATGGGTCTCTGTGACTTGCTCTCATCTCTCACTCTTTCTCTCTTTGTGCCGGTGGTTGCACCTCCACGCCAGTAAGAAGCAGAGGCCATGGGTTGCAATTTGGGCTATGAGTCTGGGTTTTATGATTTTGTGATTTTGGATTTTTTTTTTCCCCTAGTGGTGGCTGGATTTGTTCATGGGGGCGAGAGAGAGAGAGAGAGAGGTCGAGAGAGAGAAAAGATAGAGACAGAGGGGGGAGGAAGAGACAGAAATTGGAGAGTGGAGAGATATTGTTTTGGTTATATATTTAAGTATGTAGATCTATTATTTTAATGTTGTGTATAGGAATATAAAAGTTGGGTTGTTGGGTGTATTGTAAAATAGTATTGTATAATAGATAAAGTAGATTTTTGAGATAGTAAAATAGAATAGAATAGAATAATGGGATGTGAATGCTCTAACTGTAACTACCAAAAAATTTCAATTAAAAACTATCCTGGGCAAGCTAACAACTTCAAATTCTCCCACTTCTAGGCGGACTCCACTTCAAATTCTCCAGATTTCAATTTAGAAATTCTTTTTTCCTAGAGAAGGAAGTTAAAAAAATTATAATAGGCATTTAGTTTGAATAGAATTTAAATTACGAATTTTACTTAAATTAAACTATTGTTAATTCTATCCCTTAATTTGAGAAAATATATCCTAACAATTAATAAAAAAAAATTAATTTAACAATTAACAAGAGTATATGTTTATTAGGAAAAAAATTGTTAGAGAGAGAGAGAGAAGGAGAGTATCATATAAATTTATCAATTCCTATGAATCTATACAACAGGGAAAGAGAGATGCAAACACAAGATCACACCGGCACGAGTTATCGAAGAGGAAACCAAAGAACTCGGCGAAAAACCTCTCCGCCGCCCTCCAAGGGGTAAATGATCCATTAGAAAATTAGTTGGGATACATAAATAGCAATAGACCCTCTAAGCCTAATCTACCAAATGCACCTAAGCCCTGTAAGCTTCTTGCTCCAACAAGGTTATGCCAAACCGTGTCTTCTCTAACTTTTTGGATCTCGCAATTAGCCCATTACATCAACTAATATGAATTGGTCCTCTCTTGAACTGCTTCCCAAACACCAAGAACCTTTTCACTACTCTGAATTTGGTGAGGTAAGGGTTTGGTTTATAATCCTCTCATGAGTATGATAATGGAGAGAGTGAGAGTAGAAGAATTTGGAGAATCAAGTGTATAAGATTGTGGATGAATCAATCTTGTTTTTCTTTATAGTTTCTCTCTTAAAATTCTCTCAGGAAACTCTTTACATTTCGTGGGTATAAGAGTATTTATAGTAGAGTATGAGATGGAATGTGAAAAGTCATTTTTCAGCAAAACAGGGTGCACTGGCGAGTCACTCGCAACTGGGATGAGTCGTGAGTTCTAGTCGCCAGTTACCAGACTAGGCCAAACTATACTTTTCTTCTTGTAGTGATCCAACTGGCCTGACTCTTCATCTTCCTGCATGCTTCACACGTGTGCTTCATTTTGGCGAGTCACCAGTCGCGAGTCACTAGTCGCGAGTCATCTTCTTGTTGCACACTCTTGATCAAATCTTCACACTCTCTCACACATAACCCTTACATTATTCCCATATAAATACAGAGTTTTTAAATGCTGAATTACAAGAAATTTTGGCACAAAATACAGCCAACACATAGTTGAATAAATTCAACTTTACATCTAACACTTGTTTTAAGACATGAATATCTTAAACTAGACATGTTTTTGTACTCTATTTGCCAGCATATATAAAATTAGAACTTAAACATCTATTCCTAAATATTTAAAGCCTAACAATAATTGCTAATAGAATGAGTAAAATATTAGTACATCATTATCAGAATAACTAGTCGCTAACCCGTGCGATGCACGGGAAAGTTCTTAGAAATACTAAAATTTTCCAATTAAGGAGTGGTCAATTCAGTGAGAAAATGAATGTCACGATTAATGTTTTTGATGGGTTGAGAGAAATTTAGTTAAGATAAATGGGCTTTTTTGCTACGGATTTTAAGGAATAAGTCACACAAATGGTTAATTGCGACACTAATATTCAAAGGAATACACATAATTCATTAGAGTGTAAAGGATTTGAGTTGGTGAGCCAAGGCGTGCGCGCGTGTGTATAGTGATCTCATCTCATATTTCTTAGTCTACCGACAAAATTCTGAAAAATAATATGATGTTTAAACATTGGTTATTGCATGTACAACAAAAAGGGGTAAAAATTCAAATCAAAATGTTACATATCACATCTAAAAAAAACACTAATAAAAAGTAAAAATATACGACATGCACTAATCACAAAAATTTATAATATTTGAAGAGTTTTGCAAATCAACTCAACCAAATCTTATCAAATTGGTCAGGGGTGGCTTCACTAACTACATTTTATCAATATAAATAACCATCTTCATAAGACTTTTGCTTAAATAATCATACTAAATATGAGAAAACAGGTGCAAGCATATTGTTATTGACTCCACACTGTATCCCAAAGAGTTTCTCTTAGATTGCTTCGTTCTTCTCTCTGGCTTTACCGCTAAAGCTCCCTCATCATAATGTTCCTACCTTGTAAAACTTTGCAGAAAGAAGCAGAATCACTCCACCTTTGTTTATCTCTCAATAATTAAGATAGATGGCTACAGAATTTTCATTTTCTACTTTTGTAGCCCCCAAAAAAAGTTGTCTTGATTTTATCAAAAGCTTGCCTGCCATTAGTATTAAAATTCTTAGTTAATACACCATTAGCATAGATACAAATTAATTCAAGAGTAGCCTTGTTTTAAAAAGGCCATAAAGCTCAAATATCACCAACAACCAAATAAATGAAATCATTGCTCAGTACTAATGGCAAAATTCTCATTAATCTAGTGCCATATAGAACAAATGTAGATTTTATAAAAATATCCTATTATACTTATACAATATATCTTACTTCCATATTCATGTGCTAAATGGTTTTGCTTTAATATATAACATTATAAGGATTTGTGTCAATACTAATATGCTACAAACTTAATGTAGATTTTGCTCTCATATATTTTGTGCCTTAGTGACAAAATTCACAAAAGTCCCATCCAGTAGTTTAGGCTATTGTTTCCATGTTTTGAAAAAAAAAAAAAAAAAAAACTTGATATTTATTGAAAAAGGAATGAAATAAAAAAAAAAATCACAAAATGAAGAACCAAAAATCAAGAACATAGAGGGAGATTGTTGGAAGTAGAATTAACGAACCTAACATGAATTGTGAAGAGTCAATTGGTAAGATTTTAGACTCAATTAGAAAGGAAGCAACTCTAAAAGTTGAAGCTCGCCAAGCTCTCTTGCATTGTTTTTGTACCTCTTGAGGTAGGGATACCAAGGGTTTTATTGGATGAGCAGCTAATAGACCAAACAAATTGGCCCGTATTTCAACCATCAATTATACACCCAAAATGACAAAAATCTAAATAGATTAAAATGGAAGATGGCAAAAGAACTTAACAATTTATTTATAACTGCTGAAAATGTTATAGGATTTCCAAAACTGCTAAAGTTTGTCAAAGTCAACAAATTTTATGTACCTAATGGAAACCCTTACTTGGTTCTCCATCTCAAACACTAATAAAATTAATCTATTCAACTTACGCAAAGAAATGTTAATGAACAGCCCACATTGAATTATGTATTTGTATGATTCTAATTCATATAGTCTATAACTTATCTATAATTTTCAATCCAGTCAAAGAATTAAAAAAAGATGTAAAAAACTAGGGAGAGATTATAGGCACTGGTTGGGCACATCCTCAAAAGCATATACAGTTGAGAGAGAAATCAGCACTTCTGAATCAAGCACAATCCTTAATAATGAAAATATCATGAGACCTAAGATGTAAACCTTTTTTTTTTTCCTTAAGTCCCAAAGTCAACAAATTTATATTAAATATTTAAAAAACAAAAAAAAACAAACAAAAAGAAAAGAAAGACATAATACTCATTTCCAAACTTTTCAAGGGCTTTAGGTAATTACTCATACTTGTACTCCTTCATCTCCACCTCTACCCCTACTTTCTCCACCACTCCTGTGCCCTCTAAAATACCAAAATAACCAAAGTCAAATTCTTACTCACCAAGGGCAAAGATAGTAGCAGCAAGAGACACAATCAAATTGTTATGTTTCGGTTCAATGTGTAATGCCATCACTGAGCACTAACTTTGTGAAAAATAATAATCATGAATATGAGTTTGAGGATAATCCAATAAAAGCCTAAACGAAAAGTTGTGTACCTAAAAACAATAAGCAAAAATATTCAACCATTATTAGAAAAATTAAAAACCAAAAAAGACAAATTTCTTTCAAACTAAATAATCAGCCTTTTGGAATTGCAGTAGCCAAAGAAGTAACAAGAAAAGCCTTCTAGAAACTAATTATAAATCAAAAACTTAATTAAAACCTAATGTATCCCATAAGAAAACAGTAATTAACTGCCACTAACACCCAAAAATCTATAAAATATTTAGAACCTTATTGTTAAGCTTTGACTAAATGAATACAATTTGAAAACCAATGTGCCAAATTGGATACAAAAACCACAAATTCAAGTTGTAACTTATCTGACCTGAAATTGCAGAGACATTTTGTGCAGTCCAGGCATGTAATTGTTCATTAACAATAGCTACATCTTGTGTAGTCCAGGCATCTTAAAAGTACACAACTCACATCTTGTGTTGTTTGCAAAGACATGAGAAATACAAAAGAAGTTGATCAAGAACACTTAACCCCCAAATATCAAAAGAATGAAAATTAGACAATCTTAAGCTAAACTATGGTCTTCCAATAAAATGAATACAATAATAATAATAATTATAAAGAAACAGAGGTAAACATTGGGTTATTGTCAGAACAGAAGCTTGTCTTGTAGGTAAACCTATCAAATGTATGTGATGGCAATATACACATTAACTATTCACCTGATATTCCTAATAAATGAAATATAAATTCTAAACTTAAACTGGCCCTATGACAATTCTTAATTCATGCAATCAAAAAATTTTGTTGGCACCTTAAGTGATCAACAAATTTCTTTTATTCTATTAACATAAACAAATTTTGAGCTCCTTTAAAGCTACATCTTTTCTTCTAAATGAAAATCCAAATCAAAAAGTTTTTATTCCCCTAGAACATGAAATTTATTCCTCCATTGAGTTGTTTAATATTCCTCAAAATGGAAAGTCATATTTCTCATATATATTCATAGGAGTTGATAAAAACTCTTTAAACCCAGCATATTATATAGTCTATTGTCAACTGGACAGAGATATATTCTCCTAGAGATCAAGGATATGATGAAAAGGGCAAACTATTATCAAATTTAAGGGAAAAGAAAATGAATTTCATAACCACCCTATGCAAAACTAAAATAAACATTTTTTTTTTCTTAATGAAAATATAGTGGCATGAGCCTAAGAAGGGATAGTCATGCATAATTTGCATGATAAGCTACATCTTGAAAATACTGAAAATAACCCTCTTACTAATTAGCCAAAAAGGTCATATCACCAAGTTTTAAGGTACTAAGGTGGTACTACATATGCATAAAGATGAAAAGCGTTGTTAGTAAAATCATTTGAAGTACAAATATAATAGCAATACAATTAACCACTATTCAATTGGCAAAACTAAAAGTTGTTTTGGGATTTTACTCAAACAATCTGGACTTAAGGAGAATCTACCAATTAGGAATAGCTACCACATCAAATTCAGATCCAAATCCCATTGATGTAAAGTTGTTTTGTTTCATCAAGCTAATTTCTTCTTCATCAACTGCTTTCGTTATATATTTTTTGTAACAGACTTTTACCTATAATGAAAACATAAACTTTTAAAATACAAAAACAAAGGAAAAGGTGCAATGGAATAAAAAAGTGAAGTTACAGACTTTAGATAAAATAAGATAGACATTAGTTATCTTATGATTGGCAAACCCTAGAGGATCATTGTTATTAAAAAAGAAATAAATGTTTTTGTTTAAGATGTTTGCCTTAGAACTCATTGCTAGACCCTTTCTTTGGTGGATATTGGTGATATTATGGTGCAATTTGTACTATGCTTATATTGAGCCTGCTATGGATAGTAATTAATTTGTTATCCAAAATATCTATTCATTTCTTTATTGTTAATATTATTATTCCTAAAAGTATGCTTCAAACATGGATGGAACTCTTTCCCACAAGAATTCGATATATTTTGAAGAAAAATAGCCTTTTACCTTCCACAGCCTTAGGGAGTTATCTTTAGAAGCAGCAGCCACAATGATACCTTCAACACCTGTATATAGAGAAAAACTTTAACATTGATAGTGTAAACAAGTAGAGTCACTGAAACATTTACCATTTGAAAGAAATAGATACTAGTGAACAAAGAATAGATGAAAAAAATATCTTCAAAAACTAAGTAGGATTAAAAAATGAAAATTATTACTAAATTGCTTCAGACATACAAACTTCTTAAACAAATCAAGCCATATAGATCCCAAGTTCAAGTGAAACAGTTATTTTTGGCATTTTTGGGAAGTAACAATGGGGCAAAAAAAACCCTTTCTTTATCTAAGATTTAGGCTTTCTTTTCAGCTTTTTCTAACAAAGACAGCACCTCATTAACAAAAGACAGTTCCCATGAATCAAAATTCCTAAGCAAATATAAATATCCCCATAAGCAGAGCACTCAAAAATAGAAGAATAGGACTGCTATATTAATAGAAAATATTTTCCTCAAAGTGAAAGTTTATCTGTAAAAATTCAGTGAACCCTTCACATTGAAGTTAAGATTCAAAATAATTTTCAGTAAGGATGGAAAGTTTTCTATTAGATTTTTTACCTTGTACTTCCTAAGTGATGGAAAGTTTGGTTTAGGCATTTTTACAAACACTTCGGGGAGCAATTAACAGTCACCACTTGTAGTACAACTTAAAAAAAATACAAATGTATAAATAGTTACTAAGTATTTAACATCTAACCACTGTAATTTATCACAAACACAATGAAGTATACAAAAAATTTCCAATACCAAGAGGAATATAAACAAAGAGAAAGTAAGAAAAACGCAGAAAGAACACTCACAATGTGGTTCATGTGGGCGTGAGAGGTGCAAAGGAAGTCTTGTTGTACCGCCTGCTAGGGACAATGACCAATATTGAAAGCCAAATTGAGAGTATGCAAACTTATGCAGGTTTTGTGGCCTACGACTCAATCGAGGAGAACAAAGCACCATCTAATAAATACACATAATTTAGTAAATTGACACAAAATTAAAATAGAAAGGAAGGAAAAATCCACATTAAACAGAGGCTCAAGAAGGACAGTAAATAAATAAAATTTACTAAAATTAACAACAATTTATAGCTTAATAACATATTACCAGTAAATTTTATTTATTTCAATCAACCTAAACAAATAAAGAGTAATAAAATTATGGTATATAACACCAATAGCCTAGAGGTCAGAGGTCAGTTCGTGTTTTGTGTTTTTCAGGAAAAAGATGGAGAGGTTGAGAGAGAGTTGAAGAAGAAGCAGATTTCTTTGGATTTTGCACAAGTTCAAGCTTAATCAAAACCAGTTATCCAAAATCAAACCAAATCCAAACCTAAATCTAAGATAACAAAGATTAAATCATATACAACACAAATACCTACACTGGTAGCAGCTTTGGCGGTATATGATAGTGGTGGGAGGTTGACACTTTTTTCCATTGAAGGAGTGAGAGAGTGCCCATGGGCTATGGTTTAGGGATTTCGAGAATTGAGAGAGGCAGAGAGAACGGCAAAGAAGAAGAAAGGGTATTTTGTCTCTCTGGAGTGGGTATAAAACCTAAAATAAAAAGAAAAATGGTAGAACGCAAAGCATCAGGTTAGGTTTTAAAAAAGTTTTCTTATATTTTTAATATTAAGCCGACGTGGAATTGGGTTTTAAAAAAGTTTTATTATATATTTTTTATATTATGCTGACATGAAAAATTGTGAAGCAACTAGAGCTTCAGTTATATATATATATATATATATATATTATATATAGATAAATTAGTTACGGTGGATATGGTTAGCATCATTATCAGAAGAATAAGTAAAATATTAGTACATCATTCATGAAGTTGAAGCAATGGAATTATTTATTTGTAGGATAATATTTGAGGTTTATGCATGGCAGTTACAAAAGATTCATAATTTGGGCATTACCCATTTCGAATCACTTACGGCTTGGATAATTGTAGAAAGTGTTGGAATTTGGCTTGACTTTGGAAATCAATGTCGGTGACTTTGCCTACTTGGTATATATTGGAAACCAAGTCACACTTGTGTTGCTTGTTTTGCAGTGATTGAACAGCAAGGACTGGTAAACCAAGTTCCAGTTGGTTTAGAAATTGAACTAGCCGACGTCAACAACAAGGACTAGTAAACCAAGTTCCCCTTGTTTAGGAACAACAAGGACTAGAAAACCTAGTTCCACGTGTTTAGGAATTGAACTAGCCGCCGTACGTGAACAAGGACTAGTAAACCAAGTTCCACTTGTTTAGGAATTGAACTAGCCGCCGTACGTGAACAAGGACTAGTAAACCAAGTTCCACTTGTTTAGGAATTGAACTAGCCAAACGTATGTAATATAGGATAAAGTATGTATTTGGTACTTATCCTATACACTATATATCTATTTAATCACTAATATTTCAATTATGTTAATTTGGTTCTTAACCTTTTAATACCGTGTCAATTTAGTTTCTATTGTTATATTTTAAATGAAAATTGATGATATATCTAATGGCCAAAATAATAAATTAGCTTCCGTTGATGTCACAATAAACTTAAATTTTATATTGGCTGTTTGTCATGTCAGTAATTTTCATCTAAGATATAATGACAGAGACTAAATTGACACGACATTAAAAGGTTGTGGACCAAATTAACATAAGTGAAAAGTTAGAGACTAAATTAAAATATGATGTAAAAATTAGGAACTAAATATATAGTTTATCCCTTTTTATATGCACACACTCAGGATTACGCGGCTATTGTTTAATTGTATTGTGTGTGAGAAAATGTAGTCCTACAAGACTATCATAAATACAATAAGGTGTTTTATTCTTTGAAACATGCAATGCGTAATGCCTCGAGTAATAGTTTTGGCGCGTTTTGAGGCTTTATTGCAAATAAATTTTGGATATCTTCGTGATACAAAATACGAATTTTGACAAAAGAGAATGACCTGCTTTGGCTCTAAAATAATGACAACGGCTCAACAAGTGTATGCAAGAATTATTAAGCGAAAATAAAGATGTATACGCATAGATACATAAGGACATATATGGAACAGGCTTGGAAAACATGATCAACAAATTAAGCTTCAACACAATAAAATAACTAAATAACCAACTTCGAATTCTATCTTTTAACTAATATATTTTTTTTCTCTCTTTTAATGTTCTACTTTATACATCAATTAAACCTACCACTTTAAAGTTTTTCCTTAAAAAAAAAAAAATCAGACATTTGACATAGGATCTGTTTGGGATTCGCTAAAATAATACTATGTGACTTATAAATAGTTTCAAAAAGTACAATGAGTCTCATAACTAATATCAAAAATAAGTTAAATAATAAAATAAGTCAATAAAAAATAAACTATCTAATGCAACATAATATAGTCGGTGAAGTATATATGAAACAGTACTAATAATGAGACAAATGAAGACAAATGATTTTATTCATCTTTGACATAAGGAATCCTCAATCAAACAACATAAGTTAAACTTAAACAAGGGTAGGAAGCAAGGGGGACTCATCAAGATTCATCAGGAAGCATCTACTACCACCATAATTTTATTACTTGCTGTTACAATTCCAAGCAGCATTACTTCTATAATTTGCCAGAAATTTTTTTACATGAAGATAAATGAAGCCAAGCGTTTGACCATAGCCTTAGCATTCTCACTCTCAATATTGCAGATATGGAAATTTGATCTTCTTCCTCCACTTCAAACAATTCCACATCCCCTTTCCACCCACTCTTCCTTACCATATCAAAATACCAAATACCTCTTTCCTTTATCGCCAAATCCTTCCCAGCCACACACACAAGCATCCGATCACACCCAAGCCCAGTCAAGCTCGGTGCACCTGGCCCTTCAGGGTTGAGCATTGGATTGTCAACACCACCAGGTGCTGAGGGATACACAAAGTTCCAAGCTACATACGGCAAGCTCATTTCGTGTCCTTCCATGGATTCTGACCCATATGTCTTAGAACTAAAAAAATAAGGGTGGACAAGATAAGCACCTAAAATTTTAACACCACAAGGCAAGCTCTCAACCCCAGCTCTCATAGCCATGTTATGCGCTATATTGGCACCAGCACTGTCACCACCTACAAATATTCTTTCAAAGTCACCGTTATTGATTAACCATGGCTCTTTATCGTTACCAGCTGATTGAGAGGCAACCCATTGAAGTCCAGCCCAGCTGTCTTCATAAGCAGCTGGAAGAGGGTGCTCTGGTGCAATTCTGTATTCGACTGAGATAGCGAGAACATGGACTTGAGAGACTATGCTGTTGAGGTAGCGGTGGTAGAGGCTTGAGAAGGCGGATTCCATGAAAAAACCGCCACCATGGAAGTAGACTAAGATGGGGAGCTTTTGGTTTTGGGTGTGATCGGTAAGTTTTGGGAGATAAAGGCGAGCTGAAACAGAAGGGTTCTCTGAAATGGTTATGTCTTTGGATGAGACCCCGGTTTCTGGGTCTTGGTCAGGTGTTGGTGGAGAAAATGGTGCGTCTTCGGGGCGTTCCACTGAACCGTCCTTGTAGACACGGATGTAAGGAAGAATCTCTATGTCTACCTCTTTGGTGGTGGAAGTCATTGCAGCCTTTGGTTGAGAAAGAGAGGAAGTGGAAGAATGAAACTATTAGCGATTGCTTGCAAAACTATTTATGGAGTGAAAAAAGATAACCAAGCATGACTTCAGCAGATTGTGACTTTGGCTACTTGGTATATATTGGAAACCAAGTCTCACTTGTGTTGCTTGTTTTGCCGTGATTAAAAAGCAAGGACTAGTAAACCAAGTTCCGTTTGTTTAGGAACAACAAGGACTAGAAAACATAGTTCCACGTGTTTAGGAATTGAACTAGCCGCCGTACGTGAACAAGGACCAGTAAACCAAGTTCCATTTGTTTAGGAATTTAACTAGCCGAACTTATGTAATATAGGATAATGTATATGTACTTATCCTAAACATTATATTTCTATTTGATTACTAACATTTTGATTATGTCAAATTTGACCCTTAACCTTTTAATATCTTGTAAATTTAGTTTCTATTGTTATCTTTTAAATGAAAATTGATGATATATTTAATGATCAAAATAAAAAATTAGCTTCCATGTAGCAATAAACTTAAATTTTATTTTAGTTATTTGTCATGTCTGTAATTTTCGTCTAAGATATAATGGCAGGGACAAAATTGACACGATATTAAAAGGTTGGAAACTAAATTAACATAATTAAAAAGTTAGAGACTAAATTGAAATATGATGTAAAAGTTAAAAACTAAATACGTAGTTTACCCTTTTTTTATATGCACACACAAGGGATTATGCGGCTATTGTTTAATTGTATTTTTTTTTGGGTACGTAGAAATTGTTTAATTGTATTGTGTGTGAGAAAATATAGTCCTACAAGACTATTATAAATACAATAAGGTGTTCTATTCTTTGTACCATGCAATGCGTAATGCCTAGAGTAATAGTTTTGGCGCGTTTTGAGGCTTTATTGGAAATAAATTTTGGATATCTTCGTGATACAAAATATCAATTTTGACAAAAGAGGATGACCTGCTTTGGCTCTAAAATAATGACAATGGCTCAACAAGTGTATGCAAGAATTTTAAGCGAAAATAAAGATGTATACGCATAGATACATAAGGACATATATGGAACAGGCTTGGAAAACATGATCAACAAATTAAGCATCAACACAATAAAATAACTAAATAACCAACTTCGAAGACTATCTTTTAACTAATATATTTTCTCTCGCTTTCAATGTTCTACTTTATACTTTAATTAAACCTACCACATGTCCATTTTAATTTTGTTATAAATTATTCAAAGTGTTTCTATTAAAAAAAAATCTGATATTTGACATAGAGCTTGTTTAAAATTCGCTTATTTTGCTAAAAATATTATAGATAAAAGTAAAATTTAGTTAAAATAGTACAATATAATCTATAAAAAATACTAAAAAGTGCAATAAATCTTATAAATAATAGTAAAAATAAGCTAAATAGTCGATAAAATATAAAACACTAACAATAAGACAAATAGAGAAATGATTTTTATTTGTCTTTGACAAAAGGAATCCTCAATCAAACAACTTAAATTAAACTTAAACAATGGTAGGAAGCAAGTGGGGCTCATCAAGAAGCATCAACTACCAATATAATTATTATTCCTTGCTGTCAAGCTGCATTCCTAGTATAATGTGCCAGAAAATAGTATTACTCGAAGATAGAAGAGCCCATGCGTTTGACCATAGCCTGAGCATTCTGTGTCTCAATATTGCAGATATGGAAAATATGATCTTCTTCCTCCACTTCAAACAATTCCACATCCCCTTTCCACCCACTCTTCCTTACCATATCAAAATACCAAACAGCTCTGTCCTTCATCAAATCCTTCACAGCCACACACACAAGCATCCGATCACACCCAAGCCCAGCCAAGCTCGGTGCACCTGGCCCTTCTGGATTAACCATTGGATTGTCAACGCCACCAGTTACTGAGGGATACGCAAAGTTCCAAAATAAATACGGCAAGCTCTTCTCGTGTCCTTCCTTAGGCTCTGCCCCAATTGGTTTAGAACCCCAAAAATAAGAGTGGGCAAGATATGCACCTAAAATTTTAACACCACAAGGCAAGCTCTCAACCCCAGCTCTGATAGCCATGTTATGTACTATATTGGCGCCAGCACTGTCACCGCCTATAAATATTCTTTGAAAGTCACCGTTATTGATTAACCACGGCTCTTTACCGTTACCAGCTGAGTGAGAGGCAACCCATTGAAGTGCAGCCCAGCAGTCTTCATAAGCAGCTGGAAGAAGGTGCTCTGGTGCAAGGCTGTACTCGACTGAGATAGTGAGAACATGGACTTGGGAGACTAAGTTGTTGAGGTAGCGGTGGTAGAGGCTTGAGAAGGAGGATTCTAGGAAAAAACCGCCGCCGTGGAAGTAAACTAAGATGGGGAGCTTTTGGTTTTGGTTGTGAGCAGTGAGTTTTGGGAGGTAAAGGCGAGCTGAGATGGAAGGGTTCTCTGAAATGGTTGTCTTTGGATGAGACTCCGGTTTCTGGGTCTTGATCAGGTGATTGTGGAACAATAGGGCTGTCTTCGAGGCATTCCACTGAGCCGTCCTTGTAGACCCGGATAAAAGGAAGAAGCTCTATGGGTACTTTATGGTGGTGGAAGTCATTGCAGCCTTTGGTTGAGAAAGAAAGAAAGTGAAAGTTCAAATCAAATCTACTACGAAGTTAGAGAACAGAAATTTAGAGCAGTTGTGGAGTAAGCTCAAATTTTAGCTGCTTTGGAAACTTTCTTCTTCAGTTCTTCGCTTAAACTTTTGGTTTGGGTCTCTGAAACTTTCCAAGAAGTACTTCTGTAAATAACCGATGGGAATAGTTTAAGTTCGGTTATTTGAAAGAGTAGTTTAAATTATGCTGTTTGGATGTTTTTGATATACATATGGTGAAAAAGTGTGTAAAAATATATTAAATGTTATTTAAAAGACGTAGAAATGTATTTAAACTAACTTGTCAAACACCCCCTAAATATCCATGTTTGTTTATTTACAAAAATACCCAAATTTGAATTTTAAAATAACCAATCTAATCACTTCATTATTATAATAGTGGTATCTCTTTTAAAACACTATATTATATTCATTAAATGATGATATTACATTTATAAAATATGGCTTAAGAATAGCAATGAGTAACAACAAATTTTATAATTACTAATAATATATATATATATATATATATATATATATATATATATATATAAATTAAGTTATAATTTCGAATTGGTCTAAAATGGTACGCCAAAATAGATCAATACCGAAATATTTCATTCTAATAGATGAACTGGAACAAGCACTGAAACAATATTCATAACATTGAGTGAAACTATTAACGTGAGCTTGCAATAGGAAGATTTAGTGTGCGTTTGCGTAGCACTGAAATTATTTCAGTGTTGCGTTATGCTTTTTTTGGGATTCCAGAGCATTGTTTATGAGACCACCAACCTTAACAAAATGTAAATTTTTAGGTAAATTTGAGTCCTACAGTACTATTTATACATTTAAAAATTATTTTGTTACAATATTTTTAATAATAATTTTCAATTTTCAACAAATAAATGGTATCTAAATAGACTCTAAAAAGACCTTTGGGATAAATCTTCAAAATTTATTCTCATCCTCTTATTTTTTTTAATGTTATCATATCTGACAACCATACCAATAAAAGTGATAAAGAAAATCAAGTGGGTATGCACGACTTCAGCAGATTGTGTCTGGTTACGGTGGATATGGTTAGAAGAATTAGTAAAATATGAGTTCATTTCGTGACGTTGAAGCAATGGAATTGTTTGTTTGTAGGATCGATGGAATTCGAGGTTAATGCTGGGTAGTAACAAAAGATTCATAATTTCGGGAAGATTCCTTTCAAAAAGATATACTACTTTTTGTGGATCACTTATGTTTGGCTAAATGTAAAAAATTATTTCAATTGTAAGTATCTATTTTGATACATCCAAGCCTCTGAAGGTTTAGATATCCTTTTGAGAAAAATTTAGTAGAGTTTATATTATACATAAATTGGAGCATTCGCATTGGTGGAGTCATAAATTTAGCTATTTGTCACTACAAAAAGTTATTTTATATATTTTACTTTCTCACTTTACAAAACACCCAATATCAGTGGTTTTATTTTCACTTTTAACACAATAAAATAATATATCTATTACAATAAATAATAATCACAACCACCACCACCGGCCAACCACCATTTCACATAGCTCATTAGCACCACCACCACTACCCACAGCTCACCACCACCACCACCACCACCACCACTACCACTACCCATAGCTTACTCCAACCACACCACAACCACTAAAATCAGCCTACAACTACCCAAGAAAATCAACCCACAATCACAAAATTAAAACCCACGGCAACCCAAAGCCAAGAAAATCAACACACAACCACTAAAGAAAGACTTAGGCGAGATCCACCACAACATGACCCACGAACCCCATGGCACAAACCCACACCTACGGCATGACCCAAAATTGATGGCCCACCACACCCACAGCATGACCATGACGCCCATGACCCACCACACCTACACCCATGGCATGACCTACCACACCAAGACCCATATGGCAAAACAAGAGACCTTCACACAACAAAGAAAAATTTGAGAAGAAAGAGAGAAAAGAATTTCAGAAGATAAAGAAAAGAATTTGAGTGAAAAATTTGAAAAGAAAGAGAGAATATTTTGAAAAAAGAAAAGAGTAGAAAAATGAGCAGAATAAATGAGAAAGCAGAGAAAATGAGAGGGGGGCAAAGAACGAAGAGTAGAGAAAAGAAAAGAAAATATTAAAATATTCTGAAGCAACATAAAATAATAATATATATATATATATATTATATATATATATATATATATATATTACCTTTGAGCTACAGTGCACAGGTATCTTTGGCAGTGCATCGTAGTTTAGAAGCCATAATTTATGGCTTTGGCTCCACCAATGGAGCCTCAGTTTTGTAGTTGGTAGTACTAAAAATAGTAATATGACTTTTTAGCATCACCAATAATAATGCCCTTATATCTTAAAAGGATAAAGTTTAGCTACAAAATTAGTTGTAACCTAAGACTACAACCTTATTTAATATCATTTTATTGAAGATGAATTTTAACAAATTCACCATTGGATTACATTTTCTTCTTATATCCTCCATGCTTGCAAAATTTCTAAAAAATTAAAAATCAATAACTATGTCATCAATAAATTATTTAAATTGTAAGTTTTGTAATTTAAAATTTTGCATAAAATATAATATAGGTCATATAGTAAATAATATGTGATTGACAAAAAATTTGATATGTGTATTAAGAACGTAAAGAAAATGTAATTCAATAGTTAAATTTTCAAAATATGTAGTAATGTTTATTTTATTGAGTAAGGTTGTAATCTTAAGCTACAATTAATTTTGTAACTAAACTTTGTCTATCTTAGAAATACTATTTTAGTTCTACTTATCAGTTTAAACATCAAACATCCAAACATTTTAAATTTGGATATCACTAAGGAGAAAATTGAATATAGTTCATGTTATAAAGAAATCTTGTCTTGGAAACACTATTTTAGTTCTACATATTAGTTTCGAAATCAAACATCCAAACCTTTAAGGTTTGGATATCATTAAGGAAATTATTCGATAGAATTCATGTTATACATAAATGATTTCTTAAAAATATTATTTTAGTTTTATATATTAATTTGGATATCAGGCATTCAAATCTTTAAGGTTTGGATATCTCTAATGCAAAAATTCAAAAGAATTCATGTTATTTAGAAATTGTGTCATAGAAACACTATTTTTGTTGTACATAAAAGTTTAGATATCAGACATCCAAACTTTAATTTGGATACCTTTAAAGAAAAAATTCAATAGAATTCACGTTATATAGAAACCGCGTCTTAGAAGCACTATTTTAATTCTACATATCATTTTGGAAATCATACATCTTCAATATCTTTAAGGAAAAAATTCAAGGTTATACAGAAATTGTGTCCTAAAAACACTATTTCAATTCTACATATTAGTTTGGATATCATGCATCCAAACATTTAAGGTTTGGATGTCTCTAACGCAAAAATTCAATAAAATTCATGTTTTTCAGAAATTGTGTCCTAAAAGCACTATTTCAATTCTACATATTAGTTTGGATATCATGCATCCAAACATTTAAAGTTTGGATATCTCTAATGCAAAAATTCAATAAAATTGTGTTATACAAATATTGTGTCTTAGAAACTATTTTGACCTATCAATTTGGATATCTCTAACTCAAAAATTCAATAGTATTCATGTTATACAACATAGTACAATTTTTATGTGTCTACAATGTAAGTCTACATTGCTAGTACAATGTAAACCTAATTTATTGATACCATACATGTTTTTGGAGATTTTTTTTAAAGGAATTACTATATTTTGTATATTTTAGTTTATTGGTGTGTTTATGGCATATATATAAAATACTATTTAAGGGACTTTTCCTATCTGGATTGGACGTTTTCATTGGTTTAAAAGTACTCCTACACCTAGGATTAAGTAGCTAGAGACAAAATTGAGAGGACTATCCCGTAAAAATATATTTATAACTCTCACCTACAATATTGCCTACATAATAAAATTACTCTCATATTGGTTTTCAAATTCAAACTAAGCTTCAAATTTAGCAAAAAACTTCCTAAATTTTAGGATTTTGGACTCTTCTTCTAATAGCCCACTAACCACAAGTAACTTATCCTAAACTCAACTTGTCTATCAATCATGGTTTTGTTATACATTAACACATTTGCGGAATCCACTTCCTCCTCCCTAAGAGCATTCACAGTTGGGCTTGCAAATGCCATATGTACGCATATTTTAGCATTAAGGTATTAAAAATGAGCAACATCCGGTCTTGTAAAATTGCAAAATTGTAAAATTTTTTGGCATTGTGCTATAGTGCCATCGTAAATGTATGATGGCACTGTAACACTGTAGCACTATTCTCTCTCTCTCTCTCCTCTCTCTCTCTCTCTCTTCTATCCTTCCTCTCCCCTCTTCAAGCCCAAAACCCATGGTGGATAGCAACACCATCAGCAAGCCACCATGGCCGAAACACTGTCACAGTCTACCATAACCCACCATCATCACAGGCCATCGTAGCCCACGGCAAGCCACTGACCAAGCCACACCTCTCTATCTTCTCTCCGTGGGTCTCTCAAGTCCGGCTCTCTCCTCTAGCTCATGGGTCTCTCAAGTATGGCCTGGGTTGTGGCTCTTTCAAGTCGCGTGGGTCATGGGTCTCTGTGACTTGCTCTCATATCTCACTGTTTTTCTCTTTGTACCGGTGGTTGGGCCTCCACGCCAGTAAGAAGCAAAGGCCGTGGGTTGCGATCCGGGTCGTGAGTATGGGTTTTATGATTTTGTGATTTTGGATTTTTTTGCCTCTAGTGGTGGCTGGGTTTTATTTTTATGGTGGTGGTCAGATTTGTTTCCTCTAGTGGTGGTTGGATTTGTTCATGGGGGCGAGAGAGAGAGAGAGATTGAGAGAGAGAAGAGACAGAGAAAGAGGGGGGAGGAAGAGACAGAAATTGGAGAGTGGAGAGATATTGTTTTGGTTATATATTTAAGTATGTAGATCTATTATTTTAATGTTGTGTATAGGAATATAAAATTTGGGGATGTTGGGTGTATTGTAAAATAATATTGTATAATAGATAAAGTAGATTTTTGAGATAGAACATGATAGAATAATGGGATGCGAATGCTCTAACCGTAACTACCAAAAAGTTTCAATTAAAAACTATCCTAGGCAAGCTCACAACTTGAAATTCTCTCACTTCTAGGCGGACTCCACTTCAAATTCTCCATATTTCAATTTAGAAATTCATTTTTCCTAGAGAAGGAAGTCAAAAAAATTATAATAGTCATTTAGTTTGAATAGAATTTAAATTATGAATTTTACTTAAATTAAACTATTGTTAATTCTATCTCTTAATTTGAGGAAATATATCCTAACAATTAATAAAAAAATTAATTTAACAATTAACAAGAGTATTTGTATATTAGGAAAAAAATTGTTAGAGAGAGAGAGAGAGAGATAGAAGGAGAGTATCATATAAATTTATCAATTCCTATGAATCTAAACAAAAGGGAAAAAGAGATGCAAATACAAGATAACATCGGCATGTGTTATCGAAGAGGAAACCGAATAACTTGGCGAAAAATCTCTTTGCCGCCCTCCAAGGGATAAATGATCCGCTAGAAAATCAGTTAGGATACATAAATAGCAATAGACCCTCTAAGTCTAATCTACCAATGCTCCTAAGCCCTCTAAGCTTCTTGCTCCAACAAGGTTACGCCGAACCGTGTCTTCTCTAACTTTCCGGATCTCGCAATTAACCCATTACATCAACCAATATGAATTGGTTCTCTCTTGAACTGCTTCTCAAACACCAAGAACCTTCTCACTACTCTGAATTTGGTGAGGTAATGGTTTGGTTTATAATCCTCTCATGAGTATGACAATGGAAAGGGTGAGAACAGAAGAATTTGGAGAATCAAGTGTATAAGATTGTGGATAAATCAATCTTGTTTTTCTCTAGGATTTCTCTCTCAAAATTCTCTCAGAAAACTCTCTACATTTTGTGGGTATAAGGGCATTTATAGTAGAGTATAAGATGGAATGTGAAAAGTCATTTTTCAGCAAAATAGGATGCACTGGCAATTCACTCACAACTGGGATGAGTCACGAGTTCCAGTCGTGAGTTACCAAAGTAGGCCAGACTATATTTTTTGTCCTGTAATGATCCAACTAGCCTGACTCTTCATCTTCCTACATGCTTCACACATGTGCTTCATTTTGGTGAGTCACCACTCGTGAGTCCAGTCGTGAGTCCAGTCGCAAGTCCAGTTGCGAGTCATCTTCTTGTTGCACACTCTTGATCAAATCTTCACACTCTCTCATACATAACCCTTACATTATTCACACCTAAATATAGAGTTTCTAAATGCTGAATTACAAGAAAATTTGGTACGAAATAAAGTCAATACATAGTTGAATAAATTCAACTTTACATCTAACACTTGTTTTAAGACATGAATATCTTAAACTAGATATGTTTTTGTACTCTGTTTGCCAACATATATAAAATTAGAACTTAAACATCTATTCATAAATATTTAAAACCTAACAATAATTGCTAATAGAATGAGTAAAATATTAGTACATCATTATCAGAAGAATTAGTTACGGTACGTGGATATGGTTAGCATCATTATCAGAAGAATAAGTAAAATATTAGTACATCATTCATGAAGTTGAAGCAATGGAATTATTTGTTTGTAGGATAATATTTGAGGTTTATGCATGGTAGTTACAAAAGATTCATAATTTGGGCATTACCCATTTCGAATCACTTACGGCTTGGATAATTGTAGAAAGTGTTGGAATTTGGCTTGACTTTGGAAATCAATGTGGGTGACTTTGCCTACTTGGTATATATTGGAAACCAAGTCACACTTGTGTTGCTTGTTTTGCCGTGATTGAACATCAAGGACTAGTAAACCAAGTTTCACTTGGTTTAGGAATTGAACTAGCCGACGTCAACAAGAAGGAGTAGTAAACCAAGTTCCCCTTGTTTAGGAACAACAAGGACTAGAAAACCTAGTTCCACGTGTTTAGGAATTGAACTAGCCGCCGTACGTGAACAAGGACTAGTAAACCAAGTTCCACTTGTTTAGGAATTGAACTAGCCAAACTTATGTAATATAGGATAAAGTATGTATTTGGTTCTTATCTTATACACTATATTTCTATTTGATAACTAATTTTTCAATTATGTCAATTTGGCCCTTAACCTTTCAATACCATGACAATTTAGTTTCTATTGTTATCTTTTAAATGAAAATTGATGATATATCTAATGACCAAAAAAAAATTTAGCTTCTATTGATATAACAATAAACTTAAATTTTATTTTAGCTGTTTTTCATGTCAATAATTTTCATCTAAGATATAATAGCAGAGACTAAATTAACACGACATTGAAAGGTTGTGGACTAAATTAACATAATTAAAATATTGGAGACTAAATTGAAATATGATGTAAAAGTTAGGGACTAAATATTTAGTTTAGCATTTTTTTATATGCACACATGGGATTATGCAGCTATTGTTTAATTGTTTTTTTTTTTTTGGTAGAAATTGTTTAATTGTATCGTGTGTGAGAAAATGTAGTCCTACAAGACTATTATAAATACAATAAGGTGTTCTATTCTTTGCAACATGCAATGCATAATGCCTAGGGTAATAGTTTTGGCGTGTTTTGAGGCTTTATTGGAAATAAATTTTGGATATCTTCATGATACAAAATACCAATTTTGACAAAAGAGAATGACCTGCTTTGGCTCTAAAATAATGACAACGGCTCAACAAGTGTATGCAAGAATTATTAAGCGAAAATAAAGATGTATACGCACCATAGATACATAAGGACATATATGGAACAGGCTCGGAAAACATGATCAACAAATTAAGCATCAACAACACAAAATAACTAAATAACCAACTAATTCTCAAAAAAAAAAAAAAAAAAAAAAAAAACTAAATAACCAACTTCGAAGTCTATCTTTTAACTAACATATTTTCTCTCTCTTTTAATGTTCTACTTTATACGTCAATTAAACCTACCACATGTCCATTTTAATTTTGTTATAAAGTATTCCAAGTTTATCCTTAAAAAAAAAAAAAAAATCAGACATTTGACATAGGATGTGTTTGAGATTTGCTTATTTTGCTGAAAGTACTGTAAATAAAAGTAAAAATTAGCAGAAATAGTACTGTGTGACATATGAATAGTACCAAAAAGTACAATGAGTCTTATAAATAGTAGCAATAATAAACTAAATAGTAAAATAAGTCGGTAAAAAATAAACTATCAAACGCAACCATAATATAGACGGTGAAGTATGAAACACTAATAATGAGACAAATGGAGACAAATGATTTTTATTCGTCATTGACATAAGGAATCCTCAATCAAACAACATCATTTAAACTTAAACAATGGTAGGAAGCAAGGGGGTGATATAAAATGGAAGAAGAAAATGATAAACTAAAACAAAAGGAAACTGAGTTGGACTGAAATTCTACTGCTTTATTGATAAGTATATGGCCATAATATAGGCTGAAAAAAATGTTTACAAACACAAAAATAGGCACCACTAACATCATGCTAAACAACTCCTACAAACTAGGCAACAAATAAAAACAAACTACTGAACTCCTAAAGACTAGGACACCCAAATCAGCACATTCTAACATGCTGCTACTGATTTATTCAACAATCCCTCCCTTAAACTGATGTTCCACACATAACATCAATTTAATAAGATTCAAACTTTGAAGTGCCATCCCTCAGATAAAGTCCTTTGAACAGCAACACCAAGTAGCTCCCTGAGCTTCTGAAATGCAGGAAATTTGAGAGGCTTTGTTAGAATATCATTCGTGAGATCTCTCAAGAAATGATACTTCATATCTATGTGCTTGCTTCAACCATGTAGAATAGGATTCTTTGAGAGCTTTATTGCTGAACTGTTATCATAGTAAATAAGAGTAGGCCCATCTTCTTTGAACTTCAGCTCTTCAAGAATCTTCTTCAGCCAAATAGCTTGACAAGCACAAGCTGTTGCTGCAACAAATTTAGCTTCAGTGGTTGACAATGTGACTTGGCTGCTCTCTGATGACCATGAAACAACTCCTGTTCCCAACATGAAAACTACCCAGATGTACTTTTCAATCATCAGAATCTCCTGCATAATCAATCTGTAAAGCCAAAAACAAATTGACTTTTCTCCCTTTTTGAAGAACAACCCAAAACTCCTTAGTACCTTGCAAGTACCTAAGAATTCTTTTTGCAGCCAAGAGATGAATCTCTGAAGGACATTCCATGTACCTGCTAATCACACTTACAACATGCATTATATCAGGTCTTGTTGCTGTCAAATACATAAACTCCCCACTATTTGTTTGTAAAGAGTGTCATCAACCTTCTTTCCTCCATCGTCCTTGTTTAGCTCATACCAAACTCAGATGGAGTATTTACAGGATTACATCCTTTATCTAAAACTTGCCCAAGATTTCTCTCACATACTTTTTTTGAGAAATAAAACATTCCAGTAGAGGACTACAACACTTCTATGCCAAGAAAGTAATGCATCATGCAAGATTAGACATTTCAAATTCAGCCATCATGGATTTTTTAAAGCTTTCAAATATGGCTGCATTACTTCCAGTATAGATTAGATCATCTACATTTAAGCAAACAATGAGCATTTTCCCCCCATCATCAACTTTTATGAAAAGTGTGTGTTCATAAGGGCTTTTTGAAATCCTTCCTTCAAAAATAAGTTTTTATATGATTATATCAAGCTCGTGGAGCTTGTTTTAATCCATATAGAGCTCTCTTTAACTTCTATACTTTATGCTCATTGCCAAATTTTACATAACCAAGGGGTTGATCAATAAATACCTCTTCTTTCAAATCTCCATGGAGGAATGCTGATTTCACGTCCAACTAGAAGATAGGCCATGAGTTTTGAGCTGCCATAGCAATCACCAATCTGATTGTATCATGCCTTGCAACCGGAGCAAAGACTTCTTATAATCAACATCAAACTCTTGCTTGTAGCCCTTAGCTACCAAGCATGCCTTGTACTTGTCAACCTCACCATTCTCCTTCAGCTTTGTCTTGTAATTAAACCACTTTACACCAATTGTCTTCTGCCCTTTTGGAAGATCACATAGCTCCCATGTATCATTTCTTTCAATGGCTGTAATTTCAACATCCATAGCCTTTCTCCATTTGGATTCTTTGACAGCACTTTCAAAACGGTAGGATCACAATCTGAAAATAGAGCCAAATGAGTGAATGGGTCTTCAAATTGATCAATTCTAGTTACCTCATAATCTGACATCCATGGTAGCCTCCTTCGAACACGATGAGAACGTGGTTCAGCTACTGCTTCTGATGCTGTTGGAGTGACTTCAGAGGCTATAGGAGTTTCATTTTGAGGATTCTCAAAGCATCAGTTGCTGGAGCAAGTGTGCTGCTGCGGCTGGTTTACTTCATCACCATCTTCTCCATCAAAACTAGTTGGAATATGCTCTCCAACTACATTTTTACTCCATTCCCATATTTGATCTTCATCAAAAACAACGTCTCGACTGATAAGAATTTTCTTAGTGTTAGGATTGTAAAGCTTATAAGCTTTTGATTGATCACTAACACCAAGTAAAATACATTTTTCTCCCTTGTCATCCAGCTTCTTCCTCTTCTGATATGGAATATGGGCATATGCAACACACCCAAAAATTCTGAAGTGATCAACAGCTGGTTTCCGTCCACTCCATGCTTCCTCTGGTGTCATTTTTTAACAGCAAGTGTGGGACTTCTATTCAATATATGAATACTCCAATTAACTGCTTCAGGCCAAAAACTCTTTGGAATACAACTCCTTATTAAAAGACTTCGCACCATATTTAGAATAGTGTGATTCTTCCTTTCATAAACGCCATTCAGTTGGGGCATATAAACTGCTGTAAGCTGCCTCTTTATTCCATGAGTCTCACAGAAACTTGCAATTCATGTGAGTTACACTCTCCACCATGATCTTTGCGAAGAATTTTTATGGGACTGCCAACTTCTTTTTCAACCAGTGCTTTATAGCTTTTAAGGCTAGAAAGGTTTCAGACTTCTCTTGCAAAAAAATAAACCAGCTTTTGTGACTAAAATCATCAATGAATGTAAGTATATATCTCTTACCTCCATTAGAACATGGAGTTATTGGCCCGTAAATATCGGAATGAACAAGCTCCAGTGCAGCCTTTGCCCTCCATGATTTCCCTTGTGGGAATTGATTACGGTGTTGTTGCTAACAACACATTCTTCACAAACTTCAGAAGGAGCTGTAATTTAGGGAAGACCAACCACCATATTCTTTTGTTGTAAAGTTTTCAACCCGCCAAAGCTAAGATGCCCATAGCGAATATGCCAAAGCCATTCCTTCTCTCCCAATCTTGTAGAAAGACATGAGTGAGCGGTGTCATGGATATACAATGGAAACATTCTGTTGGCTATCATGTTGACTTGAGCTATCAAGCCCAACTTTTCATCTTTAATTCTACAGACTCCATTTTTTATAGAGATTCCATATCCCTTTTCTTGTAGCTGACCAACACTAAGTAAATTTGTTCTCAAATCTGGAACAAAAAGGACGTTAGAAATAGTTTGAATAGAATATCTGTTGGTTTGAATTGCTACCTTTCCCTTTCCCATAACAGAAACTGTAGAGCCATCACCGAACTTCACAACATCACGAAAAGCTTTATCCAATTCAGAGAATACAGACTTCTCTCCACTCATATGGTTGCTGCAGCCAATGTCTAAGTACCACAAGAATTTTTTGTGGGTTTCCTCCTTGCCGTGACAATCCATCAAGAAAGATACTTCTTCTTCCTTCTCAGCAAAATTGGACTGCTTTCCACCATCTCTCCTTAGATTAGTACAACACTCTGACTTGTAATGGCTAAACTTGTGACACCTGTAACATTCAACTCTTGATTTGTCTGCTGACTTTGACTTGGAAGGCATTGAATGATTGTTGTTGTTGTCATGGCCTTTTCCTCTCTCTTGAGAATCAGAATCTTCAGATTTCTGATTTAAGTATCCACCATCATTGTCGCCTCTGCCTCTGCCTCTGCCTCTTCCTTGTCCTTGACCTCCTTTTGATGCCAAGGCTTGTAATACTTGCTCCTCCTCGTCTTGCCGATTCATTTTCTGCTCATGAACCAACAAAGAACTCTACAATTCATCAATGTACATACTATCAGTGTCTTTAGATTCCTCAATCGAACAAACAACATAGTTGAATTTTGTTGTCATCGAACAAAGAATCTTCTTAATGATAGCGATATCTGCCATTTTTCGCCATGGATTCTCATCTTATTTGCGATTGCCATCGTCTTGGAGAAGTAATCTAACACCAATTCTCCAGACGTCATGTGTAAAGTTTCGAAATTGCCTTGAAGTGCTTGCAGTTGTGCCGTTTTTGCCTTTGCTGTCCCCTCATACTTCTTCTTCATAAATTCCCAAATTTGCTTGGAAGTTTCTTTACAAAGGATGGTTTCCAGGATGGAACGATCAATTGCCTGGAAGAGGTAATATTTGCTTTGAGATCCTTCAACTTCTTCCCTTCAAGCTCCTCCTTCTGTGCATCTGTCAGCACAACACCTTCTGCTGGTTCTGCTACTCCAGAAACAACAACTATCCAATATTCTTTGGACCTCAAAAAATTCTCCATGAGCATGCTCCAATGGTCATAGTGACCATCAAAGCGTGGAATGGCTGGCTGCACAAAAGTTTCAGAAGCCATCGTGGAACTCTAACCTGGCTCTGATACCACTGATATAAAATGGAAGAAGAAAACGATAAACTAAAACAAAACGAAACTGAATTGGACGGAAACTCTACTACTTTATTGATAAGTAAAGGGCCATAATATAGGCTAAAAACAAACGGTTACAAACACAAAAATAGGCACCACTAACATCATGCTAAACGACTCCTACAAACTAGACAACAAATAAAAACAAACTACTGAACTCCTAAAGACTAGGACAACCCAAATCAACACATTCTAACGTGCTACTACTGATTTATTCAACATGGTGATTCATCAAGATTCATCAGGAAGCATCTACTACCACCATAATTATTATTACTTGCTGTTACAATTACAAGCAGCATTCCTTCTATAAATTGCCAGAAATTTTTTTTACACGAAGATAAATGAAGCCAAGCGTTTGACCATAGCCTTAGCATTCTCACTCTCAATATTGAAGATATGGAATTGATGACCTTCTTCCTCCACTTCAAACAATTCTATTTCGCCTTTCCACCCACTCTTCCTCATTATTTCAAAATACCAAACACCTCTTTCCTTTACCAACTCATCCTTCCCAGCCACACACACAAGCATCCGATCACACCCAATCCCAGTCAAGCTCGGTGCACCTGGCCCTTCAGGATTGAGCATTGGATTGTCAACACCACCAGTTGCTGAGGGATACACAAAGTCCCAAACTACATACGGCAAGCTCTTCTTGTGTCCTTCCTCGGATTCTGACCCATATGCCTTAGAACTAAAAAAATAAGGGTGGACAAGATAAGCACCAAAAATTTTAACACCACAAGGCAAGCTCTCAACCCCAGCTCTCATAGCCATGTTATGCACAATATTGCCACCAGCACTGTCACCGCCAATAAATATTCTATCAAAGTCACCGTTATTGATTAACCATGGCTCTTTATCGTTACCAGCTGATTGAGAGGCAACCCATTGAAGTGCAGCCCAGCTGTCTTCATAAGCAGCTGGAAGAGGGTGCTCTGGTGCAATTCTGTATTCGACTGAGATAGCGAGAACATGGACTTGAGAGACTATGCTGTTGAGGTAACGGTGGTAGAGGCTTGAGAAGGCGGATTCTAGGGAAAAACCGCCGCCATGGAAGTAGACTAAGATGGGGAGCTTTTGGTTTTGGGTGTGATCGGTAAGTTTTGGGAGATAAAGGCGAGCTGAAACAGAAGGGTTCTCTGAAATGGTTATGTCTTTGGATGAGACCCCGGTTTCTGGGTCTTGGTCAGGTGTTGGTGGAGAAAATGGTGCGTCTTCGGGGCGTTCCACTGAACCGTCCTTGTAGACACGGATGTAAGGAAGAATCTCTATGTCTACCTCTTTGGTGGTGGAAGTCATTGCAGCCTTTGGTTGAGAAAGAGAGGAAGTGGAAGAATGAAACTATTAGCGATAGCTTGCAAAACTATTTATGGAGTGAAAAAAGATAACCAAGCATGACTTCAGCAGATTGTGACTTTGGCTACTTGGTATATATTGGAAACCAAGTCACACTTGTGTTGCTTGTTTTGCCGTGATTGAAAAGCAAGGACTAGTAAACCAAGTTCCGTTTGTTTAGGAACAACAAGGACTAGAAAACAGAGTTCCACGTATTTAGGAATTGAACTAGCCGCCGTACGTGAACAAGGACCAGTAAACCAAGTTCCATTTGTTTAGGAATTTAACTAGCCGAACTTATGTAATATAGGATAAAGTATGTATATGTCCTTATCTTAAACATTATATTTTTATTTGATTATTAATATTTTAATTACGTCAAATTTGGTCTTTAACCTTTGAATACCGTGTAAATATAGTTTCTATTGTTATCTTTTAAATGAAAATTGATGATATATCTAATTACTAAAATAATAAATTAGCTTCCATGTAGCAATAAACTTAAATTTTATTTTAGTTATTTGTCATGTCAGTAATTTTCGTCTAAGATATAATGGCAGGGACAAAATTGACACGATATTAAAAGGTTGGAGACTAAATTAACATAATTAAAAGGTTAGAAACTAAATTGAAATATGATGTAAAAGTTAAAAACTAAATATGTAGTTTACCCTTTTTTTATATGCACACACAAGGGATTATGCTGCTATTGTTTAATTGTTTTTTTTTTTTTTTTTTGGGTAGAAATTGTTTAATTGTATTGTGTGTGAGAAAATGTAGTCCTACAAGACTATTATAAATACAATAAGGTGTTCTATTCTTTGTAACATGCAATGCGTAATGCCTAGAGTAATTGTTTTGGCGTGTTTTGAGGCTTTATTGAAAATAAATTTTGGAAATCTTCATGATACAAAATATCAATTTTGACAAAAGAGGATGACCTGCTTTGGCTCTAAAATAATGACAACGGCTCAACAAGTGTATGCAAGAATTTTAAGCGAAAATAAAGATGTATACACATAGATACATAAGGACATATATGGAACAGGCTCGGAAAACATGATCAACAAATTAAGCATCAACACAATAAAATAACTAAATAACCAACTTCGAAGATATCTTTTAACTAATATATTTTCTCTCGCTTTCAATTTCTACTTTATACTTTAATTAAACCTACCACATGTCCATTTAAATTTTGTTATAAATTATTCAAAGTTTTTCCATTAAAAAAAATCTGATATTTGACATAGGGCATGTTTAAAATTTGCTTATTTTGCTGAAAAGTACTGTAGATAAAAGTAAAACTTAGCTAAAATAGTACAATATGATCTATAAAGAATACTAAAAAGTGCAGTAAATCTCATAAATAATAGCAAAAATAAGCTAAATAGTTGATGAAATATAAAACACTAACAATGAGACAAATGGAAAAAAGATTTTTATTTGTCTTTGACACAAGGAATCCTAAATCAAACAACTTAAGTTAAACTTAAACAATGGTAGGAAGCAAGTGGGACTCATCAAGATTCATCAAGAAGCATCAACTACCAATATAATTATTATTCCTTGCTGTCAAGCTGCATTCCTAGTATAATGTGCCAGAAAATAGTATTACTCGAAGATAAAAGAACCCATGCGTTTGACCATAGCCTGAGCATTCTGTGTCTCAATATTGCAGATATGGAAAATATGATCTTCTTCCTCCACTTCAAACAATTCCACATCCCCTTTCCACCCACTCTTCCTTACCATATCAAAATACCAAACACCTCTGTCCTTCATCAAATCCTTCCCAGCCACACACACAAGCATCCGATCACACCCAAGCCCAGCCAAGCTCGGTGCACCTGGCCCTTCTGGATTAACCATTGGATTGTCAACACCACCAGTTGCTGAGGGATACACAAAGTTCCAAAATAAATACGGCAAGCTCTTCTCGTGTCCTTCCTTAGGCTCTGCCCCAATTGGCTTAGAACTCCAAAAATAAGAGTGGGCAAGATATGCACCTAAAATTTTAACACCACAAGGCAAGCTCTCAACCCCAGCTCTGATAGCCATGTTATGTACTATATTGGCGCCAGCACTGTCACCGCCTATAAATATTCTTTGAAAGTCACCGTTATTGATTAACCACGGCTCTTTACCGTTACCAGCTGAGTGAGAGGCAACCCATTGAAGTGCAGCCAGCAGCAGTCTTCATAAGCAGCTGGAAGAAGGTGCTCTGGTGCAAGTCTGTACTCAACCGAGATAGTGAGAACATGGACTTGGGAGACTAAGTTGTTGAGGTAGCGGTGGTAGAGGCTTGAGAAGGCGGATCTAGGAAAAAACCGCCGCCGTGGAAGTAAACTAAGATGGGGAGCTTTTGGTTTTGGTTGTGAGCAGTGAGTTTGGGAGGTAAAGCGAGCTGAGATGGAAGGGTTCTCTGAAATGGTAATGTCTTTGGATGAGACTCCGGTTTCTAGGTCTTGATCAGGTGATGGTGGAACAATAGGGGTGTCTTCGAGGCGTTCCACTGAGCCGTTCTTGTAGACCCGGATAAAAGGAAGAAGCTCTATGGGTACTTCTTCGGTGGTGGAAGTCATTGCAGCCTTTGGTTGAGAAAGAGAGAAAGTGGAACTATTAACGTGCTTGCAAAAGGAAGATTTAGAAGAGTAGAAGACCTTTGTGATAAATCTTCAGAATTTATTCTCACCCTCTTTTTTTTTTTTTAATATTGTCATAGCTGACAATCATAACAATAAAAGTGATAAAGAAAATCAAGTGGGTATGCACGACTTCAGCAGATTGTGTCTGGTTACAGTGGATATGGTTAGAAGAATTAGTAAAATATGAGTTCAACATTTCGTGACGTTGAAGCAATGGAATTGTTTGTTTGTAGGATCGATGGAATTGGAGGTTTATGCGGGGTAGCAACAAAAGATTCATAATTTGGGGAAGACTCCTTTCAAAAACAAATACTACTTTTTGTGGATCACTTATGCTGCTAAATGTAATAAAATTATTTCAATGGTACGTATCAATTTTGATACATCCAAGCCTTTTAAGGTTTAGATGTCTTTTTGACAAAAATTCAATAGAGTTCATATTATACATAAATTAGAATATTCACATTAGTGGAGCCATAAATTTAGTTATTTGACACTACAATAAAATAATATATTTACTACAATAAACAATAATCACAACCACCACCACTAGCCAACCACCACCACTTCACACAGCTCACCACCACCACCACTACCCATAGCCTAATCCTACCGCCAAGGGCGGCACCATATATAATTGAGGGTGGTCACAGGACCACCATCAAGCTTGAAAAATAAATAAATTTTATACCTAAAAAAAAAAAGAAATTCTAAATAAATATGGATGGTTGACCACCCTAAAAAAAAAAAAAAAAAAAACTTGACCACCTTAAAAAAAAACTTGAACAGCCTAAATAAAAATTTGTCCATTAAAAATAAAATTTGACTTCTCCAAAATTTTGGTCCATTGAAGATTGAATCAAAAAATTGTGAGAAGTGTTATGATCACAATATGTCCTCAACACTTTCATAACAAATCTTAAGTGGTAAATTGTTACCAGTAAAAAAAAACAATTTTAATGATATATAAATTAAAACTGGTAACAATTGCTAACTAGAATTTGTTGTAAAAATATTATAGTGGACGTAGCATTTCTCAAAAATTGTCTAAACAAAAAAAATTGTCTAAACAAACAAATTAGCCTAAAAGCCCAAATCAAATATTTAATTGTGATATTTTAAATTATGTTTACAAAAGACATATTTTAAAATTGCTATTTTTTTTAATAAAAAAATGCATATTTTCCTATAGCTAGTCAATTAGTACTTGCTTTAGTCTTTAGATGAATTTATTGTATTTATGTGATACATCTTATACATACACGTATGCACTAAAATAGTACCTCAATATTTTATTGAACATGATTAACGTAACAGTTTAATGCCTAAGTTGAATACTTCGAATGAACTTGTAACTTACCCTTTATTTTTTCGTTATCACTATGGACAAAATTCTTATAAGGAAATCACTTTTATTACAAAATTTATCTTCTAAGCAAATTCATATTCACTTGAATAATCTTCTTTTAGATCCTAGGCTATGAGAAAAGTTCCCATTATTTCATCCTAATAATCGAAAGAAAATAAAAAGGGCATATTTACAAAGATGTTCTTGTCAACCTCTTTGCCATGATTTCCCTAAAAAAGAAATTAGTGGAGCACTGCATTGATTTAATCCTGATTAGTTTAAAGAAAATGAAATATAGGTTAGAACATGTCTAAAAAAAGGATGATACATTTTGTTTATATTGTTACTTATTTAGCTAGGATGTTGGTAATTAAAAGGGAGATTAGTAGTTTAACGATTATTTGACTATGTATATTAAAAAAAATGTAGTTGATAGCATTAATAATGAAGCTATCATACAAAAATTTCAAAATATGAAAAACTTGTAGAATGAAATTTTAAAACTTTATATATTTGCGATTGTTTTTTTTATGTCAATATATTCAAGTTTTATTTTTTATGAAATTTTTTTTAATTTAAATTTCTTAACGTCCACCTTAAACAAAATTTCTGGAGCCGCCATTGCCTATAACCACCACAACCACCAAAATCAACCCACAACTACACAAGAAAATCAACCCACAACCACAAAAGAAAAACTCAGGCGAGATCCATCACGGCATGACCCACGAACCCCACGACACAAACCCACACCCACGGCATAACCCGAAACCGATGAGCCACCACACCCACACCCATACGACAAAAGAAGAGACCCTTACACAACAAAGAAAAATTTGAGAAGAAAGAGAGAAGAATTTGAGAAGAAAAAGAAAAGAATTTGAGTGAAAATTTTGAGAAGAAAGAGAGAATATTTTGAAAAAAGAAAAGAATAGAGAAAATGAGAGAGCAAAGATAAGAAAAGAAAATATTAAAATATTTTGAAGCAACATAAAGTAATGTTATATATATATATATATATATATATATATATATATATATATTAATCTTTAGTTGTGCACTATGGCTGAGAAGTCATAATTTATGGCTTTGATTCCACAAATGGAGCCTTAGTTTTGTAGTTGAAAGTGCTAAAAATAGCAATATAGTTTTTTAGCACCACTAATAATAATGCTCTTAAATCTTAGAAGGATAAAGTTTAGTTACCAAAATTAGTTGTAGCCTAAGACTACAACCTTACTCAATATCTTTTTATTGGAGATGAATTTTAATAAATCTACCATTAGATTACATTTTCTTCTTATATCCTTTATGCTTGCAAAATTTCTAGAAAATTAAATATCAATAGCTATGTCATCAATAAATTATTTAAATGGTAAGTTTTTAAAGTTTAGAATTATGCATAAAATATAAGTTTAATAGATCATATAATAATAATATCTGATTGACATAAAATTTGATATGTGTAATAATAATGTAAAGAAATACAATTCAATGGTTAGATTTTCAAAATATGTAGTAATGTTTATTTTATTGAGTAAGGTTGTAATTTTAGACTACAACTAATTTTGTAACTAAATTTTGTCCTTCTTAAATATACTATTTTAGTTCTACATATCAGTTTAAATATCAAACATCCAAACATTTTAAATTTGGATACCTCTAAGGCAAAAATTGAATATAATTCATGTTGTAAAGAAATTGTGTCTTGGAAACATTATTTTAGTTCTACATATTAGTTTCGAAATCAAACATCCAAACCTTTAAGGTATGGATATTTTTAAGGAAATTATTCGATAGAATTCATGTTATACAGAAATCATATCTTAAAAAAACTATTTTAGTTTTACATATTAATTTGGATATTAGACATCCAAATCTTTAAGGTTTGGATATCTCTAACACAAAAATTCAAAAGAATTCATATTATTTAGAAATTGTGTCATAGAAACACTATTTCTGTTGTACATATAAGTTTAGATATCAGACATCCAAACCTTTAAATTTTGGATATCTTTAAGGTAAAAATTCAATAGAATTCATGCTATATAGAAACCACATCTTAGAAGCACTATTTTAGTTCTACATATCATTTTGGAAATCATACATCTTTGATATCTTTAAGGAAAAAATTCAATAAAATTCACGTTATACAGAAATTGTGTCCTAAAAACACTATTTCAATTCTACATATTAGTTTGGATACCATGCATCCAAACATTTAAGGTTTGGATATCTCTAACGCAAAAATTCAATAAAATTATGTTATAAAAAAATTGTATCTTAGAAACTATTTTAGTTTTACATGTCAATTTGGATATCTCTAACGCAAAAATTCAATAGTATTCATGTTATACAACATAGTACACTTTTTGTGTGTCTATAATGTAAGTCTATATTGCTAGTACAATGTAAATCTAATTTATTGATACCATACATGTTTTTGGAGATTTAAAATAAAATTAAAAAATAAATAAAATAAAAAACTTACTATATTTTGTATATTTTAGCTCATTGCTGTGTTTGTGGCATATAAAAAAAAATACTATTTAAGGAACTTTCCCTATCTGGAATGGACATTTTCGTTGGTTCAAAAATACTCTTACAGCTAGGATTAAGTAGAGACAAAACTGAGAAGACAATTTTGTAAAAATATATTTATAACTCTCACCTACAATATTGCCTACATAATAGAATTACTCTCATGTTGGTTTTCAAATTCAAACTAAGCTTCAAATTTATCTATCAACAATTGTTAAAAAAAAAAATTTAGCAAAAAACTTCCTAAACTTTAGGATTTTAGACTCCTCTTCTAATAGCCCACTAATCATAAGTACCTTATCCTAAACTCAAGTAGTCTATCAATCATGGTTTTGTTTTACATTAACACATTTGCAGACTCCACCTCCTCCTCCCTAACCGTAACTACCAAATTTTTTCAATTAAAAACTATACTGGGCAAGCTCACAACTTCAAATCCTCCCACTTTTGGGCGAACTCCACTTCAAATTCTCCAGATTTCAATTTATATATATATATATATATATATATATTTTTTTTTTTCTGGGGAAGGAAGTTAAAAAAATTATAATAGACATTTTGTTTGAATAGAATTTAAATTATGAATTTTACTTAAATTAAAATATTGTTAATTCCATCCCTTATTTTGAGGAAATATATCCTAACAATTTATATAAAAAATTAATTTAATAATTAATTAGAGTATTTGTTTATTAGGAAAAAAATTGTTAGAGAGAGAGAGAGGGGGAGAGTATCATATAAATTTATCAAATTCTATGAATCTATACAACATGTACATCCTTTCAATACAAATGCATATGCATAAGTTCCAACTCGAAAAAAAGCAAAAAATAAATAAAGAAATAAAACAAAAACATGGGATGCAAGAGAGATTTTATGGATTGACATCAATAAATATATATAAGTTTTAATATTTTGATAATAGATTTTTAGTTGGAGTATGATTTAAATTTTTGAAGCTTAGATGCAAGTTACATGTTTGTTAAAACACTTGTTATTACTTAATCTAAATAATCTGTTGTCCCTATCAACTGAAGCTTAGATGTATGTTGTATGTTTTGTTAAAACACTTATTGTTTCTTTATTTAAAGAAATTAATAAGAAAAAATAAGTTGTTGTCTCTATTAACTGAAACTTAGATGTATAATACATGTTTTGTTAAAATACTTATTGTTATTTTATCTAAAATGCATGTTGCATTTTTTTTTTACACTTATTGTTACATTATCTAAAAAAATTGATAAGAACAAATAAGTTGCTGTCTACTTGTCTCCATCAACCAAAACTTAGATGCATGTTGCAAGTTTTATTAAAACACTTATTGTTATTTTATTAAAAAAAATTTGATAATAACTAGTCGTGAATCCCATACGTTGCGCGTGATAATATTTTTAGGATGGTCTCATGAAATTTATTTTTGTAGTTTGGACTTATTTAGTAAGTAGTAATGTATTTCATAATTATATTTTCATTTGTTACAGTGACAATCACAAATGTAATATAGAATTTTTGTCATGCCAAAATGAAAATAATACAAATTTTTCTCAGGAATTTAAAAGGTTGAAAAAATATTACTATTTTAATAAAAATTATTTATAACATTTTATGTTTCATTAAAAAGTAACTAAAATTTGGAAATTATTTTTTAGTTTTTAAAAAACTTTTTCAAACCCAATTTTTTCTACCGTACAATCAAAAACACCGAGAAACATATAAAAAAAATTATAAAATTCAACAAAACTACAATTCAAATAAAAAAGAAAGGGAAAAATAAAACTCGCATCAAAATCAAAGTCATTCTCCTGAATATGTAAAACATTTTAAATGTGATGTGATCAAGCCAAATATTCAATGCATAATTAAATTCAAAATTTTAATCCTATTCTACATAATGATTGTAATCAAGTCAAATATTGTGTTAATACTGTCAAAAATAGATAGATAAATAAATAATTTTAAACTCGAAATTGAATTTGTTTTCTTAAAAATCTCAAAAAATACACTAATGAAATAAGGAAGATGGGCTATATAAAATATCCGTAAATACTTAAAAATAATTACTCACGCATCTAAAAACATCATATAATGAAGATATAACAATTTGATGCTAATTTGTTAAACAATATATTTACAAATTGTGAAAGGAAATTGCACAGAGACCATCTTCTTCTACTGCATTAACTGTTTTTTATGATATTGTCCAAACTATCCTGTTGTTTTCAAAATAAACTAAAACCTGACAATAACACAAAATATGGACATATTTTAGTATAATTTTCCCCCAAATCTAGTCAACAACATTAAAAGTATTTAGTGTTGCAAATAAAATGATAAAAAAAAAAAAAAAAAAGAACTTGCATCAAGGAATACATAAGAGTTAGTCAATGATAAGACAATGGGTGTACAAACTTCATAAAAAATCCAACAAAAAAATGAAAAAAATATGAGAGAGAGAGAGAGAGAGAGAGAGAGAGAGAGGAGAGAGAGAGAGAGAACCTTTTCGTGTGAGAAAATAAAATATGCATAAAATATGAGAGAGTGACAAATTATAGTAAGAGAATGATAATGTTAGAAATACTGAATTGAATAGTATTGTATTTCTCAAGTAAAATAATGTACATGAATGCCTTTTTATATAGGAGGCATATGAGTGTTGTACAAGTAAATATGAGTGCAGTACAAGTAGTACAGTGTGCAGTACAAGTAAGTGATCTAAATGGGTCAAGCTCACATATGAGTGTACGTTAACAGCCCCCCTCAAACTCAAGGTGGATGTGAGACCAACTTGAGGTTGTCAACCAAATCACGAAGGCGTCCCTTAGGATGGGACTTGGTGAAGATGTCTGCAAGTTGATCTTTGGAGGAGACAAAGAAGAGCTTGAGAGCACCATGAACAAGATGATAACGGATAAAATGACAATCAATCTCAATATGTTTAGTCCGTTCATGGAAGACATCATTATGAGCAATGTGAATGATACTCTGATTATCACAATAAAGAGGTGTAGCAGAGGATGTCGACACACCTAAGTCTGTAAGAAGCCATCGTAACCAAAGAAGCTCAGATGTGGTATCAGCAAGAGCACGATATTCTGCTTCAGTACTGGAACGGGCCACAAAGGTTTGTTTCTTACTTCGCCAAGAAATCAAAGAAGAGCCAAGTAGAAAACAATAGCCAGTGGTGGACCTACGATCAGTGGGATCTCCTGCCCAATCAGCATCAGAGAATGCACGAAGTACAAGAGGAGATTGAGCTGAGTAGAAAAGGCCATGGAAGAGAGTGCCCTTCAAGTAACGAAGAATGCGCAGAATAGCAACATAGTGAGTCGACCGTGGAGCAGACAAATACTGGCTGACCTAATGAACAGCATAAGAAATGTCTGGACGAGTAACTGTGAGATAAACTAGGCTGCCAACTAATCGTCTGTAAAGAGAAGGATTAGACAATGGTTTCCCCCCCGAGGGAGTCAGATGCGCATTAAGCTCAACTGGGGTGTCAATAGTTTTGCTGTCAGTGAGTCCAGCACGAGACAAAAAATCAGAAGCATACTTGGCTTGAGTAATATAAAGACCATCTGAGGAACGAGTGATTTCAAGCCCCAAGAAATAGCTAAGATGTCCAAGATCTTTCATCTCAAACTGCTGACTAAGAAAATCCTTGAGTTCTTGTATGCTACTAAGGTCATCACCAGTTATGATCATATCATCCACATAGAGGAGAAGTAGAATGGTGCCTTTATCAGTACGACGAAGAAATAAGGCAGCATCATAAGGACTAGCAGTGTAACCCAAACGAAAAATAGTTGAGCTAAATTTTGCAAACCAGGCTCGAGGAGCTTGTTTAAGACCATACAATACTCGGCGAAGGCGGCAAACCTTGTTGGAGTCAATGGAGAGACCTGGAGGAGGTTGCATGTAAACTTCTTCACTCAAGTCCCCATTAAGGAATGCATTTTTCACATCCATCTGAAAAAGATCTCAATTTCTAGTAGCAGTAACAGCCAGGAGGGCACGAACAGATGAGATGCGGGCAACTGGTGCAAAGGTCTCTTCATAATCAATCCCATACTCCTGTGTAAAACCTTTTGCAACAAGGCGAGCCTTAGTGCTCAATGGACCCATCTGAGCGAGTCTTAATCTGGTAGATTCACTTACAACCAACCACAGACTGTCCAGGAGGGAGAGGAACTAAGTCCCAAGTATGGTTTTTGGTTAATGCATCAATTTCCTCTTTCATTGCAACCCGCCATAAAGGGTCAGTGGAGGCCTCACGATAGGTTTGAGGCTCGTAGAGTGTAGCAAGTGCAGTGTAACAATGGTAATCAAGTAAATGTGTAGGAATAGATCTTACCCGGGTTGAGTGACGGGGTGGAATGTCTTGTGGAGGTGGAAGGTCTTGTGGAGGATCTTCAGGCGGAGCAAGAGCGGGGACCCAGGCTGGAGTTGGGGTAGCTCGTCATCAATCTGCTCATCTTCAACCTGGCCAGAAGAGACATTAAAAGGATCGGGTGTTTGTATAAAGAAGTCTAAAGGAGGATCAATTGGAGTTGGAGAAGGAACATGAGACTCCTCTGGAAAAACTTCAAGTACAGATGAGGTAGTGAGGGAAGAACGAAAATGAGAGAGTTCAACAAACAAGCGGTGTTCCCAGAAGACAACATTACGAGAAACACGAAGGCGATGAGAGACAGGATCATAACAACGATACCCTTTTTGTGTTTTTCCATAACCAAGGAAACAGCAGAGTCTAGATCGAGGCTCAAGTTTGTTGTGCTCATGAGATTAAGAAGAACGAAACAAGCAGATCCAAAAGAGCGAAGGTGATGATAGTCAGGGGTGACCCAAAGAGGCGCTCATACGGAGTTTGATTATGGATGACAGTGCTTGGAATGCGGTTAATGGTGTGAGCAGCATGAAGAGCAGCTTCACCCCAGAAAGGAGGAGGAACCTTGGCAGAAAGAAGAAGAGTACGAACAGTGTCAAGAATATGACGAAGTTTACGTTCAGCTCGACCATTTTGCTGAGAGGTACCTAGACAAGGTAGATGATGTACAGTGCCATAGGAGTGTAACAGAGCTTGAAAAGCATATTGAGTGTATTCAAGAGCATTATCAGAACAAATATTTTGATTCTTTTGGAGAATTGGGTTTCAACCATTTTTGCAAAGTCACTATATATTGGCAAAATTTCAGAACGAGATTTCATAGGAAATATCCAACTGTAACGAGAATAATCATCAATGAAAATAACAAAATATCGAGATCCACCAATACTAGCAACAGGAGAAGGTCCCCAAACATCAGAATAAATAACTCAAAAATACTATTAGAAATAGAATCACTATTATTAAAAGGTAAAGCTGGCTGTTTTCCTAACTGGCATGAAGTACAATCAAAATTGTCTTTGGACACAGAACCTAACAGACCCTTAGAAGCTAATTGTTGTACCCGAGAAGAGGGTGCATGACCAAGACGAGAGTGCCAAAGTGAGAGAGAAGGTAGGGAAGACACTGCAGCAGCAGACCCGGAGCAACAGGTGGAAGATGAAGATTATCCACTGGAAACATACGCCCAACTCTAGGGCCAGTCCCAAGCTCTTGCCCCGTCCTCGGATCCTGCACAATACACTCATAATAGTAAAAAATAAGGCGATAACCTAGTTCAGCTAATTGTCCCACAGAGCACAAATTATAGGATAGGTCAGGAACATGGTAGACCCCAGGAACAGAGAGGTTAGAGGTTGAAACAAAACCAAGACTATTCCCATGCATGGTGGAACCATCAGCTATGTGAATATTAAGGGGATGTGGAGCAGGGTCAAGTTTGGAGAATAAGGACGAGTGAGGTGTCATGTGATTGCAACAGGCAGAATAAAAACCAAGTTTGAGACTTACCGAGTAAAACTGAGAGAGCAGTAGAAAGAGATGCATTACCAGCCATATGAACAGCTTGAGCTATGATCTCCTGTAGGTCAGTAGGTGAGAGGTTGATAGTGGATCTAGAAGACTGGGACTCAGCTGAAATGGGAGGCATTGGCGGAGTAGACTCAGTGTTAGCAACTGCAGCAGTAGATTTGTTGCGACGGTAACAAGTCTCAATAGTGTGGCCAGGGTGCTTGCAATAGTTGCAGAACTTTTTATTGGTCTGTCTGCGACGATTGCTGGAGCCAGAAGAATCACCTGAGTGCTGAGGTTGCTCTATGGAAGGAGTAAGGGCCAGAACATTAAACTTATCCTGGGCTCGAAGAGTTGCAAGGCGAGCTTCTTCTCTAACTAACTCATTCACAGCAGTATCAAGAGAGGGAGGAGGACAACGATTCAGAAGCTGACCTCGAATGGGCTCATAGTCTTTGTGGAGTGACATCAGGAACTCATAGAGACGAAATTCATCTCTAATAGTAGCATATTGTTGGGCATCTTTTGAGCATGCCCAAGTTGGATCAGAAAGGTCAATTTGGTCACAAATGAAGCGAAGCTGATCATAGTAGTCATTGATGGACTGCCCCGGTTCTTGCCTGAGTTGATGCAATTCAACCACTAACTGATATTTCATGGATCCGTGAGTGGTAGAGTATCTTTTGGCCAACATATCCCATGCTGATTTTGCATCATCAAAGCTGCCCAGCAAATTAGAGATAGAGGGAATGGAAGTATTCGAATCCATGTGACGATCATGTGATTGTGACTATCCCATTCAATCATGAGATTGAGAAAAGTAGCATCTTCTTCACTTGCCCCCTTCACAAGAATAGTGATTGCACCAGTGCAATAATGCCAGAGCATGCGACCCTTAAGGAAACTATGCATAACTTGAGACCAAGATAAGTAATTCCTAGTCCCCTCCAATACAGTATTGATGGGGCGAGGAAGAAAAACATCATTTTTATCCATTTAGAGACACAATATGCAAAAACAGACTGCAAAAATGAAATCTATGCGAAAAACTGAGTAAGGAGAACCTGGCCTGAAAAAGTCAACTCCAAAAAAGTTAACAGTCAAAGTCAACGGTCCAAGTCAACGATCAATGGTCAACGGTCAACGGTCAGAGGTGACGTCAGCGATGACATGGCAGGCTGACGTGGCAGATGACATGGCTAGGGCTGACGTCAACAGGACGAATCTGGCGCGTGACGGCGCGTGGCAGCGCGTGGGCGCGTGACCTTCAGGGCAGAATCTTTGGGCGACGCGTAAGGGCGCGTGGAGACTCCGATGACTGTAAGAGTTTCACGAGCAGGCAGATCGGAGCAAGACGATCTTCGTGGTACCTTCAGAAAATTTTTCAGAGCAATATTCACGGCGGTGCCGAAAAAGGCAGTGGTCTTTGCAGTGTTCGAACTCCCCAACGGCGGCTGCTACAGGTCCGGAACCTGAGGACGATGTCTGGAAGACTCGAAGGTTCAATGGTGAAAGACTGTGGCAGTTGTTGTGACAGCGGAATCAATATAAAGAATGGAGTTACACCAATAAAGACAAGACTGCGAAGAAAAGGTCAGAGTAGTGGCTCTGATACCATGTTAGAAATACTGAATTGAATAGTATTGTATTTCTCAAGTAAAATAATGTACATGAGTGCCTTTTTATATAGGAGGCATATGAGTGCAGTACAAGTAGTACAGTGTGCAGTACAAGTAAGTGATCTAAATGGGCCAAGCCCACATATGAGTGTACATTAACAGATAATAAGAAGAGACGAAATAAAGAAAGATAAATGGTCAAAATTAAATGTAAAGTTAAAATCATCTAAGAGGAATATGTATAGACAATACTTAGTTATAACATTAAACTTAAAGTAGCTAAATATGTAAAGTTAAAACTGCCTAAAATGAATTTGTAAAACCAATGTTATTATATATTTAATAATGTCAAAAAAAATTAAAAGTAAAAAATAAATATAAAAAATATAATGATGTGACAATGGTGTGAAGGATGAGGTGACTTAACAAGAGCGTATCAACAATAAATGCTACGCTTCAGTTTATATATATATATATATATATTATTATATATACATAGATAGATAGATAAATAAGTTGTTGTCTCTATCTATAAAATTGTTTTTATCCAAAATATTTTTATGATTTAGTGAAACTACTAGACGCAACTACGACTTGATGTGTGATTTTCCATGAAGCAAATATAAGGAAAGTTGCGAGAGACCAAGCCATTGTTTGGGAATGTTACATATCAACCTTGAGAAGCTATGATTCCAAAGAATCTCTCACTAAAGAAAAAAGGGTAGGCAAAAAAGTGCAAAATCAATGTGAGACTCGATAATTTCTAACTATCTCTGCTCTACTTGCTCTGCTTCCCTCGATCTCCCTTTATCCAATCAAACCATAAGAATTAAGATAGCCTGAGACTAATAATAGCATACAAACCTCCATGTGAGCAAGGCTTTATACATCCCCATGATACAAAATACCATCTCCGACTAGAGAGACTGGTTTGCATTAGCTCTAAAATAATGTCAAGAGCTCAACAAGTGTATGAATGAAATCTCGAGGGAAAATAAAATTGTATATGCACGGATATATAAGGACATAACCAAATTAAGCATTAATACGATAAAAGTAAATAAATAACCAATTTCATCACAAGCAGTCTTTGACTAATACAAATCTTCTCTCTCACTTTTAATGTTTCATTTTATTCTTTAAACTCCAATTACAACCTACCACTTGTCTATTTTAATTTTCTTATTAAAGTATTCAAAGATTTTCTTTAATAAAAAAAATCAGATATTTGACATAATACAGTTCGGTGAAGTATGAAACTCTAATAACGAAACGAACGATTTTTATTCAACTTTGAAATAAGGAATTTGCCACAATCAAACGACATAATTTAAACTATAACAATAGAAGGAAGCAAGTTGGACTCATCGATATTCATCAGGAAGCATCTACTACCATTTGCTTGCTGCAGTTACAGTTCCAAGCAGCATTCCTTCTATAATGTGGCAGAAAATGTTTTTACTTGAAAATAAAAGAAGCCAAGCGTTTGACCATAGCCTTAGCATTCTCATTTTCAATATTGAAGATATGGAAAACATGGCCTTCTTCCTCCACTTCAAACAATTCTATTTCGCCTTTCCACCCACTCTTCCTCATTATTTCAAAATACCAAACACCTCTTTCCTTTATCAACTCATCCTTCCCAGCCACACACACAAGCATCCGATCACACCCAATCCCAGTCAAGCTCGGTGCACCTGGCCCTTCAGGATTGAGCATTGGATTGTCAACACCACCAGTTGCTGAGGGATACACAAAGTCCCAAACTACATACGGCAAGCTCTTCTCGTGTCCTTCCTTGGACTCTGACCCATATGCCTTAGAACTAAAAAAATAAGGGTGGACAAGATAAGCACCTAAAATTTTAACACCATAAGGCAAGCTCTCAACCCCAGCTCTTATAGCCATGTTATGCACAATATTGCCACCAGCACTGTCACCTCCTATAAATATTCTTCCAAAGTCACCGTTATTGATTAACCATGGCTCTTTATCGTTACCAACTGATTGAGAGACAACCCATTGAAGTGCAGCCCAGCTGTCTTCATAAGCAGCTGGAAGAAGATGTTCTGGTGCAAGTCTGTACTCGACCGAGATAGCAAGAACATGGACTTGGGAGACTAAGTTGTTGAGGTAGCGGTGATAGAGGCTTCCAAAGGCGGATTCAATGCAAAAGGCACCACCATGGAAGTAGACTAAGATGGGGAGCTTTTGGTTTTGGTTGTGATCAGTAAGTTTTGGGACGTAAAGGCGAGCTGAAACAGAAGGGTTCTCTGAAATGGTTATGTCTTTGGATGAGACCCCGGTTTCTGGGTCTTGATCAGGTGTTGGTGGAGCAAATGGTGTGCCTTCCAGGCGTTCCACTGAACCGTCCTTGTAGACCCGGATGAAAGGAAGAATCTCTAAGTCTACTTCTTTGGTGGTGGAAGTCATTGCAGCCTTTAATTGGTTGAGAAAGAGAGGAAGTGGATGAATGAAACTATTAGCGATAGCTCCTAGTCACAATAAATATTCTTGTGAAAATACATGCAAAACAATAAAATCGCAAACAATAGCCAAAATTAATGTAGTTAACTTATTCCAAGCCCACCTTCACTATTAATGCCAACAAAAATTCACTATTAATAATAAGAATTATAATCACACAAATTATCACAAAATAACTCTTACATATAAACTAACCTAAAACTCCAATAAACTTAGATCGCATGCCACCATCTTTACCATTCCCGTTTAGGACACAAGTGAATTCACATTCTAGTTGTGCAGAATTTCTTTAGAAGTTTTTTTTTTTTTTTTTTTTCTGATATGTTCTTTAGAGGTAATTAATTATTTTTAAGATAATTGCTAATAGAATGAGACCACTACAATATCAGGTGCGTAGTAGAAAACACAATTTATGCCCAAAGAATTGGTCTTACATTCTAGAAATGTATAAAATCAATCCACTATTTGGGCATAAAAGTTAGGACAAAATTTATCAATGAACTTGACTTTGTCCTAAGAGTACAACTCCATTCAATATCTTTTTATTAAATTTAGATTTTAGCAAATCTATTATTGGATTACATTTTCATATATCTTCACGCTTACTAAATTTTCAAAAGATCAAAGACCAATAGTTATGTCATTAATAAAATATTTAAATTTTAGATTTTTGTAATCTAAAATCATGCATAAAAAATAAGATAATAAATTGTATAGTAAATAACATGAAATTTAACATATATTAAAAACATAAATAACATACAATTCAACGGTTAGATTTTCAAAATATATAATTATATTAATTTTATTAGTGAGAATTATAGTCTTAGGTTATAACTAAATTTGTAGTCAAACTTTGTCCTAAAAATTAACAACAAAAGGTATAATATGACAGAATTGTTTTGTTTTTGTACTTATTTGTTAATGAATTTCCATGGTATCCTTTTCATTTCCTGTAAATGGAAATCGCTTTTATTTTTTTAGGTGTTGCGAACTCACCATTGAGAAATCTAAGCATCACTTCGCTCTCAAACATCTACAAGGTTTTTCAAAGAAGAAAATTTGAAAGAGTCAGCTTAAGGGATATTTTCAAAGCTAACGGATATCTTCATGCTTACTAAATTTTCAGAAGATCAAAGACTAATAGTTATGTCATTAATTAAATATTTAAATTTTAGATTTTTGTAGTCTAAAATCATGCATAAAAAATAAGATAATAAATTGTATAATAAATAACATCCAATTTACATGAAATTTAACATATATTAAAAACATAAACAACATACAATTCAACGGTTAGATTTTCAAAATATATAATTATGTTAATTTTATTAGTGAGAATTTTAATCTTAGGCTATAACTAAATTTGTAGTCAAACTTTGTCCTAAAAATTAACAACAAAAGGTATAATATGATAGAAATGTTTTGTTTTTGTACTTATTTGTTAATGAATTTCCATGGTGTCCTTTTCATTTCCTGTAAATGGAAATCACTTTTTTTTTTTTTTAGGTATTGCAAACTCACCATTGAGAAATCTAAGCATCACTTCACTCTCAAACATCAACTGGCTTTTCCAAAGAAGAAAATTTGAATGAGTTAGCTTATGGGACATTTTCAAATTAAGCTGACGGATAAGGGTACTTGTGATGACTGTTGAGAATGATCCTGTTATATAAAAAACCTCTTTCTTATCTCGCCCTTTACAAAACTAACCAATGACAAAAAAAAATTTTAATACTAAAATGAACTTTCTTTTTTTGTTTAAAATTTTCATCTACTTCTATTATGAGCCAATTTTGCTAATAATGTGAATTATCATTCACTATTGGTACACTGGAGTAAATTAATATTGCGGCTGTGCGTAGTAAATTGCTAATAGAATGAGACCACGACCAGATGGAGTGCGTAGATATTGAGAAGGATCAAACCCATATGGAAACTTCACATACCAAATCAAATTATTCTTATTACCAAACTGATATGGAAATGTCACTGACCAACTCAGAAAATGGCATGCCTTGTAATTTGCAAAGTCAGGTACACTAGGAATTGGGTGTGTGTAGTGTTCCTATCCTGTCCCCAGAAGCTGTGTATATAAACAGAACAATGTAACGGAGAAACACACTGAAATAGAGAACTAGAGAGTACTGTGGACTTAGGCCCTTTATAGCCGAACCACGTTAAATTGCTTGTCTTCCATGAGTAGAATGAACAATCTCGCCCAAAGAATAGATCATACATTCAAGTAGAGTATAAATCATACCAGTGGTTGGGCATAAAAATCATTAACAAAAGGTATATAATTATAGAATTGAATGGAATTTTTTGTACATAATTCTAGAGAGATTTGGCTTCAGTGGTTTCTTCATCTAAAAGTGTTGGGAATTGACTCGGTTGTTTCTGGGTCAATTGTCCCAAGGGTTTCCAACAATAAAGATATTAAGATTCCTCAATTTAGATATATATATATATATATATATATATATCATTGGTGAATGGTGAAGGCCTAAAAAAAGAGTTAAAGATATTGATGGGTTTGTGTTAGAAAATTCATGGCACAAGAGACCCAAATATATTGTGGGTCCGTGTAAAATTAGGTTAACTCTTACATATATTTTATTTATGGTCTGTTTGGATTGAGAAAGAGGGAGGGGGAGTAGAATAGAATAGAGTAGATTTGATTCAAAATTAGTCTATTTTAGCCAACTCTACTTTACTCCCACTCTTTCCCCCTCCATCCAAACGGGCCCTTAAGGTTTATTGTAAGACACAACATAATAATGCTTAGGTTGTCAAGACCAACCCATATTAACCCCTATATCCTCTTATTCTCCTTACTTCCGTCATCTTTCAATCTCTCAATCATTCAAAAACTCCCCTGGGGAGCTCTAGACTTTTTGCAAAATCAACCCAAACCTTTCAACAAGGGTATATAAGAGAAGTTCATGAAAAATGTAACTATGTAGCTCATTCATTATCTAATGATGCCAACTCCCTTTTCTAGTGACTCTTGTACAAAATTATTTAATTACGTTATGCTGTGAAGTTCCCAAACCATTTGGCATTAAAAACTAGCTCGGAACTCAAAAGACTGCTGGTTAAGTTATAATTAGGGATTCTCATAATCACTTATATAATGCAGTGCTTATTAAAGAATTGTGACTTCAATTCAACCTTACTAATAAGTTATAAAAATGCTTTCAAACATCATAAAGCTTAAGTTTTCCATCATCCATAAAAGCCAGGCTTTCAAAGAAGAGTAGTGCTTATTAATAAATTGTGACATCAAGTCACAATTTCATAATTTCAGTTATTATTTTTTAATTGTGTAAAAGTGTGTGCAATAATATTTATCCTAAAAAGAACAAAAGAAAATCATGAAACCTCATGAAAGATGGCTTTACTTGAGAAGAAAAGAAGCCAAGCGTTTGATCAAATTCTTAACACTGTTTTTCGACTCGGACCGGACTAAGAGGTCAGACTGTGGAAACCAAGAACCTGGATAAAAACTAGTTTTTTAAGTATAAAGAACTGGATTTTTGGTTAATTTTGTGAATCCCTAAAACCGGGGTTGGACAGTGCGAACGGGTGGCAAGAATTGTGCGGTCCAACCCCTTGGCGATTTTTTTTTTTTTTTAATAACAACAACTTAAAACAATTTTATTTTACTTAATTAAATTATCCATCTCTTACAATGAATAAAAAAAATTGTAATTAAAATCCTTCAAAGATACTCATCTTTACTTCAAAAATTAATCATAAATTTTAATGTTTTCATGGTTATTATTTTATTTTATTAACTTTATTATTCAATTATTAAATATATGCTTGAAAATCATTAAATTTCCTTCACATATATAGATATTTTAGTCAATTTTGCTAATTTTAAAATTTTAATATCTATATTTAGGCTTTAATTAATTATTAAATTAATTATGACATCATCACGGTTCGACTCCAGTTCAATCTTGGTTCGACCTCAAAAACCTTGAACCTCTCTCTTTTACGATTCAATGAATGGTCCGGGTTTCAAAACCATGATTCTTAGCGTTCTCACTCTTAAAAGGCATAAAATGGAAGGCATGAACCTCTCCCTCCACTTCAACCAATTCCACTTCTCCTTCCCACCCACTTTCCTTCACTACATTATAGAACCAAACACCCCTATCTCTCAGTTGATCTTTTTCTGCAACAGTCAAAAGCAACCGATCACACCTAAGTTTAGCCAAGCTTGGTGCTCTTGGATCCAACGGATTCATCTTTAGGTTATCAATGCCATCAGGTGCTTCTGGATATATATACTCACAAAGCCTACAGAGGAAAAGACTTCTTATTTTCTACCCTACACTCTGAACCTATTGGCTTTGAACCCCAGAAGAAAGGGTGGGTAAGAAAAGTGCCTAAAATCTTAACACCACCATGCAAGCCCTCAATCCCAACTCGCATGGTCGTATTATAGGCAATATTAGCTCGTGCACTTTCACCATCAACAAAAACTCTTTTAAAGTCACCATGATTTGCCAGCCATGGCTCTTTATCAACATAGTTATCCAGAGAGTGTGATACGACCCACTAAATTGCAGCCTAGGAATCTTCATAAGCAATGGGAATAGAGTGCTCAAGAGCTAGCCTATACGCAACTGACACAACAACAATATTGTACGTTTTTAGACCCCTTTAACACAAACAGATTAACCTTGTTATTTAACCAAGTGATTAACTTAGGTAAATTATTCAAATCTAGGTTAATACAAGTAAATCATATCATTGAAACACTGCGAAAAATAAAGAACACAACAATATGATAACCAAGGAAAACCAAACGGGTAAAAAACCTTGGAATTATTTAACCTAACTATCCTCAAGGTAAAACAGATTCACTATGAAAGAATTGAAATTTTACAATAGCGACTTAGACCATTAACATGCTATTGCTACCTCGAATAGAAAACTTACTATCACGATCACGTGACAACTCTGAGTTTACGGACTACTTCTTTCTCAGATCCACAGCATCCATAAGTATACCACTTGTTTTTTTTTAAGCTCTTTATGCAGCAACTGAAATAATCACCAAGCTCTCAACATCAATCACGATCTTAATAACCCTAAGTGTGTATGAGAATAAACACATCTAGATCTCATAAGAGATTCACAGACACAGCATAAACAACAACCTCAAAACGTGGCTAGGGTTTTCTCTTTTATACTTCAAGCAGAACATAAAACCCTACACGTCATATGGGCTTGAACTGAGTTGAAAAATTCTGCAGAAAAAACATTCTGCACGAACTTCAATCGATAGAATCTAATTTTTGATTGATCGAGCCTCTTGAAAGTGAATAGTAATTTTCTGCAATTACTCGATTCCAACTTTACATTTAAACATACTTTGAGCAGCTTAAATCTAAACTCTAAGTTTTGATCATGGTTTGCCAGCATTACACATTGAAGTTCTATTACATTTAGATCCTAACTCCTTAGAACCTAACAAACATAACCTTGAGAGACCAAACTATTGAGGTACTATTGGTGGTTAGAGGAGAAGGCGGATCCCATAACAAAAGCTCCACCATGGATGTAGACCAAGATGGGCAATTTTTGATTGGGTTGAGTGAGGTTTAGGAGGTAAAACCTAGCTGAAATGGTGGGGTTTTCAGAAATGGTGATATCTTTTGATGACACACCCGTTTCTGGGTCCTCAAATGAGGGTGGCACAATTGGTGAGACTATTTATCGCTCAACTGAACCATCCTTGTAGACTCGGAGGAGTGGAAGAAACTCAATAGCCACCTCCTTGTCATTGGAAGCCATATTTTGGAGTGGGATATGCAAATATTTTGTGATATATAGCAGGGTTATGCAAAGCTCAACTGCTATTTCCTAAATTGGCTATGTTTAGTGGCTTGAATTTAAGTACTACCTTAGCTCTGCATCAGCGTATAAATCCCATCAAAGTCGGTCTTGTTAACCAAATCCATATATATCAAGTTTCTTTGTTTATTTTGTCGAGGTTGTCCTAGTGGAAAGTAGAACAGGGAACCGAACAACTCCTCAATATATTATTTATTTGTGATATGTGATAGAGAGTCTTTTCGATATAATATTTGAGGTTTGGATTTTGTATTTTGGATTTTGTGAAAGGGCATTTATACCCGTCTTTGTAATTTCCATGCTAACTTCTTTTTTTTTTTTTTTTTTTTTTGAGGAGCTAATTTCCATGCTAACTAAGGAGCCAACAAGTTCCAATTATTTGTTAAGTCCCCAATTATTTGTTATATGTGAGAAAGTAAAAGGTATACCCTGCATTGGGTATATATTTATTCTGAGAAACTCACCAGCTGTGAGAGAGGGAAGACATATATCCAATCGATGCAGGATATATCTTTCCGTGAAAGAGACTTCTTTAATATATTTGAAATTTGAATTCTGGATTCTGGTGGTAATACATTTATATTACTTGAGTAATCTCCATATTTACCAGTAAACTTTTCTTGACATAGACCTAATGTCAAATCAAATAATAATTTAATGACAGTGTAGTGAAAGCATAGCTCTAAGCTCAAACAATCAAGTATTGTTTAATTGTGAATTTCATGAAATTGGATTTGTTTGGTTGCCGAGAAAAATAAAGAAAAAATCAAACAAAGTGAGGGGAGAGAGAAAATGGGAAAGGAGGGTAAACAGAGGATGAGAATTTTTGTTGATTTCATTAGCCGTTAATGGATAGCATTAGGTGAAAATTGAGATTAATTTTTTTTAATCATTGATCTCACAACTCTAATTGAGCAAGCTAAGCCCTATAACTCGAAAATATGGACATTGTGTACATAAAATGTAAATTAAAGAGTCTAAAACAATAATTTTCCTTTATTATCGATACCTTCAAGCATCATAAAGCTTGAGTTTTCAAGCACTCATAAAACTAAGGCCTGACACACACACAAACATGAAACCTCACAAAAGATGACTTTACTTGAGGAGAAAAGAAACCAACCGTTTGTTCAAATTATTAGCATTCTCACACCGAAATTTCAAAATCTGGAAAGCGTGACCCTCTCCCTCCACTTCAACCAGCTCTACTTCTCCGCAATCACTTTCCTTTACTGCATTATAGTACCAAACACCCCTATTTCTCAGCTCATCCTTTTCAGAAACACTCACAAGCAACCGGGAACACCCAAGTCTAGCTAAGCTTGGTGCTCTTGGACCCAAAGGATTCATCTTTGGGTTATCTATGCCATCAGGTGCTCCCGGAAATATATGCTCCCAAAGCCTACATGGGAGTGACTTCTCATGTTCCACTGTACACTCTGAACCTATTGGCTTTGAACTCCAGAAGAACGGGTGAGTTAGAAAAGTTCCAACAATCCTAACACCACCATTCAAGCCCTCAATCCCAGCTCGCATGGTCATATTATAGGCAATATTAGCTCCTGCGCTGTCACCGCCAACAAAAACTCGTTTAAAGTCACCATGATTTTCCAGCCATGGCTCTTTATCAGCATAGTTATCCATAGAGTGTGATGCAACCATTGAAATGCAGCCCAGCTATCTTCATATGCAATGGGGAGTGAGTGCTCAGGAGCTAGCCTATACTCCACTGATACAGCAACAACTTGACCTTGAGAGACCAAATCATTGAGGTACCTATGGTGGTCAGAGGAGAAAGCAGATTCAACAATAAAGGCTCCGCCATGGAAGTAGACCAAGATGGGCAATTTTTGGTTTGGTTGTGTGAGTTTTGGGAGGTAAAGCCTAGCTGAGATGGTGGGGTTTTCAGAAATGGTGATATCTTTTGATGACACTCCTGTTTCTGGGTCCTCATGTGAGGGTGGCACAATTGGTGAACCTAGATATCGCTCTACTGAACCATCCTTGTAGACTCGGAGGAAGGGAAGAAGCTCAGCAGCCACCTCTTTGTCAATGGAAGCCATATTTTGGAGTTAAGGATGGTTCAAGCTTTGCACAATTGAACTCCAAATACTTTGTGATATATAGAAATGTCGTGCAAAGCTCAACTGGTATTTCCTACCTATCAATCTGCTTGGATCATTGACTACGGTTCTTTTGATTAGTGGCTTGAATTTAAGTATTATTTGAGGATTGCACCAACTTTACATGACTCACATGGTAATATAAAAATCCCATAATGTACTGTCAATCATCTTAACCAAACCACATTTGTATTAGATTATTTGTTATACGTGAGAGAGAGAGAGAGAGAGAGCTATTTAAATATATTTCAAATAGTGCTTGATTTTGTATAGGAATCTTTTCAATCCAATTACTCTGTTGAATGTTTGCTATATGCTCTGGCCTTATTATTGCACAAAAATGGGAGGCAAAGTATGAGAGACGCTTGTGCATTTAGAGACGCTTGAAGCCTTGAACGAATAGCGTGTGTACTTAAAGCGGAAATAAGCCAATAATTCTTTCTAACGATAGAATTATGAAATGATGTAACGTACCGCAAATTAAAAGGTCGAATTGTACATATCATGAAAGGGCCTTTTTATTTTGCTAAAAAAAGAGGGGGGGCTTTTATCTGTCTTTATTTTTGGTTAAAAGGGGGACTTTTATCTGTCAAACAATTATGCATTCAAATATTTATTTTGAAATACAGCCAAGCTCAAGCCTTAGTTAGCAGTGATCGGACCAAAAGGGACAGAATGGCAAAAAGAAATTGACTATTTTTTTTTTTTTTATAGGCAAAAGTGACTATTATTGTTCACTAAGAAATTAGCACCATGTAGATAATTCTTGAAAAATAGTATACTGAAGGTACTATAAATTCATATCCTTGATATGACTCCAAATTTTATAAAATAAAACTCGATAAAGGAATGAGACGCATGTGGTAAAAAAGACTAACACTGCTTGTATAAATTTTTATAAAATAGAAGCCAGTAAAGAAGTGAGACACATGGCTTGATATTATAGGTTAGAAAAACGATAATATGGCCGGCTTTTAAAAATTTGTAAAGTTGATAATTTCATATACAATATATTTATATATTATGGCCTACTCTAACTAATATTAAAATATTAAGTTTATATACATGTGTATAAGTGTTTACGTATGTTTGTCTTAGTTTATCTTGACTCTTAAGTCTTGACAAATACATTAGTATCACAAAATTGAGTCTGTACCTACTAAATTGAGCCTTCTCTAACAAAAAATTCTGCCCTGCACCTACTAAATTGAGCCTTCTCCAAGGATGGCTTTTTTTCTCTCAAGTCTGCTTATTTAATGGGTAAAGGTTTAAACCTTTTGATCCTTGACATTTCCTCTTATATGTGGGTTTGGCATGACATATCTATATGTGGGTTTGTCACCATAGTGTTCCAACTTGAGAGGTTTTGGATTCAAGGGGAATTACCCTTGATACTAATTTTCTTATTTGTGTAAAAGTTATCCAAAGACTGCTATACACATTTTTCGTAGCTAGAGGTATGCAAATTATTTTGGCCCATGCTTCTGATACCTCCTCCAAGTAAGGAATCCTTTTCCTTAACCCAATAATGTATTGTCAGTCATGTTAACAAAGCATGTATTGTCGGTCATCTTAACCAAAATTAGTATCTTTATATAATTTGTTAGGTTCTAAGTACTTAAGAACTAATGTATTAGAACTCTAATATGTATTGTTGGCAAACCATGAACAAAATAGGTGTCTAGTTGTGTTTTAGACTTGCTCAAAGTATGTGATTTATGTAAAGTTGGAATCAAGTTAACTACAGAAGTTACTGTGTATTTCTGCCTGACTCGATCAATCGAGAATTAGACTCGACCGATCGAAGTCACGCAGAATGTTTTTCTACAGATTTTTCCAACTCAGCCCTAAGCCCATATGACGTGTAGGGTTTTATGTTTTGCCCTAGGTTTAAAAGGCAAACCCTAGTCACGTTTTTTAGGTTGTTCATATTGTTGTTTGTGTGAATATCTTGTGAGATCAGAGAGGTGCTTGCCTTCACACAAGCTTGGGATTATCAAGAAGGAGGTTTCTTCCAGAGCTTGATGATCGTTCAGTTGCTGCCATAAGAGCTTAAAAATACACAAGCAGGGGTGCTTGTACTTGCTGGAGAATCCAAGAAAGAAGGAGTCCGTGGTCTCGGAGCTTGCACGTAGTCGTGTCAGTAAGTTCTACTTGTGGGTAGCAATAGGATGTTAGTGGTCTAAATCACTATTGTACACTTCGATTCTTTCATAGTGGATTCAAGTTTACCTTGAGGATAGTTAGGTTAAATCCTCCCCAGGTTTTTTACCGGTTTGGTTTTCCTGAGTCATCATATCATTGTGTTATTTATTTTTCCGCTGCTTTACATGATATGATTATATGATTGTTTTAACCCAGATCTGAATAATAAACCTAAGTTAATCACTTGGTTAATTAATTAGGTTAAACAATCTAGTTTTACAAGGTCTAAATTATAACATAATTATATGCCAATGACTTTAGTCAATCATTCAAAAGCGTACATACTATATGTTTCTTTATTTGTTTTGTCATGCTGCAAATTAGAATAGGAACCAACAACTCCTCAATTATATAGATATATTTCAGGCTTGGAAATTGGATTTTGTAAGAGTGCCTAATTTTCTGTATGGGAATCTTTTAAGAGTGCCTAATCTTCTGTATGGGGTTTCAGCCCTTTCGACAGGCTCCAATACTCCTCTATTGAATGTTGGTTATACTCTGACCTTGCACAAAAAATGGGAGGCAAAATAGTAGCTAGAAATCTAAAGTACCATGGCGCAGAAGCAGATTCTTTTTTATCCAGTCTAAAGTAGATTGAATAATCTGTACTAGGAGTGGAATTTTGAAATGATGTAACTGCGACAAGTTAGAATGCCCACATCATGAAATGAAAACAATTATCCATTCAAAGATTTATTTTGGAAGACAGACAAGCTCAAGCCTCTAGTAGTGGTCGAACCAAAAGGGACAGAATGACCAAAAAGGAAGTGACTATTCTTGTTTACTAACAAAGTAGCACCATGTGTACACATTTTTGAAAAATAGTATACTAAAGGTATTATAAATTTTATAATAAAAATTACATATTGATGTGTCAAGAATTTGATTGGTAACACTTGAACAATATAATAAATGAATGTTTATAATATCCTTAAGATCACGCTAACTATATAATAATAAAACTCGACAAAGGAAAAAAAATCTCATCTTTATTTTATATGTTGTAGAGTTGAAATAATACTATATAAACACACTTTAGCCAAGTCGTAGATACTACGAGAACATGAAAAAATAGTGAATTTATGTGTAAGTGATAGACAGTTTCTCACAGTTTTCACATTAAAATTGTACTAAAAAGTTATAGAATATTTTATGATCTAGAACTTTTGGGGGAATTTTGGCATTTCAAGTACAGACACATATATTAACAGCTATCATTTCAATTATAAACATCTAATTCCAAGAACCAAAAAGAAAACTCTTTTCTTCTTCTTTTTTTTTTTTGCTGAATAACCTCATTTTTTTGTAAAGAAGGCCGAAACCAACCAGTACTTAAAAACAAATAGCAAAACTAGGCCCGACTCATCTCTTTCCAAAGCTTGAACTACAATAGCAAGAGGGCAAGAGAGGGGAACAGACTCAAATCTATGCCAAAAGGCGGCCCAAATTAAGGGCTAAGAGATAGGCTGAAGAATTGGCCTCTCTTCTAACAAAAGAGAAAGATAATCCTCAAAAAAAATTACAACAGAAAGGATATCATTCACAATTACATACATCAGGGTACGTAACTGGGCTATGGATATGGCCTTACATTCATCGAGGTTTGTGGAATTATGGCATTTCAAGTACAGACATGGTTATTTCAAGTACAAACAGCCAAGTTCAAGAACCAAAAAGAAAGTGCATGGGCTTTGAATATGCCCTTCCATTCATCGAAAGCTCCTCTAGTCTCAAAGCAACCAAAAAGTGGAGCTATTTTCCCAACAGTACACAAGAATATTACTTCTTGAGGAGAAAGGAAGCCAAGCGTTTGATCAAAGCCTTCGCATTCTCAGTCTCAAAATGCAAGATATGGAAAGCGTGCTCCTCTCCATCAACTTGAACCAACTCAGCCTCTCCTTCCCACTTGCTTTTTATCAACTCCTCAAAGTTACAAATACCTCTATCCCGCATCTCATCCTTCTCGGCAGTGGTGACGCCACATGCAACTTAAGGTGTTCCCAGGAACACCTTGACCTGAAAAAAAAAACAAAAAAAAACAAAACAAAATACAAAATTTACAAAAATTTTTATATTTTCATTGTATTAGGAACACCCTCAATCACAAAATTAGGAACACCCTCAAATGAAAAAAAAAAATTATTTGTTCTACTTTCAAGCAAAAAAAAAAAAAAAACCCAAAAAAAAATTGTAACAGAGCCAAGCCCACGGCAACTCGCCAAACCCAACAGATTACAAAGGTAGCAAACCCACAGATTCTCAACAAAAAAAAAAAAAAAAAAAAAAAAACAACAACAACAACAACCAAACCCCAATACAAAGCTACAGAGCAAATCAAATCAAGAATCACTTCTAAATCAGAAATCCCTAAAGGCCTAAAGCAAACCTAAAGACTAAAGAGTAAAGAAAGAGCAAGCAACACCTCACAGAGCAACACCTCAGGCTCAAGCCAACTGCCAACAGACAAAGTCATGGAGATCGGATCGGTCACGTCGCTCGTAGCTCGCTAGTCGTCGGAGATCGGTCCAGTCTAGATCATCGTCATCGCTCGGCTCCCTCGCCCCTCGTCATTGTCGCTCGTCGCTCGCCACTGCCCTCATTAGAGATCGCTCATTGCCTCGTCACTGCCTCAGCGGCCTAAGCCTTCATGCCCCCCTGCTCTACTGCTCCGGTGCTCCCTCCCTCAAGGTATTTCATTTTATTAAACTAACTTCTCTCTCTGACTCTCTCTTAATCTCTCTCTCTCTCTCTCTATCTTAATCACTAAAATGAAAATTAGGATTTAGGAGTCTCTCTGACTCTCTCTCTTTATTCTTTAAGTCTAATTTTAATACTTTGTCTTTATCTGATTCTGTGATTGGGCCGCTAAACTGCTAAAGCTTTAAATTTATCTTTATTAATATTTGGTTGTTTTTTTACTTTTTAAATTTGGATTTATCTTAATATCTTATCTGTTGGTGTTATTGTGTGTTTGTGTTGGTGAGATATTAAATTATTAATTGTTTTTTAGTGTAAGTATTGTGATTGTGAACTTTTCTGATTGGCAACTGGCTCTTGTGATTTGGGAAATTTTCTTAATAATTAATAAACAATACTTAATAATTTAATTCACCAATACATTATAAAAGAAAAAACAAATTAAATTATGTTAGGCTAAACAACAATTAATAATTTAATAATTAATGAAACAATAATACAACAAATTATAGTTTATAAAAGACAAATAAATTAATGAAACAACTAAATAATAATAATTAATAATTTTATTAATATTTCAAATGAACTTATAGTTGATTGTATAGGTACCTTTATTCTTTTCTTTTCTTTTCATTTTTTTTCCTTTTAAGGGTTTTTGGTGTACAAAATGCAAATTTGTTTTGGTTTTAAGAACCTTTTTTTTTAAGCACAAACTTCATGTCGGCCAAATCTTGAATTTCGGCCAATATTTTCCGAAACACTCGAAATAGACCGAAATGACTCGAAATTTTTTCAAAGTAGAATAGGAACACCCTAGACAAAATTCCTAGAGTCACCACTACTTCTCGGACACTATCACAAGCACTCGAGAACATCCAAGTCCAGCCAAGCTAGGTGCTCCAGCTACACCAGTCAGATTGATCATTGGATTATCAAGACCACCGGGTGCATTTGGATACGCAAAGTTCTAGCACTGGTATGGCATAGCCTTTTTATGTCCTTCAATAGGCTCTAACTGTAGTGGTTTTGAACCCCAGAGGTAAGGATGTGTAAGAAAAGCTCCTACAAGCTTAACACCACCATGCAAGCTCTCAACACCAGCTCTCATTGCTATATTATGCACAATATTACCTCCAACACTATCACCACCAAGAAAAACTTGGCTAAAGTCACCATGATTCATCAACCATGGCTCTTTATTGACAACATTGGTATCATCTATAATGTGTGATGTAACCCATTGAAGTGTAGCCCAGCAATCTTCATAAGCAATGGGGAGAAAGTGTTAAGGAGCTTGTCTATACTCTACTAATACAGCAACAACTTGACCTTGAGCAACTAAACTATTGAGGAAGCGATGGTGATCGGAGGAGAAGGCAAATTTGATGCAGAAACCTCCACCATGGAAGTAGAACAAAATGGGGAGGGTTTGGAGGTGGGTTTGGTCGAGTTTTGGGAGGTAGAGACGAGCAGATATGGAGGGGTCTTGACAGGGGCAGAGCGACTTGGCTCCAAAATTTTTTTAAATTTCCATTAGAGTACATAAAAAATTGACATGGGCCCCCCAAAAATAAAGATCCGACCCCTCCAAATTATTTCAACAATTCTTCTAGAATTCTTGTCCAATATAACTTCAAATAAAAGAAAAACCTTAGCCCACATCCAGCCCCACCAGCTAGCCCCAAATCCCTAATAAAGCAAAAAAATTCTCCTCTAAACTAAACACACTTACAACCCAGCCCAACCCCAAATCTAGAATGCCTAATCAAACAAAACAAAGGCATCTTCAATTCTCATCGTTAGAAAAAAAAGGAGAAAACAATCTGACTGTCACGGCTATGCCTTGTTTTTTTCCCTTCTTAGTTCTCAATTCAGGCCTCCATAGTGTCACGCCTCTCCTTAGAAACAATCTCCTCAGTCCTCGCCCGCTCACCGTGATGCCACAGCCTCCACTAGCCCGCTGACCTGTTCATCACCTCAACCTCAAGCCCTCACCTCAATTCCTCAAGATATCTCATTCTCATCTCACTTCTCTCTTTTTTTCTCTACAGCTGAACTAAATATTGAAGGCTAAATAGAAAAATAGAAATATCAAATATGTGTATGTGAATATGTGATATCCCTTTGCCAGCAAAGCAATTTTTGCTTATTTGACTGTCTTTTTGTGTTTATTGTTATTGTATTCTTTATTCTTGACCCATGACTCCACTAACTCTATGACTTAACCTTTTGGCTTTTGTGTTGTTTGTCTCTTTATTGGGGGCAGGGTGGGGCTTGCATTGTGTAGTTGGATAGTAAAGTAAGTAAGTTATAAATGAAAATAATAATAATAATCTATGGAAGGCAATTGGGGTGAGGATCGTGAGTCTATATTTTGTTTATGTTGTTTGTTTATAGTTTTGATTCATTTGTTTATTTAATTTTTTTATCCTAAAAGGTCATTAATTAACTAAAGGTGTATTTATATTATAATTCATGTAAGAATGAATTTATATGATAATTTATTATATCTCTCTTCCAAGTTATTTTATCATTTTTTAAATTGATTTTTTTTTTTTTTTTGGTTTGAAATTAGGTACCAAATAATGAGCAAATGTCAAACAATTGATGCATTCTTTAAGAACAAAGATATTATTCATTCAGAACTTAAGTCATCTGTAGAAACAAATGTTGATACTTCAATGCCTAATGAGTGTCCCTCCAAATGTTCAAAAAGTCAATCTAAAGAGATAGACCATAATCCAGGATCACGTAAACAAATATATGAATTCCCTGTCAACGAACAAGATAAAATTCGACAAGCTCATCTCATAGCCAGTCCATATCAACCTAGAAACATAGAGTATCCATACAAAAGATAGAAAAATCATAGTCATAGTTTTTAGTCTTCGTGGTTTGAATCACATTCAAATTGGTTGGAATACTTACCTTCAAGGGATGCGATCTATTGTCTCCCTTGTTACCCGTTTGGTAAGAAACCAACAGGTTGTCCTAGATCAGATGCATTCATTGAAAAAAAGTTTTAATAATTGAAAAAAAAAGTGAAGGATGGAATGAATTGTTCCTTAATTGGTCATGAGGGGAAAGATCCAAATACACCACATAAAATTGTTGTGAAATGTTGTGAGGATCTAATGAATTATTCAGGACATATTGACAAGCTAGTTGAAAAACAAACATCAAAAGAAATAAAGAATAATCTATTGCGGCTCAAGACCTTAATAGAGTGTGCTCGATGGCTAGCATCCCAAGTTGTGCTTTTAGAGGTCATGATGAAAGCCTTGATTCAAAAAATTGAGGTAACTTTATAGAATTGATAAAAAAACATATCAACTTTCAATGAAAATGTAACTAAAGTTGTCTTGGAAAATGCTCCACGGAATGTCAAATATACGTCACCCACAATTCAAAAGGATATTTTGCATATTCTAGCTAGTAAAGCGCAAAAAGCTATTCGTGAAGAAATTGGGGATGCAAAATTCTGCATTCTAGTTAATGAAGCTCGAGATGAGTCAAAGAGAGAGCAAATGGCCATTATTTTGAGGTTTTTTTTTATAAAGAATGTTTCATTACAAAGTGTTTCTTTCATGTTGTGCATGTTAGAGACACTACTACATTAATCTTAAAGAACGAGATATGTGTTGTCATTTCTCGTTACAATCTTCACATTGAAAATATTCGAGGTCAAGGATATGATGGGGCTAGTAATATGCATGGTGAATGGAATGGATTACAAGCTCTAGTTCTTAAAGATTGCCCATATGCTTATTATATACATTGCATGGCTTATAGGTTGCAATTAGCTTTAGTTAGAGCATCTAGAGAAGTAAAAGATGTTCATCAGTTCTTTGATCATTTGATTAATATTATCAATATTGTTGTTGGTTCTAGTAATCGTAATGATGAATTGCAATATGCTCAAGCGGAACAAGTTGAGAACATAATTGCTTCTAATGAAATTAAGACTGGAAGAGGCGTAAACCAGATTGGTACTTTGCAATGAGCTGGAGATACTAGGTGGGAATCTCCTTTTCAATCTATTTGTAGTTTGATAAAAATGTTTAATGCTACTTGCAAAATTATCAACACTACCTCTGAGGAATGGGCTAACTATAAACTACGTAGTGATGCCAAGGGAGCTTATCAGGTATTAACATCATTTGAATTTATTTTGATCTTACATTTGATGAAAGAGATAATGGGAATTACTAATATTCTTTGTCAAGCTTTGCAAAAACATTCTCAAGACCTTTCAAATGCCATGCATTTAGTTTCAACTACAAAATCACTTATTCAAAAGTTGAGAGATGATGGATGGGAGCCTTTACTTGCTAGTGTTATATCATTTTGTGAGCAACATGAAATTGATATTCCTGATATGAAAACTCATTACACTAAAGCTCGAAGTAGACATCGTCGTCAAGATGAAGATTTAACAATGGAACATCATTTTAGAATTGGCATATTTACAATTGCGATAGACTTTCAATTGCAAGAATTGAAAAGTAGATTTTGTGAGCTAACAACAAAACTTGTCATTCTTAGTTCAGCTTTAAATCCCAAGGATGCTTTTAGATTATTCAAAATTGTTGATATATGCAATTTGGTTAAGAAATATTATCCTTAAGATTTCACTGAACAAGAACAAGAACTTTCGGAGTCTCAAGTGCAACATTATGAGCTTGATGTGACAAAACATCCAGATTTTCAAAATATGAGTACAATTTTTGAGCTATGTAGGGGATTAAAATTTTTAGAAAAGCCTAAAATCTATTTTTTGATTGATGTACTTATCCGTCTTATGTTAGCCCTTCCAGTTTCTATAGCAACTACAAAACGAGCTTTTTCAGCTATGAAGCTGTTAAAAATAAGACTTCACAATAGAATGAATGATGAGTTTTTGGCAGATAATATGATAGTTTATATAGAGAAGGAATTGCAGGGAATTTCTCTATAGAGATGATAATGGATGAATTTTATTCTATGAAAAATCATCGCCAAGCATGATTTGATGTGAATGCTCTTTTTTGTTTGTCTACATTGAACTAGACAGTTTTTCATATTCATTAACATACAAGAATATGATGATATATGAAAGTTGATAATTTTGTATTCAATAGACTTATGAATAATATTTAGTATATCACTACTACAACCCGGCCCCCCCAAATAATTATTCCTGGCTACGCCCCTGGGTCTTGTGAAATGGTGATGTCTTTAGATGAGACTCCACTTTTTGGGTCTTGTGGCGATGGGGGCACATAGGGAGTGCCCATAAGTCTCTCAGTCGTACCATCTTTGTAGATATGGAGAAGGGGAAAAAGCTCTTTCTCTACCTCCTTAGTCAAAGAATCCATTTAGGGTGTTTGGGATGGCTTATTTAGTTGAAATTTTTTTTTTTTAAAAAAAAAAAAATTGATGAAAGTGTAGGGAAAAAAAGTTAGAAGCTAGTTAAATAGTACAATAGGATCCATAAATAATACTAAAAAATGCAATAAGACTCATAAATAATACCAAAAATAAGCTACGAAATCAAATAAGCTTAAGTTTTCATCAATTCTGAAATGGAGTACTCTAGAAAAAATCACGTGCATCATTGTAATTTGAAAGTAACATGTACGTTTTTTAGACCCCTTAAACACAACCAAATTAATCTAGTTATTTAGCCAAGTGTTTAACTTAGGTATATTATGTAGATCTAGGTTAACACATATAAATCATATCATTGCAACAGTGCAGAAAATAAATAACACAACGATATAATAACCCAGAAAAACCAAACCGGTAAAAAACCTGGGGAGGATTTAACCTAGCTATCATCGAGGTAAAACGAATCCACTATGAAAGAATTGAAATTTACACAATAGCAACTTAGACTACTAACATCCTATTGCTACCTCGAGTAGGAAACCTAATACCACGACCACGTAACATCTTCGAGTCCATGGACTACTTCTTTCTCAGATTCACAGCAAGTACAAGAACTTCCGCTTGTGTATCTTTAAACTCTTAATGCAGCAACTGAAACGATCATCAAGCTCTCGACATCAATCTTGATCTTGATAACTCTAAATATATGTGAAGGCAAACACATCTAAATCTCACAAGAGATTTACATACACAGCATAAACAACAACTGCACCAACCTTTAAAATGTGGCTAGGGTTTTCCCTTTTATACCTAGGGCAAAACATAAAACCCTACACGTCAAACGAGCTTGGGCTGAGTTGAAAAATTCTATAGAAAAACAATCTGCACGAGCTTCAATCAATCGAGTATAAGTTTCGATCAATCGAGCCAGGCAGATTTACACAGTTAATCCTACAGTGCACTCGATTCCAACTTTACACATAAACATACTTTGAGCAAGTCTAAAAATAAGAATAAATGTTTTGATCATGGTTTGCCAACATTACGCAACGAAATTCTAATACATTTAAACCTAAAGTCTTAGAACCCAACAAAACATACCAAATAAGTTTTGCTAGGAAATGAGCCAAGGATGGGTTGGAAGAGATAGAATTATATGGGTTTAGGACTAGGGGCGGGTTGATGCATTTGGGGGGCCCCTAAGGCAAAAATTAATTATTTTGTTTTAGATGCAAAATTACTACTAATTAACATGAACGATGTTAAAAAAAATTCTTTTTTTAGAAATTTTATAGATACAAAAAAATTGACAAAATTTTTCATACTTGTTGATCTGGTAGATTGATAGTGGTAAGTAAAAGAGTAGTGTCAATGATAAACTTAGACGAGAACTAGTAAAAACTTGCTAATTAAACTCTTATTATTATTCTTTTTTTGTTTTAGAAGTGCAACATTCACAATATTTTTTACAACAAATCTTAGATTTTAAGTTGCTTTTTGTTTTCTATTTGATAATATCACTATAATTTTTTTTTTTTTTTTACCATGAATAACAGACTGTAACAACTTGCTACTTAGCATTAGTTGTAAAACTGTTGTGAAAAATATTATGAATGTTGGATTTTTCTCTATATTTTATTTGTTTTTCAGCTGGTAAAAAAATATTTTTTTATTTATTGATTATAAATAACCCTATTGATTAAAATTTGGGGGCCTTTTTTTTTACTTGGGGCCTTAGACGACCGCATCTCTTACTCCACCACTCAGCCGGCCCTGTTTAGGACGGCTACAACTTATGTTCAAAAAGGACTGCTAAAAATTAAATGTTAAAAAAGGATGCTCGAACGGACTGCTACAACTTAATTAATGATAAAAGTTAATCAATGCGTTTAGGGCATTGTTAATGAACTATTTTTAAAAAGTTTTAACAGGAAAAAAAAATAATTAATATTTTAACCATTTTTATAATTTCTCATAAAAATGCTTTAAAAACTTTTTAAAAATAATTTATTAATAATTATCCTAAAAACACCCATTACCATAACTCTTAACTAATTAAAGCTAACTGCTGACTACCTGCCTTCCAATCTTATTTAGTTGACCAAGTCTCAGATCATATGTACCAAATTATAATTTTAAAATAAAAACAAAACAAAGTCTCTTCAATAATTTGGGATTTGATACACGTTTAGCTTCTTTTCTTTTCTTTTCTCTTTTTTTGAATTCTTATTTTAAAAAAGTTTATCTTGGAAAGTTGACGCCCTATAAAATAAACCTAAACCCTTGAAAGTTTGTTCTACTAAATTATCTGAAGACGGTTTCTCAAAAAAAAAACTTATTTGAAGACGAAACTTTGTTATACTAATCCTTCAATTGAAAACAGGTTTGGGACAAGTTGGTCAACAGAAATCCTTCATTTAATCGCAAAATAGAATGTCGCAAGGGCAAATCAAACCTTAAATGTGGCACAGATTTTGATTTTGGCATTGATTTTTTATTTTGGCTAAAACCTCACGTGAAAAAGTATGAAGTTATAACGTAGTAAGATGACTCCACTTCTTTAATGTCCAAAATTATGGTCTATAAGTTTGATAAGATAATACTTTTTGGCTTCATTTTTTCTTTAATGCTCAAAATTAGTATCTTTAGATTTAGTAGAATATTTCACACACAAAAAAAGACTTGGTAGAATCACAAAGGTTGAAAGCCTTCACCTTAAGTGGTTCTCAACGGATATGTGTAAAGCCTGGAGTATTATAAATTCATAGCCTTGACGGAAATCTTAACGTAAGCATTATAATATAAGGCGCATGTGAAGTAGGTTTTTTTTTTGAGAAAGTGAAGTAGGTGGATATAGGCAATTGCATCTATTTATATATCATATCATATACTATATAATAAGATTTGGGCTTAGAAGTCATGGTTACGCCAAGTGACTTCACCAAATTATAGTAATATTTTAGATAAAAACAAATTTTTAGATAGAGACAACAACTTATTTATTCTTATCAATTTTTTTGGATAAAATAATAATTGTGTTTTAACAAAACATGCAACATGCTCCTAAGTCTTAATTGATAGAGGCGACAACTTATTTGTTCTTATAAATTTCTTTAGATAAAATAAGTATAAATGTTTTAACAAAACCTGTCACATGCATTTTAGATAAAATAACTGTAAGTTCTTTTTTTGGACAGTACCCAAGCTCAAGTAGAAACAAAGATCCTGGGCCTTATACTTGCTGTTTGGTGGACTGAGCTTGGTTTACCGCAACTATATTGGACTGATTATGAACCAAGTTGTGCACAAAACATGGATCCTACAATACATGCATATGCATACATACAAATGTATACGTATTGTAAAGTAAATGGCTAAGGAACAGTAAAGAAATAAAGAAAAAGCAAGTAAAGACGTAAGGAATCCTCTAAAAGATAAATGATATTTCATTATTTTTTAATTTTGGTACATTGGGCCCTTCTTCCACTTGGGATATGTCACAAGGTCCAAATAAGTTCAAAGTCACAGAGATAGCTCCTTGCAGGCTTTTAAGACTTGTGAGATTTAAATCCCTTTGAATCCGAATGTATCCTCTAGTGTCTGTCTCATGATCTCTCACAGTGTTTTCCCTCTTTTCTCCCTTTTTGAATTTTAAGGAAGTTTTTCAAATGATCTTTTTTCTCTAATTCCTTATTGTTCAATGATTTTTGCTGATGGCTTCACCCCCTTTTATGATACATTCCTAGGATTTTTGGTGTACCATTTATTCCCTCTATTTGTTGTCTTGGATACCAGAACCAATGTTGTGTCAATAACATTGGTGGCTAGTCATTTCCTTATCTTCTCACTATGTTCTCCTTTTGAGGTTTCCCCCCAAAAAGCCCCCAGCTAACCTTCTTCTTTTGGGGGGTCTTAATGGCTGACTTTCAATCTTCTTTTTCCAAAGCTTCTAGATGCTCCTTTTTAGATCCACTTTTTTGGCTACTTCACATTTTATCATTTTCTCTAAATGGGTAGATTCTTCCTTGTCAAGCTGAAAGATCTCCAGCCACCTTCCTTCATGGTTCACCTTCATGTGTTTCCCGAGATACCAAGCTTCTTTTCATGAAGTGTTGATTCCTAAGTCATCAGCCTTTTTTTCTAAGTCATAAGCGACTAATAGGACATACCTATCTTTGTTCCTTGTGTCCATAAGCATACTCCCTTGAGCTGTCCAAATCGTAGCTGATCCCTTCCTATATTTCCCAAGGATCCCATGGCTCCGATAGTTCCAAGGTATCCTAGTTCAGTCCTTTTCTAGGCTCCCCAAGAAACTCTCCTTACAAAGATTGGGCTAAGCTTCCTTTTTTTTTCTCCTTCCTTTTTAAGGCCCCAAAGCTTGCCCATCCATAGGTTTGGGCTTCCTCTTACCCATTTTAAGTGGGCCTTAATTGGCGGATTGGGCCTTGCTTATTTTCGAGGGGCCCTTTAGTTTTAGATTTGTACTTGTGATATTTTGGACCTCAAAAATAACGAAGGTTGAAAGCCTTTACCTTAAGCAATTCTCAACGCAAATGTGTTAATCCTGGAGTATCATAAATTCATAGCCTTGAAGGAAATCTTAACGCGAGCATTATAACATAAGGCACATGAGAAGTAGGTGGATATAGGCAATTGCATCTATTATAAGTACTATCACATACTATGTAATAAGATTTGGGCTTAGAAGTCGTGCTTGTGTCAAATGGTTTTATCAAATTACAATAATATTTTGGATAAAAACAAATTTTCAAATAGAGACAACAACTTATTTATACTTATAATTTTTTAAAGATAAAATAACAATAGTACTGTTTTAACAAAATATGCAACATGCATCTAAATTGCAATTGATAGAGACAACAACTTATTTGTTCTTATCAATTTCTTAAATAAAATAATAATAATATTTTAACAAAACATGCCACATGTATTTTAGATAAAATAACAATAACTTTTTAACAGAGCATTTAACATGCATCTAAGCTTTAGTTTATAGATATTTATTTAATACGGTAACAATAAATATTTTAACAAAACATGCAACATACATCTAAGTTTCAGTTGATAAGGCAACAACTTTTTTTTTATCAACTTCTTTATATAAAGTAACAAATAAATGTTTTAACAAAACATACAACATGCATCTAAGTTTTAGAAATTTAAATTCTACTCAAACTAAAAATCTATTATCAAAATTTCAAAACTTATATATATTAACCAATGGTCTTTCCATAAAATCTCTCTTGTACCTCACGTTTTTGTTTATTTATTACTGGTTTTTTTTTTTTTTTGAGTTGCAACTTATGCATATGTATTTGTATTGGAAGGATATACATATTGTATAGATTCATAGGAGTTGATAAATTTGTATATCTCTCTCCCTCTCTCTCTCTCTGAAACAATTTCCTTTTTTTAAATAAACAACTGCCCTCATTAATTATTAAATTAATATTTTATTAATTGTTAGGATACATTTCTTTAAATTAAGGTGTAAAATTAACAATAGTTTAATTTACATAAAACTTTATCATTTAAATTTTAAAAATTTAAATTCTATTCAAACTAAAAGTCTATTATAAATTTTTTTAACTTCCTTCCTTAGAAATGTTTTTTTAAAAATAAATAAACTCTAAACTGAAATCTGAAATCACCCACACTTTTTCCCCATCAAGTTGTATCTTACATTTTATTAATTATTTTTAAAAAACTATTTTATTAATCGTTAGGATATATTTCCTCAAATCAATGGATAAATTTTAATTTAGCTAAAACTTTATTATCTAACTTTCAAAAATTTAAATCCTACTCTAACTTAAAATCTATTTTCAAAATTTCAAAACTTATATATTTTCACCAATGATCTTTCCATAAAATTAATCCTTCTTGCACCCCACTTTTTGTTTTTTTTTTTTTTTTTTTTTGCTTTTTGTTTTTTTAAAGTTGCAACTTACACGTATGTATTTGTATTCGATAGTTTTAATTAAATAAATTCATCCTACTTATTCTTATTTGCTTCTAAATTCTTGTGTATGGATATTATGTCAAAAGAAGTCTACTATAAAGAAGCAAAATAAGGGACACTCATTTAAGTTCTTGATTTTTCTTTGGTAAGTTTTTCATTTTTAAATCTCAACTTTTGAATTATTTTGTATGTTTTAGGTTTTGTTTATTCTATGATTTAGTTTGTAAGTGTTTTGATTTTTTCAATTAACTATCCCTACAAAACATTTGATTCAAAATATGTCTTTCATGTGCTGTAGTGTAATCTGATTCCAAGTTACTTTTACTTTTGAGTATTAAGACTTTATCAATATTTATCTATTTTTATATTTTAAAATTATGTTTGTGCTTTATGTTAATTTCTTAATATGCATAATTCCTCGCATATTTCTTCGAAATTCAATCTAACTAATTCAATTTAGAATTCCTCCTTTATCCTTTTAGATAATAGATAATATTTTGCTAAATTAGATTCATCGATCCAAATTCTTATGTAAGTCTATCTTTACTTAACTTATTTTTCATTGTTTTTTAAAGTCTTAAAATTTGAATTGTTTTTCATATGTGTAATGTAGGGGTATTGGGCCCAGTAAAATATAAAGGATGGCCCAACGAAGTCTTTTGGGCTAGCAACCCAAATCCGAAAATATCAAAGTGGTCATGGAGTATTCAAAATGTCCAATTGCGTCCGAGGAGTAGATTTGTCCTCGGAAAATTAAGCCGAGGACATAGAAAGAGAAGTTAAGTGTCCCCGAGTTAGTTTATAAAGAGTCCTACAATTATGGGAATACACAGTATACGTGGAGGACACTAGAAAGAGTGGTGGAATGACTAAAAGTAAAGCTGCTACCACCGCCAATGCATTAAAAGCTCTGTGATTGATACGCGACTGTATAGACGGAAGGATGGGACCTGAGCATAGAGCTTGAAACTTGGTCCCTAATCCCAGCGGGCTTTAAGGAATAATGGATGGGACCTGAGCATAGAGCTTGAAACTTGGTCCCTAATCCCAGCGGGGTTTAAGGAGAATGGATGGGACAAGTATCCAATAGGAGGATTGCAACCGTAAAATAGAAGAGGATAAATAGAAGGGTGAGGCAACGAAGAAAGAAAAGGGATTAGACCGAGGAAGATAAGAGAGTCAATAGTAGAAGATAGTCCATATCTGTATCCAAACTTAAGAAATATTGTTATAAACTATCCTCGGAAACAATCCGAGGAGGAATTCTCAACCTATCCTTTGCAAAACGATTCTTTGTTCTGTTCCTTTGGGCCCAAAGCCCGTTCTCTTTTGTAATTGTCCAAGTCATCCTTAGAATCTAGATTGCAAACCCACCCTCTACAAATTCATTGTAAAGAAAGGCCTTTTAAGCCCATCTACTCCCTGTTGTGGTTTGGGAACTTGAATTGTGTCCTTACATGTAATATTGTAATCTATAATACTAATAACAAGATTCTCTATTTGGGTTTTATCATTTTGCATCCTAAATTTCCTCACTCAAATTCTTAAACTATTTAAATTACTCCAATCTTTTAGTTAAATAATTTTAAATTTAAAAACACAAACAATTTAAAAGAGTTTTTTTTTTTTTTTTTTTTAAGTTTCTAAGTTTTAGGCTTTCAAATTTTTATCAATTTTCACATACAGAAAGATTTTAAAAATTAGGACACTATCTCTATCTCACTTTTAAACATTATCTCACTAAACTCAAAATAAAAAATAAAAAAGAGCCTAATTGTACGCACAAAACTCGTGTGATGAGACTATTATATATTGAAAAGCTAAAGTATACCATTTATTATTACTACACTTCTGTTGAGCCACATCATCCACCCATTTCCGATATTCTCTCTCTTTTTTAACTTTTTTTTAATTAATTTCTTAACTTAATGTTATAATTTCTCTAATTTTTTCTCTCTTATACATTTTCATCTCCTCACTACCATCTATCTTAATATCACTTTTCCTACATCCCTTATCTTCTTTTATTTTGGGCTTTTCTTATTCCCCTCCTCTTACTATAAATTTACAATTCTCTATTTCATTCTATACATAATTTTCTCACACACATAAGGTTAATTCTCTCTCTCAATTTTTTTTTTCATGTTTTGGTGGATTTTTTATTATTCTTCTTGCATCTCTATTTTAAGTTGATGAATTTTTGTATTATTTGAAACTCTACTTTGGGTTGATGTGATGAGGTTTTGTTTTTAAGTAGTTTTTTTTTTTTTTTTCTTCTCTTTGATTTCATAAATGTAATCATATTGCATTATATATAAAGATAGTATATAAGAATATAATGTTATTTCATAACATAACGTGACTTTGATAATTTGGTATTTATTACAATATTTGTTATTTTACTTTTTTCTTCTCACATTATTTTCTATTAAATTCTTATTATTCTCTCACATTCTCTCTTGAAAAGTGGCTATTCTCTCTCTCTCTCTCTTCATATTTTTATTCCTTCTTGCAACTCTACTTGATATTGATGAATCATTATAACTTTTAAAACTCTATTTTGGGTTCATACATTTTGGTGTTGTATTTTTTAAATCCTCATTATAAGTAGTATATCCCTCACTTATAGTTTTGGTTTGATTTTTGTTTGAGTTAGTACTTGATTTTTTTGGAATTAAGAATTTGAATTTATATCAAAACACAATATTGGCTATGCAAATAATAAATCGACATTCTAATCATTTCGGTCCACTTCATTAATTTGGTCTTGTTCAATCTAATTCAGTCCATTTCAGTCAATTTTCGTCCAATTGTCCACTTCAATTCAATTAGGTCCATTCGGTCTGCTTCAGTAATTCAATCCAACATGGTCCATTCAGTTCAATTCAGTCTACTTTGGTCAACCTGTTCAGTCCAATTCGATCTGCTTCGATCCAATTTGGCCCATTCAGTCCACTTCAATCTATTCCGTCCAATTTGGTCCATATGGTTTAGACAGAGACTTTGTTTTTTCCTCTTTTCGGATAGTAAATATTTCTCAGAACATGGAGTGCGAATCAAACCCATATTTGAATTTAAATTGAAATACTGCTACAGGTTCTTCCCCTCTGAATCAGATAAATTCATATCTGAAGTTAGGTTTACGATAAGTTCTTTCAAAATTGACTATTTGTCCCTCTGTTAGAGGTGTTCCAAAAATATTTGCGATCGAGTAAATAGCTTTACGAACGAATGGATTGGATCGAATTGGAAAATGGAAAAATTTGTACAAGTTATATGTGCTTTCATCACCACTTTGCGGAAAATCGTTAGGTATGAATATGTTAGATACCTGTAATTCGATTGGTGAAATGGTATCTCTCTCCAAAAAAGCATATTTTTTTTTACCGCCGCGCAAAGAAAATATTTTGTTGCGAATGAACAAGATATTGAGGAATTGTCCATACGTAAAATCATAATTATTGACACGGGCCTTTTCCACTCAAGTTTATTCAGTCCATTGGTCCATTTGTCCATTTTATATCACTTCATTCTAATTAGGTATACCTACTTAAGCATGGAAAAATACAATTTTGGGTTGAGAGTGTTGAGTTAAAAGAGCTTGACTCCAGTTAATTAATTCAATTACTCAAGTTGATTAATTAGATCAAATTACATAAAAATCGTGGAGGCACCAACAAATCACTAAATAAACTAAATGCAATGAAAATTAAATTGACATGGTGATTTATTGACAAATGAAAAAAACATTTCATACAGGTAAAAACCCCACCGAGTGAATTTAAGGTCACCACTCCCAATAATCCACTGATCAATAATCAAGCGGTTAGAAATATAAAGAATCTTACCACTACCCTAGCCTATCTCAAAATACCAACTTACAATTGAATCTTGCTTCAATACCCAATTGGACTTAATCTTTTAGTAGCCTTCTTTCCTTTGATGAATAAATCTTCAATCTATAACTAACTCCTTTAAATGGATCCCAATACGTGACTAACTCCACAGCAACTCTTTGATTGTTGTAGTTGATTTATAACAGCTTCACATAAAAACTTCAATAAGATCTTTAATGTTGGTACAAGAGAATTTGTTTAGTAACAAAACTCAAAAAACGTACAAGAAACGCAACAAGAACTCTTTCGTCTATAGGAGGAGATTAGAATTTCAAAAAGAAAATCTTATGAAATTTTCTAGGGTTAGGATTTTCTTTCTCCACCTCCTTATTTAAATAGGAGCTTAATAGATCTTTTAAATAGGCTTTCCTAATCTTTTAAATAGATCTATTCTAATTAAGTTTACACAAACCATAGGCTTTCCTAATCTTATAAAGATTATGCAAACTCATAAACAAATAGCATTTAGGAATCAAAGCTTTGCAGGCTACATCAAAATTCTCGTAAGCTAGATAGATCGAGATAGATATCGAGCTTTAATAAATCTCGATAGATCAATAGGTATCAAGGTTGTATCGAGACCTACAAATTCAGCTTTTCTTGAGCAGTTCTTGAGTAATCTTCATGTCTTTAATGTAACCACTTATAATGATCATTTTGAACCTACTTAGATTTACCTAAATCAAGTAAGGTGTGCTTTTGTGTAGATATGCCAATTACATAAAAACATGAACCTACCAGAGAGTGTTGTGTGTTGGTGTTTTAGATTAATGGTTCTTTTTGTTTGTTGTTTCTTCAGTCACCGTGTAATGCCAGTGGGATCAGGGACAAAAACAGGAGGAATTCTATGTGGGTTTGAGACACGTATCATATAGGAAAAAATATAGATCAAATGCACATGCTACTGCCACTACCACCAAATCCAATTCCAATGCCACAACCACACCCACTGCTAAAGCTGTTGGCAATGGTGGCAGAAATCTGAGTCTTTGAAGACAAAATTAATGGCTTCAGGGAAATGATTTCTTGCTGCAAAGGTTACCGTCAGTGATGAAGAAACAGAGGTGCCCGAGGAGGAGGAAGTTGAAGGAGGAACAAGCTGCTGTGTGTTTGATGGCACTGTCCTATGGTACTGTTTTTGCCTAAAGGTGAAAACACACAAAAAAATGTTGATAAGATAAAGAAGACCCTGACCACTTACCAGTAACCCCAACCAACAAGTATGCCTTTTAATATTGTCCTTTTAGCTTACTGTTTTTTACTTTTTCTTTGATTAAATGAAATGAATATGAAAGGAAATGAAAATGCCCTCGTGTATGTTATTTGGGTATTTCAAAGATAGAACAGAAAGAAGGGAATGGTCAAAGAAATTGAGAGATAATTGATAGAATGACATTCCTGTTTTTGGTGACATTTCTTAGTATATTGTACATATACTTGGGCGAGCTCACAAAGTTTTCAGTTCACTTTACCCCTTCCATATCTCTTACTCTCTGAGCTAAACAGTCACAAACATAGCACAAATAAAACTCAATAGCTATGCAAGCCCAACAATCATTACTTCATTTATTTTTTCTTTTAAACGAACTTCAAAATTCCATACATTATTGAGATATATGTCAATGGTTCTATAAAGCAGCATTGGTGTTAATCAACCTTCCACCCATAAAAAATTTTGACTACTAATTCAGAAGTTTTGGATCTACCTGGAAGATTGTCTAGTTAAATAATGGGATAGTCATTAGAGTCTCTTTCACCAGCTTGGGGTATCGATGTAGCTAGTGAGGTTCAATTGAATATATAATTATTAGTTGATAAGAATTCATAGCCAACCCAAATTTAATTGGGATTAAGGCTTAGTTGAGTTGAGTTAAATATTAGGTAAAACTGTAAAAGCAATTAAGATGTAGTAGTTAAGGTTTTAAAAATTTTAGTTTGGCATACAAACAATATAACATGGTTTTCAATGCAACAACAAAGGAGAATAAGGTACAAAGATGAAAATTGTAACATTGTCCAACGAAATGTAAAGAGAGCGCAATCAGTAATGAAGATAACAATTATTTATATTAAGATAGCCTTCGCAAAAGCTTTTGAGGAGATTCCTCAAATTTTTTATTTCCGCAATCATCAAACAAGTCTTCCGCTGAAGTTTCATTGTCCATGTTGTCTTGCTGTTCTAATATATCTTTTAGATTATCATGTAACCTATCAAGCAATCAACTAAGCATCCATCGTCATCCATTTTCTACAATGTCGGACCTACTTCATTTACTAGTCAGCTAGTCCTACTCCAATTCATAAGGTAGAGAATAGTTACCTGTAGCTTCAAGTTTTCCTGGCGCTTTGCACATTCAATCCGATCCAACTTAAAATTTTCCATTTTTTGAAATGAGTAACCTCACCATGTACATTGGAACACAGGCCTACAATATTTGGAATAAATATGCTGCACAAGTACACCTTATAATAAGAGACTAATTTTCTCATTAATTCTTTGTTTTACAATATCCATTGATTAACACATCATAAAACTTGAAAAATAAGAAATGAACACTTTTATAGATCAAACTAAATATTTTTGTTACAATTTTACAAACAATTATCATCAACTATAATTTCTTCTACGCAGATCCATCGCTTGCTTCCAAATCTCTTCTTTTTTTTGTTTCTTGGCTTCCAAATTCATTTTCAGGAAAGACATAATTCAATAGTTGTTTTTCTTGACTTTCAAATCCTTTTCTTGAATTCCAAATAGCAGGGAAGCCATTTGTCACAGATGAATTTACCAACCAAACCGAAAAAACTTAAAAAGAGACAATGCGTTTTCCCAACTAATTAGAGAAACCGAATCTGTCCTTACATAAACTGTCAATGATAATATTGCAAACCAATGCATATCATCAACAGTAAAAAAGAAATCACCACTTAATCTGTTTCAAATGGCAGAAGCAATTAATCAGCCTATTTGAACGAAACAAGCTGAGGACAAGATTTCAAATTCAGATCCTTATACAAAGTAATCACGGTCGAATAATACTTTATTGCAGCAATTGCAAAATATAAACTAATGAAATCCATAATTGCAGACAAAAGGTTCATATGAAGCAGTTTATCAAACGGATCCAAACCATGATCAAAGTCTCTGTATCGAATTCTCACATAATTCATGAACTGATCTGGGTTTTCGACATTATAACTACTAGCAATAGCAAAAGTTGTACAAGTAGTACTAATAGAACAAGTACGAACATGAAATGAAACCCTTACACGAAAAGGGAGAGAACAAGTTGGAACATACACAAATCTGGTGGGTAAAGATGCACACGCATTTCTCCCCATCATAGGCTGCCGCCGCTTCTTTTCTCTCAACAAAAATTATAAAAACCTTTAACCTAAAATGCTGCTTATATAATGGAATATGGACTCATTTTCTTTCATGGGCTCAAAAACAGGCCCAAGCTATTAAGCAAAGTTGGAAACGTGAGTCAATGTGTGTGTACAGAATTTGGGCGTGAATGAGGTGTTTGATTTTGTGTCTAAGAAGCAAGTAAACCGATTTGGATTTTAAATGAAAATTGGATTTGGGCCTGATTGTTTAAAAGGCATGAGTGTGGCCCAGGTGGAGATGAATAATTTGATGGTTACGTCAAAAAACTACTGTTATGAAAGATGTTGAAACCATCTTTTGTAAAGATATAGGCAAAACAATCCATGGTCCCAAAACATTTTTAAAACCATGTCCACAAATCCGAAAATGCAGTCCCAAAACACACACTGTCCACAGAATAAAAAAGAAATGAAAAGCACAGACCTTATCTTTACCCCTTTCTTCTGCGTTTTCCAATTTGTCCTTCTTCTGAGTTTATTCTTCTTGCTTGTTTGGCGTTTCCTTTCTTCTTCTGTCACTGACTCACTGGTGCCCAAAACCAAAAGAAATCAGAAGTCCAAGATTTTTTCTTTTCCCTGTCTACCAATATGGCAGACACTACCCCCCTCCCCATGAAAAAGTTGGACATGTGGCCATGCTTCCACCATTCATTTGCTTTTAAACTTTTTTTCATTTAATTGCATTTTTTATAGGACATTTTAAATATTTAATTACATTATTTATTGCTCATACAAACCCACGAATTCGTATGTTAAATTCATGTACTGTTCTTCTCAACAAACATTCATGCAGTGTTATGGTAAATTAGGATTTATATTTATATTTATACTATTATTTAATGGATTGTCTCTGGTTAGACTGAATTTTTTTTATTTCAAAATACCCTTATGTTCCTAAGTTTAAGTAGAAACTGACCTAAAGGATAATAAAATAAAAATACATCTTTAACTTCTACTAAAACATTGCCTACGAAATAGGATTTTTTTTTTTTCAAAATACCTCTACATCCCCTAGGTTTAAATAGAGACAAAACTAAAGGATAATCTGATAAAAATATATGTCTAACTTGTACTAATACATTACCTACAAAACAGGAACACTTTTCCACTAATCCACTTCTTCATAATAACTATACACTTTTTTTTTTTTTTAAATAGAAAAATAAGTTAGCTCATTAATACACGTTCTCATCTACACACCCCACACCTTCCATTCAATTTTTCAATTTTTCTTCTCCACCTCCTTTTTTGTTCCTTCCCTTGCACGCTCATTTAACTCTCAATTGCAAAATTGCACCCTTCAAACTTCTCCCTCCAAAAGTTAACTGACGGTAGTAGTGTGGAACATGTTATGAGATTCAAGTTTGAGAAATCCATACCTTAGAATCATGGATTACCCCATCTAAAAGGTATGATGTTTTTACTAGAATTTTTTTTTTTTTTTGGTGGTAAACTACTGGTATTTTATGAATGCTGATTTAGTGTGCCATTTGTTTGTTTGTTTGTTTTTATTTTTTATTAAGTTTATGATATAGGGTTTTGCTTTGATGGAATTTTTTTTGGATTCTCACATTGACCTTCGTTCAACAGTCAGCATGTAAATCTTGAGTTTTTTTCTTTCCTTTCAAGTTTTACTTATTTTCATACAAATCTGAGATTTACGGAGAGAACGAGAGCTTTTTAGTTCTAAGCCTGAGGTTCAAATTATTAACATTTATAAAATTAAAAATTAAAAAAATTAGAAGAGCTTCTGAACACTCGCGTGAGCACGTGTTCAGAGGCTAGTTGTTATTTAAGGAGTTTCTCCAGTTTGAATTTTTCATTTTTTAGTTCAAAAATGCCTCTACAGTTCTATGTTTAAGTAGAGACAAAATTAAAGGACAATCCGGTAAAAATACAACTCTAACTCTCACTAAAATATTGTCTAAAATATAAGATCATTCTCCTATTAATTTTTAAATTGATTTATTCATTTATAAATTAAACTTTTAAAAATTATATATATAATAAAAAAGCTTAATTTTTTTTTTTGCTTCGACAACTAAAAAAGAAAAAAAAGTCTCGTCTCACATGTGCAAAGTGTACATGATGAAGCTAGTTATAGATTAAATATGTATAATATTACATAAATTTATAATAAAAAAAAGCGTACATTATTATACATATTTGCATAAAACATATAACATTCATTTTTTTTATAATATAAATCTATTTTATCTTGATAGTATAATTTATAAATCTATTTTTATGCAATGTTGTTCTCTCCCTGTCAAAGTTTGCAATGCTATTGATATATTGCATGGAGATTTTTTTGTGGGCTCCACCCAAGAAAAAAGGAAAAAGAAAAAGAAAACTTCATCTTGTTAATTGGCGCACTATATATTACGCTTCCAAAGAAAACCTTTTTCAATTGAAAGCTAAAAATGAGGCTCTCGTTGCTAAGTTGTGTTCGAATCTTGCTAACGAGCACAGGGTACGCTCAACAACTTTGAGTGCTTTGGGCGAAAATTATAAGTAAGGCTTTTTATATTTAAATATTAATTAAATAATATATGTTGAATTTTTTTTATTTAAAATTTATTTTTCTTGTTTGTTGAAATGCAAAATTACAAATTAAGTTTTTATTTTTAAGTTCCTCTAACATTTTTTTTTTAATTAATAATATAGCTAATTCACTTAATTTTTCTTATAACATAGTAGGCCTTAAATAAGTTATATTAATTTTAATTTTAAAAAATTAAGGGCTTATTTGGTCTACATTCTCAAACTCACATTTTTACATTCTAAATAACTTTAGACACATTTTTACACACATTTTTATCCACATAAATTTCAAAAAATTATAAAAATCACATCTTAAACTACTCTACCAAATACCTATAAGTGTCCAACCTATACTCTTATGGCTAAGTGTAAAAGCAAAAAATGTGTCCCATGATAGCAAAAACTGGTCAAAGGCAGAATTTTGTATCAATATTTTGTATTAATATTTTCCCAGTCTGTCCTACTCCTATGACTAAAAACCAAGGCTAGCTTGGACAGTGAAATAAATAAACGTGTCCCACTCCCATCAATGGCTTGTGAGTGAAGTAAGAGAGGAGTAAAAAAGGGTCTTACCATAGTGAAAACGTGTACCATCAATCAATTATGGACTGAAATAATTTTGGGATATAATAAAGTCTTTTTAATGTATTTTATTGGCCAATATTTTGTATTAATATTTTCCCAATCTGTCCTACTCCTATGACTAAAAACCAAGCCTAGCTTGGGCAGAAATAAATAAACGTGTCCCACTTCCATCAATGGCTTGTGCAGTGAAGTAAGAGAGGGATAGAAAATGGTCTTATCACAATGAAAACGTGTCCCATCAATCAATTATGCACTGAAATAATTTTGGGATACCATCAAGCTTTTTTAATGTATTTTATTGGCCAATAAATGTGTTTAAAATATTTTAATTAAAATATATAAATATTTTTTTTTTTTTTTCAAGCGGATGCCTCCTTTTATTTGGGGGCCTTAGGCGACGCTGGCCCTGAGCATGAGGCACCTTAAGAAAATCTTTTCATTTGTAAATACTTTTCTGCTCCTTAACTGACAGAGAGTGGTAGGAAACTTCCTTGTTCAAAAGTATGTTCTGATTGCAAAAAAGGAGGCCCAATATTCAACAAAGGCTTTGCCAGATAATTTGTAAATTTTCCTATTTGTAAAAGTTCTCCAGAATAGCGATGGAAACTAAGGCTTTGCCACAAAATTTGGTCTTTTAACTAGTGTTATGGTGGAGCCAACAGGCACTTATAGATGGGCTTTTATTATAGCTAAGGATCTTAGAATCACATTTAAAACAAAAATAAAAACCGATGCATACATATATAACATGTAGTACATATTAGCAGTTCATCAACAACAAAAAAAAAATGTAGTACATATTAGCAATCATTTCAAGCACAAACAGCGAAGTGCAAGAACCAAAAAGAAAACTCATGGTGGGACTCGACTTATTGGATAGGGTACTCGCTAGTGCACAACTCACAACGTACACTCTTTAAATTTTGCACCATGCCCTTACACTGATCGAAAGCTCCTCTAGTCTTAAAGCAGTCTAAAAGTGGAGCTACTTTCCTGAAAGTACACAATAATATTACTTGAGGAGAAAAGAAGCCAAGCGTTTGATTAAAGTCTTTGCATTCTCAGTCTCAAAATTCAAGACATGGAAAGCATGATCCTCTCCTTCAACTTGAACCAACTCAGCCTCTCCTTCCCACTTGCTTTTTATCAATTCCTCATAGTAATAAACGCCTCTATCCCTCAGCTCATCCTTCTCAGCCACAGTCACAAGCACTCGAGAACACCCAAGTACAGCCAAGCTGGGTGCTCCAGTTTCAACAAATGGATTGATCATTGGGCTATCAATACCACCAGGAGCATTTGGATATACAAAGTTCCAAACCAAGTATGGCAAAACCTTGTCATGTCCTTCACTAGCCTCTGACCGTAATGGTTTTGAACCCCAGAAGTAAGGGTGCGTAAGAAAAGCTCCTACAAGTTTAACACCATCATGCAAGCTCTCAACACCAGCTCTCATTGCCATATTATGCACAATATTAGCACCAGCACTATCACCACCAAGAAAAACTCGGCTAAAGTCACCATGATTCATCAACCATGGCTCTTTGTTGACAACTTTATCATCTTTGACGTGTGATGCAACCCATTGAAGTGCAGCCCAGCAATCTTCATAAGCATTGGGGAGAAAGTGCTCAGGAGCTAGCCTGTACTCAACGGACACAGCAACAACTTGACCTTGAGAGACCAAACTGTTGAGGAAGCGATGGTGATCAAATGAGAAGGCGGATTCAATGCAGAAGCCTCCGCCATGGTAGTAGACCAAGATGGGAAGCTTTTGTTGGTGGGTTTGGTTGAGTTTTGGGAGGTAGAGACGAGCAGAGATGGAGGGATCTAGTGAAATGGTGATGTCTTTTGATGAGACTCCAGTTTCTGGGTCTTGAGGGGATGGGGGCACATAGGGAGTGCCTAATAGTCGCTCAACTGTACCATCCTTGTACATACGGAGGAATGGAAGAAACTCTTTCTCTAGCTCCTTGGCATCTATCTCCTTGGCAATGGAACCCATCTGTAAGAGAGAATATCACTGTATTACCAAATAAATTTTTGCTAGTGTGAAGAGACTGAGTGAGCCAAGGACAGACAGGGAGGGATAAAAGTATCATAGGATTTCCATAAGGCTCAAATATCATAGTCTGTCTGGCTGGCTTTTCCTACTTACCTTTTTTTTTCTTTTTTGGCTGAATTTCCTACTACTTACCTTTCAGTCTTGTTTAGTTGACGAAGACTTTAAACGTTGACCAAAACAAGGTCCTCTCAATAATTTGCTATGTGATACAGACTACCTACCCTTCTTGAATTCTTCTTTTTGAAAAGTTTATCTTGGAAAGTTGACGCCCTAAAAAACTTTTGAAAGTTTGTTCTACTAAATTATCTGAAAGATGAAGCTTTGTTAAACTAATCCTTCAATTGAAAAGTTCATCAAAAAAAAAAAATCCTTCAATTGAAAAGAGATTTGGGACAAGTTGGTGGACGATATTCCTTCATTTAATAGCTAATTAAATAGAATGTTGCAACTTGCAAGGGCTAATCGCCCCTTAAACACAGCATAGATTGAGAATTTCAGCATCGATTAATTAATTCTTATACACATTTTATTATATAACGACAATATATACAAACATCATCTATTTCTCATTTTAAATATAAACAAAAAAAAAATGATGAGTAAAAAATAGAAGATCATGAACGTGGTGGTAACTGGGAATTTGGAAAAATAAAATATTACAACCAAGGACTAAACACGTTATTCACAGACCTAGACGTAAAAACAATTAGGGAGCGATTGATTTGCCATAATATTATATTACGCTGTAATATTATGTTATTGTAATTTTACATTAATGCAATCTCAATATAAAAATATAGCATTACATTGTTTAAGGATATGATAAGAATAAAATGATGTATTATATTTTGTAATTTTAAATTATAATAATGTTAGACAAAATAAAATAAACCAAAAAATTTAATCTCACGTTATCGTAACGTGACATTAATGTCCCACTAGGTATCTTCAATATTATCTTTTTGTAGCATAGAAAGCATATGTTATTAGTGGATTTTAGGTCACTGCCAGGGTCTCTTTGTTGGAAAGGACGATAATATATCAAACAAAATGATAGAAGACTAAAGAGTACAGACCAGGCTTGTCCATAGCAAATCTTTCTTCAACCACATTAATTAATTTGGTGGATTATCAAAAACTTTCCACTAGCTAATTTGTGAATTAGAGTATCAAAGTTTGGTGTCATGCATTATCCACGGACAAAGACTTCACTAGGAAGAATGCATTAAGTCATTTAACAACCATATTCAACTTATTCTCAAAAAGTCATATAACTAACAGAGTGCATGAAAGGGATTGTTTTTGTTGTTGGGTTTTGGAATTCACAAATTCCACGTGACAAACCATGTGTAAAAATTTATTGTACGAAAGTTAGGTAATGTTATGCAAATTTCTGACAAGAAGCAATAATTGAAGTATCTTTTTTGACTGAAATAATTGAAGTATCTGAAGAGCGGAGATTTCGGAACAAAAGGTAAACTCGGTACTCCACTGAATCAGAAAATTTTTACACAGTCCCGCCGTTGTATAGTTGGAAGAAAAAAGAGTATTTTTGTTGGGATTCTAAAGAAAAAGAACAAAAATAATAATACTACTAATGCTTTAAATAAGGTTTATAATATATTATAAGTAAAAATGTAAAATTGATTTTCTAATTTTTATCATTTTTTATATCAGTCTTCTAACTTTCAGTTTTGTCAATTCAACCCTTTATCTTTTAATTTTTGTCAATTCGGTACTCCGATAAATTTCAGTTAATTGCTCCTTTAAAGACCCTGATTTTGCAAGTTTTTTTTTTTTTTAATTCGGAACTAAAAGAAAATAAAAAAAATCTGCAAAAAAACAAAGAAGAAGAAAAAGACCAGGGAACTCGATGATTCCATTGCACCCACACCTAGAGAACTCGATCTTGTACTTCTTGGTCATATTCGAATACAGAATCCCCCAATTCCGATCATTCCTTTGCTTCACTTCCTTGTCAAACAGCTCGTATATATACACGTCTGCCACTCCTTCCTTCCTCAACTGAGGGAAGAGGACAAAAATTGAAGAACAGCAAGAAGAAGATGAAGACGAAGAAATTAGGGTTTCTGAAGCTTCGAATGTTCAAGAAGACGAGAATGTGGAGTTGAAGACGATGAAAGAGTTCATAGATCTCGAATGGCAGAGCAAGAAGCGGAATGGAGGAATGGACTTCAAGCACATTGTCTGGGAAGCAGCTTCAGCATTCTGTTTGTGAGAATACAAACTATCTTGAAAAATAAGTACTTAGAAGACAAAACTTCACACCAAAATGATGGGCTCTGCCACTGCCTAAATTAATAGGACTTCAAAAGTACAAAATATTCAACTAAGAAAAACAAGGGAACAAGCAATGTAATCACAATATGTAGATATTTTATTTCACAATTCAAGTTCATACAAATAAGAAAGATTCAAATCACACAAACTCCTAAGTTAAATAACAAAAACTATCCTTTGATAATTCATGTGAGGCAACCGCACTTACAAACATGAAGTTATCCTTCCGTTGACCGGGTATGTGAATCTAGTTTGTCAGATTTTTTGTTGTTTTCTCTAATAATATCCTTAATCTTTATTTATAGTAGACAAAAACAGTTACTGCTCCCTCCTCATATTTTGGTAACTGCTATTGTATTCTAACTTAGTGGATAACTGACTCACATGCTCACTTTTACAAAAGCCTTCAGTTATGTGGACCACCAAAAAGTATACTGTGTTATTTTCTTTTATAATGGGCTTTCCAAGTTTGCTTATTTGGGCTATGTAAAATAAGATCCAGCCCTCTCAAGTCACACTTTGGTGGACAATTTGACTCACATGCTCACACATGTGAATATATATATATATATTTTTTTTTTGTCCTAACACATTCACCAAGAAATTGAGCAAATGGTGTCGAAAGCAGAACAAGAAGAACTCTAAGAACCATTGCGACACCGTCGATGCCGATATCAACCGCCGCACGCGGCCGTGAAGGGAAACACAATCGGAGATAGGGGACTATGGTTTCGGGAAGAGATCTTGTGACACAGACCCAAGGTTATCGGTCGATGCCGCGGCAGCACGGTACTCGTTTGACGAGCCTAGAGCTTCCTGGGATGGCTATCTGATCGGAGCAAGGGCATTTCCGAATCCGAATTCAAGGCAGCTTTTGCCTCTGGTTTCGGTTGTCGAGGATGTTAATCAAAGCCGATTATCGTTTGATTTAACGAGTCCTCCACCTCCTGGAGGGTGTGGGTGCAATGGAATCATCAATCACAAACTGGTTTTGTTTTGGTTAAGGGGTGCAAAGGAATCATCAAGTTCTCTAGTTTTGTTTTTTTTTTTTTTTTTCTAGATTTTTTTTTTCTTATAGTTCCGAATTTATAAAAAAAAGAATTGCAAAATCAGTGTGTCTAACGGAGCAGTTAACCAAAGTTAACAAAGTACTAAATTGACAAAAATTGGAAGATAGAGAACTGAATTGACAAAACTGAAAGTTAGAGGACTGAAATAAGAAATGGTAAAAGTTAGAGGGTCAGTTTTGCATTTTTGCCTACATTATATAATCAAAGTACAACTACTAATAAGTATTACTATTTTTTTTTTTTTTTAAAAAGAATGTTTATCTCACATTGGTTGTGTGTGTTTAGACAGTCTAGTGTCCGTTGTTTATAACCTTAGTCAATAACTATAAATGTTAGACCCTTTTGTAATTGTACTCTGGTTATGTAATGTATTATAAACCCAGTTTAAAACACCAATATCATTAATTTTAGCAAGTAAGCCCCCAAAAAAAAAACTAAATGAGGAGAGAAGTAAAACCCTCATTTTTTTTAATTTTTTTATACTTTTGACCTCTTCTCTTAAAAATAGAATTTGGAAAATGCATTTGGCAAAAATGACTTTTACACATCCTAAAAATATCAACCAAACATCTCAAATTGGTTTTTTAACTGCATTCTATGCCTAAAAAACTATGAAAGGCATTTTCAGTAGAAATGTCAAACTCAGCCTGAAGCAGGTAGAAACTTCGCTTTACTCTTGCTAGAGCAAGATTATAAAACCTAATTTAAAGTTTTTTTAAAGGTTCGAATTTTACTAAATCCTTAACCTATATATAAACCCTTTTAGGCATGATTTTCAAGTAGTGAAAGCTGCAGTCATATTGCACATCAAGAAAGCCTTTCTCCTTGTTACAAAACATCTCACCTTTGTATTAGTTATTCACCCTCGAGTCACATAGTCGTTCTTGAAACCACAAAATTAGTTATTTGACAGTGGGTTGCTCTTATATCTTTCTACAATTTTGGTGTTAGGCAAGGTTTGTTAATGGAGAAAGTTCATGTAGAAGAATTCTAGAGTTTTGGTGTCACTGCAATGGGAAGTGAGGCGTTTGCTAAGGCTACATAGAGATTCTAGGATTAATTGCAAAGATTTTGTACGAACAATTTTCGACAAGGTTAGATGCTACATAGTGGTTTTTTTTCCTTTGAAGAAGTTCTTCATATTTTCGTAAGTTTTTAACATCATCACCAAATATATGTGTCAGTGTGTGCACGCGCCCACCCCGGCCTTTAGCTGCTTTGATTAATATTACTTTTAGATTTATTAACTATTAGTTTGATTAAATAACTGTGTTGTGTAACTTGTGTTGGATTTTTTGTTTGAAATACACATAACGTGTTCAATTAATTCAATTAATCCGATGATTAATTAATAAGTTATGAAAGTCATATATATGCCAGAAACGTCAGAAAATGGCATTACAAAAGAGACTCACAAAATATCTTGTAACAAGAAGTCAACAACACTTTAAAACTTTTACACCCTCCAATCCTAACATGTCATATCATCTTATCACATATTAAAGAATAAACACAACCACACTTAATCAATTCTATAAAAATGTGGTGCAAGATCCAAGTTTTATACCCTAAACTTAGCATTGCCACATTATCATATCACATATTAATAAATAGGCACAACCACGTCAAATCAATTTTTTTTTTTTATGAATACATCAAATTAATTTTAATACCCATATAAAAATCCAACCAAACTGAGAGTTTATTAAGATGTTATTAGGTGTGGTAAAATATATTGAGTTTTAAAGAAAAAGTTGATATGACAATCTCTTATTAGATGGTGTAAATCATAGATTTTACACCCCACCCTTACCAAATTTAGACTAAAAAAAATCCCACATTTTTTTAAAAATTTAAAAATAAACACAACAATTTTAAAAAGGTATCAATTCAAATCACATACCCATTTAAGGTGACGTCATTAATAATAATACTTAAATAAAATGAATTTTGTATAAATACATCACTGCATGTTATTATTTATTATACTTAAATATCAGTTCATTCAAAGTCACACTATGCCATTTTTTAAATATATTTTACTCTACACATGGTGAGTTCATATTTTTAATTGGAAAGTTTTTGAAAAATTAAGATTTTATTTGAATAATTTAGAAGTATAAAGCTTAATTTGAAATCATAAATATAATTAAATTTTTTTATGGAATTAGCGGGTTAAACACGGTTGACTAGGAGAGCACTATCGAGAGGAGTGACTTAGTATGAGTTTGGATAGAATAAACAGTCTTGGTGTTTGCGTTTGCGTTTGCGTTTCATTTCTTTGAGTCTCATGCACTGTTTACAGAACCTGCAAGTACGAAATTAAGCAAAATCAACTTTAAAACTGGGTCCTACGGCACTATTCACACATTTAAAAATTATTTTGCTACAGTGTTTTCAGTTTTTAGCAATAAGTGGTATTCAAATAGACTCTTAGTCTAACGCTATAATTTAAGTTGACTAAAAGTCATATAGTCAATTCTAGTCATCACCTTTAAAAAATGGGTACTTGTATCAACTATAACTACTATTAAGAGTCCATTTGAGAATAACTTATTTAGCTGAAATTGAAAACTTTTTATTGAAAGTACTATAAATAAAGCTAAAAAGTAGCTGAAATAGTAAAATATGACCTAGAAATAGTAGAATATGACCTATGAATAGTACCAAAAAGTACAATGAAACCTATAAATAGTAGCAAAAATAAGCTAAATTGTAAAAAAAAACTGTTTTTTAAGTCAATGCCAAACGCAACCTAAGTATTAACAAGGTTATCACTACTGCACACTCTTGGTGTGATGGTCACTCCACAATATAAGTGCTTGTGGGGTATAGAAGGCAAGAACCAGGGTTCAAGTCTTTTGGAGAGAGTTTTACATATATATACACTTAGATTAGACTAAAGTAGAATTTCTATAATGTTACCCTAGCTAATGTTCAAAAATCATCTTACTAGGAACACTCATGTCAGCGTGTGTAAAATAACATAAGGTGAATTTTACATATTTAAGCTCAAAATCACCCACATAAGTCAATCTAAAAGTGTGTAAGCTTACATTGTTATTACTCTAACCATATAACTGTACATGACTACTGTAATTTTATATCTAAATAGTTTATTAATTTCTTTAATTTTCTATTCTTTTCTTATTATTTCATCTCTCTCCCTCTCACTGCTTGTTCGCTCTCACTGTCTCTTAGATAAATCCCCGCACCACTGCACATAACATAAGTCAATCTAAAAGTGTGTAAGCTAAAATTGTTGCTACACTAACCAAATATATATACATGACTGCTGTAACTTTATATATGAACATTTCATTGATTTCTTCAATTTTATATTCTTTTCTCATTTTTATAAGTTCTCATTTAAGTTCACTACTAAAATCATACTTTTTACTTACTACTATCAATTTGTCATATCAATAGGTGTGAAATTTTTTGTCAATGTTTTTCATGTCTATAGACTTTATAAAAAAAAAATACATAGTTAATTAAAAAATTTATATCTAAAACAAGATAATAGAATTTAAGTAATATTTAATTTTTTTTAAAGTCACATTTAAATATATAAAAATCCTCATTTTAGTTTTTGCCTAAGGCCTCCAAATGCTTCAAGCCACCCTTGGGTGGCTAGTTATTGTTGGGTTGTGGTAGTGGATGGATTTATCTGAGAGATAGTGAGAGCGAAGAAGAGGAAAGAGGGAGAGAGATGAAATAAAGTTTTCTAACTTAACTATTGTGAAAAATATTGTGGTATTTTTTTGTCGATCTTGCTCTTTTTTTTTTTAAGAAGTGTTGCATTCAAAACATTTTCATAACAAATCCTAGGTGTTAAGTTGTTACTAATTATAATTTGAACCAACCACTAAAATTACTTTTTTACTCACCAATAACAGCTAGTGACAATTTGTCACTTAGGATTTGTTGTGAAAAATATTGTAGACCCATTTCTCTCTCTCATTTGATAAAAAAAACTATTTTATTAATTGGCTAATATTTGAGCTTAATTAATACTATTACTATGAAAGAAACAACTCTATTAGTTAAAATTTGGGGGCTTTTTTTACTTGGGCGCCTTAGTCGACTGCATCATTCGCCTAGACTATTGAGCCGCCCTGTAGCCACCACCACCACAAGTCACAACCCATTACAAAATTTGATCATCCTATCACAAACCTTGATTGACCCATCAACCGAGAAACCCAAATCAAACCTAAACCCAAAATCAAATTTGATTAGCAACCATACAATGGTAATCCAAAATCCATCCCATCAATGGAAATTTGGTGATGTGGGCCTCACATTGAGAGAAGACATACAATGAGAGAGACCTGAGGTCTTGCTCCTTTTGGTGATGTGAGTGTTCAGTCTTGCCATGGCCGAAGTCATTGAGGGTGGCATCAGAGAGAGAGAGAGAGAGACGATGGAATATAAAGAAAAGTAACGAATAAAAAAAAAAGAAAAAAAAAAGTTATTTAAATAAAATAGAATGTAGAATAAATAATTTGATATAAGTATTTTTGTAAAGTAATTGTGTATAATAGAAAAAAAAAAATGTCAATTTTTATGCTAAAATGGAAATAAATTTTTGCATGAGCTGATATGAATGTTCTAATGACTAATGGACAAAATGAAAATATAGAATTTGGGATAACTTTGGCAGAGAAGCAAATCTCATGTAAAAAAAGATTGACTTAAGCTTTAAAATTTACCTGGAAGAGGAGAAGATGGGATGAGGATTGAAGACGGGTTAGTAATTGTATATTTGTATTTAGCATTATATACCATTATTATATCCCTTGCAATAGCAAGCTAATTGTTTCTTGTCCATGGGATTATTAAATATGATTTGTGAAAAAAATTGACTTGAACTGGACTCAAATAAACCTGAATCATGTTGTGTTGGGGTATAGATGTGGGACAGGGATGATGTCACGTCCCAAACCCAATACCCGGATTTGTGACCATAACCGGCATGTTAATATCAAGCCTAAACCTAGTATTAACAAGAACCAACTAAACTTTTACAAAAGCTTTTGCAAAAGCTTCCCTCTTTCTTTTCATTCTTGTTTCTTTACTTCTTGAGATAACTTTTCACTTGATATTCAAAGCATCTACATTGTACTTCAACCGATAACACAATCCACCAGTTATTCAAATTCTGAATTTCCCATAATACATCTCTTAATACTTTAAGGTACACAACTTTCATTAGATCCTAAAATACACAATACTGTAAAACCAAACATCAAATGGCTAGTTTGGAATCTATATTTTTAAAACTAAAACCAGCTTCTTCCAAAACTCGACTAAAGCTCTCTATGCTCCAAAATAAAACCTATTGACTGAAAGAGTGGAATGGGTGAGCTACACAGCTCAGTAAGGGTAAGATACATAAGAATTTAATAAGAATGCATGTAAATTAACTCATTTCATTTTACAATTATTCAGATAAAATAACATCTTTTCATGCACAGTATTTTATACTATTCATAATAATAATTTATACGTTTTTCATAGGAAAATAATTGTTCTCCTTTTTCTTATCAGAATAATATTACCAAAACTTTTCAGGCTGAATTTCTTTTATTTCTTACTAAGTCTCCAAATATAATATTGACTATTTAAAATCATATATATATATAATCTTATTACAAAATAATCATTTTGACTTAAATCAAATAATTGGTAACTTTATCTTTAATTAGAAATATCTTAACAAATAAGAAAATTTTTCTTTATAAACTTTTTCTCATAAAATATTATAACTTTCATAGTAATAAAACTTAACGCTTCTTAAAGAACAAATATGTGATGACTTTTTAACATAAACTTGAACTTTCATCAGAAGCTTTATCTTTAAAATACAACAGAAGTTTAGAAACTTTTATCTTTAAAGAACAGCTTTTCTTTTTATCATAAATTTCCTTTCATGAGAGCTTTTGACTTTTCATAATATATTTAAACAATTCATTCTCTCATGACCAATAAAATAATATAGCTGCTCATAATATATTGGTTAGTCCATATCTGATAAGTCTATACTTATTTAGAAAGCTTCTAGCATCACTGTGCTAGGCATTCAGCATTTTCCACAATGCCAGGTATTCTTGGGATCACATCATAATACATATGTTCAACCATGGGGTAGGTTGGCATCCTCCACAAATTGGCTGTTACCAACAGGGTGGGTATAGCAGAGCCAGTCCCACTTTTAATGGCCAATTAGATAACATTTTCTATGGAAAGTCAGTAATTTAACCCCTACTGGCCGAGTTCAGATCACCAGAGGACATAACCCAAAAACATTTCATACTTATACATCATACTGAAAATTCTTATTTTGCATAACATTTCATAATAATAGCATTTCCATTCTTTTCTTTAAACATCATGTTTGTGGAAATTAATAATAGCATCAATATGCTTAAATCATATACATAAAGTTTCGAAAGCTCACGAACATATCTTTATTTGAAACATGATTATATGTCATATCTCTAGTCAAAAGCCTTTTAATACATAATATACTTTAAAATAACCTCATGACTTACCAAACGCTCATATAACTTATCCCTTACCTGAAAGCAGAGGAACTGAGAGCCTAAAGTCGAAGGAGCTTAGACTTGGGTACTGGTGACACCTAAACCAATATCAAAGCTTATTATTATCAATTACTCCTTATAATAAACTTACATATTCATCTCAAAGCTTATCTCTTAAAATCAAGAAAAACCTAATCCCACCTCCATGAGGTTCCCACAAACATATTATGCACACATCAACAAATGATGTACCAAATCATAGAGAAACCATTATTTTAATGTTCATATCCAGAATGTGTTTTTGATTGGAAGTAATGGTACATGCATAATCTTACACAAGGCAACATATAGCATGAACAAAACAGCTTCATCAAAACAAAATGGTTTAGAACTCCTCCTTTGAGTGATAAACCTTGAACCAAGTTATAAAAAAATCATCTATGATCAAGACATTCTAAATGATAATCATATTAAATTATAGCTCAAAACATTCACCCTAACTTTAGAATTAAATTCTCAAAGTCAGAGTTATCATTTACTGTACATTTCAGTAGCATATACCTCATTTGTAAAATATAAATGGGCTATCTAAACACATCCCATCTTCATGAAATTTTACAGAACAACTCCTCTGGATGTTTAGTAGATACCATATTAATTTCAGGGCCAAATCATAAAACTATAATTTACTAAAAATCGCACAAGATAACATGCTCAAATCTGTCCTAACAGAATTTCATTCAACTTAAAAATTAAACTAATATTTTTATATTGATCCAATTGCTGTGAGACCACTTCCATTAGAACCATATGTGTCTTAGAATTCATAAGAACTACTCCTAGTATCCTAATTCACTATATACAATTTAATACATAATTTATCATGCGTAAACACAGAATCTGTCACAGTGACAGTTTTGAAACATTTTCTTGTAAAATTATAAAATGATTGCAAATAATCACATTATCATATGAGAATTTTTATGGCAAAAATGGGCTTTTGCCCTTTTCACAAAAAAAAAAAGCATGTTGCGCCCTTTCCCAAACTAATCAAGAAAATGCCCCTCTTTTGAAACTCAATTTTCTCCAAATCGAGTTAAGTCCTATAGCGACGTTTTAAGGAGCCTATTTTCCCCAAATTTTTATACACTCATTAGACATGTTAGAAAACACTTATATACCATCATTTAACCATTTATAGTAGAATTAAATACAACAAAAATCCCAGCAGTAACATCAAAAGTCCTAACCCTAACTTTTTCTTACTTCCTTAATCATATACAATCATCAATTAGTAAAAACCTTAATTTACCTTCAACAAACCATCAACACAATTTCAAAGCTTCTAAAACACTATACATACATATATATATATATATATATACTCACAAATTCATGATTTCCTTATTTTAAAAACCACAAATACCATTACTCAAAATTCCATGAAGAAATCATGGATTCTAATGTGAGAGTAGCTAGAACCCTTACCAAGTTTGAGGGGAAAATATAAATAGAATCACTCTTACATCAAAGGATTTCCCTTTCCTAGTGGCTAGACTCGAAAGTATGAGAAGTAGAGAGCTTGAGAGAGTTGTTGAGTCTTCTAGTTTCTTTGAGAGAGTAGAAAGAAGAAATGAGATGGAACTTATCTTTCTTTTAATATGTGGACCCATGGTTTAAAAAAAAGACTCAGAAAGCTTGTAGCTCTTTCCTTAACAGAAAAGAGAGTAAAGTGAGGTGAGAATTCTGATTTATTGGACCCGTGGGAATAGAGAGAGAGATAGCTTCTTGGAAGTTCTAGTGTCTTGAGAAAAGTCAAAGAAGAAGCTAGGCAGAGCTTGTTCATTGCATGGCCGGCCAAATCTTGGTCTTTGGGGTTTAGGAAGATAACATGTGTCAACATGCATGATACTTTGGCTTTACATATGTTGGATTTCACTTGTTGCATGTGTGGGTGGAAATTCTACTATAACATCTCATGCATCATACCTAATTAAAACACCATGTATCTAACAATTTAAACCACTTAATATAGTTTTGTACATATTTAGTATATATTTATAATACCAATAGCCATTCAATTATTTATACTCTTTACAATTCTTATTCAATGACATTATAAAATAATATATTTATTAAATACTCTTTTATTAATTATAGAAAGAAAGTAGCTTAAAATAATAATTAACTATTCAAACACCTGGTTTAACTATAAAGTTGGGTCAGGGTGTTATAGATGAGCCTCTTCTGATTAGACCTGACATGCATTGAATTTGATGCTATCCCAAAGAAACTGTGAAGACAATTGAATTCTACGTCTATGCTTTCTAGTCTTGATGGTGTTGTAATGTCAGACAGCTGGAGAATTAATAGTGTCACAAGACTCGTTCTTCACCCCAAGTAAAAGTCTAGAAGGATTACTTGGGTTGGCTCCCTAAATAAAATAAAAAATTTGTTGGTTGACTTAGGTCTATGAAGATACATTGTTAGGTGCTCCATTTTTTTTTTTTTTTTTTTTGCTGATTGCAATTGTCACCCTTGACCTTTACATGATCATCAGTCCTCATTCTACTAATGATATAATGCCTGCAATTTGCACTGGCTAATGCCTTCAATTCTTGTTTGGATATGTGATGAAGTAAATATGTAGATGGTTTTGGTCACTAATAATATTGTCTGCATTAGGTTCACTACCGTCCAATGTCTCATCTTCATCAATGTCCCTCTCAAAGTCTCCAAAGTCCCCTCGTTCAATCCTCTCTTCATACTTATCTCTATCGACAAAATCTTCACCGTTAATGGCAGTAGTCTCCTCTACATAGTCGTCATCATCATCATCATCATCGGCATGAACATCATCATCCTCTACATGTGTAGAATACTCATATTGCTCATCCTGAACTGTAACCTGTAAACTTGTGGTTGTTTGTTGGATTTCCTCGATACCAACTTTTGGACGTGACTCCAACTGTATGTATAACTCAATTCCATTTAGTTAAGGTATTCTCTCCAACTTGTCAAACATGATCTTTACATGTTTGTCTGCTTCTATTGCAATGAGAGAACCTGAGTGCTATGGGTGAGAGAGTGACTGCGTTGTGATTGAGAGTGAATGAGTGTTATGGGCTGAGTTAGTGACTGCGTCTTGTTTATAAAATTGTTGCCCAAAAAAACTCAAGTCTATAAGACTCGAGATCTATCCGTTATTTTCCCGAAGAAAATCGAGTCTCAAAGACTCGGTTTTTATTTTGTAGAAATCGAGTCTTTAAGACTCGAGATCTATGTGGCGCATCTGTCCAACTCAACAAGTGCAAAGCCAATGGAAAGCGAGTTTCTAAAACTCAAGTTTTATATAGATCTTGAGTTTCTAAAACTCAAGATGCTATTTTGCTTAATCCTTTGAAACGTTGGTTAACTTACTATATTGTAGACCCTTACATAGCTGGTTCCCAAATTCCCTCCTCATTTTGGTGATGTGGGTGTTCAGTCTTGCCATGGCCGAAGTCACTGAGGGTGTCATCAGAGAGAGAGAAAGAGACAATGGAAAATAAAGAAAAGTAACGAATAAAAAAAAAGTTATTTAAATAAAATATAATGTAGAATAAATAATTTGATATAAGTATTTTTGTAAAGTAGTTGTGTAAAATAGAAAAAAAAAAATGTAAATTCTTATGCTAAAATGGACATAAATTTTTGCATGAGCTGATATGAATGTTCTAATAACTGATGGACAAAATGAAAATATAAAATTTGGGATAACTTTGGAAGAGAAGCAAATCTCGTGTAAAAAAAATTGACTTAAAACTTTAAAATTTACCTGGAGGAGGAGAAGATGGGATTAGGATTGAAGACACGTTAATAATTGTATATTTGTATTTAGCATTATATACTATTATTCTATCGCTTGTAATAGCAAGCTAATTGTTTCTTGTCCATGCGATTATTAAATATGATTTGCGAAAAAAAAATTGACTTGAACTGGACTCAAATAAACCCGAATCATGTTGCGTTGGGGTATAGATGTGAGACAGGGATGAGCCTCTTCTGATTAGACCAGACCTGCATTGTATTTGTTGCTATCCCAAAGAAACTATGAAGACAATTGAATTCTACGTATATACTTTCTAGTTTCTAGCCTTGATGGTGTTGTAAAGTCAGACAGCCGGAGAATTAACAGTATCACAAGACTCGTTCCCAAGTAAAAGTCTAGAAGGCTTTCAAAAAAAAAAAGTCAAAGTCTAGAAGGATTACTTGGGTTAGCTCCCTAAAAACAAAATAAAAGTTGTTGGCTGACTTGGGTCTGTTTTTTTTCCTTTAAATATACTACCCAAGAGTCCCTTTTTCTTTACTTTTTTTTAAAAATAATATAAATGTACAAGCACCATGCTCCTTCAGTATATATAGTGAAGTGAACCAAGATTTCAGCACCGCTCAATTCAATAGTTATAGCTCCCTCTAAGCTCTCCCCAAAAGTTTCCTTTTCTCCACACGCCAAAAAACAAGCTCTTAAATTTTGTTGTTATCATAAAGATCATGGATAACATCCCGTCCCAGCATCCATACATCCAAGCTGCAAGTCAGTTCAGCCGATTGGCCCAAGTCTGCTACTATCACAACAAAGCCATTATACTCTTACTCTCAGCCTCAGCCTTATATATCTTATTTTCTAGCTTTTCATTACTCCCTTTCCTTCTTCAGTCCTTTCATGTCCACAACATTTCTACTTTACCCATGAAACTCTTTGGCTACACAAATGACAAGAACTACATGTTCCTACTTTGCAATGGACTCCTAGTTTTTATAGTCAAGAATTCCGGTCTGGTTGGGAATTCTCATTCTCAATCAGGGGATAATCTTTATCTTAATGAAGAACATGGCATCAAAAATGGACATAGGCAGCAATCAGTACCTGAACTATCAGAGAACAAGGCATTGGATTTGGATGAAAGTAAAATTGTAGTTATGGAGGTTGAAGAGGAACAAGTTATTGCAAATGGGTCTTTGTCATTGACTACAGTAGTAGGAGGAGGAGAAAATGAGCTTTTGACTATGCAAGATGAAGAAGAAGATGAATTTGGGCTACTGAGTACGGAAGAGCTAAACAAAAGATGTGATGATTTTATAAGAAAGATGAAAGAAGAAATCAAATTTGGAGCCAAACAATTGATCATAGTTTAGTTTTGGCAATCAAAAGCCACACTGTGCTAGTCAATCACCCTGTTGGTGTAAGATGTCTGAGACTTGTAATTTAGTTTTCCTTTTTCTGGAGGGTCTTTCTATGACTTGTAATTTCTTCTTTACATGTCTCTAGATTATGAGTAGAGTTTTACTCTCCTAAGCCCCAGCCCTCTATCGTTGTTATTCTAATTTAGTTTAAGCCTGTGTAATCGTGATAATCTTAAGTTTTTTAAATTCTTGGTCATTTCCATCAACTTTTCTGTACATTAAAAGTATCTTTAAGAAGCACAGCATGAGGTGGGTTTTTGCTTGTAATCAACATCATTAAATGTCAAAGGAGAAATTATATTTTACTCACCTGTAGTTTGGCTCGTTTTAAAAGTGTTTACCCGTAGTTTTAAAGTTATCACTTAACCCAGCTAAAGTGACCTCCCTTAGACATTCGTTACCCACCTCTGCCATTTCCGTTAAAAAATCTCATTTACTATATGAGCCACAATAGAAACAGAATTAGATGCAACATATTGAAAAACGACTTCTCTCTCACCATCTTAGAAATCAAATCTTCAAACCCAAATCCCATATAGTGACCCGAGTCTTGTTCAATCAACGCAATAATTGGTTCCCTCTTAATGTATATACTACCAAAAATATACATCAAATCTTGTCGTAAAAATAAATAAATAAACAGTTTAGGTTACAAACCCAAATAGCAAGGGAAAACAAAAAGGAACCATGTTTTTGTTTTTTTTATTTTTTATTGGAAGGAACCCAGAAGATTCTCCATCTTCTTTTGAAGCCATAGATAGAACAAATATACCAAATCCTAAAAACTCACAGTAGGAAAAACTAAACCAACCTAAAATTCTATTACACTCCCAAATCCATTAAACCCAAAAAATTTGAACCCACCAACCATAAGGAAATTGAAACCAACCTAGAAAATTTGAACCCATAAATCCATTAACCCTAGAAAATTTGAACCACCAATCCACCGCTCTCCGCTACTTCGATCTCAGCCAATCTAGATAATCAGGTTGCTCTACTGCTCGTCACTGCTCCTATCTCGTAAGTTCAATGCTTCCTCTTCTCACGATTTCATTTTTCTTGTTTCTTTGTTTTTGCTTCCCGGTCTGGGGTTTTGGGCTGTGGCTAACAGCGATGGTGGTGTTGGAGGTGGTAGTTTGGTGAGGCTATGATTTGATGGTTAAGTGAGTTGGCTATGGTGTTGGATTTGCTAGATTGCTGGGTTTTTTTTTTTTTTTTTACAGTTTTTTTTATACTTGCAAATCTGGGTTTTTTCTAGAGAACCTAGAAAAAGAGAGAGGGTTAAAGTTTTAGAGAGAGGGTTTTTTTTTTACTTTGTCTACCCTCTTTCATAAAACTTTGTGCTAATTATGTATATAAAAAATGATGAAACAAATTTTATCTTGACTTGCTTTTTGGTATTTTTCTTTTATGTTTATGCGAAGAAGAAGAAGAATGAGAGAAAGAGGAAAGAGACATAAAATATAATGAAAAAGACACATGTACCCTATTTTTAACTGTGAAAAGGGAGAGGTGGGTTACGGATGTCTAACGGAGGGCACTTCAGGTGAGTTAAGTGACGCTTTTTAAACTACAGTTGGCTTAGTTAAAATTGATCAAACCACAGGTGAATATACTGCAATTACCCTAATGTTAAATATAAAGACCAAGATAGTCTTTTAAGTTAATTTCAACTATCAACTAAGGGCTATGCGTAAGACTTTGAAGGTGTATAATATATGTGAATAGATTAAAAAATATATATTATCAATCATTGAATAAATAAATTTAAGTAACTTGTGAACAAATTCGAGTTTGTTTTGACAAGAAAATAAATGAGACTTGAACATGTAGTCTAACTTGAAAATAAACTCAAATATGGCTCATATTTAAAATAAAATAAATCAACCCCAATTTTTAATACAAACCTAGTTGAAGGTGAGATAGTCCTGTAAATTAAGCCCTATTTTTGTTATTTGTTTCCAAGGATAAGTATTTGGAATTATATAAATAAATAAACTTTGATTTCATGTAGTCCAAGTCTTGATTTGAATATTATTCATTCTTTCATGCAATTGACAAAAGAAACTACCAAGCAAAGTCCCCACTTGACTTGAGACTTGAGAGACCGGGCCATTAGGAAACAAACAAATGCATGTAAGTCTCAGTCATTCATTCACACCAGAGACAGAGAGACAAAAGATCGAGATTAATGCATATTTGATGCCTCTAATCTCTAATCTCTAAAATAGATAAAGCCAAATTTGCAAAAAATTAGCATTATTTTTAATGAATGAATCTGCAGACTAGGAAGGATAATCCCTTCCCCATTTTATTGTCTTAAATTTTAGATGATGTGACGCTCACAAGTCACAAATGGCACCAAAAGGATTGCATTTTGATTTTGAACGTTTAAGCAGGTTGTTGCCCTGTGGCCGTGGCTGTGGAGACATTGATGTTTACCTCAAGAACCTCATCATATCTTACCCATTAACTTGCGTTTTAGGATGTATAATACCTTAATTAGTATGATATTTACCATTTTCATCAAACTATTTTTTTACTAATGAATAGTTTGAAGATTGTGGAAACACAAACTTAGTTGGAAAAAATAAAAATAAATTATACAAATATAATATGGCACATGCCTCTTCTCATTAACTTAAAAGGGCCAAAATGGGCATTTGCCCCTTTCGCCAAAACTTTCCAATAAAATACCCCCTGTCTGAAACTATGTAGGAAAATACCCCTGTTTTGAAACTCAATTTTCTAAAAATCGAGTTTCAATGTAAAACTGAATTTTAAGACAATCGGGTTTTAGCAAACTAAGAAAAAAAAAATTGTAGAACTTGAGTTCCTTGAAAATATTCAAGTGGAACTTGAGTTCCATAATTTTTTTTTTTTTTTTTAAAGTCTCAATTCTCAATAACTTGATTGTCAAAAAATCAAGTTTTATATTTGAAACTCGATTTTTAGAAAATCGAGTTTCAAAACAAGGACATGTCTCTAAATAGTTTCAGATAGAGGACATTTTATTGGAAAGTTTGGCTAAAATGGGTAAAACTCAATTTTGGCCTACTTAAAAGATAAAAATTCAACCAAAAAAAAAAAGATTAATAAAAATGCTTAATTCATGTTGATCAAGATCGAAATATCATAATTATATTGACTTAGGTTTCTAAAAGAATAAAAATTATATCTTAAACCCTATAAAAAAATCATTTAACTTTAGACAAAGTTTGGCTATAACTCTTAATAATAAAAAATTTAACATAGTTATATATTTTAAAAATCTAACCGTTGGATAACATATTATTTATGTTCTTAATATACATGTTAAATTTCGCATCAATCATATGTTATTTGCTATTTCGATACATATACTTATCTTTTATGAATAATTTTATACTAAAAAAATTGAAATTTAAACATTTTAATTAAGGCGAAACCCACATTTTCATCCCTACATTTTCAGGCAATTCTCACTTTAATCCTTATTTTAAAAAACGCATTCCATTTTAGTCCCTACCATCATCTCTGTAACAGAAATATCCTATTTAGCAGATAAAATGGCACTATCGGCAAAAGAGTGCTTACATGGCTATTAAAATTTAAAAAAAAATAATTGACATTTAAAAAGTCCATGTCAGCATTTAAAATGAATTTAAAATCAAAACCATTTTCTTTTTAAATTTGTCAATTTTAAAAATAAAATAAAATATTTTAAAAAATATGAATAGATTTTCTTACAACCCTCTCTAATCTCAGATTCTCATCAGATGTCTCTAATCTCAAACTTCCTCCCTCTCACCTCCAACACTGCTTCACCTCTAATCAAAACCATCTCAGATTCTTACACCTCAAACTTCTGTTTCTTGATCTCACTCTCTCTCTCTCTCAGTACCCCTTGGCCGAAGCTCCCACCGTTCATCTCCTTTAATCGCCGCCGCCGCCGCAGCTATCAAGTTGGTAAGATCCTCCTAGTCAATGGGTTCGGTAAGGTTCACAAGTGGTGGGATCAGTAAGGTTCATCGGTGGTGGGTTCGGCAAGGTGGTGGGTCAGTTTTTGGGTCGTATGTGGTGTGTGGTATGGGTTTCCAGCAGATCTGAAGACCCACGTTTTCCTCTCCTCCTCACTTTCTCATCTCACCCTCTCTATCTTGGGATTGAATTTGAAGAGGATCTAAAGCCGATCTTGGGTTTATTTTATTTGTTTCTGATTTTTGACAAATTTGAAAAACTCATTTGCTGTATGTGTTGAGAAGGGATATTCTGGGTTTGAGGGTTTGTGAAAAGACTATTTGTTGTGTGTGTTGAGAAGGGATCTTCTGGGTTTGTGAAAGGGAGTTTTTTGGGTTTATGAATGAGAATTTGTTGGGTTTGTGAAAAGGGATTTTCTAGATTACCAATTAGGAGAGAAAAATGTTTAGATCTTGAGATTGACGTTGCCAAGAAAATGCTTAATTAAATTTTATTTTATTTAACTGTTATTGATCTGAGTTTTGATGTGTTTGGCTTTAAAGAATGTACAAGAAAGACAGAGAAATGAAAAGAAACTAAGAATTAATTTGCTAAGAACATGAATATGAACTGTCATGTTCTTCGGGAAGAACACAAAAAACATATATGGATATGTTCCTCTGAAGAAAATAATGAAAGGAAAAGAATATTTTATTTTAATTATTTTATTTTATTTGGTTTTAAAAATCACATGTTTAGAATTTTGTTTTAATTTTGACTGACGTGACTTTTTTTAATATTTAAAATGTTGATGTGGTATTATTTAAATGTTAATTAAAAATTTTTATTATTATTTTAATGATCATGTGAGCCCTCTATATGCCCTCATTGTATTCCATTTGTCACATAGAATATTTTCATTATAGAGATGACGGCAAGGACCAAAACAAAACACATTTTTTAACATAAGAACTAAAAATGATAAAAATAAAATCTAAGAACCAAAGCGAAAATTGTCTAAAAATATAGGGATAAAAATGTGATTTTTGCCTTTAATTAATAACATAGCCGTTAACCTTTCATTTTTTGAAAATTTTGCAAGAATGGAAATTTAACCAGAAATTGTAATTGAATGGACCAAAAGAGACCAAATGGGCCGAATTGGACCAAACAGGACTGAGATGGTCCAAAATGGACGAAAGTAGACTTAATGGACCGGAGTTGAGTAGTTGACCGAATAGACTGAACTTGACTAAATGTATAGGCGTGGACCAAATTTGACCGAAATTGACTGAAATTGATCAAATCATCAACCACATCACCATTTTTTTAATTGTTTTTTTATCCTATAAATTTTTAATAATATTAAATACATTAACCGAACTACCGCACACCATTGGTGCGATGGTCACTCTACAAGTATAAGTGTTTGTGGGGTGTGGGGAGCAAGGGTCAGGGTTCAAGTCTCTAGGAGAAAGTTTCACATACATGTACACTTAGATTAGGTAATAGTAGAATTTCTATTTTGTATAAAAAAAAATACATTAACCGATTAACTTCACACATTTATCTTGGATTGTTTTAACTTTACATATAATTTATCTTTACACGTTCATCTATTTTTAGAGCATCCACATCATTTCTTTCATTTTACACATCCACTTTTACACTAAAAACCCATTTTTTCTATTTTACACATCCAATTTTACAAAACACCCACATCAATTCATTTATCCTACCACATTTTTTAATTAAATAATCAATTTTCTTCAATTTTTTATTATTTCCTCAACTACCCCGATATAATACGTGCACTCTCTCTCTCTCCCTACTCATTTATGATTTTTTTTCTCTCTCTCTCTATACCCATCTCTCCTTCTCCCTCTCCCTCTCGATCAAGAGCTCAGATAAACTCTCCCTCTCCAATCACGAGCTCTAATAAACTCTTCCTCTCCGATCACGATCCGCAAGCTCCAATCCTCGATCCGCGAGCTCCGATCCACTGCAAGACCCACGAGCTCCAATCCAGTCAAGCACTGATTTGTGTTTGTGTATGTCTGTATTTTTTTTTTTTTTAGCAAAGTGTATCTCTGCATTGATTCTCTAAGTTGATTTGTTTGTGTGGATATGTTTGTGTGCATCTAAGGAAAAAGAAAAAGATGAGGAAAGAATTGAGTTTGTTGAGCACGGATCAAAGAGAGAAAAAAAGGAGCGAACGAGAAAATGATAAAATATTATATAAACGAGCTACAGTAGCTTTGTGTATTTACACGATTACTGTAGCTCGTGGATGGTTTTGCAAGATTTTACACAGTTTTTAGCCTCACTGATTAAGGTGATTTTTTTAACCAAAATGTGTAAAATGAAGAATTTTTTGTATTATAGAAGATTATATAAGAACTTATGTTTAGGGGGGGGGGGGGGGGGGGGAACTCCTTCCACACACTTTTCTTAATTTTTTTAATATTATCAAAAATTTAGAGGAGCAAATCAAAAAAAAATATATGGTGATGAGACCGACGTTGTGGCTCAACAAAAGCATAACGATATTAAATATTACACTTCGACTTTCAGATATTATTATATAAATATAGATTGGTTTAGGTTCATTGTATTAGTACTATTGGTATTGCAAACCTAACTTATACTACATCCTAGAATTGGTATGTGGATAACCTAGTGTTAGTCTCTCTATACATCAATTCTATTACAAAAACCGTTTTTGTTTTTACATTTTACTCACAGAACATTTGAGATAGTGCTCGATTGAGCCTACACAACACAAAAATACGTGGATGGTGTGAAAAAGTCGATGAAACTCTTGATGTCGAAGGACTTTTATCTCTCTATGTATACCCTCAACTGGTTCATTGTATGATACATATTTTAATACTAAAGATGTAGCCTCTCAAAAGTTTTCTATAGTGCTCTTTATCTCTCTTTCTCTCACTCCCAATCCCAACATAAATTCCAACTTGGTATTTATAGCATCCCATCCTCATTGACCTCCCTACTGGCAGCATCTTCCTCTACATGTAACACTCTTTCAAGTCACAAATCATGCCACTCAAATGGTCAGTAGTCGATTTACACAACGCCATCAAAACATTTCCAATCCCTCACGCACCACTAAAAGATTATGCTAGTTATCCAAATACCCCACAATCTCACACGTGCCAACAACATTAACGTACCACATGTGCTAGCATCATGCCCAGCCATGTTAATTTTGCTCCATTCTCTATTTATCTCTGTTCTCACTTACATTTTTAATCATGCCAAACCTTTATCTAGTACCCTAAAAGTTATATGTCAAACCATGATAATCGTGCCAAACCCTTGCCTAGTTCCCTAAAAGTTACCAAGTCGTTCTTGCCATTTTTAGTATTCTATTTTATAATTCACCAACTACAACATGCTATGTGTTTGTTTTAATTTTTAAATTTTTTTTAACTCTAATTACTTTATAATTAAAAAAAAATTGGTAGGTTATGATTGACAAAGAATAAAATAAAACACTTGAAATAATACATAGGATTTTTATTCTATTAGATAGTAGAGAGATTTTTTATTGATCCTTACAATTAAGTACTCTTTGAATCAATCATAAAGTTGAGCGGACTTTCTAATAAGCTATTAAACTCCAAAATAAGAAGAAGAAGAAGAAAAAAATTTATAGTGAAGGAAAAAAAATTTACTTGAGCAGAAAAGAAGCCAAGTGTTTAATCAAATGCTAAGCATTCTTTGACTCAAAATGCAAGATATGGAAACCGTGATCTCCATCCCCCTGAACCAACTCAACTTCTCCTTCCCAAGTACTTTTTCTCAATTCTTCATTGTAAGAAAGACCTCTATCCCTCAGCTCATCCTTCTCAGCCACAGCCACGAGCACTCGAGAACACCCAAGTCCAGCCAAGCTCGGCGCTCCTGGACTCATTGGATTGATCATTGGATTATCAATACCACCAGGTGCCCTTGGATATGTAAAGTTCCAAACCAAGTATGGCAAAGCCTCATCATGTCCTGCACTAGACTCTGACCCTATTGGCTTTGAACCCCAAAAGAGAAGGTGGTTAAGAAAAGCTCCAAAAATTTTAACACCACCATGCAAGCTCTCAAGTCTCAACACCAACTCGCATGGCAATATTATGCACAATGTTAGCTCCTGCACTATCACCACCAATAAAAACTCGGTTAAAGTCACCATGATTCATCAACCATGGCTCCTTGTTGAGACTATTATTTAAAGAGTGGAGTGCAACCCATTGGAGAGCAGCCCAGCAATCTTCATAAGCAATGGGAACAAGGTGCTCAAGAGCTAGCCTATACTCAACTGATACAGCAACAACTTGAGCTTGAGCAACCAAACTATTGAGGTACCGTTGGTGATTGAAGGAGAAGGCAGACTTGAGGCAAAAGCCTCCGCCATGGAAGTAGACCAAGATGGGGAGTTTTGGAAGGTGGGTTTGGTTGAGACTTGGGAGGTAGAGGCGAGCAGAGATGGAGGGTTCCTTTGAGATGGTGATGTCCTTTGATGTGACTCCAGTTTCCGGATCGTTAGGCGATGGGGGCACATAGGCAGAGCCAACTAGTCGCTCAACTTAGCCATCCTTGTACATACGGATGAATGGGAGAAACTCTCTCTCTACAGAGAGAGAGAGAAGACTTTGAGAGGGAGGAAATGACCTGATGAATATGGAATGAAACAGAGAGTCCTGCTGAAGGTTCAGGTTACAACTTAAGAAGGTAATGAAAGTAACGTTTTTACTTAAAGAAATATGGAAGCAGGGTCCAGCTACCATAGGAGACTTGGTCATCTTTAGAGATAAAAATAATAATAATAATGGATAAGATTAAAGTATAGCTTCTTTGACTTCTCATTATAAAAAAGAAAGAATTGCTTTGAAAGTTGACGCCCTAGAAAATACCTTCAAATTTGTTGTTCTAATTAACCAAACCAAAAGATCAAACTTTGTTTAATTACGAGCTCGTGCCTGAAAACAAAGTCCGAAAATATAACACGTTTGAGGTATCCTTTAAAAGAGACCCTGCCTTTTAACATTTTGTGACTGTTTGGATTGTGCGTTTCAACTAAGCGTTTTCACGTTTACCTTTTACACACCGTGGGTTCCACGCTACAGTGCCGTCTAAAGAAAACGCATAAATGAATTCTTAAACGCACCGTTTCATTAAAACAATATTGTGCGTGTATTGTTCATGGACAGAATTACTAGAGGAAACGCGTTACACATGGGATATTTCACTGTGTACAAACGGTGCATTTTGGATCACTTAAACTTGGGATATTTTCTTCTTCCCTCATTTGACCCAAAGAAGCAGAGGCCTCTACACAAAACGGTGCGCAACACAACGGCTATTTCCGCATCATGTTTCTTCTTTCTGTCAACTACCGTGGCAGAGATATCTTCAATGTGCTTCATCAATGCTCCGTCCTCTTCCTCTTCCTCTTCAATGAATTGCACCTACCGACCCACCAATAATCCATCAAAACAGAGAAAACACCTACATTGCAAACCCATTACGCAGAACAAACCCACCCAATCCCCTATGTTCTTCCTTTGCTCAAGCTCACCTTCTCTCTGCTTAGGACGTCGTTGCCGCCACTATGGGTCTCTGCATTCACAGGTAAGTTGTGTTTAACTTTTCATACTCTCCGGTCTCTTGGTGTGTGGTTATATTGTTTTCCATAAGGTTTCAACTTGTGGTTTTTTGTGTTCAATGTTTGTGTGTAGTTTTTGTGTTCAACGCTTGTGTGTAGTTTTTGTATTTTACATGTGGGTCCTTCGTGTAATTTTGTGTGTTTCTCTTCCTACCTATGTTTTATTTGGACTATGTGAGTTTACATTTTTCATGTGGGCATGCTTAACTGATTATGAAATACACACGAACTGTTTATTGAAATGCCTCAATGAATATAAAAGAAAGTTGTAACAAACATGGTTAAGAAGAAATCAAAGGACGGTGGTAATGATGTGAGACAAGATTGGAAAGATATTAAAAGCTTTTTTGTGATTTGTGTGTTGTTCAAGTCCTAGAGGGCAAGAAGAAAGGAGGATTTTTTAGAAGAGTAGAGGTTGATGCAATGATTAAGCAGTTGGGTGAAATGAGGAAAAAATAAATTAAATTAAATTAAAACGCAACCCTTATATACTTTCTGCTGAGCTGCAGAACCCATATCAAAAAATAATAATATACGATTTTAACTTATTTGCTACAGTATTTTCAGTTTTCAGCAAAATAAGCATTATTCAAACAAACCTTTTATAACATAAGGGCAATAGATTCAAGTTGATTCACCTTCATATCGCAGGACGCTCTTTATTGATGAAATGCATTATTGTATGCTTCGGTTTATATATAGATGCAATTCCATTAACCAATTTCAACCAGACAAATTGAATTATATAAATCTTTGAAACAATGAAGTGAACGAACTACTAAAGACAACAATCCAATGGAATAAATAGTCGTGCGCTGGCTCCAAGCTTCTCTAATTTTTTTTTTTTTTCCTATTTCATTTTTTTGGGCAGTTGTTCATACTATATAGGAACTCGGTCATCAATTTTAAAAAATAAAACAAAAATCCTAAGGTTGTCGCAGCGTCCAATTTCAGGGGCACTAAGTTTGGGACCCAGGATTGGTCTGCTCTCAAGGTTTGATGGAATACTATTTCTAGCATTGAAGAACCTGGTATTTTCAGTTATCCGGTTGATAATTTTTTCCAATCAATTTCTGGATACAGAAGAAATCAGTGGCAACACCATAAAGATACTGTTCAAAGAGAAATCAAGCAACGTATTATTATTGCACAAAAAGGCACCTTTCAGGGAATGCCAAATTCACTACACTTGGGACTACACTTTGAAGTCATATAACCATCAGTGCATGAATGACAATAATGATCATGGTCATATTCCCCTCAATATCTAAGACAACGGTGTTACAGAAGAAACTCACAGCGTGATCACAAGCAACAGGACTCTGGCATCAGAGAAAGATTACGAGCCTCACTACAATCAACAAATTAGAACCTTCCACTGGCTCAACAACAAGAACTACCATTTCTGTACACATTTGGTTAGAGATCAAGAATAGAAGGGCAGCAATCTACAGCCGCAAGTTATGTGAGTTATGCTTAGTAAGTGCTTTAGCAAAGTAATTACGGATCTCTGGTATTATACGCTGGATCAGATGAGAGTGCGAGTGCCTGCAAATTCCAGCATAAGGACAATTTGAGCAGATGACAAGAACAAATTTGAGTTTATTTTTTATGTGGTGTCAAATATGAATTTTCTATCATTCTAAACAAGAAATGACATTATCAAAATTCAAAACTATGGCTTGACAACTGAAAATTCAGGATCCTAACTTATGTTTATCTAGAATGCGTTACAGTTCATGGGTTTCCAACAATCATGTGACTTTGTCACAATTTTTGTAACAATATACAACATAACAATTCGATTTGACTTCTTAATTGGTCTCTCTTGGTCTCATTCATACCAATTACCAAAACAAATCCTCTCTACTATCCAGTTAATATGTATCAGGATGTAAAGTTCATTTTAGCCATGGGTGTCTTTCCTCCTCTTTTTTCTCATTCACTATTCTAAATTCTCTCTCTTTTCTTCTTTCTAAGCAATATATATATATATATATATATATATATATATATAACACCACCATATCCAATAGGATCTCCTTATAACATTGTGCAGGAAAGCATAACCATTTCAAAATTTCACCTTTACAACTATCAGCAAGCTTCATCAATTTCTTTCTCAGCTGCATTGGTTACAGCAGAAGGAATACAATTTGACGTAAAGACCTCAACTAATTCCAGTGAGCAAACTAACATCACAAGAAATAACACAGCCAGAACCATATGAAAGCATGAGAAAAGCACTCTTATAACCCCCCAGTCCCACACTAGTGTTCATTACTAAATACAAAATTCTACTTACCCACAGAGAAACAAAAAATTTAACCTACAATACCACCACTAGGGTGGTATAAGTCTACAAAATCTCAAGCCTAAGCTCTGATACACCATTCTGTCACACCCCAACTCATCATTAGCATGATATTGGCCACTTTGGATTGCCCCTCACAGTTTTAAAAGGCTTCATGCCAATGAGTCGAAGGTCTCCATATAAGGCGCAGGACCTCCCCCTACCTAGGCAATGTGGGACTCGACCAAAATTTGGTTTTACCTCACCTCACCCCACTTAAGAGGTCTTTTCGCCTTTTAGGTCCCCAGAAGTATCATATTCTATCAGATTACCTCCCATAAAACTCAAGAATAGTTCTCAAAATTATTTAGAACTTTTTCCTCCATTTTTTTATAGTAAAAGAAGCAAAATTATAAATGTTAGCTTATTTCACAAATTGCTAATGAATGATTTGAGAAAAGCAGGAAAAGAGAAAGGTTGAAAGGAACACATACCCTGCCCTATCACTCAATTTATCAAATTGCTCCAAGATAAACAAGATGCACGTGTGCCTCAAAGACATTGCATGGAAGGCTTCTGAAAGTTCGTACATGCTTGACACATTCTCCAATGATATATCCTGAGATTTATATTAGATAGTCATAAGACAGCCACTTTACAATTTAAAAAGGCCAAAACAGTGTGTGCGCTTGTGTGTAAACCAACATTCATTGCTCACCCGTGCAATACTATACTCGCAAAGTCGCTTAAGCCCCTCCAAGAGATACTGATCAGCAGCTCTGAGGAGATCTTGTGCAATATCCAATGTAACTTCTACAGATCCAGTGTATATGAATCTGGAGAAAATGAACAGTAAGTAAATTATGAATGCTCATTATACACAGCTTTCGTCAAAAAGCAAACTATGGTATCCATTATACCTCATCATCAACTCAAAAACATCCCACTTAATATTTGGAATCTCTATGTCCCTGGCATCCTTTTCCTGTAATATACGTAAACAGGAATAAATTAAAAAATATGCATATGAATAAACATACATTCACACAAGTTGAACAACTGACTTCACATGAGTTCGGTAAAGCTTTTTGAAGAAGCTGCAGTTTGAATAATTGATAAATGAAAACAGGATGTTTAAAAAAGCCAAAGAGCATTCAATCATCTGAATGTTTGGCAGACAATAGTCGAGTGCTGTTTGAGGATCAGATTACCAGAAAGGAAAAACTAATATCTAAATGTTTTTTTTTTTTGGGGTTTTCAATCATTTGCCCCATCAGTCTCTCTCCCTCTCTTTTTCATTTCATCTCATCTCCTTTTCAGCCACCACCCTTCTCTCTCTCACTTCTTTAACTTTCTTCTTCCTCTCACCTATGTAAGAGCTGCCTTGAGGTAGTGGTGGTTGAGATGGCGAGAGAGTGGGTCCAATGAGCTTCAGTGGCAGTGGTTTTAGGCTTCAGTTGAGATGGTGATAGATCTGTCAGGTGAGCGACCTCCGGTGCTGGGTGTTTTGGGTTTCAGTTGAGATGGCAAGAGATCAAGTCTGGTAAGCTTTGATGGGATTGGTTTTGGGGTCCAGTGAGCTTCAGTGATGGTGGTTTCGTTGTGGGCTGCAGCAGATCTGGTTTATTTTATTAAACAATGAATGATGTCACTGTGTAAGCTCCGAATTTTCATAAAAAATCAGGGCTATTTTTACCAAACAGGGACTAGATAATTTACTGCTTTGCTATTTAAGCGCCCACTGCCCGATCAGTCTTCTTAAGTGCTCCTTAAAAATGCACCCCCTGCCATTTTAAATACGTGATTTCTCATCCCAAAAGGCACGGTTCAGTTTCTTACCAAACAGATCAAAAAGATTTAATACCCCCATTTAGCAAGATTTTACCCCTAATAAGATTCCTCCTAGGGTAGCTTTCTTTGCATGGACTACTGCCTTAGGAAAGATTTTGACTACAGATAATTTACAGAAGAGTGGCATTATTATTATCGATTGGTGCTATATGTGTAAAAGGAGTGGGGAATCGGTGGATCATCTCCTTCTTCACTATCCCATATCGTATGAGTTATGGACAATGGTGTGAAGTTTGTTTGTTCTTCTATTGGTTATGCCTCAGAGGCTGTCATTTTTTAGCAGCTTGGCAAGGTCCCTTTGTTAGCAGCTTGTGATTTGTTAGCAGAGATATATGATTAATCACGATGTATAAATCTTACCCGGTAACCACCATCAAACATTGCACGAAATGCATCTGAAGAAGCAAGCAGGCAGATTCTATGAGCATAAAACCGTTTACCTGTAATAGAAACAGGAAGCACACCTAAGAACTCAAAGGGGTCATTCATGCCAACAAAATCTTCATTGTGGCAAGCACATTAGTTTCTCCAAAACATGTAATGCAGCTTGAAGTAGGCAAAATTATATGAAAATTAATCATTTTCAAACCTTCAACTAGAAATGTAACGTCAGATAATGTAACGTTGTTTACATATTGCTCCCCTAAATAGACCTGCAGAAAAGAATTATCATCATCATTATTATTCAAAGAAAACCATCATGCAAGAAACAAAATGCATAGAAGTTGGAGTGGCCATGACCCAGCATTCATGCAGGAGACGCACATGCACCACGGGAGTAGGCACATTTTTCTTTTCTTTTTTTTTTTCTTTTTTTTTTGACTTGCTAGAATCTTCTAAATGACACTACATACCCAAAACAGATTGTCAATTTAATTTAATAGCAGTGTCCAACCATTTTAGAAACTCAGAATAAAGACAACCAGAAGAAAACTACATACCAAAAAATACCAAACTTTTATTAATTTCAACCTATTTATAAAATGTTAGGCTGGTGCCTGGTAAGTCCTTAAATAAAATCCCGTATTACATTCTTATATGAATTTTACTAATATTATGATGCCAAGGGAGTACTAGCACGGCATTAAAGTACAGAAAGCATTTTAAAGAGCGTAGTGGAATCATTGGTTCTGTTAGGGCATATTTGATAGTCTGTAATAGGCACTATAATGTAATAATTATTCTTATGGTTTAGCTATTTTTTATTTTGGTTATGTTTTTATTACAGAGAATAGTCATTCCTTATGAATAATTATTCTTCAAAATGGGAGATAACTATTATTCTCTAAAATGATTGTAACAGTTATTCTTTAGTAAGTACAATAATTTTTAAAATTAATATATTTCCAAATAAACAAACTTTTCATATTCATGTAACAATTATAAAAATAAAATCATAAAAAATAACTAAACTCTCACTCAAATTTAAAATATATTATTTTAAAAAAAATATAATTGTATGAGTAAGATATTTCTTAAAATAAATCTTTAATTTTATTCTAATATTACAACTCACAACCAAACTTTTGAATAGGTTTAGTTACTCTATTTTCAAAATCACAAGAGCAATTTCTCTTCTTTTTTTAATTCATTTTCATTTTCGTTATGGTAATGCAATGCAAGAGGTCTCTGAAATAAAGATGTTCACACATTTTATTCCTAGTAATAAACATTACAATTCCTGTCATAATCCTCATTCGGTATACCAAATGTGCCCTTAGAATGAAATAATCCCTAACACTACATTAACAAAAAGCACACCCCTTAATTAGGCCTTAGTTTAGTCCTGTTGAGTTGAGATTGAAAGCAAACAACCTACTGTCTAACAGTTGAAAAACCCTAAATTTAAGAGGATGCACCAATTAGATCTAACAAATCACTAACCAAACCCATAGAAATTTGCATTTATTACTCTTCTCTAACCATGTTAGCCCAATATCAAGTTTTAGCCACATAGATACAATTTATCTTATGATAGAAAGCATGAAGAAACAAGATTTAACAAAGGAAACCTACCTGTGGTGTTGGAGATGGGGGAGCTGCATCAACAGGAGAAAGAGCCATGGCTTTATTGGACAACCTGTATAGAGCCACAGCACCATCAAGTTGCTGCTTAGGGCTAGAAGAACTAAGAAGCCCAAGGAGCAACTCCAACCCTGCAAGAATGTGTTGTATTAGCAACTTTAGAACAGAATCAACACAATTACCAAAGGAATTTCTGTGCAAGGAAAAAACAGATTAAAATAGATGGAGGAGATTACTGAGGGTTTGACATGCCATTGTTATCAATAAATATGGTTCTCTGATCATCTGGGGAACAAAGATGGGCAAGAGCCAAAGCAACTCGTCTTTGGACAGTCTTCTCTGCTACACGCATAAGATATAACAGATGGTTCAAGACCTACATTGAGAAAATTAAGGGATTAAAATATCAAACATATTGATCATAGATATTTACGGATGCATAAGAACAAAATATAACAATCATGCCTGGCATTGCAAAAGACAACAGATTGAAAGTAACAATATAAGAAGACACTAACCCGTCCATGAATCTTCTCCTCTAATCTTTTCAATGTCTTGGCTACACAATCTTTTGTTGCCTGCAAGTAAATTTATCGACTCTATTTCATTAAGATATGCCCCAGCCCCAAAAAAATAAAACAGCAATATACCCAGATTCTAATAGTCATCATGATTAACAAGCAATTGTGTTATGCTTGTCTGCAATATGGCATCAGCAGCACAAGAAATTTAGAGAAAACCTAATAAACACAGCTAATTTTAGTAAACTGAATAGAGGCACAAACATACTTGAACTATAAACTCTCCATCCTGCAGCTTCTGAACGCCTCCCACCCTAATAAAATCAGACACATTATCCTACAGGAGAAATGAATAAACACGATAAATATTACAATGGTTTTAAATACATGTTGAAGCAATTCAAGGTATGGAGCCACAATGATTATAAGGATTCATAGGTTATATCATACCTCATTGTCTGCTAGGCCATAGAGAGCAAATGCAGCATTATGTTGCAAAGACCCATTTTTGGAATCCAGAAGCTTCAGTAATGGCACCAAACCACCATTATGAGCAATACCAGCTTGGTTGTGTGTGTCCTGAAAGTAGAGATTCTTTTCAATTTAAAAAATTCATTTAGCAATAAGAATGCAACAAGTGTTATACATGTGAGATATTGCAGAAAACAAGAATTAGGCAACCATGTAGCAAATTAGTAGTCTTGCTCAGTGTCACGTGTATTTTAAATTTTTTTTTCTAATTTCAAGACACTATAGCCAGAGAAAGACTTGAACTTATTTACGGTCATGACACAGATTTATTCGCTAACATGCAGAGAACTTCAGTAGGAGGAAGAACACAATAAATAGAAAGCAACAGAAAACATAAACAAGCAAACATCATTCCCTCATTTGATCAAAGTGGAGGGTGAGGTTGTGAATTTGAAACGCACTGGGTGCATGTGACTTACCAATTAAAATATTGAACAAATAAAAACAAGCAAATATTCCAATAATTTTATAAACCGGAAGAACTTGTAACTATAGGAGATAGTAGAATAATTTCCCTATGATGATCAGTTTAAGAATGACTTCATCTGCTCAAACATATAATCTTCCAATGAAATTAAAATTTTCAACCAAAACATGATAATTCACCAAATATGGTCAAGTAAATGCACAAATCCAAAAGTCATTTCTAGGAAAAAAAGAAATCATCCACTGCACAAATGCAATGGCCACTTATAATCAGAAAGTAGCATCTATGATTTGTGATTAGATGAAAGTAAACACACTTAGAGAAATGATAACCTGTGCCAACCTCCCCAATGCAAAGGCTGACATTTCCCTAAGCTGAACATCAGAAGATTGAAGCATCTCAATCAAAGGTTTGACAGCACCCCTCTGTACGATGTGAACCTGCAGAATTCACACTTTTTCAATATAAAAGAGGAAAAGGGAGGGGGGGTATAACAAACTATAACAATTGAAACTTCATCTCAGAAGATTTAGAGGAAAAGGTAATATAATAAGCCAAATTAATCATCATGCAAAGCTGATTCACTGCTTATTAACTAAGAAGACAGGTGACGAACATTTGGAGTTATAGACAACCATCACAACCTGAAAAAGTCATTAGCAAATCATTCGGTCTAATTTCCACTGTCTTCTTGGCAACAAGACAAAGGAGAAGCTTTTTTTACTCTAGAAATGAATAATAAAGTAAAAGGCAAACATATTTCCACCTTGCAATCAGAATCAGTTGCAGCAAATTGTCCAAGTAACAAGGCTGCCTCCCTTCGACTCTCAGAACACAACGAACTGTCATACAATATAAAAACTTAGAAGTTGCAAAACAAAATGACTATCTTTTTAACTTATAATTTGTTTCTGTTGGTATCTTTTCTGTTGAAAAAGATACCATAAATAATGACAAGAATTAAAGATTGCGACACACCTAAGTAATCCAATAACGGGTTGCAGAGCTCCAGCCTGAAGTACTTCTTTCTTTATGTTTGGAGATGAGTGCACCAGATTTCCGATCACACCAACCTGCAACCCATGAAAAAGATCTCAATGCTGCAGAAAATGTGAAGTGCAAACACCAAATTCTTCACAACTGTAGTTTATAATATAAATTGCATCCTCAAAAGAACCTACCGCTTCATAATGTATAGCAGTATCTTCAGATCGAAGCATTAGAATTAGGGTAGGAAGTGCATTGCATTCAACAATCTGCGAAGTCATGATGCTATCATGCTATATGGTTTAATGATGTTCAACTTCAGATGTCAAATTTTTTAATGAAAGAAAGGCCTGACCTGATTCTTGTTTTCATCGTTTTTAAATGCCAGGGTTCGCAGCGCCCCAGCGGCAGCTCTTTGCACCTTTGTATCAGTGAATTCAAGCAATTCAACAAGAGGTGGAATCCCACCTTCCATCCTGCATATATATATCCACTCCATATGGTCATAAAAAATAATAACAATAATAAGAATGATGATGCTGAATACAAAGCTGTAGCACAAAGAGAAGCAAACCTGACACGGGTTTTAATGCTGCTATTTTCATGAGCAAGGTTGGTGATAGCATCAGCAGCTCGACGGATAACACTATTCACAGCACGAGAACTAGAACCCTCCTTGTGCCTCTTTAACAGATCCACAAGATGTGACAATGCACCAGTGTCAACTATGAGCTGTTGATGCTCAGGCTGGTAACAGATAACACAGGCAAAATACAATTAGACTACAGGTTAGGTGCCGGTTTTTTAAGGCTGAAAACACATTAGAATTCAAAAAGTCACCCAAGAGCAGATAATGTGACCATTATTAAGAGAAGCTCATGATATACCACAAAACAGAAACATGGCTGAGACAACACACCACAAGGCATCATCAACTTCAATCAATACAAATGGTAAAATGTAACCCACCCAAGGGAGAGCATCTACCCTACCAAAACAGCACAATAAGTTCAGTAACATAGTTTCTCACTGAATAGCACACTTTTGACATTTTCTACAGTCATTATTCATAAATGCTTCATGTGCCAATAAAGCTAAACTGAAATAAACCCAGTGTTAATACTGAAAACAGTTGCCATCGACAAATAACTGACAGTCCCCTACAGTGGATAGAAAATGCTTAAATCAAACTTAGTTAATTCCAAAAACAAAAAATCAATCCAAGAATTTTACCAGGTCTGAAAACTACTTAGAGGGGCACCATAAAGAACAATTAAACGCTTGAATCACAGCAACATTTTTACTGATAAGAATACATCAGGTCCGGAAACATACAGCATAAACCATGAGAGAGAGAAAGTGTGTGTTTTAAAGCACCTGGTCTTATAAACTTCAAGAAGACCACGAAAGGGATATACAGGCTTCCTTCCATACAGATTTTAGAAAGTTGCTATTTCAGTTTAGCTGTAACAAGGGTACAAAGTTTTGGCTAGAAAACCTGCTACCTTCTCTTTTCAGTGACTTTGAACACTTGCATATCAATTAATTAGATTTTTGTTTCTATTTTATTAAGGTTATTGCTAATGATTGGTGTTCTCTTTCTTTTCTCCACCATGACTTCAGGGCCTTGAAGGTTCCGTCTTGTTTGTTAATAGCAATTATAACAACAACAAAAAAAACATAGTCCAACTTTTCTTTTGTTTTTATTCTACTTTCTTTTTTTCCTTTTCAAATAGGAGGCAAAAGAGTGATCACAAACTAAAATATCTAATGAGATCTACGTAAATTCCAAAAAAAAATATAAAAAAAAGTACAAATCAACATTAAAAACCAACATATTTGGACACATTATAGATTGATTATCATGTTTAAACGAATATTACACAAAATATTGCTAAATCTTTGTTTACTTATAAATTAAGAAAATGCTTTGACATCAAAGTTGTGTGGAAGTTTCAGAAGTGCAGTTGAACCTTTCTGAATCATTTTGGGCCTCAGGACAGTGGTACTCTTGCAGTGTTTGCTAATTCGCTCTCTTTTGCATGTAATTCTTTGGTTACAAATCTTTATGCCATCTTGCATTTTGTATTGATTATGAAGTATCTACTAGAATAAAATCTTTTACTTGTCAAAAAAATACGAACAAATAACGCCCCTTTCTATATTTGAACTGTCACAAATGCTTGCCACTTATAACACTCTTGCTCCATTAAATTTGTCTTCCATGTATCCTTTCATATCATTTTACAAAATTCAAACATCAAAAATCTTACTTATGGTGCAAACAAATAGCTAGCACGCGCAAGCTATGAAGAAAGAAGAGCCACACTAACAAACCAATTTAAGCAACAACAACAATAACCAAGCCTTGGTCCCAAAATTTTCGGGTTGGCCATGGATCCTCAACAGACTAGTCAAGGTTAGTCACACGTATTCTTTTCCATCATCACACACCAACGCATTATTTGTAGCAGAACCATTCATAATAGTCACTAAATTTATTTACCATAGCTGTCAACCTACCCTAACTAACTGATTTATTGCTATAATAAATTTCCAACCATTCATTATATTCTTCATCTTTTAGTAACTATACAGTAATACTAGTCGCTTAAACACTAAAATTTTCAACCTTCACAACAAGCAAGTAGCAACAACTTCAATTCACACCAAATCGACATAATTGACCCTAATTAAACAAAATTAAGTATAAAAAAAATTTAAAAAAAAAAAAAAAAAAAAAAACCAAGTTACCTTCACAGCAAGAAGACCTAGCGCAAAAGCACTTCCTTTCTCGACTTCATGCTCGTACGGCTTCGAACTCCGCTCACCTTCACTACAAGCCGGCGCTTGTAGATGCTTCACCAAAGCCGGTACTGCGCCGCCTTCAACAATCACGTTAACCACTTCCTCTGCACCACACACACACACGTACACACAAATCCAAAAAACTCCATAAATTCCAAGAATCCAAACCAAAACAAACTGTTTCCAGTTCTGAAGAAGATCAGAGAGAGCGAGATCGGGGGGAGAAATTTCACCGTTTTTGGCGAGTTCGGCGAGGACGTGAGTGGCGCGTTTGGCGGCGGAGCGATCGGGCTCTCTCCAAGAGAAAGAGGAGTTGAGGACAGTGACCTGAGCAGCGACCTCGCAGAGTAGAGCTTGCCTGGCGTCGCCGGAGGGAGGGCCGGAGATCTCTCCTCCTCCTCCTCCGCCGCCGCCGCCGCCGACTCGCTCATCGTCTTCCTCTTCTTCGATGATTTCATCTTCTACTTCCAGTTTACGCTTTTGCCCCTTCCTCTCCGGGAAGTTGTGATCTTGATGATGATGATGTCTCAGATGATGAGGATGATTATTCTCCTCCATGCACTCTTTAACAAAATAGGAGATGAAAATTTGGTCTCTTTCTCTCTCTCTCTCTCTCAGAGGCACAGCACAGGTTTAGCTAAAGCATTAAAGCGAGAGCCAGAGGCTGATCCCAAATGGAAAGTAAATAAAAAAATAAAAAATAAAAACGAGATTTGAATAGGCACACGCAGTTTCTCAACCAAAAGAAAAGGAAAAAAAAAAACAAGGAATGCGCACACAGAGAATGGAGGGTATTTTCGGAATTTAAGGACTAAGAAGAAGAGAACACCCCTGGCTAGCTCTTTTCTTTTTGACTGAAGTGAACTTTTGAACCTTAGAAATTAGAATTTGGGTTTTTTTTTTTTTAATTCTTTTTGAAGATTCTGTTTTAACAAATTATTGTTGATTTGTTTTTATATTTTTATTGACCTTTTTTACGTTTAAAAGTTGGTTAAAGTTTTTAACTAAATCAATATAAAAACTTTCTAACTTATTACCTGATAATTCATAAAACCGTCAAATTTTTCTAAACTTAAGTCGGTTGAGAAACTCTTTAACTTATTATCTGATGATTTATAAAACTATCAAATTTCTATAAACTATTTTGACCCGATAAATGTTCATTTTTAAACTGTTAAAATGATAATTTTGAAATGTAAAAAGACAAACAAAAAGCTAAATCAAACATGAATAAGATTCAAACTAAAACTTTGGTACATTAAAGTTTCAAATCAGTTTAGAAACTTTGTAACTTATTACCTGATGATTTATAAAACCATCAAATTTCTCTAAACCTAAATCAGCTTAACTCTCTAACTTATTAAATGATGGTTTACAAAACCATCAAATTTCTCTAAACCATTTTGACCCGATGAATGTTAGTTTTCAAACTTTCAAAATGAAAATTTTAAAATATAGAAAGAGAAACAAAAACTAAATCAAACATGAATAAGGTTCAAATTAAAACTTAGATACATAAAGGTTCAAATCAGTTTAGAAAATCTCTAACTTATTACCTAATAATTTATCAAACTATCAAATTTCTTTTAACTTGAATCAGTTTAGCTCTCTACTTATTACATGATAATTTATAAAACCATCAAATTTCTCTAAACCAATTTGACTTGATAAATGTTCATTTTCAAACTGTCCAGATAAAAATTTTGAAATATAAAAAGCTAAACAAAAAAAATTAAATCAAAGGTTCAAATTACAAACTTCAAAACATAGAGGTGTTTAGAAACTCTTTAACTTATTACCTGATAATTTATAAAACCATCAAATTTCTCTAAACCATTTTGATCCAATAAATATTCATTTTCAAACTATCAAAATGAAAATTTTCGAAAAAAAAAAAAAAACTAAATCAAGCATGAATACAGTTCAAATTAAAAACTTTGATACATAAAGAATCGAAAATAATCAAAACTTGAATAGGACTTTTAAGTGCTAAAATGAAAATGAGAACCAAAATAGTAATATTTTAATTTTCCTTTCTTTTCTTTTTCTTTTTCTTTTTCTTTTTCTTTTTCCTTTCCGGTGAAACGTGTCGGGTGTAAACCGGCCACATTATATTTTTCCGGGTTTTGAAACACTGCGCAGTGCGCACCAATCCCTTATTTGATGAATGGGCTAACGTGCGCTCCAGTCGGAAAGTGCGGAAATGGAGTAGAATCAGCTAACGTGCGCATGCTTGGTGAGTGGGGTGTGGACCATGGGTGGGGTCTGGGCCCACGAAATTTTTTTTTTAGGTCCACTTCGTTGCACGTTTGCTTTGGTTTGGGTTAGAGTAACTATAGGCCAATCTTGGTGGCCTACCATAATGTATAATCGTGCCGACAAGTGGGAAATTAGATTGATTTGGATGGGTTGGGGTCGGGTTTATTTGAACAACTCATTTTTTGTCTGATAATAATTGGTCCATGTCATTGATACAAATTTTTTTTCCAATTGATACAATTTGTTATAATTAGAGAAATATCAGTTTTATCTAAATTCATATTAATATCATTTTTGTTATCAAAATTAGATTGTTTGTGTAGAAAAACTTAAAGAGTCATATAGACATATACTTTGGTAGGAGTAGGGGTGCGCTCGGTTCGGTTCGGTCGGTTTTGTATGTGTATGGACAACCAAAACCGAATATTTCAATTTGAGAAATTCTCAACCGAAACTGACCAAAATGGTTGGAAATCAATCGCTTTCGGTAGTATTTTGGTTTCAGTCAACTTCGGTCGATTTTCGGTTTTCCAAATAGAGGGTTACTGAGATTTTCAAGACCATAACTTTAATCACATAAAAATATAAAAAGCAATTGAGCAGTAGAACAGTTGAACAAAGCTGATGAACAAAGTTGATACAAAACGACAAAGAAAGTCAAAAAGAAAAGAGAAGAGAGAGAAGGAAAAAAGAATAATCATACTATGAGAAAAAGAAGGAAGATGATCGTGTCGTGGGGAGGCCGATGTGGGGAGGCCAGCGTGTGGAGGCCAGCGGCAAAAAGAAGATTTGGAGTGAATATGGAGTCTGGTGTGTAAGAGTAACTGTGGAGGTTATGTCTGTGTGTGAGAGTGAGAATGAGATGAGAGTGACTAACATGTGCTAGGGTTTTTAACTTTTTGTTTTAGTTTAATTAGTTTACCTAATTAATTTAAGCTTAATTAGATATTTAATTAGTTTAATAGGTTAATGGGCTTGATTATTTGCAAGGCCGGAGGCCTAATGCATTAATGTATTTGAAAGGCCTATTTTGATTGCAGGTTGCCCAATATATTTGCAAGGGCAGCCCAATGTGATTTTATATATATTTTATATATATATATATATATATATATAATATTATAATATAAAATATATTATATATTATTCGGTTCGGTTCGGTTTTAGCTGGTTCCATGCATACATACCAGAAACCAAAATTGAAACCGAAACTTTTGATTTTCGAGAAATAAAAACTGAAACTGAACCACATTGCACCAAAACCAAACTAAAATTTTGGACACAGTTTGGCCGGTTTCATTCAGTTTTTTTGGTTCTTCGGTTTTATGCACACCCTTAGATAGAGTGGACCATGCACTTGTTGAATTTTGCTCTTTGTTTACTTTACAAACTCATTATCATGGTCTCTCCACCTTTTGGAAGAAATTCAAGTATATTCCACAATTCAAATTCTAGGCACTATTAATGGCGTCCCTAAAGAGAGATTGTCTATTTGAGAAAGTACTCACAAAAATTATAAATATGTTATTTTTTATCTAGTCTAGCATAATTGACTGTTATAGGAGTTTTTGAATATAAGTAGATATAAACCTGCTATCAGAATAGTGGACCTAAAAGCACTCAACCATTCAACTTAAGTCACTCCACTAATAATCTTTTTTTTTTAAAGGCTACTCTGCTAATATTCTTGACAACTCATAAACACTAAATTATTCATCTTAAATAAGTCCACTAATAATCTTGACAACTCATCAAGGATCAGTTTAAATTTGAACTCATCAAAATTTAAGTCCGCTTATCAAATAATCCATGTGGATGATATATGGCCATAGGTTATGGGTTAGGTCAAATCCGACCCCATTACTAACGGTCTAAAGTTTTGTAGTTTTGAATCTTCACTAAAACAAACATTTTAGCATGGATTTCATCTACTTTTTTTTTTAAAGAGTTTTAACATATAATGTCCTTTATCATCAAACTAACACACTGATTAATTTTTTACGTAGGCGGGGATTGAATTTCAAATCTCTTATTCAACCATTAAAAATTTTACCAGTTGAGCTAATTAAAACCTAACAATTTAGACTTGATCTACTTTTAAAATGAGATTTCCTCCTTTGCTCAATTGTTGTAAGTTGTAACAATTATTATTAAAAATAAAGGGTTGGTAATTTATTTAGAAATTTTGTTGACTTGGGAATATTGAGGTGACTTATTGTGGGCACAAAGCTCATCAATTAGCACCAACCAACCCAACTAACGGACTCATGCCCGTGACGTGAAGACATGAGGACGTGATTTCACACAAATTGTGATTATAAGGTCCTTCCAAAATCACATGCGTAAGGTAAGGTGCACATATTATATATCTGATTGGAAAAGAGATCTGGGCCCGCACTATTTTTTGATTTTTTGACAATATGAATAAAAATATGCATTAAAATAGAGAACGCAGGTCCGCTACTGTCAATGTCTAGAAAGAATCAAGATGTTATCGTTTTGCAAGCCAGCCATTAGGACTAGAGAATCCTATGAAGCAAGATTTCAAAACTAGGGTATATATGTATGGGCCAGTCAAGAAGTTCAGCCCTATATATATATTGAGCAGTGTCACAGTAACATCACACTTGCATTCCGTTGGGCTTCTAAGTAGAATGTACTTCAGTTTAGGTCCATAATGGGATTTTTATTGTAGGAGCAGATTATTCATAGTCGTCTATCATTTTTATATGAATACACCCATTTTTCTTCATTATTTGCAGTCAAAATTGAAACAAAAGTTATATGTCCACAAATGTTCTCGCTATCACTTCTTTTATCTTTCTATTACATCACTTCTTTTATCTTTGTATTACAGAAGGTGCAAGTAGAGTGAATGTGGCAACTCAATATGCAGCTTCTGGGAAGGATCTTCAAGAAATGCACGCTTTTGTTTTGGAGCTCATCAGTTTTTGTGTGCTCAGTGAGCTCACAATAATGTTTATTAATTACTCTTGTGACTTCTACGTGATGTGAAGCCAATGATGGCTCCATAAATTTTTCTCAGGATAGTTCTTAAGAAATATAAATTACACAATCTAATAAAAAAAAGAAATTCATATATTGACAACAACAATAATAAACTATTTGTCTATATATGAATTTCTCTTTTTATTAGATTATGTAATCCCTATCCTGCTGGGAAAAAGGTTGGGGAGCCCCTGTTTTATTTATTCCAAAAGAAGCGGTGCAAAGGAAATGAATCTTGAGTACACGGTTTTCTTATCAAATATTTGTCTATAATTCTAGCAAAAGAATAAAAATAATCTATAAATTTATTTGAAATATTAATAAAACCATTAATTACTGTTATTTAGTTGTTTCATTAATTTATTTGTCTTTTATAAACTATAATGTGTTATATTGTTATTTCATTAATTATGAAATTATTAATTGTTTTTAGCCTAACATAATTTAATTTGTTTGTCTTTTATAATGTATTGGTTAATTAAATTATTAATTATTGTTTATTAGTTACTTCCTTCAATTAATTATTGGCTAATTAAATTATTGTTTATTAGTTGCACTAGCACACACACCCCATGTGCATTTACTTCCCCCAATTCAAATATCCCACCTCAGCCCTATGCCCCCATCCACCCCCTACTCAATAGACAAGCCCCATGGCCCCCAATCACAAGAGCCAATCAGATAAATTCACAATTACAAATCACAATACACTAAAAGACAATTAATTGTATCTCACCAACACTAACACCAACACCAACGGATAAAGTCAAAAACAGGGGCAAATATTAATAAAGTTATAAAGTAAAGCTAAGCAATCAGTCAATCACAGTTCAAAGAGAATCAGATAAAGTCTCAAAGTGAGAGAGAGACTCTCATTTGCTTTCAGTCTTCAGATAAAGTGAGAGAGAGACCGAGAGTCTCAGACCATTGTCACCACTCACCACTGTATATGTAAAAAAGGAAACCCATTAACCCGTATATATAAGAGAGAAAAAGATGAAATACCTTGAGGTTGAGAGAGTAGGGAGGCCTGAGGCTAAGCTGAAGGGTGGCGCCGTCAGGCCCGCATGTCGAGGCGTGACCGATCTCTGATCTCCAATGCCCGATCTAGAGCTTGAGTTTGAGGCCCGATGTGATGACCGATGTGCTCTAGAGTTTGCGTCGTTCGTTGGTTGTTGTCGTTAATGACTGATGAGGTTTTTTTTTCTTTAGGTTAGGTTTCTGATTTTAGTTTTTGCTTTACTTGATGAATTGGCAGACGTGTATATTGGGTTTTGGTTTTTTTTTTTTTTTTTTTTGAGAATTTGTGGGTTTGCTACCATCTATAATTTGTTGGGTTTGCTTTACCTTATTTTTTTTCTTTAGATTGTGTTTGCTTTAATATCTGTTGTTTAGGATTGATGTTGGGCTTTTTTTCATTAATGGGCTTACTTTGTTACAATTTTTTTTTTTTTTTTCAGATTTTAGTTCAAAATTTTTTTTGGGCTTTTTTTCTTTTACTTGAAAGTAGAACAAATTAAAAAAAAAAAAAAAAAATTATTTGAGAGTGTTCCTAATTTTTTTAAAGAGTAAACAAATAACATATTTTTAAACTATATAATTTTTTATTTCAGATCAGGGTGTTATTGAGGACACCTTGGACAGAACGTGGCACCGCCACTGTGTGTGAAGCATTAACCTTAAAAGGCTACCTCTTTTTTGGTTTTGCTGAATATTAAAAGGCTACCATTGATTGTTTCTTAACCTTAAAAACTGATTTCTAATTAATTTTTTTAGATTGTTCTATAGTCATCTCACTTTGATGGATACCTTTTTTGTTTTGGTGCAACTGTTCACCGAGATGCTTTGAATGAGTGAATTAGTATGTGACTTACCAGTACATTCTGCCTTTTGCAACGAGTGTCGTACCAAATTAAACACAAATGAAAAGTGTTTTGTTCTTGGAGATTGTTTTCAGTTTTATGTTCTAACAATATTAAGATCCGGAGTAGATAAATATCATAAGTTCATAACCAATATGGCAAAATGTCTCATGACTGTAAATAAATCCTCGGAGATGGTTAACAAGTCCAACATTCTAAAGCATATGCTTATAATGTTGTAACTTGTAAGCAAGCATCACAATCCCCCCAGTCAGCTGTTTTATGTTGAAAGGTTTTTCATTTTTCGCTTTCTTTTCTTCTTTCTGAACTCTTTTCCTTTTGGCCAAACATCTAGTTAAACTTAATTAAATCAATGTCATCTGCTCCATGGCAATTGCCAAACAAGGTTCGGCAGCAGTTTTAAACTAGCCTTGATTCACTGATTTGTGATTATCATGAACAATTTCACACATGAATTCATTCAACATTTTAAAAAAAGAAAAAGAAAAAAGAACATAGCCTTCCTTTCTTAGACTAAATTAATGTGCATGTCTAATTTTTTGACAAATTCAACTGGAATGGCCAGGTCGCAAGATTTTGAAAATCACACACCCCTCATGAGCTCTTTTATTCCCTTTACTAGGTTTCTTTGTTGTTGTTTGTTCAATCGCAGCCATTCTTAGCTGCTCTTGTGATGATCCATCATTATAATGTTGCCCTTGTCAGCACTTACAAATTTTCAGCATCTAGATTCTAGCATCCATTCATTTAGTCTAAAAACATATATAATATTTTGTCTTAAGAAGTAAATCGTTTCCACAAACAACACCAGCTGATGACATAGTTGATTATATGGTAGACCGACCATATGAACACACTTGCCTGGCAATAGTATGGATATAGCCTAAAAGCTCCAATGCTCATCTCAGAAAGGTTTGCAATAAGGATTTATTTACAGTCATGAGATGTAGAATTGTAGATGTAGGGACAAGATTTTCAAACCAAGCCCAAAATGTAAGGGATCTTGGCCCAGTGAACCTAGTACAATCAATTTGTAGAGAGTGGGTCAAAGAGCTAGGTTTTAGTGCATGGATAATAGTTAATATGGTTTTAGATGATGAGCTAACAAGAATTGAACCTGGTTTGTGCGAGAAAGTTTGTTCTCGGCACAGTCCGAGGAGTTTTGTTCTAATATATATTGGATGACAATGGTTACAGAAGTTGTTGAGATTGCTACAGTGCTTTCTCTTCTCCTTTTTTCATCCCATTTTCATGAAGGACCTCTTCCATTATATAGTTCATTTTGGATGATCTTAATCCTACACTTGTTGATCTTTTGAGCCACCACTTAAGTGCTTATCCCATTAGACACTCTTTCTGACCTTCTGTGAGTTGTAATTGCTCTTTTCCACATAAATGCGATCAGAAAGTTAGCTACAGGACATTCAATGCGGTGTAGCTGCTTTCCCTTAAATATTTTTGAGTCCTTATCCCTATTGTATGTTCATAATGCTCGTTTTTGTCATTAGAACTTCGTAGAAGGTCACTTTGATCATTAGGATCTATACTCAATCTGCGTTTAGCTTATCTGAGGAGATATTCCTCCTTGGACTAGGACTACTCACGATCTCGGCCAAAACCCCACACTCTCGGCCAAAGCCTAAGACCCCACAATAGCTCCTCAAAACTCCGGTTTTTTCCTCTCATCCGAGAAAAAAAGTTGGGTTTTGAATTCTTAAGAGTTAATTCTGCTTTGATCCTTTAATTTATACCCGGGGGAGTGTCGTTTCATGCGCCCCATATTTGTACAGTAAATTGCTCCTTTCAAAGCTACCAATCTGAGGATTTGGATATAATCTTAGGCTTGTCTTGACACTTAGTGAGAAACAAATAGATATCATGGAATATTAATTCCCCAAAATATATGATCCGAGAAGCCATACATAACTAAGGTTCCGTTTGAACACTTTGAAAGTTGTCATGGAGTGTTAACCTTCCCACATTTTCTGGTCTGAGGACCGAGGCATGATCGAGTTATAGTTTAAACACTTTGAAGAGAAATGTCATAGAGTGTTAACTTTCCCACATCATCTGGTCTGAGGACCGAGGCATGATTAAGTTATAGTTTAAACACTTTGAAGAGAAATGTCATGGAGTGTTAACTTTCCCACATCACCTAGTCAGAGGACCGAGGTATGATTGAGTTATAGTTTAAACACTTGAAGAGAGATGTCATGGAGTGTTAACTTTCCCACATCATCTGGTCCGAGAACCGAGGCACGATTGAGTTATAGATTAAACACTTTGAAGAGAGATGTCATGGAATGTTAACTTTCCTACATCATCTGATCCAAGGACTGAGGAATGATTGAGTTATAATTTAAACACTTCAAGAGAGATGTCATGGAGTGTTAACTTTCCCACATCATCTAGTCCGAGGACCGAGGCATGATTGAGTTATAGTTTAAATACTTTGAAGAGAGATGTCATGGAGTGTTAACTTTCCCACATCATTTGGTCTGAGGACTGAGGCATGATTGAGTTATAGTTTAAACACTTGAAGAGAGATGTAATGGAGTGTTAACTTTCCCACATCATTTGGTCTGAGGATTGAGGCATGATTGAGTTATAGTTTAAACACTTGAAGAGAGATGTCCTGTAGTGTTAACTTTCCCACATCATCTGGTCCGAGGACTGAGGCATGATTGAGTTATAGTTTAAACACTTGAAGAGAGATGTCATGGAGTGTTAACTATCCCACATCATCTAGTCTGAGGACCGAGGCATGATTCAGTTATAGTTTAAACACTTTGAAAGTTGCTAGTATGTGTTAATTTTCCCAAAGTAGGAGGTCTGAGGACCTAGCATAACTAAAGTTCTGTTTAACCACTTCTAAAGATGTTCGTGTGTGTTAATTTTCCAACAGCAGGAGGTCCGAGGACCCGGCATAACTAAGGTTCTATTTAACCACTTCTAAAGATGCTAGTGTGTGTTAATTTCCCCAAAGTAGAAGGTCTGAGGACCTAGCATAGCTAAGGTTCTGTTTAACCACTTCTAAAGATGTTCGTGTGTGTTAATTTCCCCAAAGTAGGAGGTCCAAGAACCCAGCATAACTAAGGTTCTATTTAACCACTTCTAAAAATGCTAGTGTGTGTTAATTTCCCCAAAGCAAGAAGTCTGAGGACCCGATATAGTTAAGGTTCTATTTAACCACTTCTAAAGATTAAAAGATATCAATATATACCTTCCAAAACTATCCCCGCCGCAGAGCCCCTTTGAATTGCTCATGTGTTGCTGCCACTTCCTCTAATAGAGGTTCAGCAAACTCGGCCACCAAATTTGTGAGGACTTGGCCCTTGACAAAGGTACGAGGCATGTACTTGATGTCAGAAGCCCCTAGAACTATGCCCCATTCAGCAATCCTCCCCGTATAATCCGCACTTCGTAGTATAGACCTGAGCAAAAGCTAAGTTAGGATAACAACTGTGTGTGCCGCATGTAGTGATTTGCTCACATAGTAAACTGGCCACCATAATGGCTTTCCCCAGGAAATCTTGCTGATGGGGGCCTGATTCTACCATATTTACCCATTGCACTCACTATCACACAAGCTCTTCCCACAGACGACGCCAATTGTAGAGACACAATTTTCAGACCAAGTCCAAAATGTAAAGGATCTTGACTTAATGAACCTAGTACAATCAATTTGTAGAGAGTGGGTCAAATAGTTAGGCTTTAGTGCATGGATAACAGTTAATATGGTTTTGGATGATGAGCCAACAAGAATTGAACCCGGTTTATGCGAGAAAGTTCGTCATCAGCACAGTCCGAGGAGCTCTATTCTAGTATATATTGGATGACAATGGTTACAAGAGTTGTTGAAATTGCAACAATGCTTTCTCTTCTCATTTTTTCATCCCCTTTTCATGAAGGGCCTCTTCCATTATATAGTTCATTTTGGATGATTTTAATCCTACACTTGTTGATCTTTTGAACTACCACTTGAGTGCTTATCCCATCAGACACCCTTTCTGACCTTCTGTGAGTTGTGGTTGCCAAGGTAGCACTGTTCAGGGGTCTTTTCCACATAAATGCGGTCAGAAAGTTAGCTGCAGGGCATTCAATGCGGTGTAACAGCTTTCCCTTAAATATTTTTGAGTCCTTATCCCTATTGTACGTTCATGATGCTTGTTCTTGTCATTAGAACTTTTTAGAAGGTCACTTTGATCATTAGGATCTATACCCGATCTGCATTTAACTTATCCGAGGAGATATTCCTCCTCAAACTCGGACTCGGACTCAGACTACTCATGATCTCGGCCAAAGCCCCATACTCTCGATCGAAGCCTAAGACCCCATAGTAGATAACAGAATAGAGAAACAGGAGATTTAAACCATAAACATGGGCACTATAAATAATGTGACTATTATTAGCCTATCATTTAAATTTCTTCATGTTTTCTTTCTAATTATGATATGTTATTATTTTTTGTATAAATTAACGAATATCGCCCTAAAATGTTTTGTGTATGCTTTTTTTTTTTTTTTTAAGCCGTTAATGCTTGCTTAGATTGGCTTCATAGTGTTCTTGTTATAAAAGAAAAAAAAATGGCATTATAGAATATCCTCGTTACAATTATCCTCCGTTAAATTAGACCATATAAATGTTCTTTATGTATCATCTAAGTAAAGTGATAAAACCTTCTAAAAAAAAAAAGAACAGTGATAAAAAAAAAATGGATTGAAGATTTGGAATTCGCACCATTCTAACATAACGGTCACTCCAGAATATGTTGCGATTCAAAGCTAAATAATTAAGAAGAATGAGAAAAGTAGATGAAAGCCTAATAAATATAATGATGATATTTTTTAGAAAATAAGTTATTTTTCAAAAAAAAAAAATATTTTCTATAAAACTATCTCATTCAAAGCTAAATATCATAACTTTTCTTATTTAACTTGTGAGATAAAATTATTTTTCAAAAAATATAGTGAAAAATAATATCTAAAAATAAATCATACTTTTTTATATTGACTAAAAATAATTTTCCTTTGACTCATTTTTTTTATGCTACCAAACACTGGAAACTACATAAAAAGTTTACACAAAATTTTCTATATAAACAAACAGAGTGTAAGTCAAAATAACTTAGACACTTATAAATATTTATAATTTAATTAGCTAAAAATAAAAGATGTTGTAGAATTGTTAGTCTAGCTTGACGTTCCCTAAATGTTTCAAATTATATTGTGTGAATGGGGAAGGTTCCCCCTAAGTTTTCTTCTGTTCTTTAGGTTGATATAGTTGGTTTTCTTTAATAAAGTTCTAAGTTTTTCTTCTCCAAAAATAAAAATAAAAATAAAAATAAAAAACGTCTAATGTAAAATATGTCTTTGATCCAATCATGAGTTCATGACGAATGCTAAGGGTTTTTTACTCTTATTTTCTGTTTCCAAAAATAATTTTCTATTTTTGAGACGGAAAATCTTGTTTGGTAACCTAAAATGAATAAAAAATAAAAATTATTCTCAAAACTCAATTTGTGAAAGAAATTAAAAATATGTAAAAAACTGTTTTCAGTTTATAATTTTAAATGTCAATGAAAACACGCATTTAATTTAATGAATTTGTCTCATTTAATAAGCTAGTATTAGAGTTCAAATCCTAATAACAACATATTTTAATATTTTTTAATATTTTCTTCAATTTTTTTTTTTTAATTTCAACTAACCCAACATATATTTGATTTGAAAAATACAAAAAAAAAATTGTTTTTTCTTTATATTTTTCTAAAAAAAAATTGAAAATAGAAAAAAAAAACAGTTACCAAACATAACCTAAGAAGTTGTCAATTAAAAAACTTCAAAAATATTAATTTTATATTTTAATAGTATATTCACAACATATCATTTATTCAGGAAGGTAAATATAAACCTCATTAATCAATAATACAGTAAAGGACAAAGTTGAACTCCAAACAAATTATAATTTAATTTGAGGCTATTTATTTTAACCCATTAGAGCATTCACGTCAACTTTCTAAAAAATATATATATTTTACATGATAAAAAACTATATTATTTATTTTATTAATTCACTTTACAATAAATAAAAAAATATATATATATATATATATATATATATATATTACACTGTAAAATATTATTTCTCTCTCTTGTCTCCCATCTCTCTCTTCTTAACCAACAACAAAATATGATATTTTCCTATATTTAAGAACCTACAGTTTATAGTTACTAAAAACTTTTTTAGCAACAGCCACCTGGGTAAATGTGGGTTTGGGGATAGTGAGTAGATCTAAAATAGTAATTTGGGAAGTTTTACGCCCTCTCAATGCTAAGCACTTAGTTGGCAAAACTAATAATGTGTATCAATCTAATAAGACAAAACTAAACCTTCATTTTTTTTTTTCCCAGAAGGTAAATGAAACCTTTTTTTTACATCTCCAGATTTACAACAGACAGAGAGAGAGAGAGAGCTGTAAAAAACCTTTAAACCAACCAACTACCAGCGGCCCCACCCCAAAACAACGGCTCCATTTCTTTATTACTTCACCAAACGCCTAACTGAAAAAACAACCATTAAAAAAAATTAAAAATGTATAAATACCTACTATTATTTGACTTAGCCCTTGTTTTCCCGCGTCGTACCCACCACCATTTATACCTTCCTCTTCCCTAACTCCATACCCTCTCTCTCTCTCTCTCTCTCTCTCCTCTCCTATTCCTTGCTTGCATGTTCTACCAAAGTAGACCCATTCAATTTCAACCCCACCAAAATACTCAATAAACCAAACCAAACCAATTCAAATCTCTTCCCATTCTCACATGCCTTTCTCTCAACCATGTCTTTCCTCTCCTTCCTCCTCCTCCTCCTATTTTCCTTCCTCCCTCTCTCACTCTCTCAACAACAACCTCCACCTCCTAAAGGTAATAATAATAGCTCAACTGACACGTCTTGGTGTTTTTAACGGAGACGTTCAGGGTTTAAATTATCGAAAATTATTGTAACTACTTTTTTTGTTTTATTGTTTTTTTTTTTTCAGGTATTTCGATTAACTGTGGGGCCACCAAGAAGTTGACAATTAACGGTCGAGAATGGTTACCGGACGCCGGTTTCGTGTCCGGTGGTACCTCGAAAAACCTGACGATCCCGGTGACCGTTCCTACGCTCGCCACCGTCCGATCGTTTCCTCTACGTTTTGGCACCAAATACTGCTTCGTCGTCGAGGTTTTCCGCACCGCGAAGTACTTAATCCGAACCACCTACTTCTACGGAGGAGTCAACGCCGGGCAGGGGTCACCGCCGGTGTTCGATCAGATGGTGGACGGGACTTTCTGGAGCGAGGTGAATACCACCGGGGATTACGCGAACGGCGAGGCGTCGTATTACGAGGGCGTCTTCGTCGCGCAGGGAAAGACGATGAGTTTGTGTATTGGTTCCAATACGTATACGGATTCGGACCCGTTCATTTCGGCTTTGGAGTTTTTGATAGTCGGGGATTCGCTCTATAATACCACGGGTTTTGACAATTTTAGTCTCAGCTTGGTTGCGAGGAACAGTTTTGGATATTCTGGGCCCATTATTCAGTATGTGAAAGAAAACCTTTAATTTGTCATTCATGTGCTTGTTTCTGTTTTAATTAGCATTTTTTTTTTAATGAGATATCAGTTCTAGAATTTTTTTTTTCTTTTTTTGTGTGGATAAATTTGATAATTAGGAAGTGCTAGTTGAACTATAAGGGTCGTGACATAAGTTCTAGCACTATTGATAAGAGGAAGAAAATAGATTTTTTTAAGTCATGAAAGAGGAGTTTGAACCCTAGGTGAAAACCAGGAAGTGATACGAAGTAATAGTTGAACTATGAGACTCATGACATAAGTTCTAGCACTATTGATATAGGAAAAAAGTAGATTTTTTTTTTTTTAAAGTCAAGAAAAGAGGAGTTTGAACCCTAGGCAAAAACAGAAAACCAGAAAGTGATAGTTGAACTACGAGACTCATGACATAAGTTCTAGCTCTATTGATATAGGAAGAAAGTAGAGTTTTTTTTTTTAGTATATAGAGTTTTAACTAAAAAGCTATTTAGCCATTTGAGGGTTTGGTAAATGAGAGTGAATAGTGTTTTAAAGTTCTGGATTTTATAAAGCATGAACATTGAAATGTAGAGCTTTTTCATAAAGCACCCAATTTTAATGTTAATCTTAAAGTTGAAATCAATTTTAGGGAAGTCCCATTAAAGCTATTTAGTGAAATTGTCAAACGTTTAGGCTCTTTAAAATCAATTTGACACCTCTTCAAAAGGAGAACTAGAGAAGCCATTTGTATATGTAAAATAATAATTAAAAACGGTGAATTGTGGAGCTTTTCCGTAAAAGCTCCAAGTTTCAGCTTTAGCCTTAATGCTGAAAAAAAGAGGCTTTAAGGACATTTTAATCTCTTTAGCGAGATTGTCAAACTTTTGGTAATGTAAGCTAAAAGAGTGTTAACCACTTAAAAGTACTTTTGAACCCCTCTTAAAGCAAAAATGGACAGGCCTAATATCCCTTCATTTAGCAGATAATTTGTTATGTCTGCAAAGAAGTGACAATTCAAAACTAGCAACTCATGAACTGGATATGGTGCTTATTTAACTTTTAGGTTGTCAATTCATTTGTTCAGTTTTGCTTGCGTATTCTTTATCATCTTATGCTTAAGTGTGATAATTTGGTATTGCCAGGTATCCTGATGATCGATTTGATCGGTTTTGGGGGCCATCAGGAGATAATGATTCTACAGTATCAAAAAACAGAAATATATCTGTTTCTGGTTTCTGGAACGTTCCTCCTCTAAAAGTATTTGAGACAGCTCTGATGACTACTAAAGTACAACCCCTGGTTTTGAATTGGCCTCCGACATCCCTTTCAAACTCAAAATACTACATTGCTCTATACTTTGCAGAAGACCGTAATTCGAGCTCAAGGGTGTTTAACATAAGCATAAATGATGTGCCATATTACCCTAATTTGAATGTCACTCCAGCAGGTGCTTGTGTCTTTGCAACCCGGTGGCCTCTTCGTGGTCCTACAAAGATAACTTTGACCCCTGCTGTGGGTTCAGACATTGGTCCTCTGATAAATGCTGGAGAGATTTTTAAAGTGCTAGATCTTGGGGGAAGAACTGCTACTCGAGATGGTATGTTTACTTCCAAATAGCATCTTTTATAAAGGCAATGAAACTGGATTAATTTCTAGTCAGCAGTCTGGTTATGTCATTGATGAGCCCAGCTAAACATACATGGCCAAACAAAGATATAGGAAAGTGTGTTTTGTAATTGATGTTAAAAAAATAAGTGGGAAAAATAGTTTAATCATATTCTCTGCATTACACTGGATGGCATTTTTTAGTTATGCCAGAGCCATTGGCTGTGGCTCACCTAGGCAGTGTCATATCAAGTTAGTGGTACAGAAAATTAATCTGGCCTAAATAACAGCTTCCTTTGAAACAAGTGAAATGTGTTTGACCATAAGGTGCTTGGTTGATTCCTCTCTCATAACACAACCTCTTTAAACATTGTTCAGTACACTTCATATTGAGGATTTTCAATTACATGATTTTTTAAAAGGGGAACTGTATTTCTTTTCACAGTTATTGGTTTGTTAAAAGTAAAACTTAGTCTCAAGAATCCTCCACTTGGCTGGAATGGTGATCCTTGCATGCCCCGCCAGTACTCTTGGAGTGGCATTACTTGCTCTGATGGTCCCCGGATCCGTGTGATCTCCTTGTAAGTGAGACTTGACTTGCTGTCTCACAATAATTTGTATTGTTTCTTTTGTATCCCTTAAGAGGCTTACCATTTCCTATTGTCTCCAGAAACCTGACAAGCATGGGCCTCTCAGGATCGCTGTCTCCTAGCATTGTCAATATGACGGCATTGACTAACATGTAGGTTTTCAGTTATAAATTTTTTGATTAATGAAATTGAGAGGTATGGATTTGATGATTGACGATTTAATGCTATTAACAGATGGCTTGGGAATAACAGTTTGACTGGACCTATTCCTGATCTCAGTTCATTGAAGATGCTAGAGACATTGTAAGTTGTGGGGGTTTGGGTTATTTTTTATTTAATCTCTGCCTATTGTCATTTTTGATTGAGCTCATAATTGCATATAAAATTATTGCCATTTGGGCCTCATCTGTAAGATATCATGTACTTCATTCTCAGTTCATAGAAGAAATTCATTTTCCTCTGTCAGTTGCTTATGTTATAACTATTCTGTTGTGTGGATTGTATTATCTGAATGCTTAGAACCTGAGCCCTTTTCATGTGACTATTTATTTAGAAATTTTGTTTCTTTTCTCTAATTCAATACTATTTTCCTTTAAGGCATTTGGAAGACAATCAATTTAGTGGATCTATTCCCTCATCACTTGGGGACATTAAAGGCTTGCGTGAACTGTAAGTTTTATTCTGCAATATATTTTGCTTTTCCCTCTCCTAATCAGTGCATGCATGATAGTTTTTGTTGATTTACTGTATATTGCATAGTACTTTCAGTGCTTCTCTTCTGTGATGGATGTAGTTCCATCCAAATCATGTTAAAACAGTGCACTTATAATTGTTCTGCTCCTACATATCAAATTTATGAACTTATGATCACCATTACAAAGTCCTAGGAAGTATTGTGAGAAAACTTTCTAGGAGAACTAACTTTGATCAGATTGAGTATCACTTATCAACAACATCAACATCAATATCTTTCAACTCTTTTTTTTTTTTTTCTGGCAATGATATGAGCGAGATTTATTATCTACTGGCATATCTTATTCCTGCTTTTTTTTTTGGGGGGCGGAGGGGGATAATAAATTACAAGATTTGGAACGAATCTATCATTAAGTTAGTTTTGGTTTGATATAAGGATGGTGAACTATTCTAATTCTCATTTTCTTTGGTACTTTGACCTATATCTACTTAAACTGAACAAAGCCTTCACTCCAATTAATTTGGATCAGCTCTGTCTATCTTCCATTAACCCAACTATCCATGATCTATATATCAATTCACTCTAAAGTATACTGTAATCTTACAACTCAACTATACACAAGTCAACAAGCCTTAAGTCTCAACTAATTGGGATCAGCTATATAAATCCTTCTTCTTCTTCTTCTTTTTCTGATTAATTGAGCTCGTATTAAAGTTGGTATTGCTTTTTGCATCTTTACTGATCATCTTGTTTCGAAGTGCTTCCACCCACATCATTCCCACACCTCTTATTATATTCTTTGGTTTCTTAGAGAGAGAGAGAGAGAGAGAGAGAGAGGACTTTGAAAGTTTGAAAGCACAATCTTGGTGATCCTTTGGGCCCATTGTAGCCCTAAATGGCCCAAGCCCATATAGATCACCCTTTTTACTCGATAGGAGCTCATACTTTGTATTTCCTTTTTGATGCCTTCCACCATGGTACATCTAACAGCAAACTGAAGAGATCTCCTATCAATGTCAGTGTCAGATTCATCTATTTACTCTGAGGCTTCGAGTGGCAGTATAGAACACACTTAGAAGCATTGCATTTTTGTTAGTGAGGGTTGGTGAAACTTGGGATGTTCTTTTGTTTTCTTATCTGACTCTTAGATTCAATTAGCTAGCAATTATAGATATAATATGGTGGCTGTCCCCAGATCTCCACTGCACTGTATGAGAGAGCACCCTTGTCAACTTGTTGGGACTTGGAAAACAACTAGAATACCCCTTTCAGTTCAAAATAATGGGATTGAATAACCTATACTTATAGGTTGTTATTGAGCACCGGATTGCCCAAGGAATTGCTGCTTAAAAATTTAACTTTATTCATGGAATGGATTATGTTTATATAGGCTTTCAACGGAACTAAAGGTGCTTCTGTCCACTAATATACATATTTGCAATATCTCTGACCATTTGCTTTTAGCCAAGTGGCCTGAATATTATAATTTACTAAATATGAGCCAAGAAAGGAGGGATACTAGAAGCCTTGAGGGTCCTAAGGAATCCAAAACTCAGTTGTTCCCTTGTTGGATCTTACCTTAAATCATTGGTTTTCCCTTTCATTTTAGTATGTCAGTTTACACAAAAAAGATGGGATTAAAAAATCTTGGTTGAGTTTTGTAGTTTTAGGTTGGAGTACTGGTATGTTTGAAATGATAACTTAGAATAGGCCTTTGTTTAATTGGAATTGAGACAGTTTCATTGAATGAGATCTGTAACTTACGTTACAAATGAGTGACAAAATAAAATAAAATAACGATGGAAAGTCTAAGGAAAAAATATTGTATATGACTATATGTCCCATATTGAAATATGGTAATTTCATTCCTAGTTACATATATAATATATAGAATCTCCTCTTACCCATTAATTGGCTATCAGATAACCTTCTCATGTATTTTAATCACATGACTTTTAAGTAATTTAATTAAGACGCATGACTTCTAAATAGGTAAGTACACGTGAATACTCATTTGAATCACCATGTATTGGGTTGAATAAACTTTCCTCCAAATCAATTTAGAGGAAAATTCTATCCTAATACAGACATGTGTGCGTGTGTGTGTGTTATCTTGTGATTACCTATATATATATATATATATATATATATATGGTGCTGCCCAATTTTAAGAAGATTGGACCCTGGAACTTGATCTACTTCACATGATTTATTTTACCCATATCAGAATGAGAACTGACAATCGCAACTAAAACATTTGCTTTTTTTTATTGCGCCGTAAATTACATCTGGATACTGTAGGATTTCCATGTTTGATCTGTCTTATTTGTTGGAGGTTGGCAATCACATTTTATCTCATGGTCTGTGCTTTGTATGATTGAGCAATTCCCTTGTTTACTGACATGGAATAAATAATCATTAGCTCACATTATTATTAATGCTACCAGATGTAAATTTTCACCTTTATATTTTAAAACTAAATTTCAATCAATTATTATGCTAATTTATTCTTTAATTTCTGGAAGATTTTTCATATATGCTTCTGACACTGACATTATATGAAAACACTGTTAGACATTGATTTGATTCCTTCTTCTTTTTTTTTGGTCTTTATATTAATGTTCAATTAAAAAAATGTGGCAACTCTAATTATTGATGCACCTGACCTAGTTCCTGTCTTTCAGTTTCTTACAGAACAATAATCTGACTGGTACAGTTCCAAATAACCTTAAAGATAAACCTGGACTGAACCTTAGGTAAGTTTGAACATCCTCTGGTGTTATTATCCATATCTTATCCACCGCCATTTATGCTGATTGTTTAAATTTGATTATCAGGACATCTGGAAATAATTTTGGATCTCCCCCACCTTCTTGAGCAAGTATGTGTATGGATCCAATGGTAGAGGTGACTTGGCTGCTTTCTCAAGAAACTTGATTCAGATCATTCATTTGTATATAGATACATTCCGTAAAAGAGCTGTGTCACATTTTGTTTTACAAATTTTGCTGGAAGTTCTTTATTGCAAGCTCTCCAACTGTAAAATTGAAAGTTCTGCATACTTTGACATCTGTAGCTGGGAGCCCTTCAAAGCAATTTGAATACTCGAAATGTTGTTCATAGTCAGTCAGTCTGATTCCTTTTTTCTCAGTAGGATTGGATCGTGCATTCAAAATTAATGTAATTGTCCATATAGTCATTTCTTATTCTTTTAGATATACTTTTTCTTGTTCTGATAGTGTATTGTGAGGTATTCTTCTTCTTTTTCCCTCTCCCCCGTGGGTGTACCGTGTACAATGAATATTATTCATTTTTGTACCTACTAAAAAAATTATTTCATTTCTTATATAACGTGGTTTGGTTCTATATATGCCTTCATTTTCAAGTATAGCTGACTATTTTCTCAATTGCTTCGGTTGTCACTTGGTTGTTAGTTGTTAGTTGTCACCTTTGGCATCTAACTTTCATATTTGTGGGTCGTTGGGGGTGTTTTTGATGTTCATATCCCTGAATTGTTCCAATTTTACTGAATGTCCCTAAAGGGGCATTTGACATTAACGCCTCAAACCCTTCCAGTTTCAGATCCGGCATTTAAAAAAGTAGGGAGTTACTATGATCTTACTCTATTGATTTAAGATACTAACTCTTATTTTAGCTTTGCAGAATCATCCATGACCTTCACTTTGAAAATGATATTAAAATGGTTAGACAATATTCAAATTCCTGAAAGATACTCGAAATTTGGAACTGTATACTAAGATGTCCAATAATCAATAACATGGCTCTCTCAATTCCATTTCACAATTCATAAAGGACAACACTCGATCCTTATATGGCCTTCAGACCCTTACCAAAATAAAGTACACAGTTTGATATGTCTCCATGTGAGACCCACCATTTCACAGACCTGCACAGCATCTATCATGATTTCCCACTTCTTATATTTGAGACAGAAAAATGTGCTTCTAGGCGATGCAATAAGAAATGCAACTAAAATTACTTGATTAATATAATCGAACAAAAAGAAAAGGTCAGCATTTACATTGTCATTCTTCAGATCCACAATAACTCACCATAATTAACATTAATCTAAACACAAAAACAGAGAAAAATTTATAATAAAATAGAAAGAAATGAGACTGATGAACATATATGAGAACTCTGCAGAGATCAGATGGAACTTCAGCTACCACCTTCTCATCCTCACCTCTCTAATCTTCCCTTCCTTAGTGGAAACAAAGGTGGCAGTGCACTGTTCTTCATTTGTGTGCAAATTGGGACATTGATCATAGGCCTTATTCTAATACTAGCTGACCTTGTCCTCTCCAACCCTTTCTTTATCCTCTTCACATGCTTCTCTCTATTCCCTGACCCTCCCTTCCCTTCATCTTTTGTAGCTACATCAGCAAGGGAGCAAGCTGAGATGATGATGATGAGGAAGAAGAAGATGGCGATAAAGAAGAAGCGCGTTGCTTCTTCAACCTTAATAGCTCTTTCCATAAAACAGTGCACTTAGGTGGCCTTGGTGATGGGTCATCATCAACAAACCAATTTACCCTAGTACTCTCCTCCTTGTTCACCTCTTCTTCCTCTTCGTCTTTGGCTTTGAGACTGATCTTGTTGAGCTTTTCTGAATGCTGCATTTGCCAAAATGGAAGGAGCTTCCCTTCAAAGAAAAGCTCATCAGCAGTTAACATTGGATGGCTACTTGCATTGCTTGAGAGGAATTCAAAGTCTCCATTTCTTGCTTTCTCTATCTCCATGCCTTCACCTTTTTCAACCTGCAGCGAGTTTGGGCTAATGGAGATGAAGTTTTTCTCATCCAGAAACTCTGCAGAGAAAGAAATCCTGGGACTTGAAGTTGGCTCAATGGATCTAGAGTTAGTTTGAACAGTTTCTAGGGAGACCATCTTGGTTGTTTTTGGATCAGGGAATAGGGAATAAGGTTGTGTAGTTGGCTAGCTAGTAGTTTGATCAGGTTTGTGAGATATGTGATTTATAAAGCGAACAAGATGCTTTACTGCTTTTCTATTTTTTTGTTTAATCTCTTTGTTTTGTTGTTGTAGTAAAATTTTGGACGGTGAGATTATAAAAAAATTAAGTGGTCTGGTTAAGGCGAAACAAGTGAGCTAAGGTAGTGTTTAGAATATAGGAACAGCACATGGACACTTTGGGAACTAAAGACAAAAAAGGATTTTAATTACCATTGTTCTGTATACGATTCTAAACAGTCTGTTCTCTTTTTCTTATTCTTGTTTTTCTTACCAAGAGAAGAAGTAGAAAAAAGGAAATTTTTCCTAATTTATGGCTGGGAAGGGAGAAGTATAATACATTATTTTAAAGGTAAAAAAAATTAGTGCTCATAGTGCGTTTTACACACACTGCAAAAATACATTGAAAACATGACTTAAAAGTCACGATTCTAGTGTATTTGCAGTTTTGCGCACACTGAGTGCAATAAACACTGCTTTATTTTAAAAGGGAGAGAGAGATTTGAATCATAGACGTCTTCGTTAATAACACTAGAAAATATCATGTGACCTAAAGTCATTTTGGAGAAGTATAATACGTATATCATAATGAAAAATAAAAAGAAAAAAAGAAAAAGATATGATGGTATTATGATGTTGTCGTGGTGCATGAACTTTCTTGTTTCTATGGTCTAAAACATGTAAAGAGTAAATGACACACCTGGCTGTTACTGATTAGGGCAGGAAAAGTAAAAAAACACAACATGAATATGTCATGCAGATGAATGAATCAGTAATAGTTAATACAGGTTGCCTTGATTTATTTTGTCCTGACTTGAACAGGGTCTCTCACATTAAATTGATTGCATTAATTGGGTATCTTTTCTTCTTGTAATTGAAAACACTGCTACATTTGAGATTTACAGACAGGGACGGATAATAGGGTGACCAATATCTAAATCAGGCTATCTTCTAGCTTAGTGGCAGTTGATTATTTAATTTGCATTAGTCAAATAGATCAGCTTTGTTAGTTTGACTCCCCTGCAAGGAGGGAGGGGTTATAACATGGGAGGAGTTCCTAGCATGTGGTCACATGAGAGTAATTTCTTGCCATGTGAGAACTGAATCAATGAAATATAAAGCATACCATTAATAACCAAGTTGCCCTTTGGAATAGCCTTATAATTGTAGGTACATATGTGTGTGTGTTCCCCAATGGGGATGGGTTTTCATGTCATTTGAGAAAGTTTACAAGTGGTAGATATCATGTTAGTTTCTTGAAAAGCTTCCATAAAGATTTGGTAGCTCTAATTAAGTCTAGACAGCTAATGAACATAGAGTTAATCTTTTGATTATTATATATGGGTTGTAATTTGATTCTTTATTAGCACATTATCCCGGGCGTTCTGGTCCCTCCAGTGTTCTATAATTGAAGGGAGACAATAATGTTGGAGATTAACAATCTGACTAGAAAACAAAATTGAACATGTAATACACAAGTTAGGCTAAGACAACCTTCTGATTGATCAGCTAATCCTTTCAAATAGCTGAGGCATGAGAGCTGTATTAACAACTTTGGGGTAATAATCTTTCTGTCTTCATCAAGGTTTAGATAAATTTATAAAAGGAGAGGATTAGCTCCTCATTATGTAGCTCATTCTTAAGACCAAGAAAGAGAGTTAGGCTTAATCCATGTAAGTTGCACCCTGATTTTTTTATTAAAAAAACAAAAAACTTAACACAAAATTATAGGCTTACAAAATATAATAACCTACATTGATGAGTAAACATCATGATCACATGAAGAATATGAAAAGCAAGCACTTCCTAGACAAGCCTACCACAAATCTCTGCCATAATACAATTATACAAAGCCTAATCCTACTTCCCTAGAAACAACCTTATGAAGAAGGGCTTACCAAAGTACACAATGTGATAAAATGCATATTTGTAACAAAGTGATTGTATTTATGATCATCATACCAAAGCAATTTACTTTTACTTTGCTGGCACGGGTTTCTGCATTTCAAAAAGTAAGCAAGTTTTTAGTTTGAAAATAAATAATTTGTTTAGTGAGAGAAGAATAGAACTCAAAACTAGGCTTGATAGCCAGAACATTAATTAAGTAAAAAGAAGTTAATTCTTTGGATATATTAAATGGAGCAAAGTAGCTAATAAATTTTCAATCAATATGAAGAATTTGTAGCATTTCTAAAACCAAGGGGAATGGAATTAAAATCTTTTTTATTTATTATTTTTTTGCTATAGAGAAAGGTATCACACACATCAAGTAATTACATCGAGAATTCTTTAGGGATGACTTCAAGATCCAATTACAAATAAGTCATAAGGTGTGTCATCAATGCCTTAGCATTTTGGGCTCTGAAATTAAGCAAATGGGACCCTATAGAATTGAAGACAATTAGTACCATCCACATGATAAATTAGTTTCGACTGTTGAGAGACAAGAACTTTTTAGTACCTTCTGATCAGTTCATTCTGTTACTTTTAGGAGAAAGTGGACCACAAATTTTGGTATTTTGAGCATTTAAAAAAGACGAAAGCTGAACTGGAGCACTGTGCACAATTTAAGAGGTAGCAACTGACCCTGGAAAGACTCCAAGGCATAGCAATGTGGCTAAACTGTACAAGAGTGGGGGACCATAGGCCATTCTATTAATTTAAAGAGATGGAGAGAGTTCAGTCTGGTTTCATGCAATGCCAAGCTGGTAACATGATCACTTGGGTTTTATATGCTATCTATGTGCAGTAGCTGTTTGACAAGAGAAAGAGAGGTGTGTGTTTTGACCATGACCAACTTTTTGTCAATTGAGTATGTTGGGGGTGACCATATTCGAGCAGAAGTGTAGAAAGTTGATTGAATCAACTTGATGGTCTAAACTAAAGGTACAGAATCATAATTGCTTCTGCTTATTAGTTTAGCATTTTCAGCCCTTTAAGTTAGTGATAACTATGATATTAATCTACTAAAAGGTGAGGTTTGAATTTGATTTGTAGATAAAGGTCTTAACATTCAGGACAGTGGTTGGGCTGTCTACTACTCTATTAAGTTATATTTTTTTCTTCTTCTTTTTTATAAGCTGTCTTTTCTTCTTTATATGAGAGAGAGAGAGAGAGAGAGAGAGATTATCACTATATGAGTTGTTGCGTTCTAAAGTAATAGCAAAACATTGGTGTAGTTACTTAGGCAGTGTTATTTAGGTTTCCTAATTAAATTCAATCACATGTTTGCATCAACTAATGCAGTGCAACTAAAATTATATTTTTCAACAATAATTAAATTCAAGCATGTGATTTAATAGTCAATAGAAACAGATTGTTGAATCCAATTTGGAAAACTAAAGTACAACACTTAAGAAATTATACCTAAGTTTTACCCTAATCTAAACAGTGAGATTTCGTTTGCAATGTTTATTATCTTTAGAATTATATATGGATTGAGCTATTTAAACTTGTTGTTTGTTTATTTAACAAACAAGTCAAATCAAGCTTGGGTTTAAGTTAGACTATTAAATTCAACTTCAAATTTGACAATGTGATTGTGAACAAGTTTATGAATATGAGACTCGATTTATATATATATATATATGATACCAAGTATATAAAAGTATATCTTATTATTATATCAAGTATCTCTATACTTTCTATATATCCCGATTTCATACAAAGTATCCTTCAAATTATACTTTAATTGTGTGTCAATTATGTTTACATTCAAATTCCTTAAAAAAAAAAAAAAAAAAAACTTCTCCCCTCTTCCTGTGTGTGTGTGTTAAAAATACTTAGTATTCTAAAAAAAAAAACTTAAAATATATAAAAAGATTCAATTTGAATTTATTATGTTTCTATATAATAATACTATGAATGTGTGCAATCTATTTATTAAATGAAAATGTTATGTGTTTGTGTGTGCGCACGCCTGCATTTATAACTATTTAGAAGTTATAAGTTATATATATATATATATATATATATATATATATATATATATATATATTAACAATACAATATTGGTGAATCTAATTGTTATAAGTTCATAAACCAAAATCATTATATCTTATTAAATAATAATGTCAACTATAGTTTAATTATTAATTAATAATATAGAATTATGAAGTGGTAAACATAATTAGTTGCGGTGTATATTATAAATGGAGAAAGAATAAGTTACTCTAGTAGTTTGTGAACAAGATTAATCTAGTTCAAAAAGAAAATAAGTCAAACTTAAATATATAATCCAGGTTAGTAACGAGTTTGAATTTGACCTGCGATCGAAATAAAATTAAATAAACAAATCTTGAACATTTAATACTTGTGTCAATTCAAAACATTTATTACCATAATTTTCTTTCAAAGTTCCACTTGTAGGCATGATGGCAACAAGAAGAATTGTTGATGGTAATATACGAAATCCAAACAAATATTTACTAAATTCTTCAATTTTTTTCTTTTTATCAATATTGATTGTTCAATGTGTCTGTGCAGTGTGCATACGCACATGGGTTACAACCTAGTGCAGATAGTATCTAGCCATAAGCCTCTTTTCAATAAATAAATAAAAATTAGTGTACATAGAATTTGATCAAAAGTCTCTTTTTCAATGAGAATAAATTAATTTATTGCAAAACCTAAATTTATGGGTCAAGGCTTATTGGTAAGCAGGAGCTGATTGACGATGAACTGGATTGGCCCATGGAGAAGGGCCAGCTTCTTGGGAGAGCAGAGGAATAAAATAGTCTTCTCAAAAATCCTAGAGCACTGTCAAATCCCTTTTCGTGTGTTTTTTTTTTTGTTCCTTGTAGCATATCCCAAAGTTGATTTTAGTACTATATAGAAGCAATGTATTAATATACTATATTTGAATTGCTTTGATTCAGCAAAAAAAAAAAAATTGAATTGCTTTGAAATACTCCAATTAGTCCTTTTTATTATTATTTTTTAGTTGCTTTCGAGCAGAGCAATTTGCTTTAAACTCTAGTTATCAATTCTGTTTTTCATTTTGTAAATAAATCATATATTATACCATTATTAATTACGTGATCAGTATTATAAAAATGAGAGGCAGAAGACGAATATATTTCTTTGGTAAATGAGCATAATCTTTGTGACCATAGTAACAGAATTAGATAAATAGTTTAATTACCATGAAATGATCGAGCTTAGTTATCTTATTTATTAATTTCAATAGTTAATGCTTGAGACATATGTCTTATAACACTGTTTCAATAACCAAAAATAAAATAAAATTATAACACTTATTTATGTCTTTAGATGATCTCTTAACCATCAGCATGAACATAAAATCAAATTCCATTTTGGGTTTTCTGGATTATTATTATATTTTGTGTGCGTTTGGCATGAATTATTTTATTATTCAGTTTATTTTTACTATTATTCATGGGTTTCACTACACTTTTTGGTACTATTCATGGATACCACTGTACTATTTTAGCTAACTTTTACTTTTATTTATAGTACTTTTATTTAAAAAGTTTTCAATTTTAGCAAAATAAACGAATCTCAAATAAATGCTCTATATTTATAAGATTTTTTTAAAACATCAAGATAGATGTATTTACCGTCATTCGCAATGAATGTGATCTAGTATACAATACATCCCATAATTATTAATTGCTTTGCACAATTTAACCATTCTTTCCATCTCTCTTTGACCTATTATTGCCAAACAAAAAGTTGTAGAATGCAATACCACAAGAATAATGCATATGAATATGATCCAAGGCAAAGGACAACATAAAGCATTATGCAATACTGCTCCTGCACATCATGTCACATTATGATTATGGAGAATTACTGATAAATGTACCAAAGGGAGACAATACAAGACATCTTGACACAAACCTTGAGTAGCTCATCACAGCAATTCGCCTATCTTATAGACTAGCATCTACCTGGGGTTGCACTTTCGAAAGCTAATGGATGCTAAAGGACCAAAATTATGCCAAGCTTGCCCACTTTGAATTACTATTAATGGCCTATCAGATTTATTATGTTTGGTCTTTTAAGTCCATTGTGTAACTTCTTCATCGTTGCATCAAGAGTTGACAAGTGATTATTCAGCAAAAAAAACAAAAAGAATTAAAAGAGTTGACAAGTGGCTAGGGAGCAACATGAACTTGATTAAATTTGATTGAATTGGTTTTGAAAATTACGTTTCTTTTAGCCGAAATTAAGTTGGTTATGGACTTATATGGGGGTGTATCATCTACCTTCTTCCTTTTTTTGTGATTTTTTTTTCTTGCTTTTGTAATTTCTCTTTTTGTTTTTTGCTTTAGTAATTCCAAACTTTTTAATAGTGTAAATTCATAACATTCCACCGTCTCATCTTCTTTTTTCTTTTCCCTCTACCCTTTCGTTTTTCACCTAATCATTAGATTTGAACCATGAAGGTAAATAATGGAAGGACCAAAGGAGGCGCCCCGAGGCGGGCGGGCGGGCGGGCGGGGGAAGTGAGTGAAGAAGCAATTTTGAGTTTGAGTGATGTTAGGGATACTATGGCCAAAATGGGCTTTTACCCTTTTTTTTTTTTAATATCCAGCAAAATGCCTCATGTCTGAAACTAATTAGAGAAATGCTCCTGTTTTGAAACTCGATTTTTTGGAACTTCGAGTTATAGCGAACGAGGACTTAAATTTTTTTTTTTTTTTTGGAACTCAAGTTCCATGAACTCTAGTAGCATATAAAGTACTCGAGTTCATAAAACTCGAGTTCCACTTCCATGAACTCGAGTACTTCACATGGAACTCGAGTTCATGGAGCTGGAGTACCTTAAATGGAACTCAAGTTCTAGAAATATTTTTTTTTTAATTTTCAGTTCGCTATAACTCGATTGTCCAAAAATCGAGTTTTAAATTGAAACTCGATTTTTAGAAAATCGAGTTTTAAAACAGGATTATTTTTCTAAATAGTTTCAGATATGAGGTATTTTGCTGAAATTTTTTTACAAAATGAGCAAATGCCCATTTTCTCCGGGATACTATCATGCTACAATTTTATATCAACTTTACAATTTGATATATTATTGGTCACAAAAACAAAATAATTAAAACAGTTATTTATATCATATTATTGAAGAAAGAGTTTGTGTGTTTTTACATTAAAATTGATAATGGTTTTAGCCGTTTCCTTTTAGAGTCTCTGACCACCTTTCCCTCATCTCTTCTCTCCTCCTTTAATTCAATCGAACTTTTTTGTTCTAAAGGACACATTGATTAGAATTGATTACTTGAACTGTATAGGTGAATTATTTCCTCAGATTAAAATTGACCCAACAGTCAGCAGAGATTAATCATTTAATAGAGGCATGTGATTTGGAGAATATTATTTAGAGAGCTTTTAAGCTTTAACAAATGTACTCAAAAGCACGTGAAAAAAAAAAAAAAAACCCCAATAGTGAAGAAAGGACCACGTCAATATGTATATAACTGGGGAGTGTCATGGCATGTGACCTGTCTCTAACTCTCCAGTGGAACCACTTTTTTGATCCACAAAGACAAAGAGGGTGAGATAATAAAGATTTCAAAATTTTTTTTTTTTTTATATGAATTGGTCTATTTGGATACTGCTTATTGCTGAAAACTGAAAATACTATAGTAAAATAATTTTTAAATGTATGAATAGTACTATAGGACCTAGTTTTATTTTAATTTTTTAATAAAGTACTTACAGGTCCCACAAACAGTATACAGGACCCACTAAAAAAGCCAAAGGGGCTCAAATCATTTAAGTGCAATCCAAACAATAGGCTAAATCAGCTTTCATTTTCAAGAACCGCGGGCCCAAATACTCAATCAAATGCCAATCCCTCTTAATCCCAAAAGGAAACAAAATATTTGCTTGGCAATTTCCCTTTTTTGTATTTGTGTATCAGTACCTGTCACAAATGATTCTCTTCTCCCACCAAAAATCTAAGGACATGTTTGATTGTGTTGACTAAATAATAGTTTTAATTATTTAAATAACACAACATATATTTTTATAATATTTTTTTACCTATACGTATTTTCACAACACTTAAACAATATTACTAGAACAACATTACCAAACGGACCCTTAGTTATTATGTTTGGACCCTTAGTTATTATTGTATTAGTGTCATGTCATCCACGTTTATGTTTAATGTTTATGTGAGTAGAAGAAATTACATGGCGCTGAGTTAGTTACTTCAGAAAAATTATTTTCTTCAAATATTATCCACCTCTTCTCTTTCATATTTTTGCTAAAATTTATGTACAACACTTTAAAATTTGGGGATAATTGAATTTTATCACCCTAAATTACATTTTGCACTCTAAACTTTCAAAATGCATAATTAGAAGTTAGAGCCCTAAATTATAATTTGTGTTACACTTTGCACCTTATTAGAAAACTAAACTTCAGGGTGTAAAGTATAATCACTAATCAGGAGCATAATTTAGGGTGATAAAGTGTTTTATCTCATTTGTTAATAAGGAAGAGGGGCAATTGTGTCTTTTCACGTGGTGCCAAGCTTTTCTGTTCAAGTTAACAACTCAACTGATAGTGGAGTGCAAAGTGTCACATGGGTTATAATTTAGGATGCTAACCGTGCATTTTGAAAATTTAGGATGTAAAATGTAATTTGGAGTATAATTTAAGGTAGTAAAGTGTAATTTTCTCTGATATTTGTTCACTTCATTTCAAACTATCCTACAGTAATTCGAGTACTATGATTTGCTTAAAATGCTCCCTCTAAGCGGAGGAGGAATCTCAACAGACCACTTACTCACAGCATGCTGAGACTCACACAAGGACTCACACAAGTTGTAAAAGAAATGTCTATGTCTTTTAACGAAAAACCCTTTGTGGTTGCATATTTACTATTAAACTTTATATATTACAATTGATCAATTTGAGGGTACTTATATTAAGCTAATATCCTAAACTTTCACATGGTCAATATAAGACTTGCAGTACAGTACAAATAAGGATTGAAATTTGCACCCTAAGTAAAATTAAATTTAATGAACTTGAACAAGAGTTATATAACAGATTTGGCCTTGATTAAGCTTAAAACTTCACATCTTTAATCTTACACAAAACACATTTTTCACTTTACACCTATATGTTGCAAGAAAGCCACAAAAACACATCAAAATGATGAGTGACGATTACAGATGTACTTCACAGTGCATGAATTGAAAAGATACATGCTAAACACAATCTTGGGACAGCAGATAAGTATTGTTTTTAATTGACTGGTAACAAAGAACTTCACATGCTTATGTGCTCTGCATATTATATTTGCAAAATGAATCTTATTTATGTCACAAGACATCATAAGCACAAAGAGTTGAGTTATCCTTATTGATCAGCAAATACATAAAAAATATTAATAGACAACATTGTTCTTTTTTTTCCACGATTGATTACTTAGTGTGCTATGATTGGAGTAACATCATTCTTATCAGGTTCACTATTAATTAATAACATTTTTATTAAAAACATATTAATTAGGTGTTTTATTGCACTATTAAAGATGAATTAAGCAAGTCTCACTCTGTTAGGAAGTAACAAAAGGAAATAAATAAATATCCCATTAATTGAATGTTGTGCAATTCCTTAAAAAAATATCGATCAACTGCATTAAAAAAAAAAAAAAAAAATCAACCTTACCCTTTTTATCATGCACCGATCACATGAGAGGATATCAATAGTTGTGATAAAAAAAAAAAAGTTGTATACAGAGGTTTGATTGGTGAAACTTTCTAGAAAACAGTAAGTTTTTTAGGGTAAACAGAAGTTATTCTTTAGTCTGCACTCTATTGGGTAACTGTTTTTTTGATGAACCACTCTGTTGGGTAACTAAATGATACTTCTAACCCTATGTCATTTTTATGAATCATTTTTGGTCTTTCTTTATTGCTTTTGAGAAACGAGAGCAAAATGTATACTGTATACATTCTAAAGCAAGTGCTACTGTGCCACTTGTCAAAGCCAAACTACTGGTCCATGATACACAATGCACTAGCTGTGGACCTGTGGTAATCGCATAATGTTAGATTGTAGTGCCAGCTTTACAAGAGCAACAGTATAATGATAAGTTTAAAGTGACATTCAACCCAAGCAATCACTGCCAAGGACACAAGCATATAATGCATATTATAGACAGACAAAAGATATATAAGCGTATGATTATTCTACAGTACTAATAAAATCCCAAACCACATGCTAAATAAATAAATAAACTTCCATTGAAGACGTGGCTAAAATTCACTTTCAAAATATATATTTTTTATCAAAAAAATTTCATTTTCAATTTCAATACTGCATTTTTACTGAAGTGCAAGCCAAGAAGGCAAAAATGATATTGATGTCCTCCATAGCCATTGTAGGTCCGAAAAATTATTATCTTATATGACATATGTGATTAATGATTCGGATAGAGATTGTGAATTTTTATATGGTATTAGAATCTTTTAGTCTCTCTATCAAGCACATCAGAGGTACGGATAACCTTATCATCTCTTGGAGGAATTATAAAGTCCTCATCATAAACAAATGACAAGGTTCACTACTTCATTAAAAAAATTTCACTGGTTAAATTTTTTTTTTTCTCTAACTCACCAACTTTAAACAGGTAGAAGTCTTTTAGTGAAATAGTGAACTACGTCACTTGTCTACCACCAAGACTTTATAATTTCTCCATCTCTTGGGACCACTAAGAAAAACGAGTTAGATTCTAAAATCTCTAGATCACTTAGGTGACTAGTTTCTCAAAAAAGGAAAACTTGGTGACTATGATTTGTCCACAACGAAAACCTTATAATTTCTTCATCTCTTGAGACCATTGAGGAAAAACGAGTTAGATTCTAAAATCTCCAGATCATTGTGGTGACTAGTTTCTCAAAAAAGAAAAACTCTAGTGACTATGATTTGTTTATCATGAAGATCTTATAATTTCTCCATCTTTTGGAACCACTGAAAAAAACAAGTTAGATTCTAAAAGCAAGTTTACCATCTTTTAGTGGAATAGTGAACTACGTCACTTGTGTACCACCAAGACTTTATAATTTCTCCATCTCTTGGGACCACTAAGAAAAAGAAGTTAGATTTTAAAATCTCTAAATCACTTAGGTGACTAGTTTCTCAAAAAAGGAAAACTCTGGTGACTATGATTTGTCCACAACGAAAACCTTATAATTTCTTCATCTCTTGGGACCACTGAGTAAAAATGAGTTATATTCTAAAATCTCCAAATCATTGTGGTGACTAGTTTCTCAAAAAAGAAAAACTTTAGTGACTATGATTTGTTTACCACGAATACCTTATAATTTCTCCATCTTTTGGAACCACTGAAAAAAACAAGTTAGATTCTAAAATCTCATCACTCTGGAGACTAGTTTCTCAACCAAAAAAAAAAAACCAAAAACAAAAACTTTGGTGTCTACAATTTGTTAGAGCAACCATATCAGCCCATCTATAATCTTCTAAAATAGAAAAAAAATACAAATTTTACACATTTTTTAGCCAAAAAACACCTACATCAGTGGGTGTAAATGTGTAAAAATGTGTAAATATACACGGTTATTGTAACTTGTCATCTATTAATTTATTATTTGTTTCTCTCTCCTCACCTCACTCTCTCATTTTCAGCTTCTACTCTAACCTCTCTCCCCGATCCCTCAGTCCAGTCTCCTCCTCCCTTCCCTGAGAGCGAAGCCTTCCTCAAGCTCCATCTCCATCAGAGAGGGTGAAATCAAACTGTCCGATCCAAGAAACCCTCCATCGATGTCCTCATCAATCGCTTCATCGGCGTAGATCTCTGAGACTGGCTGCGATGCAAACGCATCATCTCCAGCGAAGAAATAGGTGTCATTGTTGTTGTGATTGCTGTTGTGGAAGATCGATGAATCAGTGGCTGAGTCCTTGAGTGGGTTAGAGTTGAAAGATCGTTGTTGTTGTTGTTTGATGTCGTTGTTTAATTGGTGGGTTATTTGATCTTGTTGTTTGATTGCCGCTTGAGGATCACTACTGCTCTAATCGTCGATGATGGCTGGGTATTGAGTCAAAAATGAATATTTTATTAAATGTGTAGAATAGACAAATTGATATATATGTTTTTATAAAAATAGATGTATAAAAAAAAAATTCTACAAAATAGACAAAAATTATGCATCCACTGATGTGGATGCTATTACTATCCATTCTGATTTTTTGAACCGACATTAGCCAATTTAAAAGGGGGCAGCAAGAGAACAAATACAAATGTATGGTCCCGATTGCTTCATACAATCATGCACTTGGCCGTACTATAGTACCCCCCCCAATCGTTATCTCTTCTCTCTTTCCTTGTTCACCAATAATTGTCATTTTCCAAATTCATGCACCCAAATTGCGCGTGAAGTTCACGTCTCACAAATCATAAGCCCGTACAACCATGCATGTGTCTACTATGTTTATTTGTTTGGAAAACCTAAGGAACATGCCAAAATTTGGCACCTAATTTCAATACACAATAATTCCACTTTTATCAAATTCTGGTCCCATATATAAATAATGTAATTTAAATATCTAGTTATAAGCTTTTTTTTTTTTTAAGGGAATGTCTAATCATAAGTTAGTTCTCAAATATGTTATAAAATTAAGTGTAAATTTAGGTGTTTGTAGCATCTATATATACGTTTATGATGATATACATCCATTCGGTTATAGTTACAATTGAGAATCTAAGATGCTTCAAAGTTCATACAAGAGCATGTGTGAGAATTTTGTGGTTTTAAATCTTTAAGCTCAATATCAATTGTTACCATTTTGTGTCTAAAATTGACATATCAAGAGTTTGAATCCTCATTTCCAAAATCTGAGATACTTCAAAGTTCAAACAAGAGCATGTGTTTGAATTTTGTGGTTTTAAATCTTTAAGCTCAATATCAATTGCTACCATTTTGTGTCTGAAATGGACATATCAAGAATTTGAATTCTCATTTCCAGAATCTGAAATACTTCAAAGTTCAAACAAGAGCATATATGAGAATTTTGTGGTTTTAAATCTTTAGGAACCATTTGGTAATGTTATTATAATAACGTTGTTTAAGTCTTGTGAAAATACGTATGAGTAAAAAAATATTGTAAATGTACGTGCTATGTTATTTAAACAATGAAAACGGTGATTTAAACAACACAATCAAAGTTTGAATCCCCATTCTACTTAAAATACACCAAGGAAAAAAATACACAGAAACCCAATATGCTCTAATGGCATTCCACTTATTTGTGACTTGTGAGATTAGACTTGAGGACCCAATCCTTTTACTCACTTATAGAAAAGAAAACTAACTACGAAAAATGTAATGGCTGCAAGGAAGGTTGTGCTCACTAGCAAAAATTGACATCATCTAGCCTATGCTATGGATACAATCATATGGATTTTCTATCAAGAAAAGAATGTGGTCCAAAGTGTGATATTTAATATTTTTGGAAAATTTTTCCAAAAGAACAAGCAAATAAAATTGATAGTGCTCACTGTTTTTTTTTCTTTTCCAGTGAAATGTGAGTTTGGTAAGCGTATTTTGCGCATTAAAGTGCGGCTGCATTTTTTTAATGGGTCCATGGGCACTGTTCATAAAACTTACAAGTATAAAAAAATGCAAATTTAACTTTAAAATTGGGTTCTACAACATTATTCATGCCTTTAAAAATTATTTTACTACAATATTTTTAGTTTTTAATAATAAGCAGTATCTAAGCAAACCCTAATATCATTAGAAACAAATAAAACTAGTCCCACCCTTAATAACCATTTACCGTACGAATGTACTTATTAGGTAATTATATTTGTGGATCCAGATCTATAATATCATATGAAAATTTATTTGAATTTTACACAGTCAAACATGAATTAGTCTCATAGGAAAATGATAATTACTAGAAAAATTGTCGGTGTGTCTTCACGCGTTCACCAAAGAGCGTTGAAATTCTAAAAATATTTATTACCCATAATTGAAAATTTGAATATGTCGTATATGAAACTTCATGGCACTGCCCTCATTCAATAAAGAACATGTTTTGCCGTCTTATCCGATGGGGAAAGCTGACTGAAGCTTCATAAGCACATGGATGATTCCACGGAAAACAAAATACTTCTTCTTTCTTTTTATTACAAAGTCAGGAATTCAAAATCCACATCAACGAGTAAAACAAAATACATAGTAGTACTCTATGAATTATCAACATAATAACAAAGTCATCTTGAGAGTAGTGACAGCTAAAAAACACCTCGTGTAAGCCATTTAGGCAAGCAGGTTTACGTTTCAGAAAAACGACGAAATGTACATAACTATGGCGTAAAAGCAAATGTTAAACGTAACAAAAAAGAGAGGAAACGATGAAAAGTTGAAATGTTGTTATCAAACAGTCGACAAACTAGAATCAAATCTAAAAAGGATTTCAAGTTCCAAAGGCTTGGATTTCAAGCTAGATTTTCTCATTAATACATTGATCATACAATACGAATGTTACACAAATCACATCACATGCAATTTTTTACTTCACGTTAGGAAGGAAAAAAAAAAAAAAAAAAAAAAGAGGTCAAATACTTTTTCTTAACCTTTATAGTCATTGACATAATAGCAACAAAAGTGACAGCACACAAAGCTAGGTTCAAAAAAAAAAAAAAATCTTAGGAAACTAAGAATTACTGCTAAATTTAATCAGTTAATTTTTTATTCATATCTCAAATTTCAAATCTCATTACTGACCATGGTCTTGTTCTGAATCATTGAGTTCTTGCAATGAGCAATTGCACCTTGAATTGCACTCTGTAACTCCTCCATCGACGACGTGTCGCTGTTATACATTCCTCCACCAACCCTACTCGTACCTGTTGTACTCGTACCCGTGAACCCGGTTCGACTAAGCACACCCGAATGGCTCGGTGAGGACCTCATCGAAGACGGGCAGCTCGAAACACAGCTTTTCCTACGTGGGTACCTCAAATTCCCCGAAAAAGATTGAGAGATTAATCCACTGACACTTTCTTTCCTCGTACTGATCTTGTCGCTGTGTTCTTTCGCAACTGACAAAGACACAGTTCTAGCCGCTGTAGAACTCGTCGTAACAAGTCCTCCTCCTCCTCCTCCTCCCATTTTTTGTTGTTGTTGTTGTTGCTGTTGTTGTTTTTGGGAGAGTTTTTCATACAGAGGCTTCACTTTCTTCATATACTTTCGTATAACCTCTTTGGCTGTGGAGCTCATTCTCTTCACTGATGAACCGGATACATTATTATCTGGGTCACGTGTCGACTTTGGATCTTTTTTGAACACAGATGAGAATCTTGACAATGAGAAATACTTGGGTTTCTTGATCTGGGTGTTATTAGGGTTGTGAAGGCGTTTGAACTCGTCGTCCTCAGTGACTGAGCTGGGTCTTGATGAGTCACACTCGGTCAGCAATAAGAGGTCGCTGTTGAAGGAAGAGTGAGAGTCGTTGGAGCTACCTGTGGAGTCACGAGAGGCTGTGGTGGTGGTGTCTGAGGAGGAAGAGGTGCTTGAGGAAGCTAAGAGGAGAGTACGGACCATGGAGAGGCGAGGAGAGAGGTGGAGAGGTAAGAGTTGGCCTTTGTAGAAGAGCTCGTCGGCTGGGCAGAGAGTGGTGGAGGATTTGCGTGGGGAGAGAGAGATGGTGAACTCGAAGTCTGAGGAGGAAGAGGATGAGAATGAGTGGGATGGTGAAGGTGGTAGTGTGTGAGATTTGGAGGGTCTCTCTGTTCTCCTCCCCATTGTTGATTGCTACATCATCTGTCTAGACTGTTGAGAGAGAGAGATATAGATTTGAGAGCAAAGTTTGGAAGGGACTCGAATGTGTACTTCTTATAATGGTTTTGAGAGGTAAATTGACCCACACTTCTTTTTTTTTGGGGGTTCTTTTCGTTTTTACCTGTACTAATGCTACTTTTATGATCTACCTATCATAATAAAAGTTGTGTTACTAAACTTATTATTCCGAAACTTTTTTTTGACCTCAATTATTCCTAAACTTGTAACTTTAAAATTTCCAATAAGTAATTTGGGCCATGCTAAGGGAAATTTTGAATTTTCTTTCGTTTAATTATGCATCTAGTGAATGTTTGGTAAGCATACATTCCCAACTGTAGGACTATTTACATCCAATAAATGGTCCGGTACTCAAAAGAGTTGGCTTTTGAAGGAGGCTTTAAAAGCTTCCTCCCGCATTAAAAACTAACAAAAGCTCATTAAAATCTAAGACTTTATTAGGTTAAGTGTAGTTTGACTCCATGTAAATGTGGCTCAACTATATTATTGAATTCAACATTATTGGGTAAATAATAATAATGTTGAATTCAATAATATAATCCAGCCACATTATTGGGTGATTTTGAAAAATTAGGGCACGTTTGGTACACTGCAATGATTATTACATGAGAATAAGAAGTATTACAAGAAATACATTAAGTTGGAATGTTAAAAGTATTACTATTCATTAGTTTGGTGATCATTTATGAATAAAATCCTGAATATGCATCCACAATTTAGTAGAGTATAAAAAGAATGTGTAATTAAATCATTTTTAAGTCAAATTTCTTAAAATACACTTATTTTAGGGTGTTCAAAATAGAGTTAATAATTAACACAAGGAAAATTTATTTTCTTTCATTTTGAAGATGTGGCATGGCTTTTTAGAAAAAAAAAAAAAAGTTATTACATAAGGTGAAAGAATAGATATTCAGTACTTTTGATAAGAAATAGTTATTCCTCATTTTAAAGAATAGCTATTCATAAAGAATAACTATTCATTGTAATAAAAACATAACCAAACAATCGAATAGTTATGTTATAGAAATATTTATTACATTAGCATGTCTATTACAGTCTATCAAACGTACCCTTAATGAAACCCAAAAAAAAAAAAGGTAGTGTGACAATATTTGACATAACTCAATAGGTTAAGGTTTATGTTTAATGAATTTGTATCAAATTCATATCTATACTAATAGATAGGTTAAATAAACAAGCCATTCCAAGTTTGACACATGGAGCTCATTTTTTAACTCATTTGACCCATTTAACTAAATTTCAATCCCAATTTACTTTTCAAATTTATCAAACCGGTCGTGTACTCATATTAGGTCATGGATTGACCATAACATGACTCATTTATTAAATAAGTTAAGCGAATTGTGTATTGTTGTACAACTTATTTAAAAAACAGATCGTGTTAGAGTCAACTAATCATGACACAATTAATAAATGTGTCATATTCATATTAACCTTTTTTTAAAAAAAATTTGAAAGAGTTTCAATCTGTGACGTTTACTCCTGATAAAAGCTATTTATTACTAGACTAAGACACTAATCAGTTTTTAGTGTAGGTAAAGAATAAACTCCAAATCTTTTATACAACTATCAAAAATTTTACAAATTGAACAAATTAAAACTCTTACATTCATATTAGCCTATATATTCAAAAGTCGACACAACGCGACATCAAATATACCCACGTTGTGGTGGAAAAACAAAAGTTACTTTGTTGGTGGTCCTTGCGCACAAGAGGTTGGGCGTGGAAGGAACGGGCCACCAGTTTCCGTGGTGATTAATTAGGCAAGTGGTGGGTTTGTGTTTTCTTAATTAATTTTGACACTTCACCTTTTTCACGTTAAAATAGCTGGGTGTTGGAAATTGGTGGATCTAGGGGTTCTGATGGAATCACATGGGTGAGTTCGAAACGTCTCTTTCACTGCCTTCGTATACCCCCTCCTGTGTTATTTGTGTGATCAGTCATGTGTTTGTGATTTACACATGGTTAGGTGTCACGTGCCTTAATCGTGAAATGTGGGGTTTAGATCTTCATGGGTTTGATGAACTCTCAGAAAAGATTGAGTATTGATATTTTTATAAAGGTATCTCTTCGTTGGTTTCGTTTTTTTTTTTTTTTTTGGGGGGGGGGGGGGGGGGGGGGGGTTAATTGGGACACCAAACCAAAGGTTGCTGTAAATTTCTAATTATAGTGTGAGCAATGTGTGCTGACTGCTGACTCATATCACACTTGTTTCGATCTGAAATGTGACTATTTTTTTTTACATTCTTTTAGTAAGTTTAGACTTTAGACCCATTAAACACAGCTGTTTAGGCCCTAAAAGATGTGAATTTTATGATGATTAGTTGTTTGTGAGTGGTGACTTGTGTTATTATATTGCACTCATGTAATGGGTCAACGTGTCTTGTTTCCTTTTTATTAACTTTTACAATGTCTTTTGGATTGTTCTTTTTCTTTTCCCTTTCAATTATTCCCTTCAATTATTATAAAGAGGTGCCACATAAAGTAGAATAGCAAATGTCACCACTCATCACATGGCGAGTTATAATTGGTGGAGAAATAAACCTTCATGGGTCCATCACCAGCCCTCCACCAACCACAACTCATCACATAAGCAAGTTGTGACATTTGTTATGCCACTTTACATGATACAAGACTTATTCTATTATAAAACTTGTTAATAAATCATTTTAGAAATTTTTTATAGAAAAAGGAAAAAAAATTATTAATATTTTAACAGCTTTTTATATTTTTCATAAAATTCGTGTCAAAATTTTCCTTTAAAAGTTTGTTAATAATTATCCTAAATACACCACTTAACTGAATCCTTATATAAAATTAAATGGATTAACAAAGGTGCTTAGTATCCATTGGATACATGTCCATGTCCCTGTGTTTCTGCTATTCATGTTTTTTTTTTTTTTTTGAGAAGTCAATTTTTACGTGATTATGCACTATTCAGTGTGACATTTGTTATGCCACTTTACATGATACAAGACTTATTCTATTATAAAACTTGTTAATAAATCATTTTAAAAATTTTTTATAGAAAAAGGAAAAAAAATTATTAATATTTTAACAGCTTTTTATATTTTTCATAAAATTCATGTCAAAATTTTCCTTTAAAAGTTTGTTAATTATTATCCTAAATACACCACTTAACTGAATCCTTATATAAAATTAAATGGATTAACAAAGGTGCTTAGTATCCTTTTGGATACATGTCCATGTCCCTGTGTTTATGCTATTCATGTTTTTTTTTTTTTTTTGAGAAGTCAATTTTTACATGATTATGTACTATTCAGTGGGTCCTATGCACTGTTCACGGGACTCACAAACCTCTTTTTTCAACAAATTTTTCATTAAAAATGGGTCCTACGACTCTATTAAAAAATTTATAAATTATTTTGCTGCAGTATTTTCAGTTTTCAGTAAAATAAATGGTATCCAAACGGATCTTTAATGTTTTTCACATGCACCAAAAAAAAAAAAAAATGCAGATGCTTACACCGGTGGATCTGCAGCATTAACTAATTAGATGCTTTGATAAGAAGGAACATTTTATGTATTATCTTTATGTAGCAGTTTGATATTAACATGGAATTTATATCAATCTAGGGTCTGTAGCATTAATTAAGCTTTTAAAATATTGATACCAACTATCTCAGTCTCGAGGAAATTAAACAGACTTCACGTGAGAGAGAAGCATCGACTTAAATATTAATACATATTATACTATTATTCATTAGGTTGGTCTGTTATCGAATTACAAGTGAGATTAGATTCTCAAGACTTGATGGTTTCTCAAAAAAAAAAAAAAAAAATCTCAAGACTTGATAATGATCCCAAGAAGAACAGCTTTATAGATTATGGAAATTACTAACTGATTTTAGGGCAATGGTTAATAATCCATTTAAAGAAAATTTTTATAGGAAAAGAAAAAAAAAATTCATGTGTTGACAACTTTTTCCTTTTTTCATAAAAATTGTATCAAAACTTTCCTAAAATTATATGAGATAGTTTTCGTTATTTTCCAGTGTTTGGTAGCATAAAAAAAGATGAGTCAAAGGAAAACTATCTTTAGTCAACATATAAAATATGACTTATTTTTAGAGATTGTTTTCTATTAAATTTTTTTGAAAAACAACTCTATCTCATAGCAAACTAAATAAGGGAAATTAGAAGTTTGTTTTCAACTCATTTAAAGTTGCTACAAAATATTGAAAAATGAGATAGTTTTTTAAAAATGCTTCTTAAAAAATGACTCATTTTCTAAAAAATATCATTATTGAAACAAACAGAGCGTTAACAAATTTATTTACTGTCAGGCAACGAACTAGCATTGGACTTCGAACTATATATATGTATCTTTACTGCTGCAATCTTATCGTTAATTTCGTGACAATAATTATTATATGATTAATCTTTTGTACCTTAAATACATCGAAGTAGCTAATCATGCGATCAAGAAGTTCGAGGCTTCGAAAAGCCAAGATCAGAAAAAGAAGGTCATATGGAGATTAAAGGCGTTGCCTTAAGGTAGTAAAGACTAAAGACCAAAGAGAAAGAAGAAAATATTATCAATAGGTTTAGTGAATTTAATTATGAAAAGGGAATTTGAAACAGATTTTATAAAGAAAAACCAGAAAAAGAATGATAAGAGATTGAAATTGAATATATATTAGATCCAATCAATCTACAAATAGCAGGGATTTTGGTAAGTTGGTTTAGTGGTAACTTAAAACTTAAAAGTCATTACTTCATGCATGAAGGTTGTCATTTATAATATTTATAGGATTTCTTTTTGATGGATTAACAAAGTAATAGCCACTTTTCGTGTTAGAACTAATATGCAGAAAAGTAAAAGTAGAAATTTGGAAGTTATAACATCTAGTATCTTGACAATTTGGACAGCAAATAATTCTTGGCAGGTTGTGAATGAATTAAATAAAGCCAAAATTGAAATTGAACTCAAATTCAAATAGAACTCTTATTCAACTAAAACACTAAGAGAGTAAATATCTAAAAAGCGTATTTAAATGTAGAGATAAGAGTGAAATAGTTGTTGGGTACTGGTTTTTTTTACTCAGGATTTTTTTGGGTGGTTATCTTACGTAGAGATATCAAGTGGGATATTTAAAGATACATAAAAGTTGTCAATGTTCATTTTAGTTCCTACAAATTAGGACATGAACGTTAAAGTCTCCAACATTTATTAATAACTCAACTGCATATTTGACCATGTCAAACCTCGCACAGTCAATCATGGCCAAAACATATAATTCCATTATTCAAACAATTTTATTAATGCGTTTCTCGCGTGCGATGAAGTTTTTTTTTTTTAGTGGTAATAGCAAAAAAAAAAATCTATGTTTTTTACTATATATATAATTTTTATTTTGAGAATCTAATTTATAAGTAGATAAATAAATTTGAAAATCAATAGGAGAGTACCCCTATTTTTTAGACAATGTTTTAGTATAAGTTAAGATTGTATTTTCACCAGATTTTCCTTTAATTTTGTCTCTACTTAAACATAGAGATGTAGGGGTATTTTAGAACAAAAAAATTCTGGTTCATACGGGAGAAGCCCTTAAATAATAGTATAGATAATCATCTCATATACAATATTGTGTAAGGTAATTTCTGTTGAGAATTACACGCATACACATTGTGAGTTATTTAACCACACAATTCAACATCCATATTGTGGGCTATTTGGCCAGACAATCCAACATTAAACTCTTTTATGAACAATTTGGATTCGATTAGATAAAAAAATTTGTTTATATTCATTTATGTAACAAAAGAGTCAGGCTCAAGTACAGACTTAGGCTCAACTACTAAATAAGCTAAATTCAAAATAATGTATTCATCATGAAGTGGAAAAAAACACTCCGTGAGTATGAATTTATTTATATATATAAAGACTTGATAGGGTTAAGTTTGTAAAATAAATTGATAAGGTATTAAAGTATTATTTGTTATTTGTTATTTATTACTAATATAAATAGTTCATTTTGAAATAATATATATATATATAATATACATTTTAACAAGTTGGTGAATCTAATTTGTAAACGCAGAATTTGTGAAGAGATACAAATTTTAGTCATAATTTATAATATATATTATAACAAACAAGTTAGTCAAGTAATTCATAAACAAGTTTAAACTTATAATTTAATAGGAATATAAAAAATTTTAAACATGAAATTTGCTTGGTTGATAAGCTTAATTAAGCATAGTTCGTAATTGATATGGAATAAAATGAACGATCCTCAATTATTAATACTGATCAGCATAAATTATCAAACCTATCAGAAATTATTCACCAAGGGTAAAGGTGCAATGTGAATTCATCCAGTAAACTTAACCTAAATATAACAATAAATAAACTGCTTACTAGTTTTAGGCTTTCTTTTTGCACATGGACTTGGACTATAGCTTAGTAAAATACTAGATTTGTCTGTATTGAATTAGACTTATCCTAATTCTATGTTTCTTGCTCTTTGGATCCGAGTTGAGGATATATTATGCAATCTAATATTATGTTCAACGCAAGTTTGCATTGTTTAATTTGATATTGGATTTCTTTTTAATAAAAATGATAGTTTATTAAAATGCACAATAGCCATTGATAAGGACAATTTTGTAAACGAGAAAAAGGTGTTGAGCCTAATGATTTTGTTGGGCTTGCTTACCGCAAGGGACTACATCTAGAAGCCTACAGCTTCGTAACAAAGCTGACGACCCTAAGCTAACGACCCTAATCTGACGATCCTATCTATAAGCTGACGACTTTGGGAAAGGACAATGTTGTAGGGTGACGGGAATAAGCCAAAGAGGTCAATTAAACCTTCGTCCATAGCCTTACTTGGTCTCTACGCATACGTATATAAGGAAAGTTCTTGCGTTGCACGCTTAACCCTAGTTAAAGAGACTCCTATAAGGAAAAGAACTCTAGGGGATACACAAAATCCAAGAGTTACTCTCTTAGAAGGAAAAAACTTCTTGACCAAGGCATAAATTTCGGCCCTACACTACTATAAATACCCCAAGACCCTCACTAAGTAAGGTACGCATAATTCATCTCAGCTCTGACACTCTAGAGTTGTGAACAAGAGATTTTCTCTAACTTGACCATCAGAGGGTATTTGGCCGGTACCACACCGATACTCCTCTTAAGGTTTTCAGTTTTTGTGTTGTGCAGGCCTTCTATCAGGAATACGTGAGGACCGTGTGACTTACTGATGATTTTTGGTATCATCAGCATTTTTTTTTATATACAAAATAGAATTTCTACTCTAGTCTAATCTAAGTGTATGTGTATGTGAATCTTCCTTTAAGAGACTTGAACTTCGGCCCTTTGAGTGATCACTGCACCAAAGGTGCGCGGTGGTCACAATAGACATTAGTATAATGCTAAGTGCATGTTTTTTTTCCACGGGATTATCTAATCATATAATTGGAATAGAATGCTTTGGTATCCAATATCCATTTTTCACTATTTTCAAAACTATCCTATTGTTTAATTAAATATTTTCTAAAAATAAAAATTAATGATAAAAAGTATTTTTTTAAATTATTATAAGATATATTGAAACAAATAAAAAAAATTAATGGGTAAAATAGTTAAGTTGACAAAAATATTTTAAATATATACCTAATTCCATAACCAGTATATTTATCAATAGTTATAATTATAACAAAACTTTTTCAAATAAAAAAAATCATATTGAGACAGTTACTTATTTTGAGGCTAAAATGGGCTTTTACCCCTTTCTCACAAATTTTCTAGCAAAATGTCTAATGTCTGAAACTAATTAGGGAAATGCTCTTATTTTGAAACTCAATTTTCTAAAAATTGAGTTTCAAATGTGTAACGACCCAAAGAAAAGTGTTAGTCACATCTGCGCTATACCTCAAAAGGACTAATCACAATTGAGGCTCCTTGTAATTAGGGTATCACAATCTCCCCCACTTAAATCCCTAGCATCCTCGTTAGGACCCACTTTGTGGGGTAGTGTATCTAAGCCCACACGAGATTATCGGACCGGCTCTGATACCATATGTAACGACCCAAGAAAAAGCGCTAGCCACATCTGCGCTATACCTCAAAAGGACTAGTCACAATTGAGGCTCCTTGTAGTTGTTAATAAAGCCCAGTTTAACCTAGTAAATACCCGATGTGGGACTTATCACACACCCACACACATCACACAATCAATCAAATTGGGGTATCACAAAATGTATAACTCGATTTTTGGAACGTCGAGTTATAGCGAACGTGAACTTAGATTTTTTTTGGAACTCAAACTCGAGTTCCATAAATATATATATATATATATTATATATATATATATATATATATTTTAAAATTTTTTTTTTTAATTTTCAATTCGTTATAACTTACGGTACAAAAATCGAGTTTTAAATTGGAACTCGATTTTTAGAAAATCGAGTTTCAAATGTATAACTTGATTTTCGAAATGTCGAGTTATAGCGAACGTGAACTTAGAATTTTTTTTTTTGGAACTCGAACTCGAGTTCCATGTAAAGTACTCGAGTTCATGGAACTTGAGTTTCACTTGAATTTTTCAAAGAACTCGAGTACTTCATATGGAACTCGAGTTCCATAATTTTTTTTTTTTAATTTTCAATTCGTTATAACTTGATTGCCCAAAAATCAAGTTTTAAATTGGAACTCGATTTTTAGAAAATCGAGTTTTTAAACAGGGACATTTCCCTAAATAGTTTGAGAAATAGGGCATTTTGCTGAAAAATAAAATAATAATAATAAAAAAGGCAAAAGCCCATTTTCTCCCTTATTTTGAACAAAAAATAGTATATTACAATGAAATCTAAACATGTTTTTGGGCGATATTAAACATATGCATGGCACGTACGTCCATTAGGCTAGTTACTTAAGTTGGGCTATAAGAGAGTATAGTTGTGTTTTTAATAGGAGATTTTTTTATTTATTTAGTACATGGAGCGGAGCCCTAAGTTCTTAGGCTCAAAATTATTGATCAATTTTTAACCCATTGTGAATCATTTGTATAGAATAAAAATATCGTTGTTCCACATTAAGATTTGGTGTGTTGTGCTTAAAGAGAAAAATTGTACAATCGTATCTTGTATTTTTCATGTGAATAGTAAAATCATTGCAATTCTGTGCATGTAGAAAAATTGTTGAACTCTCAAAATATTGTCTTGTATGATTTTTTATTTATTTATTTTTGTATATTTCTTTCTATTTTTGCATCTCACTGATCTAAAAATTTTATGTATATTGCCACAACTTATTAAGGCAAAGTAAATAATTTACTGCAAAATAACCAGCGAAGGGTGCTTATCAAAAAACCAGCTAATCTTATGGATTTCAATAACCATGTGGAACACATTTGGACTGTCCAGGTGCGCCACATCTTACGCGAAGCTAATAGCTGCACAAATGTTTTAGCAAAGAGGGGAAACCAACAACAGTACCTTTTGGAAATCTGGGACACCTGTCCCGCTTTTGTATATGTACTTTTGTATGAGATATGGAAAACCTTGGGACTAATAGACTGTGTCCTTTAAGACTTGATCTGCCTGTTGTTATAAATTATTATATATATAATTAAATATTTCTCCCCCTTTTATTAACCCAAAAAAAAAAAACCAGCGAAGGGGTGGTTATTTAACTTATTTCTGTCTCTGGGAATACAAACAAAGATGAAAGAACCATTGATGCATACAACGATTACTTGGGAGGGCAAGCCAATGATCGATCGATGTGTCCATTGGAGTGTCAGAGATACTCTTTAAAAATAAAAAATAAAAAACTTCTGTGCATGTTTGATTTTGGGACCTTGAATTAGCAATTTTAATTGGAGGAGATATTTAGGAAATCCAAAGGTCTAAGTTTGTGTACAAGAAATAGAGAGCTAGCTAATCCTAATCCAACTGTGTATAGTACAACAGTGAGCACAGAACCTTACAGTTGGTGAATGAGATGGACTAGAGCTGGGGCTGTTGGCTCTACATGCTGCTGCCATGTTGTACATTTACTGCTCATTCTAGAGTTGTCTTTTTCCAGGATGATTAACCGGTCCCAAACAGTATCATCTTTATCTTCTTCCCATTATTGAAATTGTCCTGGGAATACAAACTAGAAAGCCCTACATATTGGGTTGAGACTTGATAGAGAATGATACCATAATTATATAAACAAAAACAGCTATTGATCCAAAGCTAGCTGGTTTTCCCCAAAATGCGTTGAGGCACAACAGTTCGGAAAAATGTTTTTATTTTCTATATAAACAAAGTCGTTGGTTATTGTTATATGGATTGAAAAAAATACAAATTTATGAATTACTGGTTCAGCATATTTGGATTATTATATAGGGTTGTTTAACGGACATCGTAAGATGTCCGTTAACAACACTCTTTTGAGTAATTTTTTTGGTAATTTTTTAAATTTTTAGCAGTTTTTCAGTCTTAGGTAAAAAAAATTTAATCTCTTTTGGCAATTTTTTTGACAATTTTTTTTTTTTAAGTGAAACACAAAAAATAAAACCTTAATAAGCACAGCCCGGTACTTATTAACATTTCTCTATTATGTATCCCTCATGTGGTACAAAATCGTGGTGTATCATGTATTTTCCCCTATTCTAATCGTTGTAGTGCTTGGTACTCGACCATTGGCTCGAGGCATTTTCTTTATTAAGGAATACTTTTTTGTTTTCAATATGTATATATATACTCGATAGTTGAAAGATGTGGGAGACTTGAGCCTCAGACATTTCTATTAGAAATATCAAGAGCTGTCAACTGAATTGCAGTTCTCTTGAAAACAATCTCAGACTAGTTAGTAGTTAATCTTAATCCTCAATCAAAAAAAAAAAAAAAATCTTAATCCCGGTTTCAATACAATATGATGCAAGAAAGGAGTGCTAAAGAATAGAATGAAGGCGAAGTTAGTTTGTGGGTTGATCTTACCCGCAAGTCCGCAACAATCCTTACATACAAGATGCTGAATGGATGCGTGCTTTTCACAAAGTTGAACTAAAGATTTTGGGCAGCTAGCTTTTTGTTGGGCTCCGTCAGGGTCTAAGTTGTGCTTAAAGGTTGATCCATGACTTCGAAGCCCAAAACAATTAAAAGCCCATCTTCTCGCAAATTATGCTAGCCCAACCTACATTCCTGACCCATATCTTGATTCATGACATTCTAAAAAGATCAATCTTTGACTTCAGAGAGAAAAAGAAAAAGATCAAGCTAAAAAACCAAAAAAGGCTCACTATCATTTAATTTTGAACTTAATTTTTTTTTTTTTTGAGTCTAAATTTTGAACTTATTTGTTCAGTCAAGCACCTCGATACAAGTTTATGTTTATCTACTTTATCTTTTTTTCTTCTTTTCTTTTTGGTCTCACACCATTTTCAACTTCTTCTTCTTCTTTTTGGTTGAGAAGGACATCATTTCCAACTTGATTAGACGTTTCTTTATGTCATAAGTTATAGAAAAGTCTAATGTTTTTAATTGAGTTCCATTCTTACAAAAATATAAGATTTTGAAGATAAGATCATGTAAGTGATAAGGGGTGTCTTGGACAGACTTGAGAGTGATACTTTTATATTTTATAGAAGAATGAAAGTGATACAGGTGATAAGAGTAAGAGAGAATGGAATTCACGCTTATAATATAGCATATTATCACCTTCATGAAGCACATTAATATCAATTCTCTCTCTCTCTCTCTCTCTCTCTCTCTCATATAATTATCTCCTCAATCTTCATAACTCATGAGATAGGAATGTTAATTTGGGAGTTAATGGTGGCGCAAGAGAGCAAAAGACTCTTCAAGTCTTAGATGGAGTTTGCTCCCCTAGACCATGGATGTACTGTCATTGTGGATTCCGTTGTTTGAAGTAATAAAATTGTTTAATTCTACCTATTAAAAAAAATCACCTCAATTTAAACCAAATCTAAAAAATATTTTCAAGTTGATCAGGGTGAACTGAATTGGGTGGAACTAAACTAAATGGAATGAAATAGACAATATGGACCAAAGTAAGATGATAAAATAAATAAAGTTTTTAAGTTGATCAAAGTGGTCGGAATTGTACAAAATGAAACAAAATGAAATGAAATAAATGGTATAAACCAAAGTATGATGGTAAAATAAATAAAATAAGTTTTTAAATTATAAAATATAACTTTTTGACATTTTAGATGCTAATGTTCTTAAGAGTGCTAAAATTATTATTTTATTTTATTTTTGAATGGCGTGATTTATTAGCACCATTGCACAGCCACAAAGCGTCTACTGGATGTACTGGTGTAGCGTGGAGCTCTCTTTATCACGCATTATGTGGTATTAATTTACTATTATATAACTATAGAATGTTAGGAAATGGACATGTAAAAATTTATTTTTATATATAAGAAACATGTTTTGTGCTTTTTATCATTATTAGGAGATGTTTGCAGCTTAATATATTTAGAAATAATAATTTTGTCTATTTGTTTTGGTTGATAGTTTGTTAATAATTTATGATTTTTTTTTCACTTGTACTCCGGTTCTCCTACCTTAAAATTCTGAGTCCGTTCCTGAGTTGTTGGTTTCGTGTATTCTGTCTTTGTTCTTTGATTTAGGATTATGGCTGCCCATTAAAAATTATTGATTCTTAGGTAAGTAATTCTCATGTTTTCAATTATAATAATTTAACTGTTTAAAAAAAGAATTTGAAATAGTTTTCAATAATACTTAGTATATATTGATTGCACGTGAAAAAGATAGGCTGAGAATACATAAAATTGTAACTAGGAACATCGATTGTATGAAAATGGAGAAACAAATCCATTATTTTAGGTTTCTCAAAAAAAAAAATCCATTATTTTAGGATCATCAAATCTATGAAAGTTTTTTTTTTTTTTTTTTTAGAAAGATTATGAAAGTTAAATTGAATTAAGCACATGCCTAATTTACGTATTTTGGCTATATGCCAATTTTTAGTTGAATGGTTTTAATTTTAAGTGGTAAACCAAAACACATTTGCAATCAGATGAATTTGAAGTTGATTTCATTAAATTAGGATTTGGGTTACTAGATTTGATTTAGAAAATTATTGTGTAGTATTGAAGTACAAGATCAGCATGAGCATGCCAACACATTAAAACTTGCTTACCTCAACAGGACTGCCAGCTCTTGTTATTTGCTAACGTCTGTTAAGATTTGGAAATTTTTAACAAGGGCGCTCCTTCAAAATATATACACATGCCCTCATGAATTCTCAGTTAAGAGATTTGGACCCACATCAATTTAATAAGTAATATAAGGTTCTTAGTGGAAGACAAAGGCTTAAAAGCCATAAAGAATATTGACAGCAACACAAAGCTTTCGGTAGAAGGCAACGGCAGACACAAAGGAACAAGCTACTTTTTCTTTTTTTTGGTTTCAAGTGAAAGCATGGTAGAAATAATGGACTTAGAAAGTGATAAAGGTATATTTTGTTTTGTCTTGTTTTGATTTAATTTATGTTTTGGAAGAATGTTTAATTATTTGCGGTGATATATTTGCTCTCAAATAAAACTATATAAATCCTTATTGTTGTGTGTGTTTTTTTTTTTTTTTTGCTCTTCACAATATTTATTGTTTATTTTTATTATTATAATTTTTTTTCAATGAGTATCCATAATCGACCCAAAAAAATTTAAGAGTAAAATTTTGTTGCTATATAATTAAATAATTAAATAAATAAACATTAAAAAATTTGGGGCTAAAACTTTGTTGTTACATTGTTGTGCCTAAACATAAGAGTTCTGTGATTAAGTGTACTATAGGCGTTTTAGAAGACATACAAAATTGTAAAAATGGTGCATATCGATAAAAAATAAAATTATAAACATGATATAATTATTGTATTGTTATTTTCTTAATTAGTATTTTGTTTCTAATATTTATATTTATCATAAAAATTGTTGTAGTTATTTGCAAACCAAGTGATATTGAAGAAATTGAAGGGGATTGCATGTTTGTAGCAAGCCTAGAAAATAGTGATGAAAATTTGTTGAATAAGGTGGTCCATAATGCAAATGAAGCATATGCTTTATATAATGATTATGCATTGCGAATGAGTTTTAGTATTCGAAAAGGAAAGCCTAGATATTACAATGGGACGAAGAACATAATGCAACGTGAATTTCTATGTTTTAAGGAGGGTTTTAAACTAGATGAAGATTTATGCTAAGAGAAATATTTGAAGAGACTAGAGACTAGAATTGGTTGTAAGCATTTGTTCGTTTCACAGTTAAAAATGGTGTTTGGAGGGTTAGTGCATTTAATCTAGCGCATAATCATGAACTTACACTACAATCAGAGAGGCATTTGTTAAGATCTAGTCATCGTATTTCAAAACCTAAGGCAAATGTAATTGATACCATGGTGAATGAAGGTATAAGTACAAAGAATGCTTATTCATATCTAACAAAAGAAGTTGGAGGGAGTGAAATGCGGGCTTTATCGAAAAAGATTGCTATCATCATGTGAATATGCAAAAGATGACAATGATTAGTGCTGAAGATGCTCATGGCTTATTGAATCATTTTAAGTCTAAGCATGCTGAAGATCCCATGTTTTTTTACACAGTCAAGTAGATCAGAAAATTGAATGACAAATTTTTCCTAAAGAGATGGGAGATCAAGAGTTGATTATGATTGTTTTGGAGATGTAGTGGTATTTGACACTACATACCGTACCAACAAATATAATTTGATTTGTACTCCATTTGAAGGTGTTAATCACCATTGGCAAAATGTGATATTTGGATGTGCATTCCTTTTGGATGAGACCATTGATTCATTTAAATGGTTGTTTAAGTCATTCTTAGACTCAATGGGAAATCGATCGCCTATAACAATTTTCATTGACCAAGGTCAAGCTATGTCAAATGCCATTGGGGAAGTATTTCCAAATACACATCATCGGCTATGTTTGTGGCAAATTTCAAAAAATGCTCCTTCGTGCTTAGGAGACTTAAACTCTAACTTAGAGTTCATGTACTTGTTCAACAAGTGCCAAAAATATTGTGATTCAGAATTGGAATTTCAACAGACATAGGATCAAATGACACAAAAATTTGATATTGAGAATCATCATTGACTTAATATGATGTACAAAATTCGACATAAGTGGAGCACTGCATTCACTAAGGATTTTTTTACAGCTGAATTTAAATCTTCCTCGAGGAGTAAGAGCACGAACCATGTTTTGAATGGTATAGCAAATAAATCAATTAGCCTCACTAAGTTTGTAATTGAATATGAAAATGTATTAGCAGGTATGCGTGATGAAGATTATTTATGCAAGCAAGGTGCCCCACAAAAAGCAACTAAGAAGAGTGGCATTTTGGGTCATGCAGCTCAAGTTTACAATGTCAGATATTCAATTTATTTGAAAACAAATTTCTTAATGTTCTTGCAATGGTTTGGGATCAAGTTGATTGTCAAGATACAATTGGTGTTTGATGTCAAAGAAGAAAATAGTGAAAGAGTATGCATTGTCCAGTTTGATCATTTCAATAACAATAGTTCTTGTTCTTGTAAGAAATTTGAGTTATTGGGGATTCTTTGTTGTCATGCATTGCGGGTTTTTAGTATAACAAATTTAACTAGAATTCTAAGTCCATACATTTTGAAACGTTTGACAAAAGAAGCTAAGAAGGGGATGATGACTTACGAACAAGACAATCATTCACTTAGTGATGATAAAGAGGCAAAGATAGTATGGCGTAATAGCATGATGCGAATAGCTAACAAAATCATATCTAAAAGTCAAGGGGGGGATAGCCTTAAGAGAATTTGCCAAAAATTGCTATTGGAACTTGATGAAAAAATTGAAAGGGAGTCATCAATGGTCAAGTTTGGTGTAGATGCAAATGTGGAAGAGAATGAAGTCATACAATGTGACACCACTGATAAAATGTCTTGCTTGCCGAATGAGGTGTCAGTGCTAGATTGAGGTTGATTATGGTCGCTCTTTTGTTAGCTCTCCATGAGTTTCTTTTTTGTGTTGATATTTTTCAGAGCCATCGTGTACTCATGAGGCTTTGTAATGACCAACTTAATATTATGCCAGTGTTATGCTGAATCCATATTGATCGTTTTAATTTTAGTTGATGAGACCATTGTGTCTATTAAGTTCAATTTTTAATATTGGGCTGTAGGCTCTGCAGTAGGCAGAATTGTTGTTGCATAATTTTGGACAAATTTTTGTTATTGCAGAACTGTTACTATACAAGGAAACTGCCACTTTTGTATAGATAGAAGGAATTTAGTATAATGAACACCCTCTATCTTTTGAAAATTACTTTTTTCAATTGGTGCAAATATTTCACAACGACCAAACTTCCTCATGAAGCGGTGTATTCAATTTCCATTACAAAATGGTAAAACTAGTGGCCATTTCAATTTTCATTACAATAAACAAGAGACCAAGCTTACCAATATCTCAAAACAATTGTCATTACAATATATCACAACCACCAAACTACAATTCATCCACACTTTCACCTATTCTAAATACAAGTACTTTGCTTGTCTTTTTTGCTTTCACTAAATAAGCTAAAATGACCACAAAAATAACAAAAAACTTAGTGCCAAGTAAACAAGTAGTCCCTCTCCCTCTACTAATGCACAATTTAAGGGTCCGTTTGAATACAGCTGAAAACTGAAAATTAAAAGCTGAAAACACTGTAAAAAAATAATTTTTAAATGTGTAAATAGTACCTTAGGACCCACTTTTAATTAAAAAAATTCCTGAAAAGTATGTGAACAATGCGCGCACAGTATGTGAATAATGCGTGCACTGTGCACGCACAGTGACTTGTCCCCTAAAAGTAGAAATGGGCAGCAGGTAAAAAAAAAAAAAAAAAAAAGGGAAAACGCTGAACGCTGGACGCGTTCAGCGTTATCCAAACCAACCTTAAATCTCAGCAATCATTCTTTTCCTCCAAATTCATCAATTGGATGTCCATGGTAGACTCGTTATCTTCTAAATCAACAACATTCTTCTTACATGCATAGGTGCTTTAGCACAAATTTCATTGTCGATTCTCAAGAAAAAATTGCACTGTTGAATTGTCTGCAATTTTGTAAAAATGCAAATAAACTTTAAGTAGTCCTCTTACTTAGCCATGAAACACTGTGACAAACTTCAAGTAGTCCTCTTAATCATCCATGAAACTAAACCAACATAAGATCAACATTGATTGAAATATTCCGAATATATTAAAATTTTGGTGTAAATACATTTTTAGTCCTTACATTTTGGCCCAATTTCTATTTTGGTCCCTACATTTTATTTTTACCACTTTTAGTCCCTAAATCAATTAACGCATGACATTTAAGTCCTTATCGTTACCCAACTAACAGAAAATGCTGACGCAGTTGATGACACAGTAAAATAATAATTAAAAAATATATTTTGGTATTAAAAAATTGTTACGTCAACATCTAAATTAATTTTAATTAAATAAAAAAAATTAAAAACAAAAAATTACATGAATTGTGATCTAAAAAGATTAAGAACTTGTTCTTAAATGATCTTTAAACCCAGAAAACCCAGAATCAAAAAACATGAACATCAAACCTACAGGGAAAAAAAAAAAACATCACCAAATCAAATAGCATGAAAACCCACACGAAACCAACTGGAGAACATCCTCTCATTTCTTCGATCAAGAATCTTCGGCATATCCACGGAGAATCCACTCATTTCTTCGATCATCTGAAGCACCGAGTTCAAGGATCGCAAGCGATTGGTGAGATTCGATCGCCCTGTAGTTCCGCTCCTTGGCGTTGATTTTCTGCACCAGATCATGATTTGAGAGCTGCAACCGAGCCACCTCGTCCGTCAAATCCTCCAGCTGCTTTTGCTTCCTCATCCGAGATCGCCTCGCCAATTCGCGATTCGACAACATCCTCTTCCTCTTCCTCTCGTCCGATTGAAAAACGGCACCTACAGTCCGTTATCGAAAAGCTCAATCTACCTCCAAAGGAGCAAGAGGAACCAACTAGAGCTGAACTCGAATCCAAGTCCGATTCGTCTGGCCTGGGTCCGCTCCACGATGGCAAGCCAATCGAGTACTCCCTCACTGATTCCGAGTCGATCCTCAATCCACTTGTCTCCGTTTGCAAATTTGTCTTGGGTTTTTCTTTCCAATCTGGGTAGTCTCGGATCTGAGCGATTACTTCGACCGGGTGTTCTTGTGGGTGTGGGGTTTCTTTGGCCGGTGTGTTTGGATTCGAAGATGGGTTTGGTTTGTTTGCATTGTTGTAATGTGGATTGTGGGCTTGATCTGGTTTTTGATCTGTGTCATGTAGGCTTGATCTGGTTTTTTATTTGGTTTTTGATCTGTGGTTTTTTATCTACGTTTTTGACGATGTTGAATGGTTATTTGTTGTTGTCGTTGTTGTTGTTGTTTTTTTTATTTTTTATTTTTTAATTTATGGGTTTGTGTTCTTAGAACTTGCTTTGTATTCTTGTTGTTCTTGTTCAAGGCACTCTTAGATTTCAATTAATGTGATTTTTTGTTTTTAATTTTTTTCATTTAATCAAAATTAATAATTTTTTTTAATTTAGATGCTGACGTGGTAATTTTTTAATGCCAAAATAGATTTTTTTTAAATTATTATTTTACTGTTCCGTCAGTCACGTCAGCATTTTATGTTAGTTGGGTGACGGTAAGGATTTAAATGTCACTCGTTAATTGATTTAGAGACTAAAAGTGGTAAAAATAAAATGTAAGAATCAAAATAGAAATCGGGTCAAAATATAAGGACTAAAAGTATATTTACGCCTTAAATTTTAAAATCATCCTCTCTAACATAATAAACCATAAAATTTAAGAAAATATGAATATAGTTTAGTTACACACCTACTGGCAGAAAAATAAGCAAAGCAACTACCACTATCTAAAATAACACATAAACTCAAGGCAAAGCCGTAAAGCACAATGCATTGGAACCAAAGTTTTTAACAGGTATTTTCACAAACATCATCTAGGCATTTCAAAAACAACATTAAAATCAAATCAAATATAAATCAGCCACATTTGGGCTAGAGACAGAGAGAGATGAGAAAGCCTTAAGATAGGAGGTCACATGGGCAAGCACAGTTGGTGGTGGTGGTGTGGGACTCGGTGGCTGATGCAACCATGGAGATTCGGCCATGGGTATCCCACAGAAAAGTATGGTAGAAACAGAAATTTTAAGGCTTGGTGAAGCTGAAGAAAAAATCGAGAAAATGAACAAGGAAAGTGAGCTAAAGAGAAGAGAAAAAGGAGAAAATGGATTCTGAAATTTGCAACATTAATTAAACCCAAATCTAAGCTCGCCATTCACGTTCCCAAATTTTGAATTTGCTTTCACCATTTCATGGTCAAATAGAAGTTAGGATCATCAACACTTATTGGGCTGATGTGGCAGTCCTGCTAAGGTTAGCCTGCTGACCTTGTACTCTGGAATTACACAATAATTTTCCTTTGAATTTTCTTTTCTCCAATTAATGAGAATTTGCTTCCTAATATGAATGGTTCCAATTTTTGAAATTGTGAGTGTTACATTGAAGATGTTAAGAGGGACCGCACATTGAGCTATTTAATACAATATTTTTAGTCGTAAAATTAGGTTATGTATTTAAATGGTTCTGCTACTTTACGAGTTGGTGTTACCAATATTTTCTATAGTCTCAATTTGTTTATTTATTTATTTATTTTGGTGATAAGTGTTTTATATGGACTAAACTTAGACACAGTACTTTAGGTACTGTTCCTTAGGTTCCCCTCTTAAAATTCAGCCATGTGACTATTTAATTAAAAAATACACTTTCAAGCATGAAAAAAATTTCACATGGCAGAATCTTAAGAGGAGAACCTAAGGAACAACATCTAAGTATTATACTTAAGTCTTACCCGCTCTATATGTACTTAACACTCCTCGTTATCATGTAATTGTGTGTCTTTTTTTTTTTGTGTGTAATTCTTATTTTATAATTAAGTTTTTCTAATATAGTCATTAACAATGTGTGTTTACTTAAAAATTGTGTTCATTTTATTGTTTTTTAATATGTTGTTATATCCTATTAGCTTCCATGATGGATAGTAATTTAATAAAACTGTTTAATCCTCTCTCTCTCTCTCTCTCTCTCTCTCTCCTCTCTCTCTCTCTATATATATATATATATATATATATAGATAGATAGATAGATAAAGGTAAATCACCTCAATTTAAATCAATCTACAAAATATTTACAAGTTTATCTTTCTTATAAATCATATTAACCTAAAAAATTATATAATTTCTTTTATGAATAACTAAGAATTAGTTTAGGGTTCATACCTATAAGTTCCATCCATTCATTTTTTTTTAATAAAAAATAATATATTATCAATATCTTTTCTTCTTAAAACAATTTAGATACTTTTTTTATAAAGATATGGCTCAAGTTTTTTATGGAATTACAGAAAATTTACCAATTGAACTAAGTTGAACCTACTATTAAACGTGACTCGCTATACTATAAATTCTAAAAAAAAAAAAAAATTGATGACTTGACTAGGTATAATTGTACAACCACTATTTCTCAAAAAAAAAAAAAAAATGTAGAACCTCATAAGTCATGACCAAAATTGACTTGGAAGCCCGTATCTACATCATGGACCTCGTGGGTTCGCACAGCATATGCACCAAAAAAGGCCGAGACAACAGTATTTTACAAAAAAAAAAAACGTGGATTGAGTTGGCTTTGTTAATTCTCTACACTCCCCTCTATTATTTTATAAAAATATTGTAATTTACAAAATTTTCGCAACAAATTAAAGATATTAAGGGCAGTCACATTAGTTCGTGAAAAATATTCGTCTATTTTAGTATAAAAATATACTTTTTATATTTTGCATACTTACTTTTCAAAATAACTCATATCAGATTATCTATTTTACACTACATTACATTAAAATATCAATTTTTCTTGATTTTGAAAATTATTTATTTTTGTTCACACACAATAACCACCTTTCACTATTTTCTCCAATCACAGAATACGTAAAGAAAAAATAAAAAACTATATACAAAGTGATTAATGTCAACGTAAATTTACACAATTACTTTGCAAATTTGCCCAGCTTGACTAATGTGGATGATTTAGGGGGTTGAATGTGTAAAATTGATTTTTTTTTCTATTTTGCATTGATTGATAATTTTTTTTTATACAAGATGAAAATTCTACTCTACTCTAATCTAAATATATATATGTGTGTGAAACTCCTTTTTAGAGACTTAAATCTCGATCCTTAGCCTCTACACCATACCACACAAATACTTATACTTGTAGAGTGACTGTTACATCAAAGATGTGTGGGGAGTAAAAGGACCCGAGCAGGTACTTGGGCCTTTGCATTTTGATAAGAAGGGCCAATTTGTTCTTGACTAAAGGCCTTTAGAACTGCAAGTCGGCCCACACGCCGAGGGTCTGAGGATGCATCTGAAGAAGAATCTCTCCTCGGATAGACCCGGGATAACTTGGAGATTCACTAAAAAGATCAAGAAAGAGTTCCGGAAAGATTGTTGGTTAAGAGGGGGATCCCTGTATCCTCTAGATGCACCGGTGTTAGAGAAATATCTTAGGAAAAGGCTGCCATATTTACATTAAAGATCCTGCACCTACCTCCCTGGCCGCATTAATGGGGAAGTGACCCCTGAACAGTAAAACTGAACCTTCTGGTTACTATTTAAACACTTGAAGAAGGTGGTGTCAGAGAGAGAGGATAAGATTTGTGCAACACGTGGATAAAGCACCAAGAGAAAAAGTATTTAAGAAGAGTAGAGGCCAAAGAAAAGGGGGATCGGTTAGTTAGCAAAATAGGAACTCAGAATTGTAACCTTCAAAGGAAAAAGAGAAATAATACAGAAATTGTCCTCGGCTTACGTCCGAGGAAGTTCCTTTGTCATAATCATTCATTATTTGCAAATACTTTAACAATTTAGCCTGTTTATCAAGTTTCTAGCATCCTTAAACTAGATTTCAAATCCACACTCTATAAATTTTATTGTTTAAGGCTCATTGGACCTGAGCCCACAGTTGTCTTTGGCTCCAGGTGCAATTGTGTACTTACAAGATGCATGGTGGTAATTGATACAAATATTCTAAATTGTTACTATTCTAATATGAATTTATATTTTTTTTTTGCTAATTAAGGTGTGTTTGGATACTGTTTATTTTACTGAAATTGAATAATTATTGCTGAAAGTACTATAGATAAAGGTAAAATTTAGTTAAAATAGAATAACGAGGTCCATGAATAATAAAAAAAAAAGTGTAATAAAACCCATAAATAATAATAAAAATAAACTAGATAATAAAATATTTTTAATTTTTAATTATAACCGAAACGTACACTTAATATTGCTGAAAGTGACATGAAAAAAGATAGCGACTCACCTTATTTTCTGACGGATAAAAGTGCCTTATACCTTACTCCACTTCACCACCGAACACCTACAAAATACCAAACATACACCAAAAAAAAAAAAACCCCCCAAAATATCTTTATAATAACAACCTCGTGTAGTGCGTTTACCATTATAATTCTCTCTCTCTCTCTCTCTCTCTCTGTTTTGGGTTTGAACTTTTATCCTCCTCCTCTCTTCTTCTTCTTCTTCGTCTTCTTCTTCTCTATCACCAAACCCTAATTTCCTGCCAATTCCGATCTCAAAATCTCTCTCCTTAACCTGATTATATTACCCCCCGTAGCTTTCAGATCTCCCTCCCTGCTAGCCAGGTTGATTTCTTTAATTTTAATTTTAATTTTCAATCTCAATCACGATCTGAATTTTTTTGTTTGTTTGTTTGTTATATTTGCTATAATTTTTAATTTTTGTTGATCTGTATCTCAGGTTGATCAGATTCGTATTTCACATCTTTTAGATTTTTAGTACTTGAAACGTAAATGCTCATACGTGTATGTATGCGTATAATTGTATATATTGATAGATAATAGGTGTAACGTGTTATCTGATCACGGAACCGGGTCGATTATTTATGTTTATATTGGTTAATTGAACAATAAATTCTAAGATTACCAACTTTATATGGGAATTAGAATGGAATTTAGGCTGAATTTGATAAAGTTCTGAATTTTCTTTTTTTTACAAAACTTCTTGATGTGATATGTCAGTTTGTTAATTAGGAAAATTTAATGTATAGCTGGAAAGATAAATTCTTTTTGGGCAAAATGCAAAATTGACCTATAAGTTTTTTCAAATTTTATTTCAGTCCTCTAACTTTGCTTTTATTCATTTCAGGCTTTAGCTTTCAAGTTTATTCAATTAAGGCTTTTCTATCAACTTTTGTTATATGTCGTTGTTAATTTTTCAATTAAAAAAAATTCAATTAATAATTCAAAAATAATTTCCAGATTTTTATTTTCAAAATTTTTTAACAAAAGTTAACCGAAAGACTTTGATTGAATAAATATGAAACTTAGACGATTGAAATGAACAAAAGCAAAGTTAAAGGACTGAAATGAAATCTAAAGAAAGTTAGACCGTAAGTTTTGCATTTTAGCTTTTTTTTCTTTTTTTTTAATCAACATGGTTAACAATTGACTTTTTTTATACTTTCGTAAATTTAAGGCTGCATACGTCCAAATCTTGCAAAAATAGGATCTTTGCGAAATGGTTATGGTTTTTTTTGGTTATAATGGGAGGGGAGATTTGAACCCTCAACGTTTGCGTTAGAAACGGCAGGAGGGGCCAATTGAGCTACGTGGCCTTTGGCCACTAGGCACGATCTTTTTACCTTCTAAGGATAAGAAGGGTACAATAATAAGAACATAAAAATTGTAGGTTGTTGCTTATTGAACGATTGGTTTATAATTTCTGACTTGTTAAGGAAAATTACTATATTTGTCTTAGATTTTTCTGACATGATCTATTTGTTTCTTGCTGTATAGGAGGAGCAAAGATGTCTTTTACACGGAATTTCAGTTTGCAAGGAGGCGTTGCCAGTGATGACTATTGGTCCTTCGCTAGGAACAACTTTATTAACAACAATAGGAACAAGACTAGGAACAATTATAACAATAGGAATTTTTGCAATAACAAAGACTTCTCGGGGAAATATTGGCAGCAAAATGAAAACTTTCATCATATGAAAACTGGCAATTCCCATTATGTCAACCCTGATAATTACATTCATGTTAATCCTGGCGCAAGTGCACCGTCTTTGAAAAGGAGAAAATTTTCAGCCTCTACTTGGGGAGGTAGTGGGAGACACTATGTGCCGTTTATTGCATATGACCAAGCCCCTTCAACCTGTAACAGCACTATCCCTCCCATTCGATCTAATGTGGAGGCCTCTATGGCTACGGGCTGTAAACGTGATCGTTCACATTTAGAAGATGAAGAACCAGTATTCTTGTCACGAGATGAGATTGAAAGGTGCTCCCCGTCAAGGAAAGATGGTATTGATGCACTTCGTGAAGCACATTTGCGTTACTCGTATTGCACCTTCCTTCAAAATCTTGGATTGCACCTAGAGTTGTAAGCTCCTCTTCTCAAATTGTTATTTAATTTTTCTGTTTCCGTTCTGATTTAAGAAATTAAAATTTTATATATTTCTTACTGATTGGGTTCTAAAAACAATAATTTGCAGTTCTCATTTGAGTCCTTTGTCGCCCCCTGATTTTTTTTGACATGTATCTTGCAGGCCACAAACCACTATTGGTACTGCCATGGTTCTATGCCACCGATTTTTTGTTCGGCAATCACATGCTTGTCATGACAGATTTGTGAGTATTTCAATTGTTATGAATAAAATTTGCAGATTGTTTGTATGAGTTTCATAGATTTGTGATTTTTTTTTTTTGCACCCTTTCTATTTTAAAATAGGTTTTTCTAGAAACTACAAGTCCTATTAGTCTTTGGAGGAAGTCCAATTTATTCCTCTTATGCTTATTTGAAATATATATATAATATTTTATTTTAGTAAAATCTGATGAACTATTGTACTTATTTTTATAATTATATTATTAATTAAATTAATAATTACATCACTGGTTCAACCATTAGAGAACCAGGACTACGGTGGAAAAAGTTGATTTAGTGACTCTTTCTTTGTTTGGGTTGAAATTTAGTTTTAACGGACAATACATCCCACCTGCAACTCCTTTGTTTAGAGGGGATGAGATGAATATTTCCAAAGACCACTGGAAGCCATCTTCTACTTGCTTTTGAAATGTTATTTATTAATCTGGTTGCATATCATTTTACTAATTCTGATCTGGCCCTACTGCAGATGATTGCTACTGCTGCTCTCTTTCTTGCTTCAAAGTCTGAGGAGACCCCACGCCCTTTGAACATGTAGTGAGAGCTTCTTGTGAAATTTTCCATAAGCAGGATATATCTTTCTTGTCCTATCTGCTCCCCACTGTAAGTTCTTCATAGCTTCAACACCCCCCCCCCCCCTCCAAAAAAAAAAAAAGAAAAAGAAAAAAAGAAATTCAGCAATTTAAGTTTGCATTTAAAAGGGACTGAGATATCTATGATATCCCATAAGAATTTTTTACAAAATTTTGTCAACATGTAAAAATCATATTATGGGACTGTTTTGTCAATTAGGTATTTATTTTGTCCGACATTAAGATGCGTCTAAAATGGTTTTTGATTATTGAAATACTTTGAAACTTTAATTTTTTTCTTATGTTGACATGTATTGTGTTAAACAGGACTGGTTTGAACAATATCGGGAGCGGGTGATTGAGGCTGAGCATGTGATACTGAGTACTCTAAATTTTGAGCTTAATGTGCAGCATCCATATGCCCCTCTTACATCCATTCTTAACAAATTTGGTCTTTCAAAATCTGTTTTGGTCAATCTGGCATTAAACTTGGTCAGTGAAGGGTAAGTTATCACTTCCAAAATTTTTACTGTTTTTTCAATTGGATGTTGTTACTGGTGCAATATGTTTGGGTTAGCTGTTTGTTTCATTTAGCACACCTAGCTAGCTCATGTTGTACTTCTCCTGATGATTTGCACCTTGAACCTTTTGAGTTAATTTATGCATTAATTCTGACCATGTACCTTTCGTTTGTTGTTTGGGCCTGTATATTGTAATAATTTTGTCTTTGCAAAGTAGTTCAGCTGAAAATATAGTATAGGAAGCAGGATTTGGACAGTGATTGTTAGACGCAGCTCAGCCAAATTGCAGATTTGTTGGGTTCTGGAGGTCGTTCTGAGAGGAGATGGCTACACTGGTTGTCTTCCCTTTCTTTGAGGCAGTTCAAAACTTGAGTTTTGTTTGTGTCAATAATTTTCTTCTTTGAGCAACTACTCTATGTAGTTATTCTGGTATGGGATATTGATATTTTTGGCATGCATATAATTGCAGGGTCTACACAAGATTAGCGTGCTCGCATGTATGATATTCTTAGCTGGCGGATTGATATGCTGTTCATGGAAAGTTTTGTTTTACATCTGAAGTTGAACTGCCAGTGTGGTGTTGATGACTTCATCACAAATACACCCCTATCAACTTGGTCATTGGCTATTAAAGATAGCCTCAGGACCTCTGACTTATAAATTAAAAATAATAATAATAATATAAAGATAGCCTCAGGACCTGCAAAATCAGCTTTGCCATACTAGATTGACACTCAATTGTTTTCCCTCCCCACTGTCTCTGTGGTATCCATGTGAAACTAGTTCTCTAGATTTCTTGCGCAAACGTATGACTTTTGACACATGGCAACCTATCCACTTGCCATCCATTTACTGACTTGGAGGTGTACCATTGGCTAGGCAGATAGTAATTTCTTTTTCCTTGTTACCTATGATTTTTATTACTACCTGGTGATGGGTATTGTCAGGTAGCTTATTACTTATTAAATAACAGGGGGCATTGTCAGGTAGCTGGGGAGATTATTGGGTTTAGCAGATGTTTTGCCAAGTTTTTCTGACTACCAAGATTTGTTTTGAACTACTTTTACTTGAAAAGTTCAACTCGTGTATTGTTTTTTAACTTCAAATACTTAAAATGGTTTTTTCTTAGTATCCAGGAACTTTGGTTTGATTTCAGTTTCAACCAAGTGTTATGAATGTACAAATCTTGCCCCAGGAGTTGCTGCTTAATGTAAAGTGTCACATCTGATGTATAGTAAAAGCATTGTGTGGCTTTTTGGGTCAGACTTTCATCTTATTATCTAAATTCTCTTCACCAGTAGTAAAAAATAATAATAATAAAAAATGCTTTAGTACCTCTCATCTTGGATGATAGGTGCTGAAAGATTAGTCAATGCACTAGATGTGAAATGGAACAATTGGAAGGCGAACAGCAAAGTTTATTGACATTAGTTCCAAATGGATTATGCAGCAAGCTTTTCCCCGTAGAGTCTTTCTTATTTTTCAGTGTTAATGGCTTAGATGCAAGTGGTTGGTCAGCAAATAATGTCAGCCCAGTTAAATTGGATCGCCTTTTACAGTTGCAGTAATTTATTGATGTTTGACAGGTGCAGCTGGGTCAGTGACTTCTAGAGTAGATTAGTTAGGACTTAGGAAGTATAAGTTCTTTTGTAATGGATCTACTTTGTCTCTGTTTTCTTGGTGTTGTGCAGGCCCTTATCTTCTATGCTTATATCCATGAAGTTGTGTTTTAGATCTGATGTCTTGAGATTAATGGGAAACCAGGGGAGGGTTTATACGTTCAGTCTTTACCAACATATCTAAAGAATAGTTTATATCCTAGAAGTCATCAAATTTATACACAATTCTAGTTTCAATAACTCAGTAATTGAAGAGTTTCCACCTAGCCATTTCAGTATTACCTTAAACAAACAAACAAACAATATATATATATATACACACACACACATATATAAATAAAAAAGGGAAAAGGGAAAAAAGAAAAATAAAAAAGGAGGAAAGTTGGAGAATGTGGATGGAATTTCTCTTCCTGCATCTTGAGTCAAGGTGAGAAAATTGAATATTATAACATGTTTAATATTTATATCTATTCCTTGTCCTTCTCTTTCTCTTTTTCTCATTTTGTTGTATTGTAAAAAAAATAACTGTGGCTAAGAGCCTTACGGGTCAGTGCAATCTCACTTAGGGGGAGAATCTGGGAGTTATGTTCCCTTCTTTTCTCCACTAATATTTTATTACTTACTAAAACACAAGTCTGTTGACAGCTGTTGCTGTTGCTTGAGTTCTTGACTAAGTTTTCATGACCTCCTTGCTTCTACCTCATCCATTGAGTATGATGTGTCAATTTTTAATAATTATCACTCTGCCTTTTTCAATTATATTACAGACCATATAAACCTTGTGACATAAGTCCCTCTAATTATCCTTGCCCATCTTGCTCACTCGGATTTTTGGGGCTGATCTCATGTTTATGAATTTTGGTACTAGTATGTCTACCATTCACACTGGATACACCCCTCCTCCACTCCCCCCATCCCAACCCGACAAATGAGGGTCTTCAAGACCATGTTCTCTCAACCTTTATATTAATATATCATTGAAGAATATTTAAGAAATAGGGTACATGAGTCCTTTCATGCTATTTGCTACTTTGGCCTTTAAAATATACTTTCCAAATTATTGAGGAACTGTTGTAATGCTTTTTGATCATTATGTCATAATCACTTCTGTACATTTATTTTTGTTGTTGTCACTGTCACCATCTTCATCATCATTTACTTTTCTATTACTTCTTTTTATTCTAATGCTACTATTCTTTATTTGGAATCTTTTTTCTCTAAATAACCTTAATGAACGTTTAAGTTGTTTATGTGGAAGTATGTGGAGAATAGTTTTTGGGATATATTCAGTAACATGATCTATTGTTGCCTTCCCTTTGATATTTTGGATCCGAAAATATGTTTTCCAAATGTTATTATTATCATTAGTTTCATCTATAAAAAAATTTATTATTATCACTATTACCATCTCTGATTACTTCGTTATAACCGTTTCTTTTTCTACAAGTACATGCTTTATGGGGAATCTATTTTCTATAAATAACCTGATGAACTTTTGAAGTTGTTAATACTGGGGAAAAAAATGAAGAATATATTTTGGGATATATTAAGTGTGTGTTTGGGCAGAGATGAAAAATTAAAATTATTTCACTATTGAGCTTATTTTTACTACTATTCATGGGCCCACTGCACTTTTTGGCACTATTCATGGGCCCTACTGTACTATTTCAACTAACTTTTACCTTTATTTACAGTATTTTCAGCAATAATTTTTCAATTTCAGCAAAATAAGTGGTATCCAAACACACCTTTAAGTAACATAACTTTTTGCGTTCTCTTTGATATTTTGGATCCCAAATATGTTTTCCAAATATTCTCACGTAATTTTCTAATAATTTCAATTTTTGATACTATTGTTGTTATTGTTATTGTAGTTATCATCATAATCATCGTCGTTAATATCATCATCATCATCATTGTTGTCATTATTATTATTAGGGTTACTATTGCCACAATGGCGCATGCTCATCTTCTTCCTTTTAAAAGCTTACAATTTTAAGGTTGAATGTCATAATATTTACTTATATATATAAATACACACTCACTCACACACACACACACACACACTTTCTCAAAATGAAAAACCACAGTTTTATATTATTTCTTAGTGAGTGTTATGATTTTAAAATAATTTTCTTATTGGTAATTGTGCATTGACCTTCACCCTTCACCTTGCTCTTATAAGTAGGGTAGTAAATGAACAGAGCAATTCATGAACAACTCAAGTTTGATTTGATAAAAAGCTTTTTATGTATATTTGTTTATAAATAAGCTGAGTTGGAGCTAAGTTTTGAGGTTTCTTAATAAATAAGCCAAGCTATTTTTTTTTTAAATTGTTTTGTTCATGAATAAGCTCACAACTTCACAAGCAAGGGTTTAAGAATAATCAAGTCTTGCTGAGTGTAGGCTCAACTTTAGCTTTTTAATAAGGCTTGATATGATCTTAACAACTCAGGCTTGATGCAATAAAAAGCTTTTTATGTTTATTTATTAATAAATAAGCCAAGTTGGAGCGTAGCTTTGAGGTTGGCTTAATAAACAAGCCAAACTTGAAATAAATGTTTTGTTCATGAATAAGGTCACGAGTAAGAGTTTAAGAATAAACAAATCTTGCCAGGTGTGGACTCAACTTTGGCTTTTTAACAAGGCTTGATATGGTCTTGAGAACCTAAGCACATGGCTTGTTAAGACTAATCTACAACCCTATAATTATGTGGAAATTACTATTTTCTCAACATGATTTTTTTTTAAATATGGACATAGCTTGTTTGCTGGATTAAGCTTGAGCTTGATTTAAGCCTGTGCTTGGCTTGATGGTTTGACTAATTAAGCAAGTTAAGCTTAAACTACTTGAATTTTTAATGAACTTGATTTTGAACATTCTAAGCAAGTTTGAGATAAGCTCAAACTGAGCTTGAACATCAGTTAATCTTGTCAAACTGAGCATAAATATTGAAGGGCCCTTTTTGGGTCTGCCCCTAGTCACGTCTAGTTGTTCTTTAAGTTTCATTGTATACATAGATGCATTAGACCTAGTGCAATTTATTTTTTGTATGGACATTTTAAAATTTGGTTGCTGAGGTTTCTTTCATGTTTCCAACATGGTGATATATATATATATAATATATATATATATATATATATATATATATGAAGAGGGATAAATACTTGCCCAAGAAAAAAAGTAGTACAAAGAAACCTCGCTACTAACAAGTAACAAGTTTGTATTAAAAGTTGCTGTCATAACCCACTTGAAGGGAACTTTTGTGAAGGCTGTCTTTTTAAAGAAATAAATAAATAATTCTCTACCCCTATGTTACAAAAACTTCTGTAGTTGTGTGCAAAAGCAACTCTAATCAAGAACCATGCTGTTGCATGTAGCACAGCATGATTTTCATTTTTTTAAAAAGGTTCTCAACAAGCCTTGCAATACTCTATGCTATCTATTGTGATTACAAATTACTTTAAGATGAGAACTATTTATATATAAAAGAAGAAAAGAAAAGGAAAAAAAAAAAAAAAAAACACCAAAGAAGTTGCGTAGAAGTTGTGCCTAATGTTTTGTCTTCACTATGATATAAATGATGCTTCTAGCTTTATCTCCTACCAAGCAATATTGCTTCCAATAGAGGATCTTGGGCAGTACTCTATAGTTGGGATTATATGCATGCTCTATTAGCATGAAAGCATGTGTTTCAACCAGCCTATTCAGAAGCAGAAGACATTGGCATGTACCTTGAGAGGTTTGATTGCTATTGGCAGTTACTTCTTATTTGCTTTCTCATTTGAGTTGCATGTCTCTGGAGTTTAAAGCCTCTGCAGCAGAATTTTACTGGGAGTTTGGTGTGTTATCTAGATGAGTGTAACTTGTTTGCTATAGTTTTGGTACTCTATCAGCAATCTGCAGAGATTCTTGGAAAATATTCTACCTGCTGCATTTTTAGTTGGTAAGGAAAAGATGACTTGCTCTCTCCACTTGAAACCAATGGTTAATACATATCTTATTTCTGTTGAATTTTACTATTGTTAACTGTTGTACCTATGTAGCTGACATAGTTTTTGTCAATGTGGAAATGTATGTTAAGTTGTACGAGGCAATGAATGTTCTTTTTTTGTGTTGCCCCAGATGGTTGGTTTGACTATTCATGAATCTCTCTATCTGTGCTGATTAATGGTGCTGCTTGCTTTTGTATCCCCTTCTAAAGGTGTTGAATGTTTTGTAGGCTTCGAAGCTCACTGTGGCTTCAATTCAAACCTCATCATATTGCTGCTGGAGCTGCCTACCTTGCTGCTAAGTTTCTAAATTTGGACCTTTCTTCTCATCAAAATATATGGCAGGAGTTCCAAACAACACCAGCAATTGTTCAAGGTATTACCATTTTCATGATCATATTTAGGAATTATGTTGGATGTTTGACACGGTTGGGCAGCCCCCAGCTCTCTACAATTACAAGTAGGCTAGCAAATTAACGTCACTGTTATACACACCCTATGGAGCACGGACGTGGCAAAACGCCTACTGCACCCGCGTCCGATGCGGTGACGCGCGAGGGACACCGCTGCCTACGCGTTAGTGCCGCGTCCAGCTCCTTTTTTTTTCTTTTTTTTTTTCACGACTCGCGCCGACGCGGCTCCAACTCACGCCGATTCGGGCCGAAATCGCCGAAACACACCGTACCAGCGTCGAACAAGAAAATGAAAACTGAACAAAAAAAGGATAAAAACTTGTGACTGATTGTCTTTTGAGCCAGCGAAGATGGAGAGGAAAGAGGATAGAATTATTAGGAGAAGAAGAAAGAAAGTGGCTCGGAGAAGAAAATAAGTCTCTGTGTCTCTCTGTGTGCTAACTGAAGGCAAAAGGTTTATCCAAACAAAAGTAACTGAGGGCAAAAAGGGAAAGAAAAAAAACGATTTTCAAAGAGAACCCACGTGAAGGTGGCTTTATTAAGTGGGGTATTAAGGATTTAATTTAATTTAATTTTGTCTTGAAAAAGGGTATTAAGTGGATTGTATTTAATTTATGAACATCTTGATTTAGTTATTATCTACTATTACTTTTAAATTTGGTATATTTTTATATAATGGGAAAAAGATGCTTAGTAATATATTAAAAATATAAATAATAATTTTTTAATCGCCGCACCCGCATCCTACTTTTTCAAAAATTGCCGAGTCCTGCACCCGCACCCAAATCCGAAAATGCACCCGTGTTTCATAGTACACACCTCACTTTAACAATCTCTCTCACTTTCTGAGAAAAAACAACACACACACACACACACAAATATGTTGGTCAATTGGATCAAAACTTGTAGTTAGCTTCCTCTTTTTCTTTTTTTCTTGGTTTTTGGTTTTAATCAAGTTGTTTTAAAGTCTTTTATTTGTGCATATTGATCAGAATCCTGTAAGCCCTTGTGAAGATTAACCATGTCAATATGGAAACCAGATCTACTAGGTTTTATTTCCATCCTCCGCTGCTAGATGATAACTATTAGTGCTTGTTTGATGCAGATGTATCACAGCAGTTGATGGAGCTCTTCTGAATTCTGAGAAGGGCTAGCAAAATACAACTATAGTCTAAAGCAAGCTGCATGATGACGGTACTCTCTAGGGTTTGTGGGTAAATATGCTTGTGGGTTGGGAAGTGTGAGTTATGAAATAATGATAACAATGGGCGGTCCATATGCTTGCAGGACAGGTTGTGGTACTAGACCCAATCAGATGGGTTGAACAGATGGGCGGTCCTTTTCTTTCCCAGCATCCCTGAAAAATATTTTCTTTATTTTCCCCTAATGTTTCATTGTAAATTTCAGGCTGTTTTTTTCCTCCTATTATAGTTAATTATACAAGACCAAAAAGAGAAATGGCAAGAGAGTTCCACGTAAATGCAATAGCCTTGTTTTAGTTACTGTTGAGTATTTCATTTTTCTTCTCGTGGTCTGTGTTGAAGCCCAATATGCAGGTTGATATTGGAGTGTAGGGTTGTTTAGATTATACATGAATAGTGAGTTTTTGGTGCATCATCGTGACATAAAATAAAAAATTGAGTTGAGTCTTGCTACAAATAAAATTTCACCCGCCACTTTCATGGTCAATTCACTGGCTCCCGTTATAACATCAAAACAAGCCTGATTTGATTTTTTATTTGGTGGTTTATTATGTATCAGAATTTTCCTTTGATTTATGCTCATGCATAAGCTTTAAGATGGCTTTTACGATACTTCTTGGAAATTTGGAATAACAAAAGGGAAATGTTAGCGGCACAGATGGAAGGAACATATGAGAACAGGTGTCACAAGGTCATTGGATAAGAAAATATTTTTAGAAATATTTTATGAAAAAAGAAAAATGCAACTTGGTTTTTGGATAGCTTTTAATTTTTTCTACAAATGTGGTATTAAAATTTTCTTTAAATGGTCTATTAATAAATGTACAAAAGGACATTAATCAAAGTCATAACAAAATGTAAAATAAAAGGTACAAGGGGACTTGCTTATTTGACCTAATCTTTGCCCCACTTGAAGAGCTTTCTTACTTCCAAATCACTTTTTTAGTTATTATTATTTATTCATTTTTTTGTATAGTTTTTTAAAACTTTTTTTTTTTCTGTTTTTCTCACTTTTTCAATGTATAAATATATTTTTACATATTTTTAATAAAATGCTACATGAGTTGTTTCCAAACAGACATTAAATGTATATAGTGTTTACACTGATTCTCGCCCTATTCGGAAAAGTTAGGCCATGTTTGTTTTTTTAATTAATTTTCATCATTTATCACTCAAAATTTGTGAGCTCTACCGGTGGTTTTCTTGTTTGACTTAGCTTTTGTTTTAATTCTCATCAATCATTACTTAAAAAAGTGAGAATAAATGATGTGATATGGAAACAACTTGGGGAGTTTTCGGATTTCAGGAAGTTAAAGTTAAGTGGCAATACTCTAATTACACACTAAATGGGACCCACATGAGATGATTTGCCTCACTCAAGTCAAACGACCTTTATTGCCCCAACGGCTATTTGCCCCTTTACGCCTCCTCATTTACTAAACAGCTTAATAGTAGAAGCAAAAACATAGCCTCATTCCTCTTCATCTTCACCGGTTCTGCCCTCCATCTTCCGTGATTATCAGTTGAACCTTTCTTCCTTTTATTTTTTGGTTTAGACCTCTTTGTTGTTGGGTTCCTAATGTGAAGTTGTTTGGGTTTTATGTTTACGTCTCTCTTTGCTGCCATCTCTCTTCCCTCTGGCCCTTCATCTCTGGGTCTGTCAACGTTGAATACCTTCAGTTTTTTTTTTTTTTTTTTTCGTGGTTGCACTTTATCAATGTTGACGCCTCTATTTTTATTTTTATTTTTATGGTTACACCTCTTAGTTTTTTTGGTCTGTCAAAATTGGAGCCATCTTTGTACTTGATGATCACCTTTGACTTAAGTACTTCTCATTTGCAAGGCGAAGGGAACAACTTCAAATTCAAATTCAAAGGAAATCGTTGACGAACGTGATGGTTGTGCATATGGGTATTGCTCTACTATAAATTCCTATGAAAACCCAGATGAAAAGAACCAAAGAAAAATTATTTGGAGTACTAGGGAGGAAGGGTACTGTACCAAGAGCCCCACCGATTGAGTTATATTTTGCTTTTTACAAACCAAAAACTAATGAGATATCAGGTGCCAGACAGGTCTTGGAATTGAGTTAAGAAAAAATTAAGGAATTATGAGTTATGAGAATGAGTAATGAATTGTGAGGAGTTATGAGAATTGACATATGAATTATGAGATATAGGTGAGGTGTAAACCAAATAATGCCTTAATATGTCAAAACTTTCCAACTTGCTAAGGAGTTTTCCAACTTGCTGAGTTATTTGTGATTGCCAGAGATACCAGATAATTAAGAGTAAAGTCTCTCAATTTTGGAGGAGCATATCACCAAAATTGCTCAATCTGAACCTACAATCTTTACAATATTGGTTTAATAATAAAAAACCAATAAATTTGATGTGCCAAATCCATTAGCCAAACATTCTAAACATATTCCATGTTAGTCCAGTCAAGTGTCAAACAGCCCCAATCCTCCACTAGCATTCCACCACCCATGATATCAGCCAGACTTTTTCCTTTTCTTTCTTCTTCCCTCAGAGCACCACATTGGTGGTGCTAAATGGCTATATTGCTATTTTTAGTAACACTGGATACCAAAATGTGCCTTACAATGATAGAGCCAAAGCTATATTTTTTGAAGTTCACACTACTCTTGATTATTTTACTCATTTTTGTTCTTTCTTTTATTCTTATTTATCTTCTTCTGCGTTCACACTGCTATTATTTGTGTGTTCACACTTCTTTTACTTTTTTTTTTTTCTTTTTTATGTAGCGTGCATACTACTATATATTGTTTGTGCATTCACACTACTATTGTATTTTATTCTTATATTTTTTCTTTTTTTATATTTTTTTATTTATGCATTCACATTGTTATTGTAATAAATATATTATTTTATTGTGATGTATATATTATTTTATTATATTGAAAGCTAAAATAAATTCGTTGATGCTGGATATTTTGTAAATTGAGTATGTAAAATAGATAAAATAACTTTTTGTGATACCAAATAACTAAAAAAAATAACTCCACCGACGTGGTGCTCTTAGGCCTTTACTTTATTCATACTTTTTCCTTTTCTTTCTTCTGCCCTTAGGCCTTTACTTTATTTAAAATGTCAATATTATATTTTATGGGAGTTTAAATTGACTAAAGCTAATTTTGGAAACTTGCAACTTTTTAGCTAAAGCATGAGCATCTAGGACAGTAAAAAAATATTCTATTTTGTAATCCAAAAAATTACTTTATCTATTATACTATTTTACTTTACAATATACTTAAAATTTCAATTTTTATTTATTATATAACAAATTAAAATAATATATCTACACAATAAAATAATATATCCCAAAAAAAGTGAGAGATAATAAAAAACTAAAAAAAAATACCATCTATTTTAGAAATAGTCTTCTTAGTAATGCCCCATTTTTATGGTTTAATGATAATAAATAGCAATTTGAGGATATGTTAATGCTTAACCTATTAAATAATATTCTCTTAAAGAGTTAGATTTTCTAAATAAGATAAACAATATGGGGTTTATGTAACTAAAATTCTTGAGTCGGTCAAATTCAACGTAAACTATGGAATTGACAAATAAAGTTACTTTATTAAGAGAAAAAAGTTTATGTTTGGGAATTTTTTTAGTAAGCTTATTTGCTGAAAGTCAGTTTGTATCTCATTTAGCAAATAAGCTTTTTTTTTAATTATTTTTTATTATTGAATAACTTACATGCTTTTTTTTTTTTTTTTTTTTGGTTGCTGAATGAATAACTTACATGCTTACTCACCTTTTGTTTCACCTTTCTAGCCAAAAAATACAGAATGCGTAATTAATCTTTGGGCGAATCCAAATTCCATGTCATACTTAGAGTATTATATTTTATATATATATGCAATACATGAATGAATCTTTACCATTCTCTTTATTATTATTTTTTTGAGAAGTATTTATTTATTTTTTATGAGTTAGATGAATCTCCACCATTCAGTCAGAGAAAAATAAAAAATAAAGGTAGCTCTTTAAATATTGGACAAAGTTTGGGTGCCACTGCCAATGGTTATTATTTCTACTAAAAAATTTAATATGACTACGTACATGGACAAATACTTAACTCCATATATGCATTACAAATTTCTATTATACTAGAAATTTTTAGAGTAATGCTACCATTACAAATTATTTTACAACAATTTTACAAAATGTTGATGTGGTCAACCTCTTATTGGTTTTCATTGAGGTCTGCCATTAATATCACTTTTTCTCTTATCAATAATCACTCATTACATCAGCAGTTTGTAGAATTTTTTGTAAAATATTTTATGTCTAGCATTATTCAAAATTTTAATGTTCTTATCAGGCGTGTCAAATTTTGTATTAATTAGATGTTATTTACTATTCGATCCATGAATTAAATTTTTATGCATAATTATAGACTACTGAAACTAAAAATTTAAATATTTAATTAATGATATAATTATTAATATTTGATTTTTTGAAATTTTTTTAAACATGTAGAATATAAGGAAAAAAAAAGTAATTCAATTATGAATTTATCAAAATTCATGTTCAATAAAAAGATGTTAAATAGAGTTGTAGATTTTGATTACAATTTAGTTGAATTTTGTCCCTAACTGATTGTTAACTTGTTAAGATGAAACTTTCAGTGGACCAAAACTCTATAGAGGTGTTTGCCGTATCGGTTGGGGCCTATGTTTCTGGAAAAGTTTCTTATCCAATTTCCTAAGATCTTTGTAGGACAAGGACAAGGACAAGGTTAACCAAAATATCTTGTTCTTTCAAGCATTCGTTGGTGAACCCTTTGTCAAACGGCAAATGCTAAACCACAAATATTTGTACGCATAAATAATAATATAAAAAAAAGTTGAACTATTTGTAATTTTGTATCCAATTTCAAAAAGTTGTTTCACTACATGTCCATCAAATATACTAATTGATTGATCATGCTTTATAATTTTTTTTTCTTTTATCTACTGTGCGTTTCACTCCAAATTAAAAAGTCAGTTTATTTTTGCTACTATTCATGAGTCCTACTGCACTTTTTGATACTATTCATAGGTTTCATTGTACTATTTTAACTAACTTTTACTTTTATCTACTGTATTTTTAGCAAAAAAAATTTAGTTTCAACGAAATAAGCAGATCCCAAATAAACCCTAGCTAATAAACGATTTTAGTTTATTATAAAAAAAATAAAAATAAAACTCTACTATTCTTTTTTTTCTTTTTTCTTTTTATGGTAAAGCTAGCTCTACTATTCTAGATAGGCAAACACCAAGTTGGCTTATAATAATGGTAAGTGTTAAAAGATATGAAGCTCGATCATAGTCAAGGCTAATTCAGTTGTCCATCTTATTTCATGTGCAAGCAAAAAAAAATCTTTAACTCCAAGCTTATTTGGTGTACGAGAAAAAAATCGTAACTGTACTTGTATTATAATCATATTAGGGTGTATCTTTTTATAAATACCATGCTATTGCTTCGTCATAAACATTGAGTCTAGCAATAGAGCTGGAAATTTTTTTCAGAAAGAGCCATGCTAAATATGTTTAATAAAAGAACAATTTCTATATGTATTGCTTATACATAAAGAATGTTCATAATTTTGATTTAAAGAACAACATTTTTCTTACATATAACAAAAATGTTTACGTCAAGTAAGTTTTTACGTCTTTGGAAAAAAAAAAAAAAAAAAAGGTTTTTACATGTCTAAAATAGTACAAGTTAATTTAATAAAAATACAACTTAATCAAATCGAAAGAATTTTTAACTCCTAACCATGACATCCACATTTGTCATGTCTTCTAAAAGAAAAAAAAAAAGCATAGCTTTCATATCTCTAATTTTTTTAATGAAAAATAATTCTAAAAAAGAAAATTTTAAATTGAAAAAAAGAAAAAGGTATTAATAAAAAAGATTATTTTTTTATTCTCCTATATATTATTTGGTTTAATAAGCTACTATGGTATAAAAGCAATTAGAGGGGGGGGGGGGGGAGTGCATTAATAATTAATATAGACGTATCTATTTTTATGAAAGCATATATTAAATACACTTTGATTTAATGAATTACATATTGAAGGAACAAAAATGATGCATTTGTGATATATATATATATATATATAGAGAGAGAGAGAGAGAGAGAGAGAGAGAGAGAGGGGGGGATGCTATTTAATGTAATAGGCATATTTAATATATATATATATATATATATATATATATATATAATTTTTTCTCACATATTCATCAGGTATGTGAAGTGGGAACATAGGAAGTGAATATTGCGCCGTCCCCTTACGCATTTTTCTTCTTAAAAAAGAAAAAAATATATATTGCATTACTTGAAGAATTTTCTTCTAAATTGTTCTGAAATCTAGTTGACCATTAAATGATAATCCTTATATTTTATCCCATCGATACATTTGATGCTGAAATTTCAGATTTGACCACTTCTATGTTCTATCTATAGAATGGTCAAACGTAAGTTCAATGTTCAAAGGTGCAAGGGAATTGATATTTGAGTAATGCTACAATCAGTCAATCACAATATTTTTACAAAAACGTAACATTTTTACAAATTATAAATATAATAAATTTTTACTGGTTTTTATCTTGGTTTTCCACTAATTTTTTTTTTTTTTTTACTAATAATCAATCATTGCAACAATGGTTCGTAAAAAAAGTTTACAACTTTAACATTTTCTTTGATAATTTGCTAGGAAATATTATTAGTCTACATTCCAATGTTTAGGTAAGACTTACATTGTAGATTAAAGTCTATATTATTCTAAAATATTCATCCAAATGTATTCAATTGTGTACAGTTAGTTGATGTAAACTAATAATTTTCCTTTTGCTAGATAATATAATGGTATGTTTTTTTTTTTTTTTGTTTTGGATGGGTAATGGTATGAAGTCTTTTTTTTTTTTTTTTTTTTCCTCGAGAAAGAATAATGGTATGAAGTTGAAAAGAGGAAGATGATGATATAAAATGTTGCCAAATTTGACTTTATGTTGGAGGATTCAAGGCGAAGTCCGATTCTAAAGCAATAAAGTCACTTTAATAAGAAAAGGGCATCACATACACGTTAACAGTAGCCGAAATAAAAAACCAAACCTTCCTAAAACCAAGAAGAAAACTCTTACTAGAAAACAATAGAAAACTCTTAAAGGTTCTAGATGTCAGTCTTTCAGCTGTGTTAAACCTAGTAGCACACTCCTTAGCTCGATATGCTAGGTCTATAGATGAGGATATTTATTGGATGGAGGCCGCCTCCAGCCTTTGAGGCATTGTATTTGGACACTCTTTCTATAAATGAAAAAATGTTTGGTTCGGCTTCAAAAATAAAAAATAGAACTTAGCTATAATAAATGTCATATCATGGCCAAAATGGATATTTGTTCTTTTTGTCAAAATTTTTTAACAAAATGTTCAAGTTCTGAAACTATCTAGCAAAATATTTCTGTTTTAAACTCGAGTTTTAGAAAATCTAGTTATGTGAAATCAAACTTAAAAAAAAAATACATAGAACTCGAGTTTCATGTAAAACCTCACATTACTCAATTTTCATCGAATCGAGTTTTTCATTGAAACTTGATTTTTAAAAAATCGAGTTTCAAAACAAACGTATTTTACTAAATAATTTCTAAACATGGACATTTTGCTATATCTTTTTGGTGAAAATGACAAATGCTCCTTTTGGCAGCCAAATCATACTTAAAAATATATATGCACACTAAAATATACACCCGTGTCCTCCATTAGCCTCCTACCATTATGATTTATGAGTCACCTCTAACTTTCGGCCAAACTTTTCTTTTTTCTTTTTTCTTCCTCACTATTCTCCTCTTTCCTCTGCTAAGTTCACTTCCACCATTCAGTTTTCACTGCTGTTGGTTTCACAAGGTAGAAAGGCTGTCGGCAAGCTGGATTCACGTTTTCTTTTATCCTTGATTTGTATTGATGGCAGGTTTTGAGATTTGGGAATTGGGGTCTTTGTATTTTATTTTATTTATATAGTATTCATAAACTTAGTTTTTAAGCATAGTTTTAAATTACAAAAACTTTATATTTAGACATTTGGTTCATGATACAATATGGTTATTAATATTTGATTTTATGAAAACTATGCAAGTATTATGAATATGAGAAAAAAATGTAATCTAATAATACATTTGTCAAAATTTATGTTAGTAAAATAATATTAAATGGAATTGTAGTAATAGACAATAAGAGCATTTATATTGGTAGATTTAGCAATTTGGCATCACAAAAAGCTATTTTATCTATTTACCTTCGCACTTTACAAAACACTCAATATCAATGGTTTTATTGTAACTTTCAACGCAATAAAATAATATAAAAAATACAATAAAATAATTATTTACTACAATAAACAACAATCACAACCACTGCCATCGTAATCGCCATTGTCATTGCAACCACCACCATCGCCACTGAAACCGCTACCACCACCAACAATTTTTTTTTTCACCAATATTAGTTAGTAATAACTACCATTTAAGATTTATTGTGAAATATTGTGATAGCATTTCTTAATTTAAAATTTTTATTATTAATTATTTTATTTTTCCCTTTTATCTCTTTATTTTTTTTCATTCATACACATTTCCTTCTTTTCTTTTTTTCTCTTCCACACACGTATACTTCATCTTCACTCTTCTTCCCACACTATACTTCCTCTTCACTTTATCTTCTTTTTCATTTATGTTTTTCTACTTTTGCTCTCTCTCTCTCTCTCTCTCTCTCTCTCTCTCTCATGTGCGCGCGCGCGCATAGAGATCGGTAGATAACAAAGGCTAGAGAGAGTCAGCCTCTCTCTCTCTCAGATGGGTTAGATTTGCTATCTTTTTTTTTTCTTTTTTTAATCGTTTGGATTTAATTAGTTTTAAGATTGTGATTTGATTTTGTATTTTGATTGTGATTGAGTTTAAATAAAGATGTTTGAGAGATAAAAGATCTAGAATGGTTGAGTGGAGGAAGAAAAATAAATGAAAGGGAGAAGAGAGATCAGTGAGGTCGGCACTAGGCAAGCGAATGCGATGAGGTGGAGGAAGAGGAAAAATCTGAATGCAAGACACGAATGTTATGTTTGAATGTTGGGAGGAGGAGGGGGAGTAGAATAGATGGAGGGAGAGTAATTAAATTACCTTGTTTTGATATTTTTTAAGGAAGGAGGAGGAGAGATTTGAAGGGGTTTGAATTACTTCTAACCCCTTATTTTTATTCCCCAAAATTAGAGAGATTTAGAGAGAGAGTGAAGCATAAAAATACTTGACCAAATGAATTACCAAATTTGCCCTTACTATATTAACAAAAATTACAAATGAAAAGACTAATTATTCCCCTCCCCATTACTTAATTTTAAAAAATCCAAATAATGTGGAGGATAATCATTCTTTTATATCTTTTTCTCCACTACTTTCCTTCCCTTTACTCTTCTCTACTCTCCTCTCTCCCAAAACTTCCAAACATAGCAAAAGAGTGGAGAAGCGAAGAGTGAAGAAATAGGAGCTTCGGGCAAAAATGGGAAAAGAGGAGAAAAAAAATATTCAAATATTTTGACTAATATGAACGCAACATAAAATAATATATATTTTTTTTTTACCTCAGCTACCGGACATAGTCATTTTTTGTTATACACTGAAATTGAGAAGTTAAAATTTTGGCTTTGACAGCTCCAATTTTGTAATTAATAAAAAAAAAAATAACAATGTAAATTTTTTAGCACCATCAATAATAATACTTTTACAAACCAGTTTATTTCCAAATTTTGTCCCCCATGTGACCTTTTTACTTTTGATTTTTCACCGTCTTTCTTCGGATTGACCTTTGCATTTCCGCCGTCTGAAAGATCACGGTCCCCTTTGGACCATCCTGCAATGGTCCGAAAGTCTATGAAGATATTGGTGGGTCCCCTATGATTCTGGAAAAGTTTCTTATCCAATTTCCTCCATAAAATCCTTGTGATCAGACATCAGAGCCCTTTGTCCCATGCTGGGTCAGGGACAGAATTATCCTTTTTCTTTTTCTTTTTTCCTTTTATTTTTTAAGCATTCAATAGTATTCCCTTTGTCAAACACATCCCTCATCATAGTTTTTATTAAAAAAATATATATAATTTAGTTATAAAATTAGTTGTATTTTTATTTATAATTTTACTCAATAAAATAAATATTATTATATATTTTAAAAATTTAATCGTTTAATTACATGTTTTTTATGTTCTGAATATATATGTTAAATTTTGTGTCAATCGAATATTATTTTGTATATGATTTGTAAATTTATATTTTATGCACAATTTTAAATTACAAAAACTTGTAATTTAAACAATTTATTGATGACATAACTATTAATCTTTAATTTTTTAAAAATTTTGCAAACATGAAAAATATAAGAAAATGATATAATTTAATGATAGATTTATCAAAATTCACCTCTAATAAAAGGATATTGAGTAAAATTAGGCTACGATCAATTTTGTACTTAAACTTTATTCTAAAAAAATAAAAAATTTGAGCTAGGTATTAAATTTCAATTTTTTTTTTAGAAACAAACTATTTGCTAAAACTTAAAACGTAAAAGGAAGCTTTACTATTCTAAATAGGCAGCTCTTTTTTGTTTTTTGTTTTGGAGATTCTGAGGAGCTCAAGAAGTAATAAAGTCTTGAGCAAACATCAAGTTGGCTTATAATAATTGTAGGCGTTAGATATGAAGCTCAAAAATAGTAAAAGGCTAAGTCAATTGGGCCAAAATGGCTAACACTTTTAAGCAAAATATATGAAAATCTACCATTGTTTCGAAAATAAGTAGCAATGTATCACTTTTTCAGACTATTTTTTCAAAGAACTTGAGTTCATGGAACTTGAGTACCATTTTAGAACTCGAATTCCCCAAACTCAAGTACCAAAAAAGTTGTAGATACTTATATATTTATGAAACAATGGTATATTTATATATATTTTCATGAATAGTGGTAGAAGGTCATTTTGGCCAAGTCAGTTGTCCCATCTTTGATGTGGAGGTAGGGGCGGAGTTAGGGGGGGCCATGGCCTCCCCTAGCTTTTTGAAAACTTCATTTGCAGCAGTATCAAACAGGTAGATTACATGAAAATTATATTAAAAATAGTTGATTAGCCCCCTTAGAATTTTGAGGAAAACATAATTGGTTAAGTCCCCATTAAAATTTACTTTGCTCTCATTTAAATCTTAAATTTCCTTAAGAAAACCTACAAAAAATAGAATAAAATAAAATCCAATTGATACAAAGACCCAAAAAATAATAGCATCTATTGCCATCAATAGCTCCTCTGATATTTTTTTTGGGATAAAATCCTCCAATTCCAAACAACAAAAAAATCTATAACAAATTCCCAAATCAGCTAAACAAGGATAAAAAAGAAATCAATCCCATGTAAATCAAGATTCCTTTAAATACAAAAAGAAAAATGCTTTTTTTTTTTTTTTTGCTTGCTGTTATCTCTCTCTTTGATAAACTCTCACTTTCTCTCCGTTTTGATGTAGTACTGTGGTAGTCTAGTATAAGATGCCAGGAAGTGTACCACAATACAACTACTACAGTAAATTAGTGATATTTATTATATTTTATATAAATTAGAGGGTGTTTGGTAAGGGTATTTAAACAACAGTTTTTGTTGTTCAAACAATGCAACACGTATTTTCACAATACTTTTTTACCCACATATATTTCCACGACACTTAAATAAAATTACTAAAACAACATTAGCAAATGGGCTCTAGTGGTTCACAACTGCCCTTTTTACTATTTTATGTCAAATTTAAATTTTATAAACCTTTTTATGTTCTATTATTTTATGTTATATTTAAATTTAATAACAGTAGATGGAGAAATCATTCACATTTTAGGCATATTTTAAGAAAGAAAAAAATTCAAAATTTGGAGGAAAAATGCTGAAACTTAATATATATGTAAGGTACAAAAATGTGAATTTAAAGAAATAGATATCACTTTTATTGAACGTGATCATAAATAACAATGATAGATATAAGAATGAGTTTTTGGGTGATTGTTTAACTATATATGTAAAAAAAAAAAATGATTACTAAAAAATTTAGTTAAAGATCTATATAACCATGAAAGAAAGAAGAGCATAACTTTGTTGAGTTAACGTTAATTATATACTAATTTTTTTATATATATAGAATTTTGTTATTTTAGCTTGACCCCCCTGAAAAAAATTTATGGCTTTGCCACTGTGTGCAAGCAACAAAATCTTAGTCAATCATAGTAAAGGTTAAGTCAGTTGTCCCATCTTCTTTGATGTGCAAGGAATAAAATCTTAGTCCAAGCTTATTTGGAGTATGAATTAAAAAATCTTAATTGTTCTTGGATTGCAAGTTCTAATCATGTTAATATAGGGTTTTACAAAAAAGTCATATTAACATGTGTCTATAAGGCAATTGTTAAGAATCACATTAAAAAGTCTTGACATTGTTTTCATGAGAAATATAAAAAGTTTTCAACAAAATTAATTGCTTTCTTATTTTTTCATAAAATATTTCTAAAAATATTTTTTAAACCAATGTCTTTGAGACATTCTTTAACATTTCACTTTTACAAATACCGTAATATTGGTTCGTCATGATATAATTGGTTCAATGACAAAGTGAGAAATTTTTACAAAATGAATCATGATAAATGTATTTAATAAAAATTAAATTTATAGATTAACTTCTATATATATTGCTTATATATAAAGTATGTTTGTTTCATAAAAAAATTATAATTTTGATTTAATATACGATATATTCATATGTACATCAAGTAAGTTGTAAGGTCCCAAAATGCGGTTATTGGACTTGAACTCAATTTGAGCTCACAATTTATTTACTTTGTGGGCTTCTAGATTTCCTACAATGGGTAGTACTATGTTCGGTAAACCCAAATCCTCTTATTCCCTATATTCTCATAACTACTCTACCCACTTTTCCCAGAGTAATCACCTTCTTTCCTCCATATTTGCTCTCCCCAATTGCCAACCCTTGTACTGAGTTTTCCTTGCTTATTTATAGCTAAAGTTAGTGGGAAGGCTATGATTATTTTCCTAGTGGGTGGAAGGAGAGGTCCAATATTGTTTCCTCTAAGTGGATGCTTAATTGTGAGTGGGAGAAGGTGACAGTGGCATTGAAATTAGCTCCACCGTTAGACGTACTGCCCGCAGAGGCATTCCCTAGGTAATGGAAGGAAGGTCTAATACTATTACTCTTAAGTGGATATTTGATGGTGAGTGGGGGAAGGTGACAGTGACATTGAAACTAGTTCCATTGTTAGAGGGACTACTCAGTAGAAATGCTCCCTAGGCAATGCCGTGTACTCCGAGCTCCACCTGCTCTACATGTGGCATCATTACAATGGGCTTTTATGGACAAATGAGCTTAAAGGAGGGTAACGCCCGTATATAAGTCTTTACATTTTTGCCAAAAAAAAATTACATGTTTAAATAGTACAAGTCAATTTAATACAAATATAACATTAATAAAAAATAAAAAGATTTTTAATTCCTAACCATGGCATCCACATTTGTCATTTATTGTATATTAAAAAAAAACATAGTGTTCATATCTCTAATTTTTAAATGAAAAATTATTCTAAATAAAATTTCTAAATTGAAAAATCAAAAAGTTCGAAAAAATAAAGAAGGTATTTATTAAAAGATTTGCTTATTTATTCTCCTAAATCTTCTTTGGTTTGATAAGCTGATTTGGTGGGATAAGAGTACTTAGAGGGAGAAAAAGTAAATTAATTTATATATACTTGTCTATTTTTATGAAAATATACATTAAATGGACTTTAATTTAATAAGTTACATATGACATAAAAGTGATGAGGGAGGTTTTTTTAATTTTTTTTTTTTTTTTTATACAAGATAGAATTCTACTCTAGCTTAATCTAAGTGTATATGTGTGTGAAGCTCTTTCTTGAAGATTTGAACCTCAGCCTTTACCCCCACACCCCACAAACACTTATACTTGTGAAGTGACCATCGCACTAATGGTGTGCAGTGATAGGGAGGTTTTTCTTATATATATATATATATATATATAGAGAGAGAGAGAGAGAGAGAGAGAGATTTGAGGGAACAAAAATGATGAATTTATGATCTATATAAATGTATTATGTGTTTGTAATTAAAATGGAATGGGACATAATTTAAATTATATCTAAAATTACATTTTACTACCACAAATATATACGAGGGAGGAAAGTTTTTTAAAAATTAAGGGCGTCGTGCATGGCCCCCTAACTCCCCTCCCTACGTCTATAAGGGCTTATAATAGTAAAAAAATTAGAAATGTAGTCAACAAGGACTCTTTGCCATGTATGTAGACTAGATCACGCAACTGTTTTTTTCTTTTTTTCTTTTTTTCCTTACTTTTATATTAAGAAATGTTTTTAATGATCTTATCTTTACTCTTTAAGTAATAGGCATATCTAATAGATGGGTTTTGCTAATGTGTACCATAAAGACTATTTTTTGAAAGATAATTACAACATGCTGTTAACCTCATAACTCGAACTCTTTCTCCCCTAAACCCCTAAGCACTTTGTATATGAGAAGGTGCCAATTCAGTTACAAGGCCTTTGGCATCCTAAGGACTCTTAATACATAAGAGATGTTATTGTGCCACTCCCACACATTTTTCTTCTTAAAAAAAAAAAACTCGGAAAAGAAGGAAATGAATATTGTATTTACATGATGAGTTTTCTTCTAAATTGTTCTTAAATCTAGTACTTGAACATAATATGATTATCCATATATTTTGTTTAGTGGCAGCTCTAGAAATTTTGTATAGGATGTTTCTTAAGAAGCGTAAATTACAAACTCTTATTTTCTTTGAGCCTTTAGGTAATTAGGTTTGATTCAATATTATTAATTCCGTTCCTTTCTATTCCGGCTTAAATAGTCGGAAAATACTATGTCGGTAAAAAAACTGGAACAGTAACCCACCCTATTCTACTATAAAAAATTTCGGGTCATTCCGGTCTATTTTGGGTGTTTCAGTAAATACCGGCTGAAATTCAAGGTTTAGCTGGTATGAAGTTTGTGCTTAAAAAAAAATTGTTCTTAAAACCAAAACAAATTTGCATTCTGTACACCGAAAAACCTCAAGAGGAAAAAAAAAATGAAAAGAAAAGAAATGAACAAAGGTATTTGTATAGTTAAAAAAAAATCGTATTGAAAAATTTGAAACTCAAAACTTGAGAAGAGACATTGCCACACTAAACTGGTAGAAGACACAGAATTTACGAACAAAGAGGAAAGCAAAACGTAGATGTTAAAGTGTAGATGAAGATGTAATAAAATTTAAAACATAGATGTAAAAGTGTTTGGGAATCGCTTATTTTGCTAAAAACTGAAAATTTTTTGCTGAAAATACTGTAGATAAAGGTAAAAGTTAGTTGAAATAGTATAATGAGGTTCATGAATAGTACTAAAAAGTGGCCTATGAGTAGTAGCAAAAATAAGCTCAATTGCAAAATAAGCTGAATTATAAAATAAGCTAGCTAAAAATAAACACAAACGAAGCATGCATTTGGATTGAAATGAAAAATTAAAATTATTTTACTATTCAGCTTATTTTTGCTACTATTTATGAGTCTCATTGTACTTTTTAGTACTATTCATGGGTCCTACTTTACTATTTCAACTAACTTTTATCTTTATTTACAGTACTTTCAACAATAAGTTTTCAGTTTCAATAAAATAAGCGGTATTTAAATAGATCCTATGTGTAGAAATCGAGGAGACAAAAGAAGTGTGTGGTTAAAAATAAACCAGAAAAAAAAATTAAAAATGAGGAGTAATATATATCTAGTGAGGGAAAAAAAAATAATAAAAGGTTGGAAGTTGTGTTGTGTTGGGCAGTGTACTTAGTCAAGGAATCAAACCACTACCTAGTCTTTAGTAGTTTTATTATAAATTTTTTTTTTCTTTAGATTTTGGTTCAATTTTTTTTTTTCTATTTTGCTTGAAAAACTCCAATATATTGTTAAATTGCTTAAATTATAAATCAAAATTTAACATTATTAACATAAAAAATTTAAGGTGGTTCCAACAATTTTTTTAAGATAATAAATATAAAATTTTAAATTATTATATATAATTTTTTTTTAAGCCAGTGGTCCTGGGACCACCCTGACCATAAGGTGGCCCCGACACTCATTTTGTTGGTACGTAGATTTTTATTTGAGAAAAGAAAAATTCTGATCCTATTGCATGTTTTGACTTTTGATCCCGTGGTTTAAAAAAGCTAGACATGACATCGGAGAGTGATAGACCACCCAACCTTAAAAAGCGTAGACCCGAACCCCCAAAAAAATAAAACGTAAAAAAAAAAAATAAAAAAGCTTCCATACGGACCATACCGTGGACCTGTGGTGGCCGAAAATTCAGATTTCACTTCTCCTAGTACTATCTCCAGAGAAGGGTTAAATGTAAGTTCAAATAGAAAGAGACGTAAGGTTATTGATTTTTTTTTTTTCTAAGAAAAATTGTTAGTTTATATTTTACTGTACAATATTAAGTCAGGACTGGCCCAAGATTGTTTGAGGCCTAAGACGAGAATTTTATAGGCATTTTTATGATTTAAATATCACTTAAATAATATTTATTTTATTTTTATTCAATTTCAAATCTATTATTAATTCTTACTTATTAATATGACTTTTTTTTAAATAATTACAATATGTTACTAATCTTGCAACTCGAATCATTTTCCCCTAGACCCGTGTATATGGAGATGTGTCAATTTACCTAAAGTGAGTCAATGATAATTATTATATAGTTTTACAAATTGACATATCACCAATGAAAGAAAAGTTATTCAAACATTCATTTTATTATATTATTTAAGTAATACCCAACACATTCCTGTTACATCAATTTGTAACTTTTTTTCCTAAAATTTGTATTAGCTTTAGCATTTTTCATACGCTTAATTATGATTGTACTGTATTTTTATTAATTCTTTTTTTTTTTGCGGAAAAAATGCTAAATTTATTATAAATTTTACTACAAAAAGCTTACAAACTGATGTGATAATAAGGTGGCACTTCAATAAAATAATAACTGAGTATTGAATCACTTCATTGATGACATATCAATTTATAGGACCTATGTAATAAAACTTGTAATATACTAACATAACTTTAATATTTTAGGCCTTCTTAAGATTAGAATGAAATATACGCCTAACTCACACTTTTTCTACTTAGCAAAAAAAAAAAAAAAATCCACACTTTTTCTTTAATTAAAAAAAAAAAACTTATTGCCCCATATTTGGGGCCTTAGGCCATGGCCTAGGCCCAGAGCTTGCTTTGTATTAAATAATTTAATAATAAAAAAATAAAAAACTGTTACCAAAAGCGGACATAGTAAATTAAAACTTTCTAAAAAAAAAGAACGTTAACTATTTATGTAAAAGTGTATATTATAATATTATACATGACAGGTAAATATAAACTAATAATTGTCCTTTCCCTAAATATTATAATGGTTCCAAGTTGAAAAAAAGAAGAAGATGATGGTGAAAATATTGCTAAATTTGACTTTATGCTGGAGGATTCAAAGCAGAAATCCGATTCTGAGGCAGGAAAGTTACTTTAATAAGAAAAAGGCAACACGTATTCAGCAAAAAAAAGAAAAGAAAAGAAAAGGGCAACACAGACGTGATAACAATAGCTCAAATAAAAACCAACCCTTCATAAAACCAATAAGAACACTCCTGCAAGAAAACAACAAATCTGAGCCATATTAAATACCATAATAGAAAAGTTTTAATACTATTTTTATAAAAAATATAAAAATTATTAATAATATTTATTATTTTATTATTTTATCATTTTCTTAATAAAATTAATTTCTAAACTAATGCCTGGACATTGATTAACGTTTCCCTATAATTAACTAAGGATCATGCTAATAAATGTCCTTAAAATATTAGTTAATAATTTATTTTAAGAAAATTTTGACATCATTTTATTGAGAAATGAAAAAAATGTTAAAAAATTAATTAATTTTTTTCTTTTTCATAAAATTTTTATTTAAATAAATTATTAACCAATACCTATTCTTCAGCATTTTTTGATAACTAATTATATATAGTTTTTTAGCAGTCCTATTCAAAACTCTTGCAATACATGATCCTAAGATACTAGTCAAAGGCATCAAACCCAAAAATAATGAATATTATAAAGGTTTAAGTAACCACTAATCCAAACAATTACAATATATACAAAATTGAATTCCAAATTTGTAAGGTAAAGCTTTGAGATCAAATTGATTACAAACATCAACAAAATGTGAACCAAAACCATTGCTGGTCAAAGTTGACCACCTCAACAAGCCACCGAGAGTTTAGAAATATCAAACTTCTTATATTAATGTCTCTATCATAAATAGTTTCACAACAGAAAGGAATTGCCAATTCCAAAACCTTCATAAAAATCATAGCAATTGTTTTTGGAAAGCGCATTTTAGCACGTAAAAATCTGTTTTATTTACCATTTTAGTGCCAAAGTTACCAAATTATCCAAACACAAAATCCAGTAAACACCAAAAATGGACGTTAGGCTGATATGATAGTATCTTCATTTATCATCACATCGTCATCATCATCATCATCATCGTCTGCGTTGTAAAGTGTGCCGTACCTTTCTCTCATCCTCTCTCACATTTTCTTGATCTCTTTCTCTTTCATATTCTCGAGAAACAAACAGAGAGAGATAAAAGAAAAGAAGAAAAGTGTTACGTGCAGCCGACTTCATTGAAATCAAAATCACCGGCTTAACTTTCGAAGAATAGCTTGCTTGCTTGCTTCCAATCAATCAATGGATTCGATCGCAGCTCAGCGTCGTCTCAAAGCCATTCAGGGCCATCTCGCCGTCGACGGTGACTCTTTCCCTCAGCTCCGACCGAACCTCACCGCCGGCGAGTTTTTTATCGGTACTCTCTCTCTCTCTCTCTCTCTCTCTCTCTGTGATATGCTGAAGCTTATTACAAAAAGTTATATAAAAATGAGATCGTTCGCTTTTTGATGTACAAAAAAGAGCTAGGTTATTAAATCTGTGTTGATACGCTGCAAAAGTAGGTGAAGTACAAAAAGTGCGGTGTATTTAATTGCACTGTGACTTTTTGCAGAGTGGTTGGTATATTGGCCTTTTGAGATATTGATTTTAGTTGTGTCTTTTTGGAGCTGCAATAGGGATTGATTCTCTGTGAATGTTGGTTTCTATGGGGCCCAAACGGAAAAATTCCATATTTTCTGGATAAAAAAATATGGCATCATTTGGTTTTTATTCCAATTTTGTATCCAAAAAAGTAAATTCAAGAGGGAATTCTGGGTTTGATTTGGTTTTTATTCCAATATTGTTGGTTTAGGAATTTAGTAAATTCAAGAGGACTTTTGGTTTGATTTAAATTTTTTTTTTTTTGGATTTTAAAAAAAATTCTGTGAATTTCAGAGCTTGATTTGGTTTATGTTTAAATTTTGATTTGGATTTTTTTTAAAAATAAAAAAGGAATAAAATTCTGTGAATTTCAGTGCTCGATTTGGTTTTATTTTTATAATTTTATATGAATTAAAAAAAAAGAATAAAATTCTGTGAATTTTTGTGCTCAGTTAATTATTATGTTTCTCTGGACTTGCTTCCTGGGGCCCAGTAGGCATTTCTGTGGAGTTTTGGTCATGCTCTCAACTTAATGAGAGGATCACACAAGCACGGTAGCAAAAAAATATGAAACCAATGAAATATGATTGAAAAGGGAATGGTCACTTTGCATATGGGAAAGAGATGTGAAAAGTTTAGTCATCATTGCTTTGAGATAGAGGTTAGGACTTAGGGGGTCTTTATCTTTTGTCTTTGTGTTTTTTAAATGAATAACCATCTTTCTTGATTTGGTAGGCCAATTAAATTTAAAGGCATTTAACTTTCATTTGCTAGTGTTCTTTTCAGGGAAAAAAGGGTTTTGTTCTCTTTTATCTTTTTCTTGTTAGGGAAATTTGTTTAGATTGAGTTGTTGAACATTTTGGATGTTAGGTTTTGTTGGAACTGAGTCAAGGATGAAGAAGAGAATTGAAAGGGACAGATGGAATAAATGCTTTGCATATGATGTGCTAATTATACTGGAAAATTTTGGGTGGTTGCTAGAGATATTTAGCAAATAGATCGATAAACTAAAAGTAGGGTTTTTATTGGATAAGAAGTGAGCAAGGTGACCTTTGGTATTCAAGATTAATTCCTTCAAATTTAACAGTTTACAGTCTAGAAGGTTAGTTTCAGATTTAGGGATGGGATAGTAATTTAGGGACTAAATCAAGAAAAGGTTACAAGATTCCTGCCCAACAATGATATTTCAAAGGCTTTCAAGAACAATTAGAAGTTTATAAATGGGAATGCGTTTGTGACAAGGTTTTTTAGAGATGAGATTGATTTTAAAGATGGAATTGGAAAACTTCTTAATCTTACTAAGGCCTCTAGGATTCTCACTCTCACCTAAAAGAGTTTTGAAGGAGTCTTACCAATAAAGATGGGGCGAAATCTGCAAAGTATTATATTAATTTTTTGAGAAGACTTATTGCTCTAAATGCACAACAATTAGAGTCAGATACTTCCTGAAATTGGAGGCCACCAAAGCTTATTCCTCTAGAATGTTGGGGCCCATTGGTGGAATCTCTTAGTTGGTGGCTTGAGTCGGATTGCAATTGAAGTTGGTTTACTTATTGCGGGCTTGAGTTCTCTCTGTGCAAGCCAACAAGAAATTAGCCTTGTTTGAGCTCTTTTTGTGCATGGAAATAGGAAATTATCTGTGCTTGAGTGGCATTAGAAAACCATATTGCAACTGTGGCTCATATATATTAGGTTCTTTTTCATAGATTTAGGTAGAATGCTCTCTCTTGTAAACGGCTAGGGAATACACCCCAAGTGCTAAATTTTGTATTTGTGAGAGAGAGCGCTTTGGATGTATCTGGCTTATGGGTTTTGTGAGAGTAGCTTTTTGTCACTATTGTAATATGCCCAAGTGTTCTTTATGTGGGCTGTGGCCCTTGGAAAATTCTTAACAATTGACAACCTTCAGAGGAGGCACATTTTGAGAGTTGATTGGTGTTAGAGCTTGTCTGTAGTTCACCTGATCATCCATTGTCCCATGGCTTTAGATATATGGTCCTTCTTCTTCTCTTTGTTTGGGCTAAGCCTGCATGAGTCTCAAATATGTGGTTGAGTTGCTGGGGTGTTGGCAGGGGCAGTTTCAGCTCCACAGAGCTAAGTGTGTGGCAAGGTTTATGTTTATGTGTCATGGAATTTGTGGTTTGTAAGAAACTAGTGGGTCTGTGATGGAGTTGAGCGTCCTCCTTTTCTAATCGAAGAGCATATTTTTCAGACTTGTGTGATAGGATGTGCACTCTAGGCTGCTTCCACTCAATGTCTTTTGTATTGTTTGAAAAGGGATAGTACACATCTTAATATGTGTCTCTATTTTCTATTCCAATAAGTTTTACTTACAATAATAAATTGTAATATCCCTAAATTCTTAGTGAAATTTTGTCTCATCGCCCCACCCTTGGACTTAGGCCTTAGGTCAAACCACGTAAATCCTTAGAGTTCTTCATTTTTTGTAGTTGTGTCTAATTTTTCTTTCTAGTTTTATTTATTCCTATTATTTGTTTGTGAGAACTATTTTATACTCATAATAGTGTTCACAACCAATCTAGCGTGCAAGTGCTTGGAGGCCTTAAATTTTGTTGATTGGTTTGTGGATATAGTATTGGGAACAAAGATGTCAGGTGAGTTTTTTACAAAACCTTTGGCTGTAAGGACTATGGTCCATGATGCCAACAAGAGGTTTTTTTTTGGGGATAGGGATCCTACAAGAGTTGCATATTGCTTTGGAAGGCAAACTTGAATAGTTTTTAGATAAAAAAAAATGGGAGAAGATCAATAGATCGGCCTGCGTGTTAGGCACCATCTGTTTGTATTTGACTGAGAACCAAAAGTATTTTGTTATGGGAGACGAAGGCTAAAGCGCTGTAGAAGTTTTGATTGTGAGACGTCATTCACTTCAAGCAAAGGTATAGATTTGTTATTTGATAGCTTGAATTGTATTCCTATTAAAGTTGGTTTGCTTATTTCGGGCTTGAGTTCTTTCTGTGCACTACAACAAGACATTAGTCGCATTCATTAGTGTTATTATAATACCACTTTACTGGCTCTGGCTCATATATATTAGTCTCTTTTTCATTGCTTTAGGGAGAATGCTTTCTCTTTTACACAGTTAGGGAATAAACCCTATGCCCTAAATTTTGTATCTTTGTGAGAGAGTAGTTTGGGTGTATTTGGTGTTTGGGTTTTATGGGAGTGCCTTTGTATCACTTTTGTGATCTCAATAAATTCCTTCTGAAATATTGTCCTCATCACCACCTCTAAAGTTGAATCACGTAAATCCTTAATGTTCTTTTCTTGTGTATAAATGAATCTAATTTTTCTTGTTAGTTTTATTTGTTCCTATTTTCTATTTGTGAGATCTTTCTCAAGCTCATAATAGTTTTAACAATCAATTTTGCGTGGGAGTGCTTTGGAGGACCTTTTGTGCTATAAACTAGTATCAGAGCTTCTTCATTTTCTAACAAAGGCCGTGATTTCATAGCAGATATTTATTTGACAGCCATCTTTATCATTTTAGTTCTAGCCTGTCTGCTGCTAATTGTTAAGTTATGGACATATATATATATTCTGGGTGGTAATTTAGTTTACAGTATTAGAATATGTATCATTTGCTGTTTGTGATTATGTTTCTTTATATTCCACCTGTATTACATTATTGATATAGTACTGCTTGCATAAATACTGAACAGATCACGGGTACAGCGTTGTGCTTCCAGAGAAATTGCAAACAGGGAAGTGGAATGTGCGCAGGTAGGAATTTCCCATTTTCTTGGATTTGCTTCCTCCAGGTTTCCATTTTGTCCTATATTGCCCAATGACTGCTTCCCCCCTTTTCTTGGGCAGATCAGCATATTCTCCTTTGAAGCTTGTGAGTAGATTCTCTGATCATCCTGAAATTGGTACACTGCACGATAATTTTGTGTGAGCATCCCCAATAATTTCTGGCTAAATTACTCCTTAAGCTGGTTTTGTTTGCAGAAATTTTTTTTTGATAGTTATAATGGGATGAGAGGATTTGAACCCTAGACGTCTCCATTGGAGATAGTAGGAGATGCCACTTGAACTACAAGTCTCTTGACTTTTTATGATTGGAAAGCTTTTAATGAATTCTATTTGTCAGTCCTCTCCCCCCCCCCCCCCCCCCAAAAAAAAAATCTTCGCCCCAATTTTCAGGTAATACCACACCATTAATTACTCAAATGGTTCAGACTTTAATGAGGAGATCATTAGTACCTCTATTTACCAACCCAAAAGCTTTGGTTTGAGGTTATAGGATAATATATTCTAGAACAAAATGTGGGATGACATTTTATTTTTTGAACTCCAAGATTTTGAGAAGTTTCTAATGAACAAGCAGTTAGCAAATAGAATTTTACCTAAATTATTTTGTTTTACTCAATTCGTTGCGTAACAAACACATCCTTTGTTCTACAACTTTCACTCTTTCATTTAGATGTTGGCTTAATGATTTTCTTCTTTGAAAACATAGGCATGCTGTTGAAAATTTCCGAGATTATAAATATCTGGGAACACGAATTCGGGTTGACGGAACGGTTGGAGAGTATGTATTTTTACCTGTAATATTGCTACGAAAAGTTTTCAACTTTACAAATATTGTGTTCATTTTTTTTTTTAATGATATTGTCTCCTCATTCATCGCATTCATTTCTCACCCTTCAAGGTACAAATGGATGACTTATGGAGAAGCAGCTACTGCTCGATCAGAAATAGGTTCTGGCCTAATTTATCATGGGATACCAAAGGTGAATATTTGAGAAACATTATATTTTTGAATAATTTTGTGCTTCATTGAAGTTTATATTTTAATTTGGTTGGATTGCCCATGAAAATTTTCATGTTATATAGTAAATCCTTGATTTTTTTACCTTTTAGCATCTAATTATGTTGCTTCATTTTACAGGGATCTTGTGTTGGGATATACTTCATCAACAGACCTGAGTGGCTTATTGTTGATCATGCTTGTTCTGCATATTCTTCCATATCAGTTCCTTTATATGACACTCTTGGTTTGTCACCGGTTATTAAGTAGAACTTAATAGAATCTTGCCTGCTTGGCCTAGCCTTTAGATGTTAATGTAGATTACCATGTTCTTTTCAGGTCCGGATGCTGTCAAATTCATTGTAAATCATGCTTCTGTGCAAGTTATATTTTGTGTACCTCAGACATTGAATTCTGTGAGTGAAATTTACATTCTACTTAATCTGTGTTTTAACATGAACAATGCCATATAAAGTTTGGGAGAGGTTAACTTTAATAGCATCAGTACTTCTCCTGGCAACTTACTCGTTTTAGAATGGGATTTAGTTATCATCGCCCAAAATAACTATAATCAAGCCTTAGTGTCCGTATGAGAACAACTTGCTTAGTTGAAGCTAAATTTTTTTGTTAAAAGTACTGTAGATAAAGGTAAAAGTTAGCGGAATAGTACAATGAGACCGATAAATAGTACCAAAAAGTGTAGTAAGACCCATGAATAGTAGTAAAAATAAGCTAAAATTGCAAATAAGCTTAAACTTTCAGCTTGTCCCAAATGCACACTTAGTCCCAAAACTTTGTGCCTGGTTATGAATCCTCAATAAACTAACTAGGGTCGGTTGCTTTTCATACCAATCTATCCTAATCCAAAACATACTCTCCATCATCTCTTTAATTGACATGTCATGTTTTTTACTACTACTAATGTTATTTTAGGTTTTCTTCTACCTTCTTCTCGTTCCCATGACTTGAATAAACTCATTCTTCCTCTTTGATGCATTCATTGCTTTCCTCTGCACATGACAAAACCATCTTAAGCGAGTCTCCCTCTTTGTTTCATCAATAGGAGTCTATCTTTGGGTGAAATTCTATCGAATATTATATTTTCTTGTATTTACATTTTTTCCATTTAACATTCTCTGTTAAAGATAACACTGATTTTTTGGTCTTTAATAGCCCAACATTTTAGTACCATAGGACATGATTGGTCTTTAATTATTTTATACAAACTTTTAACTTAAAAGGTGTTCTATGATCACACACTATTCTTGATATGCTTCTCCACTTCATCCAAACTGTTCTTATCCTACGATTGGCGTTCTCTTCAATCTTTTCGTCCTCATGAATTATTATTAATCCAAGATATCGAAAGCACTTACTCTTTGGCATCTCTTGGCCATTAAGGTTTACAAAAATTCTACTTTTACAATACTTATTTTCCTTATACAATTTATGATTCTCAATTGCTTCTGCAATATCTCATATCTTGTCACTTGGAATTTGCAGTTGTTGAGCTTCTTGTCAGATATTCCAACAGTGCGTCTGATTGTGGTATGCATACACACCTTGTTCCCTGATTCTGCAACTTTTTTTTTTCCTTGCTCTAATTATTTCATTTGTATTTCCCAATAAACAGGTTGTTGGAGGGATAGATGATCAAATTCCATCACTTCCATCAACAACAGGAGTTCAGGTTGTAACATATTCAAAACTGCTTAGTCAGGTAATTAACTAATTACTGTGTTCTTTGCTATCAACAAAATTTTTCAGGTTTTGGGCAGAACCTCAATTAATGACAGGACGGATACATAGATGGGATTAAATGCTTTTGTTATTCATTTATTTTTTTAGATAAGTAATAAGTTTTATTAGAAAATTATGAACATCAAGTACACAAGATGTATACTAGATGCATATTACATCTAAGCTTTAAAAGTACAATTATCAAGAAACTGCAATAAGTTTGAGAAAGAAAACTTCCCCGAGGCTGATAACCACTCAAACAATGTCCTCAGAAATGCAATTTCAGATCTAAGGTTAACTTCTCATGCCCTTCAAAGTTTCTGGCATTTCTCTCCCTCCAAATGCACCACATCAAATGATGAGGATGGCATTTCAAATCTCACTATTACATCACCCACTAAACCCCAAAAAGTGCAAAGACCACTCCCTGGCAGTAGGGCAGTGCAACAACAATTGATCCACTGTCTTCCCAACCGCCTTGTACATACAACACCAACTCATGAGAATAATGTCACTCTTCCTCGAATTATCCATTGTTAGAATTTTCCCCAAAGAAGCAGCCAAAAGAAAGAATGCCACTATTGTTGAAACTGTAGGATTCCAAATGCTTTTCCAAGGGAACGTCTCAACTCTCCTAGGGTATAATGTTCTATAATAAGATCAAACCTCAATTTGAATTTTTTTTTTTTTTGAATTTTTCTTGATTGTTTAAGGATGCAAACATGTGTTATATTTCCTGCTTATTGTACCGTCATTGTTCTGGTGGAGATTCAATTGTTATGTGCTTTCTTTGCAATAATAGAGTAGTAGCATAATTTTTTTTGTTATCTATCAAATAGGTCATCCTACTGAAGTCATAAAATCATGCATTTTTGGTTTATAAGCTACTTTATAGATCCACAGATGAGCTACTATCCTTTCAACTACTAATTTTGGCTGATTCTTGAGATCACAGCTAATGTTTCTGAGATTTTTTATTTTCTTTCTTAATTTATGTGGATCCAATGTGCACACACATATGCAATTTGTGGACATTCACACAGATGTCACTCACTCGTGCAGCTGTGTTCTCATGGCTAACTTTTGGAGAACTTAAAGAAACCAATACTTTGTCTTCGAACATGCTGTGGAATTTACATCTCTCTAGTAGCTATGGGTTTATTCTCCATATTTATTTTTTTATATCAGTAATTTACATATGTAATAATGAGTCTTGAACCTAAGACCTCATTCTTCACCTTGTTGTTATAAGGGAAGGGGGTGCCATTTGATCTCATTGGCTTTCCTCTCATACATTGTAATAAATGAGTCTCTATATTATGACATGTTTGTGAGAATTTTTGTCAAGTTCTGTTTGCATAACTATATCAGGATATTTTTACATGATTACTTGGCTTTGTTTGAGTGCTAGAGATTATAATTGTTTCCTCATTATGTAAATGGTTTCATTTTAGGGCCGCAGTAATCTTCAGCCTTTTTGCCCTCCAAAACCTGATGATGTTGCAACCATTTGCTACACAAGTGGTACAACTGGGACCCCAAAGGTATAGTGTACTATGATTGCTCAATTTTCTGATATATTGAGTAATTGCAGAAATGATTTAATGATAAAGTGTTACTTCCCTCAATCCTTCCTTTCTCCCTTTCATGAAATCTGGTCAGGGAGCTATTTTGACACATGGAAATTTGATTGCAAATGTTGCTGGGACCTCCTTCTCTGTCAAATTCTACCCATCAGATGTGTGAGTATCAGTGGTTTTGTCCATTGCATGGTATACATCCTGATTGTTTAATAATGTTTAAAATGTATAAATAACCACTTAGCGTTTGCTGAAAGTACCTTTTTTTTTGGTTGGCCAGTTACATATCATATCTTCCTTTGGCACATATATATGAGCGAGTTAACCAGGTCGCAACAGTATATTTTGGAGTTGCCGTTGGATTTTACCAGGGGGTATGAAACCTATACCCTTTTCCCCCATGTATTAGAAGTCAAGATGATGATTTTTTTCTTACCAAGACAAGATAGTTTGAATTTTTTTGTCCTTAATTTTGCTAAAGGAGTTGAAATATTCCCATAATCAATGTAATATGCTGCTTTAAATTCAATATGCTAATCCAAAATTTTGTTTATGAGCAAATATGTATTGCTTTGTATCAAGCCTAATGCATTATGGTTTAGAGAATTTTTGTCTATCTTGTAGTGATTGCAATTATGATTTTGTTTGTAACTTTTTGTTGTAGTCATCAACTTTTATTGGAAAAAACAATTCACTGTTAGTAACTGTGCTGATGTGCAATCTTATTGCTTAAATATAAATCATCATCCTATTTTAATTTAGTAGCCGATCCATAAAAGCAAAATATTGGCTGACCTTTTGGTGATACCTATGGTAGATGTTTGACTGATTTACATATATTCTTATGTGAAGAGCCGTGACCATCTCTCTCTCTCTCTATTGAAACTGTTGTATGCAGGATAACATGAAACTAATGGATGATGTCGCTGCTCTAAGACCTACTATCTTCAGCAGTGTTCCTAGACTGTATAATAGAATATATGCTGGGTACAATCATTGTCTGTTGCTTCTGAAATTTTTTATATAACATCAGCTAATATGTTCACTTACTCATTCAATTGAATGCTTTGATGTGCAGTATTTTGAATGCTGTGAAGACATCTGGTGGGCTCCGGGAGAGGCTCTTTAATGCTGCCTACAATGCTAAGAAACAAGCAATATTGAGTGGTAAAATATATCATCAATATGATCTTTGTAGCATAAGCTTCATTCTTGTTTTCAGACTCTAGAAATATTTATTATAATTTTTATTTGAATATTTGAACTATATCTGCAATGTGTTTGGCATTCCTCCATTCTCATGTTGCTCCTTTATCCTACAACTTTTTCTGGAGCAAGTTTTAGCTGCCACCATGTAAATTCACGTGATAGAATAACCCACTATAACATTAATTTTTACTCAAGAAACAAATTAAATTGCTACATATAATGATGTAGGAGTTTCTAAAATCTATTATTGTGTTCTTCGCAATAAAAAAACGGTTATATTGCATTGTACTTTCACGAGATTCTTTGGTGTCAGTCACAGAGGACTAGAGGAGGAACCTCATGGCTTGTATTCTTAACTTTTTTTTTCTTTTACACTCCCAAGTAACTATTCCCCTTTTGGTGCCTATTGATGATTGCTTCAGGAAAGAATGCGTCTCCCATGTGGGACAAATTGGTTTTCAATAAGATAAGGGATAGGCTCGGAGGACGAGTTCGTTTCATGACATCAGGTGCCTCACCCTTGTCTCCTGATGTCATGGACTTTCTGAAGATGTAAGTTTTTTTTTTATTTTTCAAGGAATATACAATGACTAGTACATGGTTTTTGTTCTTTTTCCTCTCCTTCTTTTCCGGCTGAATAATATGATAATACTTCACAGCTGCTTTGGTTGTCGAGTATCTGAAGGATATGGCATGACTGAAACTTCTTGTGTCATAAGCGGTATGGATGAGGGTGACAATTTATCCGGCCATGTTGGTTCTCCTAATCCAGCTTGTGGTGAGTTATTGTCTTACATAATTTTATGTTCTGATCTTTTGGTGTCACCTATTGGCTTTGCTATTAAGCTGATGCCATATAACATGTAACTCTGCACAAAATTTGATCAGCATAGGATGCACTGACTTTTTGTCTTTTCATGGATAGGTAGCCAACTAATAGGCTGGCACAAAACCGCATGCATAAATATTCATAATTTGAAGATGTCCTTGGTTTATGCTCTTTGTTAAGGATAGAACACATATTTACAAACATAAGTTTTGGGCCTTAAGGCTTTTGCAACCTTAACTTTGCTATATTGAGAGTTGGATGTGGTATTGGTTTTTGCATATCAGAGATTCACTTGGTTAAGCTAGGCTGACTTTTGTAATTGCATTAGATCATACCAGATGGTGATAATTGTTACATGAGAGGCTAATTTTGGGGAACCAGCTCAATGACTTATTTTGATACCTATAGTTCTGTCTTATCTGTGTGTGCATGTGGGAGTGTTTTTTTTTTAATTTTTATTTTTATATATATTTTTTTATCTGTACATGTGGGTATTGTGGGAGCGTTTTTGTTGTTTATTACCTATATGTATATTCATGTTTCTTGGTATATCTTCCTGTGCTTATTTCCCCGTAAGTTTTTTTATCGTCAGCATGTGCAATTGACATTTGTAGGCAACTTGTATAATTAAATTATCATAGCTAGGGGGAGATCTGTGTAAGGATGTGATATTAAGCAGTCATTGGATGTACATGCTGAAAGATGGAAGAGCTCTCATCTGAAAACATGTAAAAAGTTTAAAGCCAATAGGATTTTTGTAATAAGGTGAATGATGACTTAATGAATATGTTGAAGATTGATCTGCTTTTATTCCTATCAGCTGAAAGAATGTACAGAAATTGGGCCTCCTGGATGCAGGATTTCCTTTTTATCTTTGTTTTATGTTCTGATTTTACTTTGGACTATGGTCTTATTAGATCTTTTCTTTTTTTAGAAATAAAGCTTGTGGATGTCCCAGAAATGAACTACACATCTGACGACCAGCCCTATCCTCGTGGTGAAATCTGTGTTAGGGGTCCCATTATTTTCAAAGGTTATTACAAAGATGAAGTGCAGACGTATGAAGCTTACCTGTTTACTGTTTTTTTTTTTTTGGGAAAGTTATTAGATCTGTCAAATATGAACGCATCTGATGATATAATTAAATTGGACAGGAAAGAAGTGGTTGATGAAGACGAGTGGTTTCATACTGGAGACATAGGGTTGTGGTTACCTGAAGGTCGTTTAAAAATTATTGATAGGTAATCATACCATCCTAAATATTTGTCTCTACTCAAATTAGTATACTGTGATGTTTCTCATCTTTCTAATTGTGATGGGTTTGATGTATGTGTCATTGTGAGGTATGCTTAATATACACTTGTGGCCCTTCTACTATATTTTTTTGAGAATGAGGTTTGCATCCTCTTAAGCTTTGTATTGTAAACACACATATCTTAATTTTTTTTTTGGGTAAACTAACCACATATCTTAAATTTCTAATCTTAGAGTTAGTCGTAATTCATATATATTAGGATTAAACAAACAACTGACGAACCCAACCCACACAGGCTGATCTAACACATTTGGTCTGTTTCTAACGCTCCTTCAATGGGCATTGTATTTTACGTCATGAAACCACACCCTTTATGACCAGGGTATCAGGTTGAGAGAAGAAGATGGGGGGGAGAAGGGGGTTAAATTGCTGACAATATTTGACTGATCTTTGGCCCCTATTGTAACCGAGACACTTTGAGAAAGGCTGTGGGAGGCCAATCTGACCTTGGCAATTGGGTTGAGCGATGAGCTGATCCTCAACCAAGCCCAATCAAACACAAAAACTATCAACAAAATTTATTTTTGAAGAAAAAGTATTATTTTTCTGAACTCTAATAAATATATGAAATTGGTCTACTCCGTCATAAATGTACAGAATTATCTAGAAAAATAACTTAACATCTCCCAAGTAATGGTCAATGACAATGTTTCACAGATCGATTATCATCTTTATATTGAAACTTTTAGCAATTTACTTTCACTATAAATTACCTAATTAAAAAAAATTCCAACAGAACTTATGAAGTCCTCAAAACCATGAAATATCCAAAACTTAATCAAATGTAAGAACAGAAGTTACCGAAAAAAAGGGGAGGGAAAAAAGGAAGTGTCTTACAAGCCACTGAGCCAACCGGCCAATTATTTTTTGGGTCTTACATTTTAAAAAGATTAATAAATATTTTTTTTAAAAACTTTTTTTTCCCAAATATCTTGGTCTCTTAGCTTTTTACCATTCAGAAAGCTCACACCTGGTAAGAGTTTGTGATGATTTGATATTAGTAAATCTGAGTTTACCATTTAATGTCCGTTATAAGTGTGGTTTTTTGTCATTATTTGAGTGGCTGGTAGAACCTTTGTAAGCAGCTTTGTAGTTTATTTTTCTTTAGAACTTTGATGGATAGATGTCAATTTTGCATAGTCAGTCCTTATGGTCTGTTATTGGTTTGATGGATTTATTTAATTTGCGTGGTTGATTCCCTAGTTGTATACTCCCTGCATACTTAGGCAACTCTTCTTTTGATATCGATAAAATAAAATCTTCATTGCTTGTAAAAAAAAGAAAGCCAAAACATCACTTATGAAACTAGTGTTGTAGATTAATGTTGGCTCTTTATTTGAGCAATGAAAGTTGTGTTCATTTTAATAGACAAGATGGTTGATTAATTTTTATGCCCTGCCTCTTGTATCTAGTCAGAATTGTACAGAAAATACATTCTGCTGAGCTCATATATGAATAAAGATCCACGTTAATTTGTTATTACAGCCAATGAGCTCTAGCTCAGCTGGCTCCTCCTCCCCTTATAATTTTTTGGTGGAGGGTGAGGTTGTGGGTTCAAGGCCCATTGGGGTGTGTGCAACTTAACAATAAAAAGAAAAGTTTGTGATTACAATCTACTATTTATGATTTTTAGACGATGTGAAAGCTTACTGAATTTTGTCAATTAAATTAGAAAGAAGAACATTTTCAAGTTGGCACAGGGAGAGTACATAGCTCCAGAGAAAATTGAGAATGTTTATGCAAAGTGCAAATTCATTGCCCAGAGCTTTATATATGGTGAGGAAATGGAGTTCTACTGCTGGATACTCTCTCTCTCTCTCTCTCCCTCTCTCATTTGGGCTGCTGACTGATTATATGTTACTGTTGGTAGGTGACAGCCTGAATTCTTCTTTAGTCGCTGTTGTCTCAGTGGACCATGATGTTTTAAAAGCATGGGCTGCTTCTGAAGGCATTAAGGTGTTGATTTAGTGTTTTTAATCTGACAGAAAAGTAATGATTAACTACAGACAAATGAACTTCATAAAGAATGACCTGTTTTCATGTTGCATTTAGAGATGTACACTTGGCCTTGTAATGTTATAGCCAATGAGGAAAATATTGATGCTAATGAATATGGTGAAAAAAAAAAAAAAAAAACTTTTTTAGCTATATGCTTGAATGTTGAATAGGTGAAAAGGAGTCGGATAAATCAAATGCATAGGGATGCATGCTAGCTTGGTGCTACATCTTATAGGCGCAATAAGGCAGAACATAAAATTTTGTTAAGTGAAAAGATTTATTAGTTTTGTTATCTTTATCAGTTCTTTTTTTTAAAAAAAAAAAAATTTGGAATACTGCTTCATTAGACCAAAAGAGAAAAAACAATTACAAGCCAGATGCATCAGAGGTAATTACAGTTTCTAAGAAACTGGGGGTTTCCTCAACCCATACCTCATAACTAGAAACAAATTTAGCATGCTGTGCCAATAGGTGGGCAGGCTTGTTACCTGCCCTTTTTACATGTGAAAAAGCAAAACTGTGAAAAAATTGAAGATGAAAAAATTCCGTACGTATCTTACTTGTGATTCTCAATGTGTTAATGCAGTGTGAAGTTTTAGGGCAACTGTGCAATGATCCCAGAGCAAGGGCTGCTGTCTTGGCTGACATGGATGCCATTGGGAGAGAAGCTCAGGCAAGTTATCTCAAATACTATGCTGTTCTGGCTGTCCGATTGCACCTTCTGGGATTTCTGAAAAATTTTATTGATAACTTACAAATTCGATTTGCAGTTGAGAGGTTTTGAATTTGCAAAAGCTGTGACTTTGGTGCCTGAACCATTTACGCTGGAGAATGGTCTGCTTACTCCTACCTTTAAGGCAAGTGTTCGGCTTCAAGAACCTAAGAGCTATTGCATTATTGCATGTATTAATTAATAACGAGTCTCTGACTGTTTTCTTGTATTCCACCAGATTAAGAGACCTCAAGCAAAGGAGTATTTTGCAAAAGCAATAGCTGATATGTATGCAGAGCTGTCTATGTCGGACCCCTCTCAAAAAGCACTGTGAAGTTAGAGTTTGTAAAGAAGCAGGGAATTAGAAAATCAAGTCAAGTATCCTCCAAGCAATAAAGAGATTCCTAGTAGATACATGATGGAATGGTTGGCGCTGCCATTATCTGCTGAAGCATCTTGCGTCATGATTTTTTTTTTCTTTCTTACAAAATAAAATCAAAATTAATTTGTCATGTTGTTCACTGTATCAGTGCATTCGACATTTTTTTCTCAATAAGAAGCCATAATTTTGAGCGAGTTCGAATATGGAAATGCTGAGGCATTGATTAAGATTATCTTCTGGAAGTGTGATTTTTTTTTTTTTTTTTTCCATTGCATTGATGCAGAAACTCGTGATGAGGGTGGCTGGAGTTATGTATAGATGCGGAGTGGGATGATGTTTTTGGTCATACCAGGTGGGGCAAGAAATTATATCAGGGTGGCCAATGCATCCTAGGCAGCAAAAGAGTGCAAGAGAGATTTACATCTTAAATGACTAGGAATTTTTAAGTCTTAATACATAACATTTGAGACAGTATTTTGACATATATGTGTGTGTGTGTATGTCAAAATAGTGTCTCAAATGTTATGTTAACCAAAATCACTGTGCAAATTTGGTTGTAACTTTTTGTAGGATTAATAAATTGATAATCTCACATTAAATTGCATATTCCATATGTTCTTAACACGCATACTAAATTTCATGTTAATCGAACTTTATTTACTATTTAATCTATAAACCCATCTTTGATGTATAATTTAAAACCATAAAAACTTGAACTTTTTTTTTCTACTGAGAATAAAAACTTGAACTTTAAACATTTGATTGATTATATAGTTATTGGCCTTTAATTGTTTTGAAATTTTCCAAATATAGAAAATATATATAAAGATAATGTAATCTAATGATAAATTTGTCAAAAGATAATGTAATCTAATGATGAATTTATCAAAATCATTTACAATAAAAAAAATATTAAGTGGTGTAACATTAGGCTTGGTGTAACTTAAACACACTCCAAAATAAATAGCATAAGTGAAGTAAAGAGAATCAAAGAGTTAAATTCCCTAGCATAAGAGTCAATGAGTAGGGGAAAGTGAGAGCATGAGAATGATGGAAGCAATGTAGGACGGGGTTTTACCTGCTCGCAATGTATGGCATATGTGGATCGCAATTGTCAAATCGGGAGGGAGAGACAAATAGATGATAAATGATGATTTGCTACTTTTTTCAGCAACCAACAAGTGCAAAGCTCATCGCCAAATACAACTCTAGAAAATTCAACGTCGAAGCTTGTACTACCAAATGAATCTTCATGTAGATTACTTGAGGGAGTGAATGAGTACTGCGCCCAATAATGTCATAAAAGCAATTCATGGAATCAAACTGGGATATCGACTTGGTGCAAATAGAGCTAATATCAAAATATTTTCGTTCGTACAATTGTCAAAATCTGACATGGCAAGGCAAGTCCTCCTTCAACTTGAATACCAAAGATTGGCCTAACGATATCTACATCATCCCCATGAATAATGATAATGACATTTGACATTGAAACTTTTGGTATAGAGAGGATGGCACCGCTCCAATAGAATGGATCCAAGAACGATCCAATAGCAAGTTGAAACATGAGAAGATATCCAAGACTTTAAATTTTACCTTCTAGATTGCTGGCCCAGTTGTTAAATCGAGGACCATATTTCCAAGTACCTCTCTTCAAGCATTGTCATAGGCTTGGAAATTTTGGCTAGATGGTAAGAAATCTTTAATTCCAATGCTCAAGCAACTTGCAATTCTAAAAGGAAGCACATTCAATGTGCCTCATTCATCATTTAACACCATTGGAACCTTTTTACCTTTGATAGGTGTGAAGGGATTATTGTGATCTTGCCCCTTGCTTGTCAAAATAAAATATTGTGGACTCCTCCTTATAGCTTTAATCATGACATTGAGATCTTAACGGAAGCGTTATTATTGGTGGTGCTAAAAAACCATATTGCTATTTTTAGCACCACCAAATACAAAACTATGCTTATATTAGTGGAGCCAAAGCCAAATAATTTGGCTCCATAGCTACCATGCACGACTACTTTTGGCTGTGCAGTGTGCACGATAGCTCATATGTAAAAAAATATTATTTTATTCATGTGTTCACATTACTTTATATTATTATTCATATGTTCACACTGGACGGTAACTCATTCACGTGTTCACACTATAGCTCATATATAATAAAAATTATTATTTTATTATTTTATTGTGTTATTTATATTATTTTATTATGTTAAAAGTTAAAATAAAATCAATGATGTTGGATTTTTTTGTAAAGTGTTGGGTTTTTTGCAATTCTAAAGGGACACACATTCAAAGTGCCTCATTCATCATTCAACACCATTGGAACCTATTTACCTTTGATAGGTGTGAAGAGATTATTGTGATCTTGCCCCTTGCTTGTCAAAATAAAATATTGTGGATTCCTTCCTTATTGTTCCAATCATGGCATCGAGATCTTAAGGGGAGCATTATTATTGGTGGTGCTAAAAAGCCATATTGCCATTTTTGACACCACCAAATACAAAACTATGCTTACATTGATGGAGCCAAAGCCAAATAATTTGGCTCCACAGTTACAGTGCATAGTTACTTTTGGCGGTGCACTGTAGCTCATATGTAAAAATAAAAAATAAAAAATTATTCACATGATCACATTGTTTTGTATTATTCATGTATTTACACTGGACTTCACGTGTTCACACTATAGCTCATATGAAATAAAAAATATTATTTTATTGTGTTAAAAATTAAAATAAACCCACTAATGTTGAGTTTTTTGTAAAGTGAAAAGATAAAATAGTTTTTTATAGAACTATATTGCTAAATTTATGGCTCTACCCATGTGAATGCTGGATTTGATTGAGGGGTTTGAGTAAGGATTTACGGTGATGGTACGAAGCTACAAGCCTACAGGTAAACCCTATTGGAAAATGCTGGCTTGGGTCTTTTGGAATTGTCTTAGAACAATGTCATCTTCGGTTAAGATAATTTGTAATTGGCTTGTTGGCTCAAGGCTTCCAGTGAGTTGCTGGTTTCAAGACATGAGGATTTGAAATGTCTCTCTCTTGTGATGTGACCTAACTCATCTTTTGGTGAAGTGGGCTATTTTGTAGGATACACTTTTTCTTTGGGCTCTATCTTCCCAAATGTTATACTTGGGCCTCGCATGGGGAAACACGGCTTACAAGACTTCTTCCCAAGTCAGAATGGCATAGATAAGACCGTTACTAATCATGGACAATGGATCTCTCATTGCTTATTCTTCAAAAAACAAAAACTAATTGATCCTTGGGCCTTGGCCCATATCATGGTTCGGTAAAGGGTTAATAGAGACATTAGGCATTGTGAGAGGAGCAATGATCTCCTTGTCAATCAAGTCCTTAATAGAAATTGGTATAGAAAAGTGAGGTATATATTTGTTTAATAAATAAGTTAATTTAGCTAAAACACAAAGAAACCAACACAGTGAAATGGTAGGTTGTAAGCACAACTTTTTTTGTATAGAAGATTTGAAGGAAAAAGATGATAGCCAACACGTTGAAATTGTGCACATACAATTTTTTTTTTTTTAAGAACATGTTTTCTTGGTATAACATTAAAAAAAAAAAAAAAAAAAGGCTTGCTGTAACCCTTTAAAGCTCTGAGTGGAAAAAAAAAATTCAAAAAAGGCTCGCTATATCTGGCTTTGGCATAGAGATTATTGGCACATAAACCTATAATACCCTTTTTTGTAATTTTTATTAAAATTTCATAAAAACAATGCGAAACATTACCTTTAAATAATGAAGAGCCTTGCAACGGTGTGACATAGCTTGTTCTCCTTTACTAGGAGAACTATGATTCAGAGCTATGGAAAGTCGTTACTTTGATTTATAATGGAAAGGATTTTTCTATGGAAGTCGGTGTGTATAAATATCAATAATTTTTTTTTTCTTCTTTTAAAAAATATTTTTATTTCTTCGTAGTTATGAAGGCACTGTTTGAATGGAGGTCTCGAGGTATCCAACCAAAAGGAACGGAGTATTTGAGGTATTAAGCCAAAAGAAGAGATTGTTCCTCTTTATTTACAATCGAGCCTTTGACAATAATAAAATGAAGCCATTTACTTATATAAAAATAATATATGTAAATTGTGTCACATGAAAGCGGGAAAATTGCACCGACCTCTCTCATAACACTTGTCTATTTTACTTTTCAAAATAAATTATGTTTACCTCCTCTATAACTTAACAATGTCAAAACTCACTAGAAGAAATTGACAATTTTTGCTTGTACCCTCACTTTGTAACTTTTTTTTGGAGGGGTCATTTTACCAATTCCCCTATGATTGAAACCTTCTCTCCCTGCTTTCTAACCCTTACTGCCGAAATATTTAAGAAGATATTTTTAGCCACAATAATATATATACATCACCAAAGATATAACTAAAAGCATGATATTTTTTAAAATCATTTCCTTGATGTGGTCAACTTCGTGAACTCCAAATGACCTATAAATTATTATCCTTTTTGAGTACAAAAGAAAGCTATTTTAAGTGGGGTCAATTAGCTCAACTAATAAATTTTCTAATGGTTTAATCCCCACCTATACTCTTGGTCTAATAATAAAAAACTATTATCAGGAGTTGAAGCCAGAGGTCAAAACTTTCTAAAATATAGAAAGCTATTTCAACAAGGCTGTTGTTTCTTGTATTAATCTTCTTGATCTATATATGTGGTAGTAGTAAGTAGTAACCTTTCATGCTTGCTTGCACTAGCTTTCATTATTCCTCGTTACCTTTAAAATCTTCAAATGTCTACAAAGTTGTTGGTATTCCTTACTCTAACAATTCCTTATAACACACATTCAGATCATTTTCTTTTCACCATTAATTAGAGACCCACTATAGTAAATTTCAATATTACATTGGTAGGTAGGTGTGTTTCCAATTTTGAATTCTTGAATCACCGCTCACCATGCAACAATTATCTTCAAAAATCAAGAAAAAGGGAAATATTTAATTCATCCAATCGCCCAAGCTTCTAAAATAGATATTGCCATGGTGATGGTTGAAGCCACCTGATTCACCCCATCCTTTAGAATCACACCTACCCACCCATCAAACACACTCAAACAACTCTAGAAACCCACTACTATCCCTCACAAAAATTCCATGACTTAGAGCACCAGCAATGAATGTTGTAAACCCATTCTCTATGCCAAATTATAAAGTACAATAGCATTGAGGCCCAAAACCTTTCTCCATTGAAAGTTGTACAATGCCAGAATTGTAAAAGAATATGCAATTGAGCTACAGTGCAATTCTAAATGTAGAATTGCACTGTAGCTCTATGGTATAAAAAAAAACTATTTTTTATTCCAAACTCTCCAATCATTTATGCTCTCTGTACTCTTTTTCTTCCTATCTTTCTCCCTTTCTTTCTACTTTCTCTTCTTCATGGTCTCTCTTCTTCAACGGCATGGAGGCAACGTGGAGGCTTGATCAACTGCTGTGGTTTCCGGCGTGAAGGTCGTGGGGTTGTTGATGGGTTTCCGGCGTGAGTTTGTTGATGGGTTTCCGGCGTGGGTTTCTTGATGGGTTTCCGGCGTTTGGGTCGGATTTAGGCCGGCGTTTGGGGGATTTGTTCCGATGGGTTTGTTGGGTTTGATTGATTTTGGTTTTTGATTTTGATTTTGATTTTGATTTTGATTTGGCTGGATGGGTTTGTTCATGGGTTTTGATCGGCGTGGGTGGTTGTGGGTGGTTTTGATCGGCGTGGGTGGTTTCGACGAGATCGGCGTGGGTGGTTTCGACGAGATCGGCGTGGTGGAGATCGGGGTAGGTGGGTGGTTTCGACGAGATCGGCGTGGGTTTTTTTTTTTTTTTTCTGGGTTTTTTGATTTGATCGGCGTGGGTGGTTGTGGGTGGTTTTGATCGGCGTGGGTGGTTTCGACGAGATCGGCGTGGGTGGTTGTGATCGGCGTAGGTGGGTGGTGGATTTTGTTTTGGCTGGATGGGTTTTTGATTTGGCTGGATGGGTTTTTTTTTCTGGGTTTGCTGGTACATGTGATCGAGGTGGGTGAGAAATAAGCTAACAGAAGATTCGGGAAGGGAGAAAAAATTGAGAAAAACAAAAAAAGAAAAAAAAAAATTTTATTATGAAAATATATTATTTTAATGAGTAGAATAGAAAAATAGAAGTTTTGATGTTGAGTGTATTGAAAAATGGTATTGTATAATCGATAAAGTGATTTTTTGATGGTAAAATAGGATAGAATTGAGAAAAATGAATGTGGATGCTCTTATTAGCTGAAATTCACATTCTCAAGCTATATTGTGCCTCTGAATAGATTAAAAGGTAAACATTCAAATTGGACTCACATGACCAAACCCAACTACAGGAGATGGATAGAGTCATTTATGTCCAATCGAGGATATTAAGAAAAACAAAAGGCTGAAATAATAATTTTGAAACAAAAATTAGGTCAAAGATCAACTAATTTTCTTTCATTCTTAATATATATCATAAACATACATTACAAAATATGATGTATAATCTACATAGAAGAAGGGTGCAATCATACCAACATTAATGCACTGGATCCCATCAGAATTCCGCTAATTGACTTTGGTAAATAGCCGAGCTCATGTGAAACAATTTGGTGTGGGATAGCATTATATGTCTATGGGTCTCATGAGATTAGGTTTGGGGTTGAGCTTTTAAATTCCTAATCTATTTCTATTACCTCCGATGTAGTATAGGATTAATAGCTTAAATTTATCTAAGACTAGTTACATAAGCTGGAGTAAAAATTTCTATTTGTATTAGTATTATAACTTTTTCTTACCACCGCACACTCTTGGTGTGATGGTCACTCCACAGATATAAGTGCTTGTGGAGTGTGGGGGGTAAAGGTCGGGGTTTTAGTTTCCAGGATGGAACCTCACACATATACACTTAGATTAGGCTATAGTAGAAATTCTATTTTGTATAAAAAAAAAAAAAAAAACTTTTTCTTTTAGCATAAGAAATTTTCAAAAATACTCACATTATCTATTCTAAACTTTATTTCACTAAAATATCATTTTTTCTTGATTTTTTTAATTGTTTCTCTTTCTTCACACACAACAATCATTATTGGCTAAAATGCAAAACTGACTCTCTAACTTGTTTCAGATTTCATTTCAATCCTCTAACTTTACTTTCGTATATTTCAATCTTTTAAGTTTCAGATTTAATCAATTAAGGCCTTTCCGTTAAGTTTTGTTAAATTTTTTTGAAAAAAAAAAAATCTAGAAAATATTTTTCAATCATTAATTGGTTTTTTTTTTTTTAATTTAAAAAAATTTGAAGACAAATTTATAAAATTAAAAAATTAATTACAACATATAACAAAAATTGATGGAAAAGCCTTAATTGAATAAACTAAAAAGTTAGAGGACTGAAATGAACAAAAGCAAAGTTAGAGGACTGAAATGAAATTTGAAGAAATTTAAAGAGTTAGTTTTGTATTTTACCCATCATTACTCATTCATCCTCGAGATGTATAAATAAATAATAAAAAAGTAAATACAAAATAAATAGTGTCTATTTAAATTTGCACAGTAATTTTGGTAAACATAACATTTTAGACACTATTTTGAGATATATATATATATTATATATATATATATATATATATAGTAACTTTTTGTAGGATTAATAAATTGAAAATCTCACGTTGAATTACATATTCTTTATGTTCTTAACATGCATATCAAATTTCATGTTAATCGAACTTTATTTACTATTTAATCCATCTAAGATGCATAATTTAAAATTATAAAAACTTGAACTTTTTTTTTCCTACCGAGAATAAAATCTTGAACGTTAAACATTTGATTAATGATATAGTTATTAACCTTTAATTGTCTTGAAATTTTCCAAGTATAGAAAATATATATAAATAATGTAATCTAATGATGAATTTGTCAAAATCATTTACAATTAAAAAAAAATTAAGTGGTGTAACATTACACTAGGTGTAACTTAAACTCAACCCAAAATAAATAGCATAAGTGAAGTAAAGAGAATCAAAGAGATAGATTCCCTAGCATAAGAGTCAATGAGTAGGGGAAAGTGAGAGCATGAGAATGATGGGAACAATGTAGGACGGGGTTTTACTTGCTTGCAATGTATGGTAGTATATGTGGGCCGCGATTGTCAAATCGGGAGGGAGAGACAAATAGATGATAAATGATGATTTGCTACTCTTTCAGAAACCAACAAGTGCAAAGCTCATCGCCAAATACAACTCTAGAAAATTCAACGTCGAAGCTTGTACTACCAAATGAATCTTCATGTAGATTACTTGAGGGAATGAATGAGTACTGCGCCCAATAATGACATAAAAGCAATTCATGGAATCAAACTGGGATATCGACTTGGTGCAAATAGAGCTAATATCAAAATATTTTCGTTCGTACAATTGTCAAAATCTGACATGGCAAGGCAAGTCCTCCTTCAACTTGAATACCAAAGATTGGCCTAACGATATCTACATCATCCCCATGAATAATGATAATGACATTTGACATTGAAACTTTTGGTATAGAGAGGATGGCACCGCTCCAATAGAATGGATCCAAGAACGATCCAATAGCAAGTTGAAACATGAAGAGATATCCAAGACTTTAAATTTTACCTTCTAGATTGCTGGCCCAGTTGTTAAATCAAGGACCATATTTCCAAGTACCTCTCTTCAAGTATTGTCGTAGGCTTGGAAATTTTGGCTAGATGGTAAGAAATCTTTAATTCCAATGCCCAAGCAACTTGCAAGTCTAAAGGGACACACATTGGAACCTTTTTTACCTTTGATAGGTGTGAAGGGATTATTGTGATCTTGCCCCTTGCTTGTCAAAATAAAATATTGTGGACTCCCTCCTTATAGCTCTAATCATGGCATTGAGATCTTAAGGGGAGCATTATTATTGGTGGTGCTAAAAAGCCATATTGCTATTTTTAGCACCACCAAATACAAAACTATGCTTACATTGGTGGAGCCAAAGCCAAATAATTTGGCTCCACAGCTACCGTGCACGACTACTTTTGGCTGTGCAGTGTGCACTGTAGCTCATATGTAAAAAAATATTATTTTATTCATGTGTTCACATTACTTTGTATTATTATTCATGTGTTCACACTAGATGGTAACTCATTCACGTGTTCACACTATAGCTCATATGTAATAAAAAATATTATTTTATTGTGTTATTTATATTATTTTATTATGTTAAAAGTTAAAATAAAACCACTGATGTTGGGATTTTTTTGTAAAGTGTTGGATTTTTTGCAATTCTAGAGGGACACACATTCATCATTGAACACCATTGGAACCTTTTTACCTTTGATAGGCGTGAAGGGGTTATTGTGATCTTGCCCCTTGCTTGTCCAAATAAAATATTGTGGACTCCCTCCTCATTGCTCTGATCATGGCATTGAGATCTTAAGGGGAGCATTATTATTGGTGGTGCTAAAAAGCCATATTACTATTGTAGGACCACCAAATACAAAACTATGCCTACATTGATGGAGCCAAAGCCAAATAATTTGGCTCCATAGCTATAGTGCACAACTACTTTTGGCTCTGCAGTGTGCACTGTAGCTCATATATATATAAAAAATATTATTCTATTCATATGTTCACACTGCTTTATATTATTATTCATGTGTTCACACGGACTGTAGCTCATTCACATGTTCACACTATAGCTCATATGTAATAAAAAATATTATTTTATTGTGTTATTTATATTATTTTATTAGGTTAAAAGTTAAAATAAAACTATTAATGTTAGGTTTTTTGCAATTCTTAAGGGACATTCAAATTGCCTAATTCATCATTCAACAGCATGCGGATGCACTAGGTTTTGATTGAGCAGCTTGAGTAAGGCTTTACGGTGATGGTCTGAGGCAACAAGTAAGCCCAAAAGAGAAATACTGGCTTGGGTCTTTTGGAATTATCTTAGAACAGTGTCATCTTCGGGTTAAGATGGATTGTAATTGGCTTGTTGGCTCAAGGCTTCCCGTGGGTTGTTGGTTTCAATACAATGAGGATTTGAAATGTCTCCCTCTTGTGATGTGGGCTATCTCATCTTTTGGTGAAGTGGGCTTGGGCTTTATCTGCCCAAATGTTATACTTGGGCCTCATATGGGGAAACACGGCTTACACGACTTCTTCCCAAGTCAGCATGGCATAGATAAGACCGTCACTAATCATGGACAATGGATCTCTCATTACTTTAAAAAAAAAAAAAAAAATGATACTAGGGCCTTGGCCCATATCATGGTTCGGTAAAGGGTTAATAGAGATATTAGGCATTGTGGGAGAGGCAATGATCTCCTTGTTAATCAAGTCCTTAAAGAAAGTATCGTATTCGTGCCTAGCAATTTGATTGTAGGTGCGCCTCTTGTTGACATCAAACTACATTTGGCAAAGGATTAAGTATGACTTTGGATTAAGTGAGCGAAGAAGGCCTATATTTTGGAGCTTTTCAAATACCTTGCTTAAGTAAGGTTATGTATAATAATTTGATAAAGGCCGGGAAGGACTCCTTAGCTTCTTATTTAATAATTGGAAAATGTTGACGAATACCCTTAGGGCATTAGTTGACAATATAATTAAAGAAAGTTTTTATAGGAAAAAAAATTAATGTTTTGATAATTTTTTTCATTTTTCATAAAAATGGTGTCAAAACTTTCTTAAAATGGATTGTTAACCAATGCCTTAAGGGCATTCGTTAGCACGATCCTTAATAATTTTCAAGTCCCGCCTAGTGACGTCATTCTCGGTATTTTACTTGTACTAATTTTAATTAGAATTCAATTTAGTAGATAAGAAAACAAATAAATAAACATTAACATAAGATAAAGAAGGAATAACCAAAATTTAGTCATGGAGAACATATCATTAATGAAGGGTCAAGATCTATAAAATGTAGGCAGTACCTTTAAACAAACCGAACAAAAAAAAAGCCAATAAATCTGTAAACCAACGGCCAATAGGAGTTCCGGATAGCAGTTGAAACAAAATAGCTATCCATTTCCCTTCATCCATTGAGATCCAAATAGTTGTTTATATAGGAACTATACTCTATACATGTCCCAGTTGCTTTATTCAAAACCATTTAAATGTGGTATGTCATGTGTACTTAAACTCTCAATCATTTTTTTAGGAGGTGGGGGAATCTATCTTTTTTGTAAGAGTATCCGTTTCAATTACAAATTTTACATTCAATACCTACAATTATGAGTCTATCACTTGATTAAGTGTTTATCTTCTATTGCTATAATATATTGCATCCTAAGACTTTTATGTGTATGCATGTGTGTTTTCATTTTTTTTTTTTTTATACAAAAAATTCAACATTGTAATATACAAAAATTTATATCCAATGGTGACACAAAACATGAGGAACATATTTCTTCTACTGCATTAGTCTTAGCACTTTCACACTTTCATGAAAAATCTCTCATTGTTAAGAAGGAAATGTGATTACATGAGCTGGCTTTATAAGCAAACATCTGATTTTCTCAACCCATTCCCCATTCTTCCGCACTGCTTAAGTGGGCGACTTCTTATGAGAACCTTCCTTCCCTTCCATCAAGAGCTGATACTCTAATGTTGATTCTAAGTTTCTGAAATGGATAATGCTCACCTTGTCTATATAGGATACAAACTAAGTTGTAAATTCAAGATAGTTAATGAATGAGAGGTTCTCATTTTCTGTACAAACTCTTCTCCGTGCATATTTCTTCTGCATAATGCCTTTTTCTTTTTTGTATACTTTGTATAACCTCTGCATTTCTCCCCAAATCTTTTATTGCCAAGCCGCCTTCAGTTTGGTTAACACTTCCTTGTGTTGCATCTAACTTTGAGATAAATTCTTTTGCATTAATTTCAGGCTCCTAAGTCCTAACCACATTCCAAAAAATATTAATTTTGTTTTGTATCAATCATAAAAAATGGACCCCAAAAGAAAATAAGCATAAAAACAAAGGAAATTAATAGATATTGATGTGAGACATAAAACACAATTGAAATTCTAGTAAAAAGTCTTGTAGTTCAATTGGTTGACATCTTCTGGTATTTCTAATAGAGACATCTAAGGTTCAAATCCTCCATCTCTAAAATATATATATATATAATATATATATATATATATATATAAAATAAATAAATAAATCTCCTATATCTCAGCAATTAACATACACAAATATATGCACATTTAAAAGACCAAAAGAAAAAAAATTGAATAGTTTGTATACATTTGATGTAGTTATTTTACTTATATAAAACTTTTGACATTTGAATTTTTTTCCCATCAGCTTATATGCCAGAATTAATGAATTTGTTTGATAAATTAATGATGATTAAATTTGATTTTGCTTGAGAGGCTAACGGTGTTAACATGATTTAATTCACTAGGATGATGTGACAAAATGCTTCCATGACCAAGTTTTGTTGTATTGGCACGGACCACTGAATATTCTCTCAATAGAGATGGATATAGTCCATTTCACTTATGAATTTGGTTGTGCACTGAATACATATTTAGAGTAATCATTGTTGAGCGAGCGTCATAACTTTGAAATATTATCGCATTTATTAAAAAATATATAAAATAAATAAATACATATTAAATGGAGGGGATGGTTACTTTTTTCTCCCTCAAGTAAAGAAGAGGAGAGGATGGTTACATACTTACATGATACAATTTTTTTTTTTTTAATATAAGATAGAATTCTATTCTAGCCTAATTTAAAGGTCCGTCCGTTTGAGTGGAAAATAGGGAGGATGGAATATAAGGAAGAAAGATATGGTGGAAAATATTGTTTTCCATTGTTCGTTTGGAGAAGGAAAATAGGAATGAGAGAAAACCGGAGAAAAAATTTTCTCTCCTGGCCCACATTTTTTTTCCTTTCAAATTAGAAGGAAAATCTGATGAGAAAAATGTTATGGTAACACTTTTACAAAAATATGCTCTTCCTACCTATTTTTTTTCAACGTTCTCTCTCTCTCTCTCTCTCTCTCTCTCTCTTTTTTCATCGTGACTTGAAAGTTCTCGTCTTTTTTTTTTCATCGTGACCTGAAACGTTCTCTTGTCTTTTTTTTTTTTTTTTTTTCAATGTGACCTAATCTAATGTTTACATTATAATAATAAAAATAAAAATAATAATTTATATATATTATGTGATAAATTTTATATTATATAATGAGTACAAATAAATCTATTTCTTACATATTATGTAATAAGGGTATAATAGTTAATTTATATAAATTACATTTTCTATTCTTCCATTTTTCTCTCCAATCGAACAAAAGAGTTTTCTACCCTCTCACTTTTCCATCCCTGCAATTGAACACATAAGAGGAAAAACTAAACATTTTTCATCCTCCCACTTTTCCACTCCTCCAATTGAACGAACCCAAAGTTTATATGTGTGAAGCTTCAACCTCGCCCTTTGCTCTCTACACCCCATAAGCACTTATACTTGCGATGGTACTTACATGATACAACTTGAAAGCTTGATTGTGCTCTCACAGTCTTGGCATTAATTTTGAAGCTTTAATAGTTGGTGATTAAATGCATATTTTTATTTTGGGGAAATTACATTTAAAAAAAAAACTCATAATTTTTACTTAGAAGTTGAGATACAATAAATCCTAGACTTTAAAATGTGAAACAAATCCTCCCTCCCCTTGCATCATTAGTCCTTTAATAGTAAAACCTAAACAAAGCCCACCCTAACAATAGAGAGAGTATATTCACATCAGTTTGTGTAAAAACTTATATCTATTTTAGTATAAGAACTTGTATTTTATTTTATATATTTACTTTTCAAAATATTTCACATTAGATTATCTATTTACACTACATTTCATTAAAATATCAAATTTTCTTGATTAAAATTTTTTTTTTTCCGCATATAACAACCACTATCCACTTTCTTCATTTATCCTCGAGATACGTAAAGAAATTTAAAAAATAAAATGCAAAATGAATAATATCAATGTAAATTTACATAGTTATTGAATTAAACTTGTAAATTTACATAGTTATTGAATTAAACGTGTAAATTTACTGTAACTAATACAGATAATTTTAGGTAAAATTATGTAAATTTTACACATTTTTCTATTATACTACACCCACTAAATTAAGTACTCTTTAAGATGATTGATAGTCCGATGGGATTTAATTGGAGTTCATAATTACAAAAAACGGATGCCATAAAATGAAACTATATATGCATCAGGGTGTGTGTATATATATATAGGAAAAAATACTCATATACCCCTTAAACTTTAGAGGAGTGGCCATGACACCCCTTAAACTTTTATTTTAGCCAATTTACTCCTTAAACTGTACAATTCTGCCAAATTAATCCATCAATTGGTCTACCGTTACAGCAAAAAAATTGGTATTCCGTTAATATACAAACGGATTAGCGTTTACAATACAAATATCATTCCTAAACGTATATGAAAAGAAGAGAGAGACACGATTGAAGCAGAACCACCAGCGGTCGTCTCATCCCTCCTTCGACGGCGGGTTTATTTGTCCTGCTATTGATCTCTCCCCCATATTCAACCACATATTTGGATCTGCAATTTATACTTTAAAAATTGATTTTCATTTTGGATTGAGAAATAAAACACTTTATTATTTTATCTTCTTCAGCTCACCCAACAAACACAAATCTTTCAAAACCACTGCAAACAAAAACCAAACAATCCCATTAAAAAAACATAACCAAACTCAAAAGCAAAGCAAAGTAAGCTCATGAAATTGCTTAATCCTGATCATCATTAGCTACACAAACAAAAAGGTACAAAAATTATTCATAGTGGTTTGCTTTGGTCATAGATGTTGGAATATGGGTAGATGGTTGAACAACGTGGTGGGACCAACTTGGTAACCAAGGACGGCAAGATCGACAGTGGGACAAAGAGCTCCAATGCCGAAGAGAGGGATGCAATGACTGAACATAGATTTTGGTTTCATGTGTGTCTCACGTTTGTTTCCGTTAGTATATTAACGGTAGACCAACTAATGTGTTAATTTGGCAAAATGGTAAAATTTAAGGAGTAAATTAGTTAAAATAAAAGTTCAGGGAGTGTTTTGACTACTCTTCTAAAGTTTAGAAGATGTATAGACATTTTTTTCTATATATATATATATATATAAAAGCTTGGAGTTTAATGTATTTTAAGGATAAGAGATAATAGTATGAAATATTTTAAGATACTTTTTCTTTTTATTTTCCATCTTTTAATTTAAAAAAGTCGCATATTTTTATATTGGTGCACTTACTATTGAGAGAAGGTGCACTTAATTTGTTCCTCAACAGTAAACAAGTGTCCCACCAAAGCTAATACCTCGGTCATAGAATTTTTCCTAGGCAAGAAAAAATAAAAAATAAAAAAAATAAAACCATTTTTCCCTTCCAACCACACGTGGTGTCAACGGTGGTACTTAACTCAAGTCCACAACAACAGTCGCACTTTCAAACCCACGACTCAACCATTGGTTACAACGAACTTTCAGTAATTCCATTACAATATTGGCCCACGTCATCAGCCACCACTACCAGCGAATTCACATCAGTGCTTTCCACGGAGTTGTCACCAAATCTTACATCACGGACACTGATCCAGCCGTGCATCTAACATGTTTGTGCAATCGACAGTGCAACAACTTACACTAACCTCGATGTACCCGACTATTTATATCCATTTATATAGCAAATAAGTGAAGCTGATGCCTAAATTTAACTTTACCATTAAACGAGTTAAGCTCAAATATGACAATATATTTTTGATCAAATTCTTATGAAATTTAGAAGGTACTTGATATATGCACTTAAAAGTTGAAAATATATGTTTGAAAATATGCGTGAAAATATGTATAGGTAAAAAAGTGTAGAATATGTGTAATATTGTTTAAAAACTGAAAACATGTGTTTAATTGGGTGTACCAAATGAAGCCTCGATTTTTTATTATATCCTCTGATGCAACTATTTATGTCCATTTATTTAACAAACAAGTTAGGTTTATACCTAAATTTAGTCAAACCATTTAACTAACTAAGCTCAAACATAGTAATATATTTTTAAACAAATTTTTTAAATGTATAACTTATATATTTATATACTTTATTTTTAAAATAGGTACAATAATATTTCAAATTATGACGTTTGCTTATAATGATTGCCTTTTATAATCAAATCAATATATTAATTAATATTTGGTATAGATGAAATTGAACCACAAATCTCTTATTAAAAGATAGATAAACAGTTGATTTAATGAAATTATATATTTATTATATAAACTTGAGATTTTTTTTTTTAGAATAGTAAGTATTTTTTAGTTACTAAATTATTTATAGTCTAAGACAATAACTTTAGTCAATATTTTTTAATAAAAGTAAATTTTGAGGATTTTATTGTTGAATTATATATTATTATTATTATTATTTTTTATTTACAAATAGGTTTTTTTGATATTAGTGAAGATTAATCCTAAATCCCTTATTTATACATTTAAAAAAAAAATTACCATTTGAGCAGACGGCTCACCTATCATGTTAAAAATAAAATTAAATGAATGCATTTACGGCCAACCTTCGTTACAAAGAAAAAAGAGAGTCGAACTGTCATTCGAACAAAATCGAACTGTCATTCTCACCACTCCTAGTAAATAGACTCAGCATCCAAACGCAGAAAGACCGAGATTGAGAGAGAGAGAGAGAGAGAGAGCCAGTCTTCGTTGTACGCAACGGTCATTTCCATCTCTCAATTCTCTCTTCTTCCTCTTCTCTAAAATAAGCAAAAAAAATTCGGGGTTTTTGAAATTCTCCGATCTGCTCAAGAGGCTGAATATTCAAATGCCGTACGGGACTTGAATTCCCGAATCGGAAGAGTTTTGGAGGAAAATTGAATTCTTCTTCGGTGGACTCTAGGGTTTGGAATTCGAATTTCGTAAAACCAAAGATCAAAGTATCATGTTATCGAATCACTTTCAGAATGGGATCGAGACTGCGAGGCTCGCGTGGTCGCGGCTACCGAACGCCGAGGAAGGCGAGCAAGAAGACATAGGGCTCGTGCAGAGAAGCGATGGGAGTAGCGGCGGCGTTGAGAGCCTTGACTACGAAGTCGTCGAGAACTATGCCTATTGGGAAGAGCAGGTCTTTGTTTTCTTCTCTGTGATCACAAAATTGTGCTTGAAAAAGTTTGCGAAATTCGCTTTTCTCCGAGTTGAATTTTGTGTGAATTTTGTTTTGAGATGTATAGGACCAGAGAGGAAAGCTCTACGTTGGATATTATGTAATGGTGAAGTGGTTCTTTTCTTTGCTCATTGGCATAGGTAATCTCTTTAGCTTTTTTTTTTGATTCTGTGAGTTTGTGAATCTATTTAGACTAATCGATTATGGTCGGTTTATTCATCACAATGGAATTTTTAGGTTTGGTAGATAGATTGATAGATGGTTAGTCAGTTTGCTTAAGGAAATCGAGAATCGAAGATACTTTGATCGGAAATGTGCTTGTTAATATTGCAAATGGTAGTATTTAGTTTAAACGAAGCATTTGAACTAGTGGATTGGAAAATGAATGAACGAAAAAAAAAATGTAGTTCTGCACATTACTCCAGTTTATTTCAGATTCCCACGGGTTTTGATAAGATTTTTGAGTCAATTGATGCTATATAAATAAAGTTTTACTCATCAAAAATGAAATTTGATGCTATGTAATACATAGTTTTGTAATCCAAAGACGAAAGTAGATTTTTTTGTTTTTATCTTTTCGTATGTATAGATGTGAGCAAAGGGTTAGATTAATGTAGTTAGTCTAGTTTCCAATGTTTATGTTATATATATTGTTTTGCTGTATATCTGATTTCCTTTGAACTCTTTTTTCAGGTACTGGATTAGCTGCCGTTTTCATAAATCTTTCTGTTGAGAACTTTGCTGGCTGGAAGTTTGCATTGACTTTCTCTATAATACAAAAATCATATGTGGCTGGGTTTATTGTATACGTATTAATCAACTTAGTTCTAGTCTTTTCGTCTGTATATATTGTCACAAATTTTGCACCAGCAGCAGCTGGATCTGGAATTCCTGAAATCAAGGGTTATTTGAATGGTGAGCTGGACCTGTCAGTTAGCTATTTTGAGATGTATTCATCAGTCAACTGTCTCAATGTCATGTATGTTGACAGTGAAGTGTCAATCTAATGTACAGGAATTGATATTCATGGTATTCTTCTTTTCAGAACCTTGATTGGAAAGGTACAAAGGTCTGTCTTTGCATTCCGAGTTACTTGTTTAGTTTACACTTGATATGTGTTTTATTTGTGGTCTTTTCCCTGGTAATTTATAGATATTTGGAAGCATTGGCTCAGTGGGAGGTGGTCTAGCTCTAGGAAAAGAAGGTCCTCTTGTTCATACTGGTGCTTGTATTGCTTCTTTGCTTGGACAAGTAAGCACATGCTGCTAGTAATTAAATATATTCTGACTGGGCAGAACTTTTTGTTTTGGTTGTTTTGAATAATTTTTTTTTTTTCAAATCCCCCTTCCCCTTTCAGTGCAGAGTCTGCGGATACCAAATTAGACCTGTTAAGGCCCATTAATGTTGATTGAATTTGTTGGACTTGAATCATGGTTGATTGTGATTGATGTTGAGTGATTTTAATTGAAGCTATTAGAGAGATTTGATGGCTATTTGAATTTTATTTCCATATATGAATTATGATCTAATGTTATTATGATTTTATTTGCTTCCACGTTTGATGTAATTTGGGGCTCTATCTAAAGGGCTTAAATCTCACTATTGAAACTGTTGATGGATTTGTAAAATTTGGGTAGGGAGTTTTCTTACGGTGCTTGGTGGTGATTCCTGGGTTTCTATCATACTTAGTGCTGATTTGGTGTGCGTTTGGCTTCAAATTAAAAAGCTAGCTTATTTTACTATTCAGCTTATTTTTGCTACTACTCATGGGCCTCACTGCACTTTTTGGTACTATTTATGAGTCCTATTGTACTATTTCAGCTAATTTCTACCTTTATCTATAGTACTTTCAGCAAAAATTTTTTTAGTTTCAACAAAATTAGTGGATCCCAAACAGACCCTTGAAGCAACCCTAGGTGTTGATGCATAGGCGCTATCTAATTTTTTTTTCCCTCGCTTGATGCTGATCTCTACAAACCTTTAGTGCTGATTCCTGTCCTGTGCTTTCGTTTTATTCTTCTTTTATTTCCCAAACACAAGTCCCCCTTTTAGAGTTCATTGTCTTTTATTACCCTTTTTTCCATTTGAAGACTAGGGGTTTCTAAGGCCTCAACAGAAAAAAATTAAAAATTTGAAATTAAAAGAAAACATTGTGGTTTTCATGGTGAGAAGGTCATTAAAGTCATGTTCCCAAGTGTCCCTGCTCCAAGACAATAACTGATTATTTCTAACGTCCAATATTATAAAATCAGATATTAGACAGGGCACCATGTGATGAAGGACTATTACTTCACAAGGAAGCTAAATATTATTAACGTAGAAAAGTTTTGATTTCTTTTGATCATGTTTTCATTTTATTCTCCAATGCAAGTTTCAAGTCCATCTCCTACTAAAGATTTTTGTGCAGCCACAGCCACTTGATTATGTATTAAGGGAGGTCAAATGTATTAGTTTGGTACTTATATATCTTGATCCTTTTTCTTTGACATCCCTCATCTGGCTTGCTTGAGATGTGTCAATATTTTATTTAAGGTGAATGTTTTATCTTACTGTTCTTCTTATTTGAACATGGCACTGCCATCATGAATCTTGGTTGGTTTAAAAAGAGCCACCCTGTGTGATTTCATAAATCTGTACTCAAAAGACATTTGTTTTACTATACAACCATGTATTGTTTTTAGTTCTATGACATAATCTAAGATTGGTTCTTGATACGCTTGAACGGTGGGAGTTCTGTATTGCTGGTCCTTAACAGTTTGCTTAGCAATATGGATAAATGAAAATAACTTACATCAAAATGTATTTTTGTTGGAGTTTATTTCATTGCTTTTCTGATTCTTTTTCATGTAACTTGATGCGAAGATCTATTCTGGTGTTTATTAGTGATTTTTGTAACTCGTATTTTGTTGAAATTTCTATGTATAATGCTAATAATCAAACAGGCTCCCAGGGTTAGAGGAAAGAAAATCCTAGCTATTACCATGTCTTCATTTTATTTATTTATTGACACTGTATGTTTAGCCTCTTTCTAGAGTTAGCCTTACAAACTAAAGTTTTCTTTTGTGTTGTGTGTAATTCAGGTGGATCCACAAAATATCATCTAAGTTCCAGATGGTTGCAAGTTTTTAAGAGTGATCGGGATCGCCGTGATCTTGTGAGTGACTTTAAGCCTTTAATTTAGTAGTCTAAAGCCTCCGCGTGTCATATTTTCCAAATTCAACTGAGTATCCTCTAACCATAAATTTATTTCTTTGTTGATTTTGACATGTAGAAAAAACCATTAGACAGAATAATATGCTTTGTTTAATCTCTTTTTGTGACAGTCATAACTAATAATCTTAATGTCCTGTGCAAGTTTTGTTAAGTGTTCTGGATATCACAGGATATTGGCACAACAATTTTTATTTGTATTTTTGGGTTTGCCGAAAGAGAAATGTACCATGTGTAATATAATAAATCTGAAAATTTTTCCAGTTCAGAGTTCTCAACATGTTTTATGTTCATTTCCATTTTATAGATATTTTTGTGCTAATATTTTATCAATAATTGTATCATGCAAGGGCATCATATCAATCTGTACATGCATGATAATATGCTTTAATCACAACAGCTCTCTAAGTTTTGTCTATGGAGCGTGCACTTGTATTATTACTTAGTTAAAGGGGTTATATTAGGAGTAGAGAAGTATTTTTGTTGGATAATTCTAATTCTTAATATGGATTATAACTACAAAAGATGGTACTGACTTGGATGCTTCTCATTCACTTGGAGATGAACTATCAGTCCATAAGAAACCTTTTCTGTCCAATTAAAAGGCTAATCCTTCTGTAAAACTGGTGCTTTCTGCTGATAATCTTATACTGCAACCTCTTTGGTTTGTATGTTAATGTGAAGAATTGCTACTTTATTTGTAATCTTTCTTATTTGTTAGTGTGCTTAGATATGTACTACTCTGGGCTCCTGTCATCTGACTATGGAGGTGGTATGCCTCTAAATTTTGCTCATTTTCCATTTGTCTAATGTTTTGAAAAGGTAACCTGTGGGTGTGCAGCTGGAGTCGCTGCTGCTTTTAGAGCTCCAGTTGGTGGTGTATTATTTGCATTGGAAGAAGTTACATCTTGGTAAGATAATTTTGTTCTTGATTGCATAATTAATATTGGGATTAGAGGGTATGCTGGGAAGGGTAAAAAAGTTCCTTTTCTTGATTAATTTATATCTCGACACATTTTTGTATGCATGGCTCAAAGAGCATTAGTTTCTTTGGAAATGTGCTACTTTTTATGACGTGAAATATTCAACTCTAGAAATGTTTCAGATTTATAAATTTGTATATGGGAGACCCTTTAAATTGATCTGCATTATACAATTGAAGGTGGAGGAGTCAACTTATGTGGCGTGTCTTCTTTACATCTGCTGTTGTGGCTGTTGTGGTGCGTACTGCAATGGGGTGGTGTAAGAATGGAAACTGTGGACATTTTGGCTCTGGTGGCTTCATAATCTGGGATATATCAGGGTTAGGATCTAAACTTACTTGACTCTTCTGTATTCATCTCTGCCTTGAGCTTTTGCTTGTTTTCTAAGTGATCTTATTTTCAGTGCTCAAGAGGACTACTCTTTTGAGGAGATGCTGCCAATGGCAATTATTGGAGTTATTGGAGGTCTACTAGGTAAGTTTTGCGAAGATGGTTTACATAGAAATTTTCTTCATCAAGTTTTTTGGTTTAATTTTTGTCTTTTTGGCAGGAGCCCTGTTTAACCAACTTACTCGTTATATATCTTATTGGCGCCGAAATCATTTACACAAGAAAGGGAACCGAGTCAAGGTAGCGTTCTGAGGAACAATTATGGAAATTACATGTTCTATATGCTTATGTTCTTTTATTCCTATAATTTATTGTTATCTAACGGTTATATCTTACCCATCACCTCTCCCAAAAAAAAAAAAATCCTTGCAGATTATTGAAGCATGCCTTGTCTCCCTGATAACCTCATTTATTTCCTTTGGATTACCACTTTTAAGAAAATGCAGTCCATGTCCTGATTCAGATCCTGATTCTGGTATAGAATGCCCAAGGCCACCTGGAATGTATGGGAATTATGTAAATGTAAGTTCTGATACTGGTTTTTGTTCCTTTTGGATTACTTTTAAGGTTTTGTTTACAGTTGATTTTCTATCTGACATGTAATTTTGAGGTTCTATCACATGCCCAACATAAACTCCATTTATTTTACTAATTCACTATCATAATTTTTTGAGTTATCTTAAACTTGAATAGATTGTGTGTTCTTGTGATTTTGAAAAGAAGAATAGTTTATTATACCCACTTATATATCAAAATAAATTTGTGGTTAGAATCTGGACCCTAAACCATGAATGGTGTGATGCTGCTGACTCAATATTCTTTTAAAACCTAATTGTAGATCCTTTCATATGATGAAATTTGTTGTTGCAGATAATGAGAACTTTTTGTTTCATTTTTTTTCTTCCTTCTTTAAGTTTTGAATGTTAACCCTTGTCTTTTTGGTGGGTACTTTTAATTTTTAACCTTAAGATATATGTTGTGGAGTCTTGATGTAGCTTTCACATATTCTTATCTTAATTTTTTCCATTTTCAGTTTTATTGCAGTAAGGATAAGGAATACAATGACCTTGCAACTATATTCTTCAATACTCAGGTTTTTCTTTATTTCCGGAAACCTTATTCTTTCATTTATATAGCTACATTAGCATGGTGCCTCTATGGTTTCAGTTTACTGGAATTTTTCTTTGTTGGTCCAGGATGATGCCATAAGGAATTTGTTCAGTGCAAAAACAATTCATGAGTACAGTGCCCAAAGTTTGTTGACCTTTTTGGTACTGCATTTATTATCTTAGTTTACTGCATAGTCTTTTGGACAGATATACTGCTCATGCACTACAGTGTTTTCTCTTAATTACTTTACAGCATCTTATTCTGATTAACTATGTTGCATATACATCAGTTGAGCCAGGACTTCCAACTAACATTTGAATTAAACTTTTGCAGTTCACATAATTTGCAAATATATTGTTGCTGTTTTGGTGCTTGAAGTTATGCTTAATGCAAGTTTTTCCTTCTTTTAATGTACTGCAGGTTATGTTTTATACCCTAGCTGTGGTGACATTTGGTACTGCAGTCCCAGCTGGTCAATTTGTTCCCGGAATAATGATAGGATCAACTTATGGACGTCTAGTTGGCATGTTTGTTGTTAACTTTTACAAGAAGCTCCACATCGAAGAGGGAACGTGAGTATCATGATCGTTTCATCCTGTGGAATTTTTATTTCAGATTCATATTTTTTGCAACTCAAGCTTCAGAATTCTTCTTTCTTGAGATTAGTCTATGAGTGGATGAGGGCCTTAAATTGGTTGTTTATTTCTTCTTTGTTAAAAATTTCCAGTTCTTCAATTGAAAGCCATAACTTTAGGCATTACACTTGTATATGTAGGTTTTACCAACATTTTGTGTTTAAAGATCTAATGAACAGAAGCTCTATCCACTGTCTGAATTTTATAAAGGCTAGTTTAGCCATGGGAAACTTCCCTGAAGCTCTGGAAAATAGGTCTCCCTGTTAATACTATGTACTTGTGCAGCTCTGCCAACAATTAGTTAGAAAATGCTATATCTGATTTTTGTATTCCTTTTTGCGGTTCCGTCATGATTTAATGATTGGAAAATAGACTTGGCAGCGGCTTATACTCATATTTTGGAGTCTAATATTTTACTTAGTTAGGGTGGGGACCAGATGAGGTGGAAGCTAAGGAAGAATGGTGTTTCGAGATTTGGTCTTTCTATAGTGTGTTGAGCTGGCCTTGTCTTTCCTTGGAAAGCTATTTGGGGGGTCAAGGCCCCCAAAAGAGTTTCTTTCTTTGTTTGGACAGCGGCTTTGGGGAAGATCCTCACTGCAGACAATTTGAGGAAACATGGTTATTTTGTTGTGGATTGGTGCTGCATGTGCCGATGTGATGGGGAATTTGTTAACCATCTTCTAATCCATTGTGGGGTGGCCCATCAGTTGTGGAGCTTTGTTTTTAGATCTTTTGGGGTTGCCTGGGTGCTTCTTGAGACTGTGTTTGATGGGTGGGTGTACTTGGAGGGAGTGGAATAGGTGCGCATTTGAGGATATGAAGTGGCCAGGGGGAGCAGCTCCTAGCGTCTTTCACAGGGACTTTATTTGATTGGTCTCAGGCTTGGGGACTCCCATCTAGTGATTCCATCCGATGTTTATAGACTCCCTTATTTCTTTTATATAGTTTTTTTTGTCTTTTTCTTTTCTGCTTTATTATTTGATGCACTCTTCTGACTGCTGCGTGTTTTTTTTTACATGTAGTAGTCCCTTTTTAATGACATTTTGTCTTACCTGTATGAAAAAACATTTCTATGTGACATACAATTATGTGCCCTCTTTTTTGTTTCTCCGTGTTATAGTCAATACATATGCTGCTATTACCTCCATATGAACCTTTTCCATTGCCACTTCTAATTTCATGATCGTGTGCTTTGCTTAAGACTGTTTTCTGTTAGATTGCCAGCAAATACAATTTGCTACATGCTGCCTTCATTCTTGTTCCTGATGTGCTTTTTCTTGGACTTTTTAGATATGCTCTACTGGGAGCTGCTTCTTTTCTTGGAGGTTCAATGCGGATGACAGTCTCTCTTTGTGTCATTATGGTTGAGATCACAAATAACTTGAAACTTTTACCTCTGATCATGCTTGTTCTTCTAATTTCAAAGGTATTGTTTTCAGGGTTTGTCATTTTACTAATAGTTGCGTTATGAAATATACTTAGTCTTTTCCTATGGCAGGCTGTTGGTGATGCTTTTAATGAAGGCCTATATGAGGAACAGGCACAACTGAGGGGCATTCCATTACTGGAATCTAGACCTAAGTACCAGATGCGTAAAATGGCAGCTAAAGAGGCCTGTGGACAAAGGGTGAATGTCACTTATAATTTCAATTTTTCCATTAATTATTGATTTTCAATGAATGTCTAGTGTCAAGACAGACATGAGCCTTCCTAACAGCAGCCCTTATAAATGTAGACGTTAGGACGTAGACACATGTAATGTGTATAGGTGTAAAAAATTATTGTATTCTGGCCCAACTAAGCTTTTTGATAGGTATTTTGGCCTAAGTAAATTGGAATATGCTTACCTGAAATAGGCCATGCAGAACCTAGGGTTATGGTTCACATAATTTGACTGAGGCTTTCAGAGAAAGAAAACCCTGCCGCCTTACAATTAATGAAAAGAAAAACTAAAAAAAAGATAAATTGGTCTTATTTGTGGAAGATATGCATTTTGCTGTTGTGCTATAATATAATCATATTAGTACAATAGACTAGGGAAGACAAAAAATGGAGAAGCTTTTGGTAAAAGAGTGCAAATGATTTCTTCCCATACTGAAAAGGAAAATTTAGTAACTATTAAAATTTTTGGAAACTAATAACAAAAATTAGGGGGAAAAAATCACCTCCAATATCAAATATTATGCTCATTATCTTTCAAATCAAGAGGTGTACCTTCTGATGAACATGCATATATAATATGGTGGTGGATACATTTCTTTTTCCTGATATTTGGCTTTGGGTGCATTATATTGGTTTTTTTTTTTCCTTCTTCTACTTGCATTGTGCATGCCATCATAAATTGACTGAGCACTTCTTTCTTTCCCAACTTTGAAGGTGGTCTCCTTCCCTCGTGTTGTTAAGGTTGCAGATGTTGTTTCTATTTTGCGGAGCAACAAACATAATGGTTTTCCTGTAAGCTTAACTCTACTTTGCTCTTAATTCCAATTTTAATGGTGTTCTAGCCCATTTCTTAATTACTTTATCATACTTCAACCTACCCAGGTGATTGATCACACAAGAAATGGGGAAACGCTTGTCATTGGGCTTATGCTTCGCAGGTATAGCATATTGAGTTGGTTTTCTTTGTGTGTGTGATATCATTTGTTAGAAGCAGAAACATGTATTTGCACTTTGTTTGTTTCAGTGGAAAACATTTTGTGTAGATAGTTTTTTGCATTTTCCTGTATTTCATGTCATAAAAAAAAATTCAAATGAAAAAACTATCTTTGGTCAATGGAAAATCCTATTAAAAATATAATTTATTTTTAGAGATTTTTTTATGCTTAAATTTTCCTAAAAACAATTCTATCTCATGGCATGCTAAATAAAGCAAGTTAAGAGGCAATATGGAAACTATTGAAAACAACTATGTCTCATTTTTAAAGACGGTATCAAACATACTAATGAAAAAAATAAAAAGACGGTATTAAACATAGGATAATGAGATAGTTTTTCAAAAATTCTTTTTAAATAATGACTCATGTTTTAGAAATCGTTATTGTCGAAACAAATGGATCGTTAGAAAATGACATTTTTAGTATTTGGTTCATGATGCAGTCATATGTTGGTACTTCTTCAGTCTAAGGTAGATTTCCAGCACAGTCCTTTGCCCAGTGATACAAGAGCTGGATCCAGGCCTATAAGGTAATTGGTGGTTTCATACTGCAGTTAAGTCTTGCCTTATCTTCACTTCTCTATAAGATTTTGATTGTTCCTCTAAACTCCAGGCACACTCCGAGTGAATTTGTCAAACCTGTTTCCAGTAAAGGATTAACTTTGGATGATATACATCTTAGTCCTGATGACTTGGAAATGTACATAGATCTTGCTCCATTTTTGAATCCATCTCCATACATTGTCCCCGAAGATATGTCTCTGACGAAGGTGATTATATGTCCTTACATGTAGGATTTTTTTGTATGCGTGTCCTGTCTATTTCTAATCTTTTCAGATAAACATTGCATCTTCTTTCTTGTACAGGTATATAATCTTTTCCGCCAACTAGGTTTGAGACATATATTTGTTGTCCCACGTCCATCTCGTGTGATTGGTCTGATAACCCGGAAGGATTTGTTGATTGAGGTATTGCTACTGTTCTTAACCTTTCTATATATTCAGAATGTATAGACTATATAGTAATCAACATTTGATGGTTTGCATCACAGGATAATGAGGAATCAGCTACAGTAGAGCTCCAATCGACCAGTGTAAGGTCTCTATAATGCTTTGCTTAGATATATGAACTTTGATACTCTGTGATGGAGAATTCTGAATTTAATCTATAGAGCCAGTTTAGTACTTTTTTGTGGACTTACGACTTGAGAATCAATTTTCAAACGGTAACTCTTTCTTTAATGGTGCTTAGCATATAGGATTCAGAGATGTCTATCGGCATGTGATTTTTTACTCTGCAAAGCAAGCAAAGGGAAAATTCTTCCTACGTTGATCTTGATGTTCCTTTAAACTCTTAACAGAAATAACATGCTAGTTTTTGTCTGTTTTGATGAGTGTATAACAGTCCCCCCTTCTATGTTGAATTTATTTATTTTTTGATCTTTATATTTTGAATTTATTGGACTAATGGTAATTTATTTATTTTCTTCTGTCTTGATTATTGATAAATTATTTTATTAGAGAAGGGTGATTAGAAGTCCATCTCAAATGAAGAGACGGCTAGTTGCACACATGAATTGGAAATTGAAAACCAACTTTGGCTTTTTGGTGTACTGCAAGACCCTCTATTTCAATAAAATATTGCATTTACTCTTTTCATTTTGTAGAATATATGGTACATTTTAATGGGAGTGAAAGCTTCCATTTTGATTAGACTTTACCTTTGGAATTCTCTTCAGATCTTGAACATGTCAAAATTATATTTCTTTCATGCCTACGAGTTCAATGATTAAGTCACCCTTTGGCCATGTAATAGCAATCTGGTCTTTGACTGAGCCATCTGTTTTCCTTATAGACAACTTATTCTGCAATTGTATTACTTGCAGAGCTTAGTGCCTATATTATCAAATGTGGAGCAATATGTTTTCATTTATTTTTTATTTTCAACTTATTAATCCTGTCCATAAACATCTGATCGCAGAGCACGGCATCATGATAGAAGAGTATCTATGGGGAATGGGGATGCAGAACTCCCACTTCTCAATGGTCTTCTGGTCCAAGGTCATACATCCAGCTGATGTTGCTGTCCTATGTTCCTGGAAGATTCATTCTTTCTGCTTACTCCAATTCTTTCCTGAATCTAATTCTTTCTTCTATTTTGTAATCATAAATGTACCAAGCTTATAGGTTTAGAATCGACAATTAATTACTCCCCCTTTGAATGTTGTCGGCTTGTCGCGGTAGAAAAAGTGCGCCCGGGGAGGTGGGGTTGTCAGTGACCACGCCCATCTAAATTTTGTATCATATACAACTGAGAAAAATAATCATATGATAGATTAGTGGCACAAAGTTTTTTTTTACTTTTTTTCCTCTCTCTCTGCACAAAGGAAATTGTGCACTACCGGGTTTTTATTTATTTTTTGACCTGAACTAAAAACATAGACTTGACTGCCTAAGTTGAGCTTCTCATTCAAATCAAACCAAAATAACAACAAAAACTAGAACCTTTTTATTATTTTTTTTCATCTTCTTACGAAATGCCACTTCCACGAACAGTCTAAGCTTTTCAAAATCCCCAATTTCTTTATACGTAAACAATAAATAATAATTATAATCCTCTGCTTAATATCTCTTAGTATACAAATGTTAGAATTAAGAGTTTTTTCTCGTTGGTGATCTTACACACAAGACAAATCGCCCAAGCAAGTCCAGCACAAAAAACTCACTTAGAAGAAACCCTAATTTCAATATCCAAAATCCAAATAAATACAAATTAAATGAACTTTTATTTAAAACTAGAGTTTCCTGTTTGCATAAATAAGATATAGAACGTTGACGGTGGAAAAAGAAGTAGGATTTTAAGAAGACTGATTTTTCTACTCTAAATTTCACCTCTTTTATAATGTCCTCCCCAACCCCCAACCTATCAATTTGAGAGAATTGTATCAAACTACGGTGCGGTTTGGATTGGGCGTTTTGCGCCCAGCGTCCAGCTTTTTTTTTTTTTTTTTTTTTTTTTTTTTTTTTTTTTTTCTGCTTCTGCACGGGTCAAGGAATCGGTTACTGTTCATGCTACAGTGCATGAACAGTAGCCGATTTTGCTGACTTTTCAGCATTTTGTGGGTCCCGTGTACTGTTCACGGGACCCACAAACTTCACTTTACAGATTTTTTATTATTAAAAATGGGTCCCACGGTACTATTCACACATTTAAAAATTATTTTGCTACAGTATTTTCAGTTTTCAGTTTTCAGTTTTCAGCAATAAGCTCTATCCAAACGGACCCTACATCTGGCGGAAGTAGGATGTAATGATAAATGTCTTATTTAATGCATATTTAGATAGCAGAGCAAACAATATATATATATATATATAAAAGCAAGTATCTCGTGTTGGGAGCATGAGGTTGTGTTATGTAGAGAATTCTTTGAGATTCTTTTTATTTAGGCCTTTAGTTCAACAAAGTTTGCATTTATATCAAAGTATTAATTCATTGAATCAATCATTAGAGTAAATGCATATACGGATTATTAATTATCTATAGTTCTGTATTAATTATTTATAAGAAATAATTTTTAGTTGGAATATTAATTGTAGGGTCATTGGGCCTGGAAATATGTGTGGAGTGGCCCAAAGGTATTCTTTGGACTAAAAGCTCAATCCAAGGATGTTGAATGGTTCGAGGATGTATGAGTCTTAACTCCTAAAACAATACTAAATAAGAAAGAGATGATGTCTGAAGCAAGTATGTCTAAGAGTGAGTCTGAGGAAGATTATGTTCTCGCCTATACATAGCCGAGGTAGGAGAATGGCTGGTTAACATCCACAAGCTATGTTCTAAAAAACCCTATAGGTAAGGGTAAAAATGGTAAATATGGAAGATAAGAAGAAAGGCGGTGGAATATCTAAGATAAAACTGTTACCATCGCCCCCGCATTGAATGTTCTGCAATTGCTATTTTGGCCGCATTAATAGAGAAGTGAGATTTGAGCATCAAAGTTTAACCTGGCTCTTGGCTCCTGCCTCCAAAGACTTCAGGAGAGGTGGATGGGACAAGTATCTAAAACCTGCAATCTAACCTTCACGTGGAGGATGAAGAGGAGGGGATATAAAAGGAAGAAGGGACCTTCAGCAGAGGGGATTGGAAGAAAGGAGGAAAAATACTGTATACCTTACTATCTATAACTGTATCCTATCTTGAGTAGAAATAATATAAATCATCCTCAGCTGGTGTCCAAAGATAGGATTTTTTCTTGTAAATAGTACCTTGAATGTATTATTGTGATCAAGGCCCATCATTTTTGCTATCTAAACATCACTAGACCCTAGATTTCAAGCTCACTCTCTACAAATTTTATTGTAAAAGGCCTTTTAGGCCCACCCCCTTCCATCCATGAATTCAGGCTCAAATTGTGTCCTTATATTAATAATAATAAATTTAGAATATGATATTCTCTCTCATGTTTAGTTGCCTTAAAACTATTGATGCAAAAACTATAAAAAAGTAAATATTTTTTAATTCACTAAAATTAATTTTAACTGTTTAAATTTCCTAACTTCTTTTAGTGACATAATCAGTGTGTGTGTGTGTGGAACTAACATTGTAGTATTTATTCTATGTAATTAGAAAGATTACTTATAGAATAAATATGTTTATTTATTATATTAATTATTTTAAGCATAATGAAAATTTAATATCACTTTTCAAAGATTTATATGAGAAACAATTGATTTTTTTTTTTAATGAGAGAAACAATTGATTTGAAATATCGTATTCTTGCTCAAATTTAATTGTTTTTGCAATAATTGAAACAATTTCCAAAAAAAATTAGTAACACTATCAAGAATGTAAAAATAATAATAATAATTGAAGGATATTTTCATTTTTTTAGTAGGCATGAAACATGCCTATCTACATTAGCCACTATATCATTCAATTTTTAATATATATATATATTTATGCCACAAATGCAAACTTCACATATTTTTAGTGGTGCATTGCATTGGTTAGGTCCAAGGCAAACTTCACATATGCCACAAAATCTCTTTCTCGTGCTTTGACTGAGTTGCCCTTAGTTCCTACACATAAATCAAATGCACTCAATTTGCATAGAGTAAGAAAATGTAAATATTAAGTATTCTAAATTGCACAATGGATTATGCATAGCCACCTTGTCTAATCATACCAAAATATGCCCAAAAGATCCAAAAGCCAAGACAAAGTATTCAAATTAAAAACTTTCACTCTTGACCATAACATTGTTTGCCTTACACATCAGTAATCCAACCTAGTCTTCAAAAATACAAACAAGTTAGTTCACCCCATTAGCACACCTCATTTTTCATATATAAAAAATATACACCCATGAATATAAGTTATAAAGCAGAAATACAAGAGTTAATGACACATTGAATAACAAGATGCAGCTTAGTGACCATGGGCCATCATCAAATAGTTTATGCTAGTTCATTTATTCTATTATTCCAATACATGTACAATAGTTATTCTGGTAGACTTTTTGTCAAACACCTAACATATATAGCCAAGAAATAGAACTTGATTGATGCATAGGTGCTGAAATTGAGGAACTTGAAAAAAAAAATGTAATCTAGAAGTTAGAAACTTATTGACATCTTAGGATGAAAGAAAAAAAAAAAAAAAAAAGAAAGAAAGAAAGAAAGCAAAGAACGAAAAAAAGTACATATATTTATTTTGATTGATGGTATAGTGACTTAAAAATGAATGAAAATATGTAATTTAATTCAAATTAAAATTGAATCGATCATTCCCCTACTTATGTTGTGCAAACCTAATCCCTAAATCTGATATACCACCAATTTTAGGCTTAATCCAAAAAATTCAATACATACAACAAAATAATTGGGCATGAGGATATAACCTTATTGCAACAGATGAACACCACTGTTAGTCTAGCAAATCCATCTCAAAGAGCTACTTAATGGTCATTGCAATCTTCTTCGACACGCTTATTCCATATGTTGCCTCTTCATCAGACTGGGGATGTATCTGCAACTCGGGCGATTGGAGCTGTTGAGTTGTGCTAGAGAAGGTGGAGCCGTTGAGTTGTGGGAGAGAAGGACTGATGGTGGTTCTAGGTTGTGGATAGAAAATTGATAGTGAAGATGGGCAAAGAATTGGGTTTGAGAGAGGAGCCTTTTTTTTTTTTTTTTGGTGGTATTATTTGGTTTTATGTATTATCGGGTTTTAGAGAAATAAAAAATTAGAATTTGTTTTTTTTAAATGATGCTAACGTGTAAAATTGTGATGCCAGCAAAGGTTTTGGTTTATATATATATATATATATATATATATATATATATATATATAAACTAGCATTATGCTCGTGTGATGCACGGCTTAATCAAAATTTATATGTAAATAATTTTTTTATTAATTTACTTAAAATAAATGAATATTTTACTTTTAAGTTACATAATGAATTCATGTTATTAAACTAAGGTATCATAAAATGCACACATATATATATATATATATATATATATATATATATATATATAATGATTTTCAATATCATATTGAACTTTAAGGCTCAATTAACCCTTGAATTTAATAGTTAAAAACTATCCAAAACAATAATTGAAATCATGATTAAGTGAAACCTCAATTCAATAATTAAGAACAATCTAAATTATTAAACATTTAAAAATTTGAAACTTGAGTGAGTTTCACTCTACCAAGTTTAAGTTTAAACTTCAAGTTTTAAGTCATGTGCTTTGCATGCTACATGTGTGTATATGCATGAAAAATTATCTGAATTTAATATTTATTGTAGAAAAGAGGTGATGTAGTCTTACTTCTGTCTAGCTCATTCTTGTTATAATTCATTCGTGTAGCATGTGTATATGCATTAGTAATGATCTGAATTTAACATTTATTGTAGAAATGAGGTAGTGTAGTCTCACTCCTATCTAGCTAATGCTTGTTATAATCCATTTGTTTTGTAGGAAGGAAGAAAACCCATCTTTTATTATTAAAAAAAAAAAAAGTCAATGTTAATATATAATAGCTAAGATATTAATCTTTGGAAGTGGTATCTTATACAGATTAGTATTTCAATTGTGAGTTTTGGTAATTAGAAATTAGAGCATAGTAGTTAATAATTAGAAAATTACTTTGAAATATTTTTAAACCAATCATTTAAAAAAGCTTTAGTAGAGTTTAAGTCACGTTAATAAATTATCAATCTGTTCAATTTTTTTTTTTTAAATCATGTTAATAAAAAGTTACTAATAAAACTATTATTAGTAAACATTTCTTAGGCTTATCTAAGTAGCTTTGTTGTCAAATTTATATAAGCTCTTTTATTTTATTTTATTTCTTTTTTTCCGAAGAATATAACACAACCAAAAACCTATAAACAAAAATTTACATTCAATATAAAGAATATAATCAAAATTAGTCATAATTTAAAATAAGAAATTAAGACAAATTATAAATTAAGATATAAATTTAGAAAAAGAATAAACTTGTTTGTTTTCTCTATCACTTTGAGAGATGAAAGTGTAAGTACATAACTAAAACTTGAACCAATTATTGTAAAAGAGAATAAATGAGTACAAAAGTTTAATATTATGAATTAGCTTAAAATGTATGTGAGAAGTTTTTATTAATTTTTTTGAAGTTAAAGAAAAATAGCTTAAACAAAATGAAAAAAATAATAATGAAGAAAGAATGCATACCTGTCATGGGATTTAGGCATTCACATATTGGAATAAACTTTACTTCAAAAAGGACATATATATATATATATATAGAGAGAGAGAGAGAGAGAGAGGAGAGAGAGAGAGAGAGAGTTTCATTTGATATAGAATTTAAATCCTATTGGAATTAAGCTTTCTAATCAATTTTTTTTGTTACTATGTCATAAATCCCATAAAAAGTGGACTAAAAAAAGGTCATATGAATAGAAAGAAAAAAGAAAACATTTTTTTATTAAAAAATGAAACTTTTCTTTTATGACCAAAAAAAAAAAACAAACATTTTTTAAAGAAGAACAAACATTTATTATATATAGATACTTTTTAAAAAAAAAAGAAAGAGAAGGTATTTACTTTATACTCAAATATTTATTACCTTATTTATAATTTTTTTAAAAAACTTTATCCAAAAATATTTTTGGTAAATCGATATGAACAGTAATTATCTAAAAAAAAAAGTCACATGCAAAGAGGAAGATTTTGCTGTTGAATACATTGTTTTTTTTTTTATATAGGTATTATGTTTTTTTTTTACACGAAGTAATATAATTTAAATTTAAAAAAAGGAATAGATGAAGATTGTTGCTGTGTTTTTTTTTTTACGTGTTTTTTTTACCCATAGTAATATAATTTAAAAAAAAAAAAACATTGGATGAAGAGTTTGAACTATAATAAAATTAAAAAAATTTATCAACTTATAAATTATAATAATAGAAGGATTAGATGAAGAGTTTGAATTGTAATCAAATTAAGATTTTTATCAATTTAGAAATTATAGGAGAAGAAGATAATTACAAAAAAAAAAAATTAATTAATTTTTTTAAAATTCTAAAAAAAATTCTTCAATTTAGTGTAGCTACTTGGCATAGCCACGATTTCTAAATCCAACTTTTATTATATAGTATATGATATGATATGATTTAGACTAAGCAAATATCTCATGTTGAAGAGCATGAGGTTGTGCCATATAGTGTAGTGAAATTCTTTGAGATTCATTTTATTTAGGCTTTTACTTCAACAAGGTTTGCATTTATATCAAAATATTAGTTCATCAAATTAGTCATTAGAGTAAATGCATATATTAATTATTTATAGTTCTGTATTAATTATTTATAAGAAATAATTTTTAGTTGGGATAATAATAATAAATTTGGAATATAACGTTTTTTCTCATGTTTAGTTGCTTTAAAAACTATTGATGCAAAAACCATAAAAAAGTAAAAAATTTTGAATTCACTAAAATTAATTTTAACCGTTTAAATTTCCTAACTTCTTTTAGTGACATGTAATATGTGTGTGTGTGGAACTAACATTGTATTATTTATTTTGTGTAATTAGAAAGATTACTTATAGAATAAATATGTTTATTTTGTTATATTAATTATTTTAAGTATAATGAAAATTTAATATCATTTTTCAAAAATTTATATGAGAACAATTGATTTTTTTATGAGAGAAACAATTGATTTGAAATCTGGTATTCTTGCTCAAATTTAATTATTTTCGCAATAATTGAAACAATGTCCAAAAAAAAAAAATTAGTAACACAAACAAGAATGTAAAAATAATAATAATAATTGAAGGATATTTTCATTTTTTTTAATAGGCATGAAACATGCCTATTTATATTAGCCGCTATATATATATATATATATATATATATATATATATATATATATATATATATATGATCAAATCACTAGATTACTTTAGTGTCTTTCTATTTTGTTTATAAAATAACTAAATATTATTATTTTTTACAAGAAAAATTGTTGAAATAAATTTTTTTATACATCAATAGTTGAGGGTGAAGGATTTGAACCGTGAATATCCCTGTTAGAAAAGTGTCAACTAGTTAAGTTATGACATTCTTGGCAATAATTATTAAAATATTGGAAAAAAAAAAACCATAATAAGTTATATGCCATCTTTTCACGTGAATGGTGAATCTTACCATAAATTTAATTAGTCTAATGTGCTATTGTTCTTCATCTGCACCTTTAAAACTTCATGTGAATGGTGAATTTTACCTTAAATTTAATTAGTCTAACGTGCTATTGTTCTTCATCTGCACCTTTAAAACATTATAATAGGAGTAAATTCCAATTACAGAACTGGCGACGCTAATTGGAACAAGAATTGTCTGCACCATCGTGCAGGCGACAGTGAGAAAGAAGCAAAGGAGCAGGAGAGGTTTCAAAGAGAGAAATAAGACTAAAAAGCAAATGAGTGAAAAATCTATACACTCGATAAATATATTTATTGACCGATATTTTTTCATTTCATTCCCGTGACTTTTTTTCATTTTATTCGGGAGTATTACTTTGTTGTATTAAGTATACATAATAATTTTCCTATGGATCCTCAACCTTCAGTGCCATCCAGGAAGCAATGGTAGTTGCTGCCATGTAGGCCAGGAACTTTGGATTCACCCATGTTTTGTTTCTTAGTGACAACAAGAGATCAATCCGTGTGGCCAACAGAGAGGTAGCCCCCAGTTGGCAGAAACGAATTTTGTTGACTGATTTTCAATATATGTTTGTATATGATCTATTCAATGAAAGTCGCAATACTTTTACATTCTATATAATTCCCTCAGCCAAAAAAAGAAATTAAACAACAAAATTCTCAAAAAGGCCTCAGAACCCAAAGTAAGACACTCCTGATTAAGCACAGCCAGAAGCAAAAAGTGCAAGAAATACCATAGCAAACCCAAGCATACCAAAACCACCCTTGAGAGTATTCAATGTAGGAGCAGCCTTATTAGGAGAAGGAGCAAGTGCAGAAGGAGCTGAAGGAGACTTAGGAGAGATCAATGCAGATGGAGTTACAGCAGTACTTGAAATATTGCGAGGCACATTAATGTCAACCTTCTGTCCAGCTTGACAGTGGCCAGGTACACCACAGAAAAAGAAGTGGTGACCACGAGTGTTGATAGTAATGGAGTCATTTCCAGTGGTATAAGTGGCCATAGGTGCTGATGTATTACATGTCTTGTACATTGCATGCGTTACTCGCATCACATTGTGAAATTGTGCATTGTACTCAAAACCTGATACAAAATCAATAGAAAATACACACACAAAAAAATGTTACATTTAAACACCAAAAGCTCAGCTATTATAAGAACTTTGTAATAAAATTAATAATAACTTTAGCACATTTTCCAATTGACAAATATAAAACTCTTGCTTTAAAGATCCTTGTGTAGATGCTTGAATTTCTTTGAGAATGGCAATTTGGATTTTACAATAGGTCTATAATAAAAATCCATTTCTCTCATACCAGAAAGTGTCCCAATTGTAGCACTTTTTTCGGTACAATTGCAGAGACAAACAAGTTAATTAGTGAAAAATGAATGGTGGCGGTGGTGGTGGGTCGCTCACAAAGTAATAATTGTATTCAAAAGTGGAAGCTATCATCATGAAAGTATGCACGAGTTGGTGGAAACAGGACTGTCTATTCATGTGGGGGCCAAGATGTCCATGCAGTATATGGCAGACCCCATCATGAAATCCCAACGGAAGCTTGATCATTGATGTTGTATTGTTGTGATGGTTACTGTTAGTCATATGATGATGGATACGTGTCAACTGTGATGCAATTACTTTCCCCCTTTTTTAGTGAGAAAACCATTATTAGACATGTTGGCGAGATTATGCCTAGTAGTGCCTACAGTTTTAGGCAGTGGCTGGAGCACTCACTAATAGATTGAGGTCACTTAAAGCCAAAGCGAAATACAACCATAGAAAGAGACAATGTTCTTTCAAGAGATTTGGACAAAAAAAAGTAATGGAAAGTAATTGACAACAATGTTATACTTATAATGTAAGCAATTGTAAAAAAACTTGTTTAACACTTATTTTGAGAAAAATCAGGGCACAAGCTACTAGCTAGAGAGAAATTTCACACCAAAAAAAGCATTCTTTTAATCTTACACCATAAATTTGCGTTTGTGGGGAGAAAGCTTAAGACATGATAAGACATAAATGAACATCCAACTATCAGAGGAGCTAGCAAGACCCAATTCCCACAAACTACAAAGAACCCAACATGAAAAGAGAATTCAACTATGAATTATGAAGAAAAAGAAAAACTTACGGATAATGTCACCAACTTCAAAGGTCTTAATAGCAGACCACTGCTTGTAGTTTATGTTACCAAGGATGGTCCAACCTGCAGAGTCCCCAACCTTGTACACAGCTGCATTGGACACATGCACAAAGGCTATCGCCATGAAAAGAACAAAGGCTCTCTCCACCAAAGCCATTGGTATGTATTGTAGGCTCTGGAAGAAAGGGACTGAATATGTGTACTTTAGGTCGAGGTTGGGTTGTAAGAGTTGGAGATGCTGTGTGTTTATAAATCTTTTGGACCTCCTGGCTTTTGTAGGATGGTGGTTGGAACTTTTAAGAAAGTCACTTTAGAGTTTGGTCCCCTATACTTTTTTGTTTATCATAAAGAACACCTCTTTTAGTGAAAAACAGATCATAGTGGCCCAATGGCAGGGTCCTAATTTGAAAATTTTGAGCAACTCTTTTGGAGCATTCATCCTTTTTGTTTTTATTTTGTTTGATGAAATAATAATTTTTCCATCAAACAGAGTGATATCACTGTCACCTAACAAACTACACAATTCAATTTACAAAATCTGAATGCTTGTGAACTTCCAACTATAGCATAAGGTTTTGTTATCTAATTTTCCATAACAGTCATGATCAGTCTCTATAGAATTTGCACTTCATTCTTCACTTTTCCATTGGGTACTCCTCACTTTTTTTTTCTTTTTCTTTTTTGTAACTGGGTTTTTGGTTGATTGACTAATATATTTCATGTTCTTAATTAGGGTCAGTAATTCGCTTATGTTCAAAAGGATTTTTATTTTATTTTATTTTTTATACAAGATAGAATTTCTAATCTAGCCTAATCTAAGTGTATATGTGTGTAAATCTCCCTCCTGGAGACGTAAACTCCGACCCTTGCCCCCCAACACCCCACAAGCATTTATATTTGTGGAGTGACCACCGCACCATAGTGCACGGTAGTGCTTTTTATTTTTATTTTTCAAAAAAGCTAGTGGAGAAAGATTCAAACCTTAAACATCTTCATTTAAAACATAAGAAAGTGATAGTTAACCTAAAGATCATTGGCATGCTTGGCAGTTAATGCAAAGATAAAATGGAATGAAATAATAATAAATATGGTGTATTTTTCTACTATGTTTGAAATAAATTAGTATGTAACCTCCTTTTCATTGAGGTAATGAGTGTACCACCCATATACAAGAATGAATGTTTAAAGGAAATGGAGGTAATGAGTGTACCACCCCTATACAAGAACAATGTTTAAAGGGGAATATAATAGAATGAACATTCTCTCTAACTATTCAATTTCTTCTCACTAAACTACCAAATCAAGGAGCAGATGGATTGTCATTTAAAGATCCATTCCATTCCCTTTGTCCTTCTTAAGCAAATGGTCAATGTTATTACGTAAGTCCAATGGGCTACAAGCCCATCGTAATATACTTGTATGGTACTTATATTACTTATCATAACACTCATATTACTATCTACATAAAGATAGTCTCTTATACAGTTTTATACACGTTAATGTACTGAGAATTCCTTCTCAATTCTAATATGGTATCAAACTCTAACTGAGTTCAATAATCAAGATATGTGATGTTACATTTTCAATTTAAAATGAAGCTCAAGCACTAGTTCAATTCTCTTCCTTTTTCTCCCATTAAGATTGGGTAAAATAAAGATAGATAAATGAAATTAGTATCTTTGAGTAGAATTTTGTTGATGATTATTTTTTTAGTGATTGTTTTTCTATCTTTTACTTGAAGAATCAATGTAAACTTTTACGGATTCTAGCCACTACCACTACATAAAGATTGAGATCTAAGTGAAAAGGACTAAACTTATTGATTATGAATGTTCATATTAATGAGAATGAAGTATCCATATTTGGCATTGTTGTAGTTGTCCTTAAGCACTCGTGCTGTTTGCATCGTCATTATGTATTTTTTTAGGGCCATGGTTGAAGGACTTGAAAGCAAAGAATGTTTGGGGGTATTGGTGTGGTGGGGCGTGCATTCTTCTTCAATATAAATAATTTGGCAATGCCATGATGACATTGCCTACCACTATAATTTCATTTTGGTTGTGCTGAATTGCTTTATCCAAGGGAGAAGTATAAACTTGCTCAATACACTTATCTATTGGAAGTTACATGGACTTGAGTATCAAACTCGTTACCATATTGAAAATCAGCTCTTCATTTTATATTGCAATGTTGATACTGCTAGTGCTGGTGGTAGTTCTTTTACTTGTTAGACATATTAATGGTCTTTAAATTTTGAACTAAATGTTAGATGTGAATTCACATATGTGATTTAGTAATTGCACATCTTATTGCTTCCAAAAAGCTTAGGAGTTGGAACCACAAGTTTAAGAAGAAACTATAAAAAAACCAATAATTATTTTATGTATCCAATATATGCATTTTCTCTCTCATAATTTTGAGACTAACACAGATACAAGTCAAAACAACTGCATTTGATTCAACTTCTTTTTTTTATTTTTTTTATAGAAAAAGAATCTTAAAAACATATTTGATACAAGGATTATAAAATGTGGCAACTCAAACTTATGCCCCATGTTCCAATGTTCAGTAGCAATCAAGAACTCCATACACGTCAAGGGGAACACAGTAGAGAAAGGAGCTCTTTCCTAAAGCATCTAAAACAATAGCAAAAGGTAATAGTAGAAAATAGTATATCGCCACTGTCTACATTCTAGTAATGGAATTTCCAAATACACTTATAGCTGAGAAGAAGGATCAAATCCATTACTGACCCCGTTTTTCTTTTCACCATTGGTAACTGCTCCAACATGGTCATAATGGTCATCATCCATAAATCTCTTCCATAACCAGTGCCTTTTCCACACTCTCTCAGTCATCTCTTCAATTGGGATATTCTTTGTCTCCGGGAGTAGAAATAGAACAAAGACTGACATGATGAAAACCCAGCCAGAGAAGAACAAAAAGATACCAAACTTGAAATGGCAGAGCATTGAGAGGAAAGCTTGTGCTATAACAAAAGTGAAGACCAAGTTGACACACACAGTTACACTCTGTCCAGCTGAACGAGTTTCTAGTGGGAATGTCTCACTAGGGATGAGCCAACCTAGAGGTCCCCAAGACCATGCAAAAGATGATACAAATGTGCACACCAGAACAACAACAAGGATTGCATAACCTTTGCCAAGGTCTTCAGAATGGTCCTTAACCTTAATTCCTAGAATGATTGCTATCACCACTTGAGAAAGGAACATTTGGACGCCAGCTTCCAATAAGAGCATTCGACGCCCCACTTTGTCCACTGAGTAGATAGACACAATGGTGGAGAGGACATTAACAGCTCCTGTTATCACAGATGAGTATAGGGATGCATCACCACCAAATCCAAGAGTGTTGAATAGCACTGGAGCATAAAACATGATTGCATTGATGCCAGTGAATTGCTGGAAGATCTGTTGTAATTAAACATTCAAATAAGAGAACATTAGTAGGATATATAAATATAATTCATGTTGCAATGTAACTTGAGGATGGTTTTTCTTAGATACTGTAACTTAGGTTCCACGATTGAAATCAATTGCATGATTCCAATAACCAATAAACCGCATGATTGAATATTCGGGCTAATTGGTTAATGCAACCATGTGACTGACTTCAATTAAGAAATTTTCAGCATGACATTTAAGGAACTGTACCGAAGTTCTGCTTGTAATTTAATATACAAGTACAATACATAATTTAAAGTGAGAAATGGGAGCTGACCTGCAAAGCTACTGCAATGATAAGCTGGGGACGATTCCTACGCTTGAGGAGATTCCTGAAGGGGTGCTTGACTTCTTTAGCCACACGGCTTGCCTCAACAAGCTCCAAGTATTCAGGTTCGACATTATCAGTGCCTCGGATTCTTTTAAGCACAGCTTTTCCTTCATCCAAGTGACCACGTTCTATGAGACTGTTAGGAGTATCTACCACGAAGAGAGCCCCCACGGTTAGGAGTCCCGCAGGAATGCCAGCCAGACCCAGTGACACTCTCCAACCCCAACCCCCATGGATTCTGTAGTTGCATGGAAAAACATTAAATGAGTGTTGGCAACAAACAAAGCCAGAACATTTGGAAGCAAATCAAAATATAAAAAATGTTGATCTAAATTATTAAGGGTTCAGTTATGTCTCCCTTTGAAAGCAAATCATTTCATTTGTTGTGCACAAAAATTGCACATATAAAATTACAAATTCATCTTCTAAAAGGAGACCATTTGGGAAGTTAAGGACTAAAGGTCACACAAGTAAATGCACGGTAATGAGAATAGAGTATGGGATGTAAGGTGTTACAAAAACAAGCATTTCTAAATACAAATTAAAGTCATTTTTAAGGGTGCGTTTGGATATCGTTTATTTTGTTGAAACTAAAAATTTATTATTGAAAGTACGGTAAATAAAGGTAAAAGTTGAAATAGTATACTGTGACTCATGAATAGTATCAAAATGTGCAGTAAGGCCATGAATAGTAGCAAAAATAAGATGAATAGTAAAATAACTTTTAATTTTTTATCCCAATTCAAACGCACACTAAAGTTTTTTTAAAAAAATTATTATTGGTAATCACTTTAAAGTTAATTTACTACCATAAATGTTTAGCCATATACTCAAATTATAATACTTATTTACCAAGAACAATGAAACTATTCCTACACTCTAATTTTGTCTAACAAGTCAATTAATAGCATATTTGACTATATGGGGGGTAGATATGCCTAATTAATACGATACTTGTGCTAACAACAATGTTTGATGGCTCTATAACTTGACCTCATGAAAAATTAGGATTAAACAATCTTTTTAGTAAAGAAATTAGGGGAAAAGTAGTGACCAATCATCAGTGGCAAGATAACCTAGTTCTAGAATTCATCCAAAATACAAGGTTCTGCCCTTTAGGTTCAAAATAAACACACTTCTTTTAATAGGTCGGCAGTGCATTCATTGACCATAAGATATTGCAGCTGAAATCTCAATTTCAATTGTCAAGGAATCGTTTTGGTGAGCTAACCGAGGAAGAGAAGTCAAAGTAATCTTCAAATTTGAACTGGTTTATTGCATTATTGCTCTTTATTCAATATTGACCATTGATAAGTGATCTAAGCCAAGGGGTATACGTGTAGTGTGTACGTGTAGTGTGTACACTCTTTAACTGCTAAATTATTTGAACAGCGGCCAAAGTTGGTTGTTTATACGTAATTTTTATATGTCAAGGAATCTTATTATTTTACTACCAATAATAGCTTCACTCTAGGCATAATATAATGTAAAAATCTGGGGTAAGATTTTTCTGTTTTATAATGAATGAGATTTTTTTTTTGAGAGAATAATGAATAAGAATTAGACTTACTTAGCAGTTCCGTAATTGACAAGGTTGGCAAAGAGAATGCCGATTGTGACATTGAGTTGAAATAAAATGTTCAAACCTCCACGTATTCTTGTTGGTGCAATCTCAGAAAGAAACAGTGGAACCGCCTGTCACACATTGAGAATATTGCAACTTATTAGAGCAATAATTTATGAAGATATTCAACAAATTCACCTGGCCCTTCTTAGCTTGCACATGCCCTAGACCTTTAATTATAATTCATGGGTCAACTTGAATTTTTAATTTCATAGCTTAAATTAGATTCCTTCTACCTCCTGGCAATTAAAATATCTACCAAAAACAATTAAATTATATTGGTGATCCGAGCATATGTTTGTGAATACATGACAACTTGCATTTTTATTTATTTTATTTTCAAATTTTAAGAATGTTATCGCACTACTAATAAAGTAATTATTTGTCATAGTTCATAAAATATATATAATTTGTCATCTACAGAATCAACTTAGGATCACTTTCTACATACCCCAGCTACGGCCTAATTGAGCAGTTGATGTTAAGGTCCAAATAATCACAAAGATAAGAATTAGAGTATTAAAAAATACATGCCAAACACAAGCGAAGACAAGAGAGTCAGAAGGAAAAAAAAGGTCCAAAACGTCACGTTATTTCACATAAAAAACCAAGGACTTTTCGAAAGGAAATTGACATCTATAGCATAAAAGGAAGATACAAAGAAACTGGGGTTTAGTCTTTGTTTGGAGTCGGCTGGCTTTCTCAGAATTAATCCAAGGAAATGGTATTTATTATATATTTTTTCTTAAGCTAAGGCCAGGGAAAGATACAACAAAGTCCTTATCTGGACCTCATGTTCTGGAATATATATGTAACATATAAAGCAAAAAAGAGTTGGAAAAACTTGTGGATGATTTTGACTTGTGTTTACAAAAGAAGACATGTAACTTTCGTAACTTCTCTAGCTTATTGATCATGAGCATGTGTTTGATCCAATTGCAGCTCATGGGTTATTATCCCCCACCAAAGCATTGGCCCCCCTTTCCTATTGTAACTTTATTTTTCTTCTTCCTCTTTTAATTTCTAATTTTTGTATATATTTCTTCAAAGAAAAGAATTACACAAGACTACGACAGTATTAAATAAGCCTGTATTTTACTCCTAACTTCCAAAACTGCCTCACCCACATAATGTTATTATATATCACCAAGTCATCATCATCATATACAATTTAAAGAATATTATGGTTGAAACTTTAGAGCAATGTATATTTGACAAATTAACATGTATTGAAAAGAAATTGACGTTGATATTTAAGTCCATATTTTGCCTTGCCTCATTTGCATATATACCTCCCTCTAAAATTGCCTTGGCATAATTTTTTTTCTTTTAATTTAAAAAATGTCAAAGTTTATTAGCCCTTGAAATTTAAAGTGACCGAATTTAGTTCTCGATAAACTTAAAATAATTGTTTATAATCCCTAAATAAACCTTTAAAAATTAATTTAGTACCTCAACAACCTATAAAAGTAATTGTCTTTCATTGTATCTAACTAATGCAATGATGACACGCAAGTTTATGGTAAAAACAATCACTTTAAATATCAAAGACAAAAAATTCTTATACTCTATACTTTATATATCAAAATAGTGTAATTAAGCCTAAAATGACTTTAATTATATACATAACATAGTGAATAGGTTATTAAACAAACCTGATTAGCAAAACCAACTCCACAACCAAGCAAGATTCTACCAATAATGAGCATGGCAAGATCTTGGGCTGCAGCGTTAAAAGCTGTCCCAATTAGGAAGAAAACCCCAGCAATCAACATGGTTATCCTACGGCCGAGCTTTCGAGTCGTGTAGGACGCAAAAAACGTCGCCGTTAAACCGGCAAGGTACAACGATGATGTGAACAATTGCAAATTTTGATTATCATATTTGCAGTAATTACTGTCCTGATTTAGCAGAGTCTTCTCATAAACCACTGGGAAAAACTTTTTCAAGAAGGAAGGCATAGAAGTAACACCACCTACAATCAAATTAACAATTAAAAAAATTAGTGATAATTGGGAAGGGTATAAGTGTAATTTTACGAAGAACTGGAAAATTTGAGCACATGGTACACAGGTTTCAGGCTTTTTGGTAACAACAAAATTCAATCGGTCATTATGCTCAGATTGAAAAACCAAACAAAATGGGTCAACGGCCTTCATGATGAATAACTATGTGAAATTCCCAAAATACCCTCTTTCCTTATTGAGAAAAATATTGCTCTGTTTTCCCACTTTGGCGGGAGAGAAAAAGCTTTTGCTTTTCCATCACCCACTTTCTGTATTTAGTCACAGATTCAGAACCCGAAAGATGGATAAAAAATATTTCTTTTTCTTCTTTTTTGGGTAATTAATAAGCTCACCAAACTCTCATGTGGAAGTAAAAAAAAGAAAAAGTTTTCAGATCTTAAATGTGATGTAATTCAGTGAGATCCCACCTTAAAAAGTGAAGTTTTTTTATAAAAAAAAAAACTAAAAACTCTCACAGTCTCACTAATAATTTTTCATACATAACAAGAATGAATTATTTTCATAAAGTAATCTCTAAAAGAAAAGCAAAAAATTAACTAATACAAGTTTTTCATCAGTTATTTTCTTCATACAAAAATAAATATATGTAGGTTATGTAGGTTACTCATGTAGCTGATAGATGTTCATGAAAGTGTCTTTGCCTGGTTCTTGGAAACACCGAGCAAAGCAATTTCTTGTCTCTCAAAAAGCCAGATTTTAACGAAAAAATAAAGCAGTTCTAATCTCCCAAAATACATATTCAACAAGATCTAATATTATATATATATATTATATATGGGACTATGCAAGAACGTAAAAAAAAATTTATAGTTAAATTCTGTATACAACAAAAAACAGGGTATAGTAATAAATGGAGAAGGTAATTATAATTACCAGAAACACCAACATCGTAACCAAACATGAGACCACCGGTGGCGGCCATTATGCAGGAAATGATGACAATAGGTGTGATTTTGGCCTCAAACTCCGTGCCGCCGCCACCTGTTGGACCGAATCCTCCGGCCATGGTTGTGTATGTGTCTGAGTTATATATCAAATGGTTTGGTTTGGAGTAATCCAAACATACAAAGGTTTAGAGAAAAGAAGAAGAAGAAGAATGGAGCTTAGGACTACGGAGTATGCGGAATGGATTATATGTGTGTGTGTGTTAATGACAGAGGGCTCGTAGCTCTTTATATAGAGGAAAAAGTGGAGAGAGTGGACGATGCTTCAATATTTAGTGGGCACCACCGTTTGATCTTTCGACGTGGCAGTCTCCAACGGTGGGTATATTCTTAGTTGTGGCTGACTAGTCAACCCCCTAAACTAATTTTCGTGATTTTTTTTTTTTTTGGGTAATACACAATTATGTTTTTTTTATAAGAGTAAATGAATAATACACAATTCTTTTTTTTTTTTTTCGGAGAAAAACACTTTAATATATATAAATACTACTACTTCCTTTTTTTAATTGTTGGTCTTTTATTTTATTTTTAAGATGTTTTAAAATGAGGAATTCTTTAACAATAATTAATAAATTATTGAATATTCCGAAAATGTCATAAATCCGTACTTCTTTCTTTCATTTATAGTGGAACCCACAATTTATGTGAAAAAAAAAATACACATATTCAATAATTATTTTCCTTTACTTAATTTAAAAAGTCAATATTATTCTTTCATTAAAGTTTAAATTAATGAGGATAATTTTGAAAATTTGTACTTTTTTAATTGATAAATAATGCATTAAATTATGTTTCCTTAAAAAGTTGAATTTTCTAAACAAGACTAATAACTGGATTTGATGTAGTAGTAATAAGGAATTCTTATAAAAACTTTCCATATTTACACTACATTTCTTATCCCAAAAAAGCTGATCATATCAATAATTTATAAAAATATTGTAAAATAGTTTGTACTTATAGCATTACTCTTTTCTTTAAGTGATGTAACAATAACTGTAAGGACACAAAGTTGTACTTAAGCCCAAAATTGTGAGAAAATAGGTCCAAAGAACCTAATACAATGAATTTGTAGAGAATAGATTGAAAATCTAGGTTCTAATCAGTTTATATATCAATTGTAATGGATCAAGATCCCTATAAAAAAAAAAGATGAAGCAAATTTATATAATAAAAATCGTCCTCGGACTCAATCGAAATCTTTTCGTCACTGAATAGTGTTTTTAGCGAGGAAAACATTTAGCGACGAAATATTTTCGTCACTAAAAGTTTTTTCTTTTTAAAAGAAATTGGACTTTTAGTGACGAAAATTTTCGTCGCTAGGACTTTTAGCGATGGGGTTTCAGTGACGAAATGAGTTTCGTCACTAAAAGCCCGATTTCGTCGCTAAAGGTTCTTAGTGACGAAAAACTGGACTTTTAGTGACGAATTTTTTCTTCACTAAAAATACATTTTGTTGTAGTGCAAGGAGGCTAGTTCCTCTATATCTCATTTAGTAAAAGTTTACAAATATTGCTTTTTAGTCTACAATGTTTTTCTCCCTTTTTTTTTATTTTCAATCCTCCATCCTGAGTGTCCCCTCTCATTTTTATACCCTCCTTCTTCCTTTCTCTAGCCTTCACGTATGGATCAGATTATTGGTTTGAATACTTGTCCCATCAACACCTTCCTGAAACTTTTGGAAATATCTGTAAGGCCGAACGTTGCTACTCAAGCATCACTTCCTCATTTATGTGGCCAGAGAGTCAGCTGCAGAACATTCAATGCGGTGGTAGCAGTTTTCTCTTAAATATTCATAGTCCTTCTCTTAAATATTTCTCAAAGCTTTTGGAAATACCTGTAAGGCTGAACACTGCTACTCAAGCATCACTTCCTTATTAATGCGGCTAGAGAATCAGCTACAGAGCATTCAATGCGGTAGTAGTAGCTTTCTTTTAAATATTTCATAACTCTTCCTTGTCCTATATTCTCCCGATGTACATCTGTACCTACAAAATCTCTTGGAATGTTGCTTTTGAGTGTCAAACCGCACCTTCCAACCTCGGTTTTGCTCAGCAGAGGAAGTATTCCTCCTCGAACCATCTTCTCAGGTGGTCTTGATCAGACTTTTATCTCTTTACTTACCAACACGAATTCTTAAGAAAATATTTTCCTGTCTTCGAACTATTTAATATCCTCAGATTGGGCCTCTGGCCCAATATATGCTCCTAGACCAATCAACACCACAACAACTTCATAAATAAATAATCATAATAAATAAGTATCATAATTATCAAATTTTATATTCATAAATAAATAATCATAATAAATAAGTATCATAATTATGAACTTTTATATAAATATATTTTTGTTGAAAGGTAAAACCTAAGTAGGGTAGCTTTTTTTTTTTTTTAAGGAAAAAGTAAGTAGGGTGCAATACATTAGCTTTAAAAAAAAATTTTAATTTGAACACTTAGTTTTATTCACCAATAGAATACAAACAATGTTATTATTTCCAAAAATAATTAAATTAACGCAACTATGTGTTTGATTTTGATTAAAAAACTTAATGCGTTGCATTTAAGACAGCACCTATGCTTTCCCATTTGCTTTTTACTTTTTAAGCCATGCTTACTTTTGTTGAATATAATATTATATTTTTGTTGAATTTTATAATATTCTCCTTTTTTTCTAAAAAGAAAGTTGATATCTATGATACTTGTTAAGATGTAATTATTATGATTGTGTTTATTTTGAAGTCATTTATCATTTCATTTATAGAAAATATGATATGGCAAATTATTGTGTATTTTCGAAATACCATAAATTCGTACTTCTTCCTCTCACATAAATGGTGGATTCCCACCATTCATGTGAGAATGGGGATTACGACCTAATAATTTCCCCTAATAGAGCGTGTAAATACAAAAAGTTTTATAAAAAGACCTTATGGTATTTAAACATATTAAAAATAAGGTAAATTACACTTAGTCATTTAGACTTTCCCCTCCTTTAAATACTAGTTTATTTCAATTTGCCTCAACTGCATTTTAGTAATTTTATTGTGAAATACTATAAACATCAAAAGATTTCATTATGGGTTAACAGTTTAACTAAATTAAGGGGGTATTTGCTAATTTCCATTAGTGAAGGAGGAACATTGCTTGATTTTATAGTTTAGGGAAAAATTATGAATCGCTTCATAAGTTTATAGATAAAAGGGGGAAGTGCTATTTTTCTTTGTATTTATTGAGACTATGGTATCTTGTAAGTCTCTCCAAAAAAGATTAAAATAATATAAAATTTGGGGGTAAGATTAGTTACAACTTTTTATTTTTCTGGTTGTATCTTATCGAAAGAAGGAAGTAATTTCTGCAATTGTGAAGAATTTTCAAGTGGGTGAGTATATAATTGAGATCATTATCCACTTCTTTTTAGCGTGGTTTTAAATGTACTTTGGACGAATCTGCTACGAAATTGTATTGCCAAATTCTGGCTTTTTTAGATTAAATTAATGGTATGCAATTGTGGAAAATTGATGTCGGTTGAAGATAATTGTTATTTATTGGAAAGGAGGTGTGAAGCAAACTAACAAAGTCAACCACAAAAGGATTTATGACGTGTACAAAACTATATCCAATTATCCACTGTTATTAATTTATGGCAAGAAAAACTAGTCCTAAAAAAAGTGCAGTTTCTCAGAATTTAGGGGAATGAAGACAATTATGGTCTGTTCAAGAAAAAATGGGAACCCAACCAATGCCAATTGGTAGCAATTAATGTTAAGAACATCGTAAGTAGTAATCTTTTCCCCTTATCTGAGTAGATAAAAGGATAAACTTAAAAAACAACACGCTTTTATGGTTTGTAGTTGGATTCATCAGTTACACCAACCCACAATAACTTACATTCTTACATATTTCAAACAATGGTCATCCGGATAAGATTTTCATAAATAAAAAAAATTTTAAATTCCTTTTTTGAGAAGTTTCAAAGTTGTAGCTAAATTGTTACTTTCTAATATTTACAACCAAATTATCTAAAATTCAATTTCTCTCTTCCTCAATTACTATTTTTTTTTTCAAAAAAAAAATTATTTGGTAATCATCATCATCATATATAATTGCCATCCCATTGCCTTTTTTTGTGTGTGTTTTGCCTTATTGGAATGGACTTTTTAAGAGTAAAAAAATTGAACCATAATATCTTTTTATTATTGACAGAAAACTTCATAATAAATTTAAATACTATAACATTAGTAGACCTGTCTATTCATCATCAATTTATTTAAAATGTGACATATTTATTTGTTTAACTTTTTTATTCCTTAATAATTCAATTCTACAATTGGGGAACAAGAGATTTGAATCTTGGATAATTCTATTGAAAATACCAATAAGTTTCAATTGAGCTAAAATACCAAAATTTTTACAACAAATAAATGCAAGATCTTGCGTTTATTTGTTGTAAAAATTTTGGTTTTAAACAATTTGGAGCCATATTACTCGAGTCTATAATGTAATGATTAAAGAGACTATTCATATGTAGTTTTAGTCATATGATTTTTTAATGAGTCATGCGACTTGTGTAAATAATACTCATAGATAGTCCAAATTAACCAGTTTGGAGCCAAACCTTATCCTTGTTTGCTTAACTTGAGTAAAAGTATAATTATTCTTAAAAATATATAAGACTTGAAAATGTTGTATATAACCATATAAACTCAACAGATAAATCAAACCAAAACACATGATAATAAGGGTCCGTTTAGATACTATTTATTTTGTTGAAAACTGAAAATACTGTAGTAAAATAATTTATAAATATGTGAATAGTATAGTGAGACCCATTTTTAATAATTGTTTTATTGAAAAAAGAGGTTTGTGGGTTCCGTAAATAGTGCACAGGACCCACACATTCCCACGTGAAATGTGCTTCTCAATAATAATAATTGTGCATAAGATCTACTAACAGACACATTCCCACATGAAATGCACTTCTCAATAATAATAATAATAAAATGAAAACACAAACGCACCATGCCGAAAATGCAATCTAAACGCATACTAAGGGTCCGTTTGGATAGAACTTATTGCTGAAAACTGAAAACACTGTAGCAAAATAATTTTTAAAATGGTAAAAAATACTGTTCATTCCAAAAGTTACTGTTCATTGGCCTAAAATCACTGTTCATGGCCAATAAACAGTAATAAACACGCATTGAAAAAAAAAACGTGAACACAGCTAAAAAAAGCTGGATCCAAACGTATTCTAAGACTATCTATTTTTATTATTTAAATAAGTCACATGACTCATTAAAAAAGTCATGTGACTAAAGAGCTACACATAAATGATTTTTTTAATTGTCAAATCATGTAATGGAACAAGATAACTCCAAACTAATTTGGATCCAAAACTTTTTCCTTGTGCTATAATTGCATAAAGTTATCTTCTAATCCATAATCCCATCTATCTTATAAATTCTTGGATAAAGAAAAAAAAAACTAACGAATATACTGATAAAAAATGGACCAAAAAAAAGTTAATTTACACTAGAGAGCATATATTAATAAATAAGTTAAAAATAAGAGTAAAAATAATTCTGGGTCATGTAGTGAAATACAAGTTAATACAAGGAACTATTGCTAGCTACTACTTTTACTTTGGTCAATCAATTAATCTAAATAAAAAAAACCATTCCATCAAGCCAAGTTGGGTGATACATTCCAAATCAGTTCACCGCCACTTGAATCAAAAGAAAAGTACCAGCCACCTTTTTTGAGTTTCAGTTTGGACTTAGTTGTAATTATGCACTATAGAAATTTTGGCCCCTCCAAAAAAATGGAATATGCAACGATTGTCAAATTCACATGATTCGATATCCACTTTGGTACAGGAAAATTCATGAGAGGTCTAATAATTTGTGGAATATAGTTCCAACTCAAACAACACAAATAATTGAGCACTTCATGCCAAGTTCCTTTCCAAGAAGCCATCACTATAACTTCCCTAAAAGAACGTATAAGTGATTGCCAAGTTTACTGGAAGCTGACAAAAAAATGAACAAGAAATTAAGGACATTATTGACAGAGAAGTCTAGTTCAGCAATCATCAAAATATATGATCCTTTAGCATTGTTTCCAAATGTCCACCCCTATTGTGCCTAACATGAAGACCCAAAAAGAAAATGTTTGAGCACGATTCTTCTTTATTTTTTATATGAAAAAATAAAGGAGAGTGCTCTTATTATATTGAATCATGGATATATGATTATATTCCCTATAAACCTAACCAAATTTTAATTGGAAAAATATAGGATTAGTCAAGCAAAATTTATAAGGACATAAAAATTCGATATCAAAAGAAAATGCACTTACTATATTAAATTTTTTTTGTCATGGTCATGCTGATTTGTCAATGACACTATATATCCAGAATTTAACATGTGCAGAATTAACTATATAATATTAGAGATGCTCTTACCTTTTTCTTTTTTCTTTTTCGTTTTCCTTTTTCTTTTTAATTTTTTTCCTCTCAGGTCTCAAAAATGGGTATTTTTATATATTATTGAAAAAGATTTAAGGTTTTTTTCTAATATAATATGAAAATGATTTAAGATTTTTTTTTAATAGGAAATGAATTAAGGTGGCAGCTATTTTTTGTTCCATAAACTAGTAGGCCAAGTTGAGCATTCAAAATCTGATAGTTTGGCGTATTATTATAAATTAAAGAACATGTCCTTTGTTTTACGCGTGACCTTTCACCAAAAACATGTGATCTTCATCTTGTCTGGACAACTGGAGTGTCGATCTCAAACAGAATATGACTTAAAGCTCTTCACGCCGACCATTTACAATATGCACTTTTATCATTAATTCATGATTGTAGAGAAATTGAATTCTATAATGCATTCATAATCTCTTAAATTCAACCATAAAAAAATAGCGAAAATAAAAAATGCCAATAAAACAGAGTGTGTCCATTTGGGTATCTCGCAATTTCAATAGCTTATTTGCATATATAATATTTATTAAAATGTATATTTTTTATAATTTTTATGCTAAATGTATAAGAAAAAAAAGTTAAAAGTTGGTTTTATAAATAAATGAAAAAAAAAACTAATACAAAAAGCGTAAAGCAAAAGGCAAAAATTTTGTGACAAACAAACACATATATGGACAAGGCGGCGCCACCTTAAGGCCAGGGTCCACCCTAACCTGTTTTTTTTATATATAATAATTTAAAAAAATTTATTTGTTTAGCTTTCAAAAAAAATTAGAAACACCCTCAGTTTTTTTATGTCAATAAAATTAAATTTTGCTCCATAATTTGTTCTACATTCAGTGGATGAATGATTACTCGGTTGTATACATTGAAAGAAATATAACTTGTAGAATTAATAATAAGACTTTCATGCAACGATTTTAAAATATGAAAACTTGTAAAAGACAATTATAAATTTTATGTATTTGCGTGTACTTTATATTGTTATTATTGTCAATATATGAATTTCTTTTTTATTAGATTGTATAATTTATATTTCTTAAATAAACATGAGAAAATTTTTTGGAGCTATAGACATAATAACTATTTATTAAAAAAGAGATAAAGGTCATAAGTAAATTATATGATAATAATTATTTTAAGTAAATAACTTGATGATAATACCGCAAGACTTCCTTTTACAATGTATTTGATTTTCACTAACAATTTTTTTTTAATATTTTGAACTTGAATTTTCATGTCCTCTTGTTTTTTTATCTTGGATGTGTTCCACTTGTTTTTTGTTTCCTAACTCATCACTATCAAATAAATTTTTTAATATAGAAAATAGTTGAATTTACAACAATTTTTAAAATTCCAAATGGCTGCAAATTTTACCACAATCACCATGGACTTTTGCTTTCTATTGACCAAGTCAGCAACCATAGATTTTTGTGACTGTACTGAACTCTCAAAACAAATATCGCTAAGCAATTCGATCACATCAGTATCTCACACACGTACGTCCACACACATAAACATGAGGCCAATGTATGGTTTGGACTTTGGAGGCACCAAAATTGACCATATTTTTCAACGTCCAAAAACAACGGTAGCAATAGCATATTGCACTTTGCACGTCGAGTTTGATTATAGAGTTTTGTCCTTTTGGATAAGATGAGAAGAAAACATTGGTTCAGAATCTTTTGTAATTCACGAGGAAGCAAGCTTTAGAGAAAGAAAAAGGAGAGTATATTTGTATGGATAAGAATGTGCAGGGTTCACACTTCGCAGCCCAAAGGTTGGAACTTTTATCGAACTTTGAACTTTATTATATCTCTTGCACACAATATTTTGAGACGGGTCAAGCCTAGCTAGGCCGCCATGGCAAAGGATACGTGCAGAGGAGTTGTACTTTCGATTCGACTTTCAGCCCCCAAAAATTGAGATGGGGTTTCGACTTTCGTTGGTTGACAAAGAAAAAATGGAGCAAAAGTATGACCTATTAACAATTTGACACGAAAAACAGGCTGAAAATTTTTGTAACTCTCTGCATGATAGCTTGTTTCTTGCCACAAGATTTAGCAAAACTGACATATTTCATGAGCTAAAGGGTTGACAAATTATTGCACTCACCACCTTGTGCCTTGACCCTTGAATAACCTCCCAAGAAATAATTGATGAATGCTAGCTAGTTGACCAATGGCTGTAAGGTCAGAACTGAATTTGTTATGTGTGGCACCACATAAATGAACATAATCTTGAATGTTTACATGCGTGGCACCTCACAAATAAACAAATTAAAATAACTTTTTTTTTCCTTCCATTTTTTTTTTTGACAGAAAATATAGAAGTATATTATTAAAAAATGAAAGATACACGTCTCATTCAAAACAAACTAGAAAAAAGAAAGAAAAATATATCAAAATCCAACTAACATAGTCAGTGGGTTCGACGGGCCATTATAATTAAGTGAGGGAAAGGGATTCAAAACTAGATTTTTCTATAGGCAGGATAACTAGGCAATGCTTCCAAGTTATAGACCTCTTGATCAGAATCATTGTATAAACAAAAATATTGGGTTTTTTTTTTTTAGGGAAACCAATTTTTAAAGTGAAATTTCACTTAAAAATAAGGTTTTTTTTTTTTTTTTTTTTAGTTTGCTCTATTATTTAACATTAAGTCATATAAATAGAAGACTTTACAAAGTAAACACAACATTCAAATTTAAAATAAACACATTACTATCTACTACAAGTATATATGATTTATTCAAAAACTAATATAATAGTTTATCGTACTATTATCTATTTACTTAACTCTTAATGATAAAAATACAATCTTAGATATGATAAAATTAGGGATGACATTGGAGCAAGGAAGATCTGGATCATGGGTGCCTTTCCCATGTCCCCAACCCATAGGGGTATTACCCTGCTCTATCATTGCACCACCATGCTCTTACCCTGTGAAATCCTCCTCACTTTGCCTCATAGGGCTTTGCCCCACACCTAATTTAAAATATACAAAAATTGATATTTAATAACATAAACAAAACATTTACTAAATAATAATAATTAATAGGCTAAATTAAAATTTACGCCTCCAACCTTTGTTTGGTTTTAATTTAATCTTCTAATTTTCTTTTCTTTTCTTTTCTTTTCAGTTTTTTAACTTCCATTCAAATCCAAACTCAATGTGGTCCTCCATCCATCTCTATTCAATACACACCATTAAGTCTATTGAAATGACTTCCATTCAAATCCAAACTCAATGTAGTTCTTCCATCCATCTCTATCCAATACACACCATTAAGTCTAATGAAATGACGTTCTCTTGTTATTTTTCTGATTTCAAATGTAAAAATAAATTTGGAAAAATATTTTTTATTCAAAATATTGTTTAAAAATATGTTAAATTTTTAAAAATCAATATTTTTCCTTGCCTCTCTCTCTTTCTTCACCCATTTGTCTTCGTGACCTATGCTATCTTGACCTAGATCAGCTCATGACCTATCACGACCCAAATTTTTGTCTCAATCCAACCATTGTTGCGACCTAGTCACTCTACAACTTTGTTTTTGAAATCAAGATAGCTCACATAGAGCCCTACAATCCCAATCCCCACTTCTAAGAACATCCACAGCTGGGCATGGGTATGCCAAATGCAAGATGAACTTAGAATAAAGGCACCAAAACCGGCCCCCCCACAGCTAGGCTTGTAAAAAGCAAGTATTGCAAAAAAAATTTGCAATGCTACAGTGCAATTCTTCCTTTAGAATTGCACTGTAGCAGTATTGTAAAAAGAAAAATAATATTTAATTATACCCATGACCGAACCTTCTCTCTCCTCTTCCTCATTATTTCTGTTCTCTTCTCTCTCTTCCTTCTCTCTTCCTCATCTGATCTCTCCTCTCTTTGGACCTAAACACCATCCTCCTCCCAACATCAACATCACACATCACAGTGGTTCATTTTTTCTGGTGGGTTGTGATCCGTCGGGTTCTGTGGGTTTTTTTTTTTTTTTTTGCTGTGAACGGTGCTTAAAGAAAGAAGTGGGTATGGCTGAAGTGGGTTGTAGGTCACGGAGATTGGAGATCAGAATGGGCTGAAGTGGGTCACAGAGATTGGAGATCGGCGTGGGCCACGGAGATCAGCGTGGGCTGAAGTGGGTTGTGGGTATGGCTGAAGTGGGTCACGGAGATCGATGTGGGTCACGGCGAGGTCAATGTTTCTGGGTTTCTGTTGGCGAGTCCGATGTTGTTAGGTTTCTGTTGTGATGCTGGTTTTTTTTTTTTTAATATGAGTTTTTGTTCCGGTGGGATTTTGGTGGTTGGTGGGCAATGGGCAGTGGTGGCGTGGTGGGCATGGTGGAGGCGTGGTGGTGGTGACTAGGTAGAAGAGGCACGGTGATAAAGGTTGAGGGAAGGTGGAGGAGAAAATTGGAAAAAATAAAAAATGAAAAATATATTTTATTGCGTACATATAATATTTTAATGAGTAGAATAGGAAAATAAAAATTGGGTTGCTGGAGGTATTGTAAAATGGTATGGAATTAATGATAAAGTGACTTTTTGAGAATGTAAAATAGGATAGGATTGGAATTCCCGCTGTGGATGCTCTAATGGCTCCACCATTTGTCTCAGGTTCTCCAATGACTCCCTTGGCGGTACCTTCATACTTCATAGGCTCCACCTTTAGCAACAGTCTCCTCCTCAGTCCTGCCTCTAGTGATGCTGATATATAAAAGACTGGATGTTAAAAAAGTTTTTATTTTTTACAATTAAATTTATTGATGAATTTATTGACGAAATTGAAAAAAGCTTAACGTTTGGTCCTTTGAGTTACTATGGGTCTTAACGAGCTGATTTTTTTTTTTTTTTTTTTGATAGTTTAGCGAGCTGGTTTTTGTTGAACTTTTGTATGGAATTTCGGGCATAAGAAATTTTTGGTAGAGTATGTGTAGTGGGGTTTTTGGTTGAATATGTGCATAGAAACTAAGAAACCTTGTATTATTCGCATAGAAATTTTTGTGTATGTAGTAAGTTTTTTTAAAAATTTATATAGAGTTTCAACTTATGGCATTAATTTTTTATGATTATATTTTTTTATTATCAAAACAAGATGTCAATCAGTTTTTGGTATTTTTTAATCTTAAAAAAAAAATTAATTTTGCGAAGATTTTTACTCTCTCTTCCCCCCCCCCCCCTTCTTTTCTTTGTGTTCTTCCCTCAATTTGAAATTTCTATTTTTCAATATTTTCCACACACAAAATTTATTATTATTATTTTTTTAAGTTATGAAACTAAAAAAAATATCAGAACTATTTCATTTTTGGGCACTTAACAATAATCTACTTAACAAAAGTGAACAAAATGACTGTATTGACTTGCAACAAATTAAAGTTAAATGAATGAAATAGAGAATTTGATTGAAAACATGCCCAAGTTAGAGGATGTAATTTGTTATTTAACATGCTTAATAATATAAAGTAATCTGTAACACTAATATAAATACAACCTTTCATTGATACCAAATTGTTTAACAAGATAATAATACAAAATCTTAATTTACCGACATAAAAACCCATAACCAATAGTTGTGACCAAGAAATAATACTCAAAATTCTGAAACAGAACGAAATATTGAACACTAAGTACAAGCTACAAAATGCATACCAATATGCTTAACAAAACAATAATATAAAATCCCAATCTATCAAACAATCAATTAAAATATATAAAATAAATAAACAAAGCTTTTAATAGTTGTACTTGTAGTTATAACTATAGAAAAAAATAATAGCATTTTCGTAATTATTTAGGTGGGACAACCAAAATTATCATCCCAGCATAGAATAGCAGTACATAACAGAATTATACCTTTATTAGTCATGATTTCATTTTAAATATGCATGAATTAGGTATTTTTTATTTTGGTTTTCTTATTTGATGAGTAATCATAAAATTCCTATAGAAAGCGAGAGGTCTTGGCCAATTAAAAACTAAGGACGGCATTTATTCAAATAAAACAATTAATTTATATTTCACCAGTAAAAAAGGAACAAGAAAAAAAAAAAAAAAAAGCAAATTGTAACATTAGTGGCCAATAGATAAATCAAGTGGTTAAACTCAGAGGAGCTTCTTTTCTAAAGTTTTCTATGCGCACAAAACATTGTGACTTATCATCATTTTACATTGACCAAATAACCTTATGAAATAGAAATAGTAATTAAAGTGCAGCTATTTGAAATTTAAGCTCACTTCATCATATAATGCTTAATTATTCTTATCTTTTCAAGTACTAGATTAATCATTTGTGGAGGAAAATGGAATAAATGATGGGGCACCACTATGGCAATTTATTCGATTAAGATCTTCTAGAGAAAAATTAGGTACAAGGGTATGGACCAGACGCACTCTACTCTAAACTCTAAAGTAAAGTAGGAATTGCAAGTCCATTAAATAAATAAATAAAAATTAAAAAGTAGGAATTGCAAGCTTCCAAGTTCCAAACCTTCCTCTCTTTTTTCTTTTTTTTTTCTTTTTTTTTTAATTAACTTTGAACTTTCCTTTTGATCCTCACAAGGACTGCCGGCTAAAATACAAAGAAAGTAGTTATAAACTAATTTAAAACCAAAAAAAGGGGGTAAATTGTTAAAAGGTTTTTACCTAAAAACTTATAAGTTCTCATATATTATGTGAATTGGTACAAATAATTATAAATTACAAGCCAGGGTATAAATCTCCAAATTCTACCAAACCAAAAAAGAAATAAATACATCATTTAGAATATGAAGGTTTATTTTTGTATTTGAAATTGAAATTACACATTTATTCTCGTTATTTTGAACAAATAAGTAGTTAAGTAAAAGTAGTCTTTGTTTTTTTTCTTTCCCTGCATTAAGATAGGAGAGAGGATCATATATTGAACCTTCCCGTCCCGGAGATCTAAGAGGTGCCAACGGACTCAAGGATCATTGGTACTAAAAGCTCTAAGTAGAAAATTATAATTGAGTAAAACTATCACTTTCAAAAATGTGGTTTTCCTTACCAAGAGTCATGTGATTCAATTGGCACTTCTTGGAAAACCGAAACATCCATGGTTCAAATCTCCCACTCCCAATTATCAATGCATAAAAAAGAAAAAAAGAGAGTTTGTTTTGCCCTTGTCACCTTTGCTCTTGTTTATCAATCAAAAAATCTCTTCCAGTACCAATGCTGCTTCCAAACTTTCTCTGTTATTTCTTCAATCGGGACGTTTTTGGTCTCAGGAAGTATGAAAAACGCGAAGAGTCCCATGATAAACACCCAACCGGAGAAGAACAGGAAGATACCAAACTTCATATGGCACAGCATTGAGAGGAAAGCCTGTGCTATAACAAAAGTGAAGAGCATGTTGACAGACACAGTCACACTCTGCCCAATAGAACGAGTCTCTAGTGGGAATGTCTCACTAGGAATCAACCATCCTAGAGGTCCCCAAGACCATGCAAAAGATGAAACAAAAGTGCAAACCATAACTACCACTAGGATTGCAAACCCTTTTGAGAGGTCGTCTGTGTTTTCCTTCAGCTTAAATCCTAGGACGATTGCTATCACCACTTGAGAAAGGAACATTTGGACACAAGCTTCTAGTAAGAGTATTCGACGACCAATTTTGTCCACTGAGTAGATTGATACCAAGGTGGAGAGGACATTAACAGCTCCTGTTATCACAGCTGAGTATAGGGATGCATCACCACCAAATCCAAGAGTTCTGAATAGCACTGGAGCATAAAACATGATTGCATTGATGCCAGTGAATTGCTGGAAGATCTGTTGCAAACACACAAAGAAAAGAAAACATTAATTTACAATATCTGAATGTCATATGAATGTTTATATACCAAGAGATTGAATTGAGAAATTTGTACTATACATACTAGTCTCGTGCATGCCTTGTGAAAGAGTTTTGATAGTTTTAAGTAGTTTGATCAATTTGGATAAAATAGAGGGTGTGTTAGTGATTTTTTTTTTTTTTTTTCAACTTAACTGTACTTCAACTCTCCAACTCATATTATGTTATTCCAATTTGTCTTACAATCATATCTGTGAAAATACTTTTATGTGCTTAATGTATGTTTTTGGGAAAATCACTTTGAACTAAACAATAAGGGAGATGTATGTATTCAGATTAAATTGTGAGAAGAACACTGACTGACCTGCAACCAAATTGCTATGACTAGTGGAGGACGATTCTTCCTCAACAAAATATCTCTGACTGGTACCTTCACTGCTTTGGCCACAACTTGCCTCAACAAGCTCCAAGTACTCCGGTTCAGCATTTTCTATGCCACGGATCCTCCTAAGCACAGATTTTCCTTCATCCAAGTGACCACGCTCAATCAGACTATTAGGAGAGTCAGTCACAATGAGAGACCCTATGGTCAGCAGAGTTGCTGGAATGCCACCCAGACCAAAAGATAGCCTCCAACCCCATCCCCCTGTGATCCTGTTATTGCACAAAAACATTAATTCTATCTCAAAAGATAAAGATTATCTTTTAAAGAAGTTAATAAGAATGGTGATATTACAGTTCATACAAATTGTACAATGTAGGGCTTACAAACTATCTGTTTTCTTTTAAAATACAAACACAAAGCAGAAAAGATAAATTTATAGTAATGAATATAATTCATGTCACATCAATCATATATAATAAATAAAATTATGAATTTTTTTTCTATTGTATTTAATAAGGTATCACATCAGTTCGTAAAGCATATATTAATAAATTTATTGTAACTTTAGCATTACTCAAATAAAAAGTTATTTATAAACTTTATTTATTATGTAGTTAATTTAGTACAAACCATATTCATCGGTATGTTAATTTGTAACATAGAGTGATGTCATAGGTCTAGGAAGATTACAAATTTTACTATAAAAACCTTACAAACCAATGTATTGTCAATTTTTTTTATATTAAAAAAATAATAGACCTTCATTTATTATATTATTAAATCGGCACCAATCATATTTTTTTATATTAGCATTCAAAATATTTAGTAGTACAATTTTGCTAATAATATAGTATTTTCCAATAAGAAAACTAATCAATTAACAGTACCATAGATGATTAAGGTTTGCAAAAAGAATAGAAGAAATAGAGGACTTACTTGGCAGTGCCATAGTTGATGAGATTTGCAAAAAGAATGCCAATGGTGACATTGAGCTGGAACAATATGTTAAGAGCCCCTCGAATTCTAGTTGGTGCAATCTCCGAAAGGAAGACTGGAACAGCCTGTTATGTAATAGATATTTCAAATGATCAAACAAGAAATTAAAGAAGAAGAAGAAGAAAAATTTCTATGATTATGACATTTTGGTTTATGGGTGTGAAAATTTAAAATACCTGATTAGCAAAACCAACACCACAACCAAGAAGGAGCCTTCCAATAATGAGCATGGCAAGGTTTACTGCTGCTGTATTTAGGACAGTTCCAACTATGAAGAAAATCCCAGCAATCAACATGGTTAGCCTTCGGCCTAGCCTTCTGGTCGTGACGGACGCGAGGAAAGTCGCTATTAAAGCAGCGATGTAAAGAGATGAAGTGAACAATTGAAGGCCTTGATTATCGTATTTGCAGTAGTTGCTTTCGAGTCCATGTTGCTGGGTCCTTCTGTATACCACAGGGAAGAACTTTTTCAAGAAAGATGGCATCGAAGTAACACCCCCTGCATGCATAAAAACAATTCAGACAACGGTAAGAGGTGTTGTTATAATGCACTAAATGGTAATGTATTATGTATGCATGAATTTATTTTCTGCTGGCCCAAGTGGAAGGGAATAAAAGATTCAAAATTTGTAACAAATGTTTCATGGTACATAAATACTTTACAAAAAAAAAATTGTTTATAAATTGTTAAATTAAATGATTAAAGGATAAAGTTTAACTATAAAATTCGTTGTAATATAAGGTTACAATCTTACTCAATATTATTACATATTTTGAAAATCTAACCGTTGACTTATGTATTTTTTATACTCTTTATTTACATGTCAAACTTTATGTCAATTAGATGTTATTTATTATATGATCTATAGAGAATCCATAAAAATGAGAAATCGAGTGAATTAAACATGTACCTGAAATACCAACATCATAACCAAACATTAGGCCTCCGGTGGAAGCTAGAATACATGAGATGATAACGAGAGGCGTAATCTTTGCCTCAAACGCGGTGGTGGTGCCAGCCGCAGGTGCAAACCCTCCCGCCATGATCAAAGATTAATCAAGGCAAGCTAACAGGCAAAAGCTCTTAACAATCTTCCAATGACACGAGGTTGGAGACAAGCACCACCACAGCCAAGTCGAAGATTTGGCAGAAGGAAAGTCTAAAATGACTTTTCAACGTTAATGATTTTGTCTTTGGGCGGCTTTATAGTGACAATGAGGAACGAATTCCCTAATGTCCGTACATAATCCACATTTTGGTGCTCTAGCTCCCGCTAAAAATGCAGTTTTCTAAAGTTGGATAAGTCTACGCACATTCTGATCCTTACAGCTGTATACAAATCATACCAAGGTAAAAATAACAAAAAAAAGTATGCGGTCTAGGCAACAGAGTTTTGTTATTAATGAAAGTATATCATATTTCTTATTTGTTTCTATTTAAACTTTGCTAATTTTATTAAGAAAGTAAAAATAATACATGATAAGGAGTAAAAAGTAGAAAAAAAAAACTACGTTGGAGGTTTTTTTTTTTTAATATAGGATTTTTATTCTAGTCTAATCTAAGTGTATATGTGTGTGACGCTATTTTTAGAAACTTAAATCCTGGCCCTTACCCCCCATACCTCACAAGTATTTATACTTGTGAAGCGATCACCATACCAAAGATACGACATGTGTGATGCATTAGTCATGATGCTGAACTTGATTCTTAAATAAGGTTTTATATTCCTATATTATAGTTTACACGTACAAAAAAAGTGCGAGTGTTAATAGATTAAGATCAACTGATCAAGTGATCAAGCTGTTGGAGCACGTACAACTGCTCTCAATGATAAGGAGAGCAATTGGGTCAAGCGCCTGATCTCGATCTAGTATTAATTATTAGACACTAACCTCTTCTATAGCCATGTTTTTAGAGCTTATATCTCTCATTCTTATCTGATTTAATCCTTAATTTTTTTAGATAGTTATAATATGCTGATAAGTCTACAATTTGAACTATTTTTGTTCTAGACCCCTAAACACTTTGTACGTAAAGAAGTGTCGATTAAGATAAAACACTCTTGACAAAACCCTCAATTTAACTATTAAAATTAAGGTGAAATAAACTTGGAGAAATGGCACTAGGATCATGGTTTTTCAGTTTGATTTTAATTTACTTGATTTACTTTCTGTAAAAAAATTACAAGTTTTTGTATTTAAAATTGTATAAAATATGAGTTTTTAGATCGAATATAAAATAGTATCAGATTGGCACAGAACATAGTATGCATGTAAAAAATATAGAGAACATGTAATCTAATTGTAGAAATTCAAAAAAAAAAATTAATATGATAAAAATTTATTAGGTGGTGTAATCTCTCTCTCTCTCTCTAATGATTACTTTATTTCAAAAGATTTAAAAACAAACAAACAAACAAACTAATTGTTAAACACTCACACACACACTTTAATTACACTCTCTCACCAAGCTTAAAAGAAATTATTAAATATGCTAGATGGACATAATAATATCCTTCTTTTTAAGTGAAAAATGTATGCTTTCATCAAAACTGTACCATTTTTAACAGAGTTGTATTAAAGAGTTTAAGCCTTTAAGAAGCCAATTTATTTAGTAGATCCTTGAACACCATCATATTATATTACTAATCACTAACCTATAAAATGTATAGAAATGTTATCAAAATTATTTATATATAATACATATTTGATTAATAACTAAAAGGTCAAATATTAAATTTGTAGAAAATACTTTTTCTAATTTAATTATAATTTATTTAGAGAAAATAAAACCTAATTTGGTCAAAATTTGTTTAGTACTGAGTTGATTTATCCACTCGCAAAATATAGGGAATTTTTTATTAGTTCAAACTAACATTTTTAGCACTAATTGTAACTTTGAAAACTAAATTAAAAATATAAATATTATAATGATGATTTTGAAAATTTCAGCTTTCGAAAACTTACATGGAAACATTAAAAGAAGTAACAAAATTCCAAACAAGTGTATCCTAATAAAACAAATGGTCCGGCTAATGGATGTCTTTAATTAGGGAATTTGTTACTGAATTATTTTAAGAAAAAATTTATACCACTTTTAGAGCATCCACATTAGTATGTGGAAATTTTTTTCATTTTACACATCTAAAACTTATTTTTTCTATTTTACACACTTATTTTTATAAAACACCCACATCAGTTTGTCTATTATATACATTTATTCAAATAAAATATATATTTCTTTACACAGTAAATAGTCTAAAATATTCAAATAAAATATTATACACATATCTTTACACAGTGAGGTGAGTCAGAGGTAGAGAGAGGAGAGAGAAAAAAATAAAAAAGTCATTTACACGGTTAACAGTAATTGTGTATATATGCACAGTTACTGTTCATTTACACGGTCATGGTGTATATTTGCACATTTTTACAGAAACTGATGTGGGTGTTTTTTGAATTAGAATGTGTAAAATTGGTACTTTTTTATTTTAAAAGATTATAGATGGCTGATGTGGTTGCTCTTATAGAAAATATATAAAAAATTTCAAAAAATTAGTTACATTTTTTCCCCCATAAAAAGCTTTTAAAATATTTATTAAACTAATGCCCTTAAGGAATCATTAACTTTTTTTCCTAAAACAAATATTGGGAGATTGATAACTAAGTTCCCAACTTGCTTCTCTCACATCCCCACTTCCAATGGCCACTAATTATAAGGGGGGAAAATCTCCCTCTTCTGAGAAATTAGTCTTTTTATTGGTTACCAATTGCGTACACGGTACACATTTGGCTCCAAAGAGTCAATTAGCACTTCAGCTCAGGAAAATTTTGAGATTTTTTTTCTTCAATTTGCATTTCTGATTTTCCCATAGCCCCTTTTGAGATAAATGATAAAGATTGAATCTCCGAAATCATGACTGGTAAGGCTTGCAAACACTTTTAAAAAATTCAGTAAACAGGGGAAAGCACCATAGAATAGAAGATGGAAATTTCTACCCATCAGAATATTACTTGGTATACTTTTTGTCATAATAATCATCAATTCTCATTTTTACCATCCATAAAAGTCATCCATTATAAAAACAATCTTTATAACCACTTCAACAGCACTCTAATAAGTATTACTGTTTATACAAAAAAAAAAAAAAAGGATGATTATCCCGCATTAGTTGTTTGTGTCTAGTTTCCACTGTTTATAACTTCGGTCTACAACTACAAACTAATACTATAATTAAGAGTACAACTACAAATGACTTAACATTTGTAATTGTACTTTAGTTAAATAAAATATTTAAACCCGTTTAAAACACTAATATTACTACCTTCGTGTGTTCTAATAAGTATTACTGTTTACTTACAAAAAAATTTCAACGTTACTTTCTCAAAAAAAAAAAAAAAGTTCCAACCATTAACAAAACTTCAAGATTTTCTGTCTATAAATTAAGAGTTTGAATTTGGTAAGGATGATGTGTGAAACCCATGTTTTACAACATCTAATAAGTAATTGACATATTAGCATTTTACTTAAAATTCAATACATCTTACCACATCTAATAACATCTCAATAAATTCTCAATTTGGTTGAATTTATATATAATATTAGAATTAATTGAGTATGGTTGTACTTATTTTTAAATAAGTGATAAGATGATGTAACATATTAGGATTGGAGAGGTAAAACATGGGTTTTACACATCTTTACAAAATTTAATCTCATAAATTAATACCTACTCTTGAATCAGTTAAAGGTATGTTTTTCTAACTACAATTGTCACTTTTCGAAAATTTCCTTTTGAATATTCTCTCAGATCAGATGCTACTTGAACCATTGGAGGGCTTACAAGTTACTACCAATCCCACTGGTTGTTTCTCAACATAAAAAATAGGTGTTTTCCTGCTTTTGCAAGGCTTGCATAGAGTTCTGTTGGTTTCAACAAAAATGTTTTTTTTTTTGGAAAAAAACTTGTTTATTGAAAAATCATTTTCTAGAAAACTAACTCATTTTTTTGTGTTTAATTGTGACTTTGAAAATGAGATAGAAAACAGTTGTGGTGTAGACTTTTATTTGTGATAGTTTTATTGAGTATCAAAAACTTACTCTTTTAAAGCGGAATATGTAATTTCTTCCCATTGTCATTTTATAATTATAGCCCTTATTGGCATCACCAAATATATCAACGTAATTTCATATATATAACATAATAAGTGTATTAGTAGCATTAGATTTTAATGGCCACATTGCACTGCTGAGTGCTTTGGGCTTTTTTATATGATTATGGGAGAAGACCTTAAAGGGTACTGTAAAATCAACTCCCGCGTAGGATATGGCCTCACTACAAACCATTGCAGTCCAAAATGGCCTTTTTTCATACAGTGGCCCATATACTGGTTTTTGAATTTTTGATTTGACCTCACTTTCTTCATGCAGCCCACTATGGATTTTTTTTATATAATAATAATAAGAAAATTATAAAGAATTAGTGTTATATCCAGATTATTACACTCAATCCAGAATTAGTGGTTTATATATATATATTGATTAAAGTAACACTATGAATACTAAAAAAATATTGAACAAGCTATTTTTATTTTATTTACTTATGAATAGGTAGATAGGTAGAATTAGTGTTATATCCAGATTATTACACTCAATCCAGAATTAGTGGTTTATATATATATATAATATATATATATATATATATATATATATATATTATATATATATATATATTGATTAAAGTAACACTATGAATACTAAAAAAATATTGAACAAGCTATTTTTATTTTATTTACTTATGAATAGGTAGATAGTAGTGGAGGAAGATGTGGGATTTGAACTACAAATATAAGACATTACAAGAAATTTTATTACCATTAAGCCACCACTTAACCCCTATTTTTATTTTTTTGAATAGGACTAAAACTATTTATATATATTTTTTGATGATTTGACAAAATCCAAAATAGGATTCTAGGTTCATGGAAATTTTTATTAAACATAGAGTATAGAATCATTTTTTATTGATAAAGCATTTATTTATGAATCCTTCAAAAAAAATTCATAATTTACCTATCACCTCACACATAAATTTTTTTTAAAAAAATTAAATGGTAGATTGTGGTGAAGTTATTAGACCCACATGTGAGGTGGTAGGCAAATTGAAGGATGTTATGAAATTGTTATGAATCTAGCTTATTGTTTATTTATTGAAATAAGGGACAAGCTTTCCTTTCTTTCTTATTTTGCTAAACCAAGGGCAGGCATTTAATTGGATTATTATAGTATTTTATTATCATTTAATTAGATTATTACTACCAACTTTACTAAAAAAAAATTTAATAAATGTTTTTTTTTATACAAGATAGAATTTATACTCTAATCTAATCTAAGTGTATTTGTGTGTGAAACTCCCTTCTAAAGACTTGAACTCCGACCCTTACCCCCCCTCAACACCCCACAAACATTTATACTTGTGGAATGACTAATGCATGAAGGGTGCGCAGTACCACAAGAATAGGTGAACAACACAATAAATTATTTTTATTTTTATTTTTATTTTAAACTTAAAGATCATTTAGTAAAATTTATAATATTATTAACATCAATTGACTGAGTTTTTCCAATTAGCTTGAGTTTACAAGCAATAAAACTAGGTTCTTTAATGTGTCATATAAGTAACCTAGCTTTCGAACTCAAGTCGTGCAATAGTTTGTACAATACTACAATGTAATAAAACCTTAGCAAGCCAAAGGCCTTGTAGCTAAATTGGTATCTCTCCATGTACAAAGTGCTTGGGATTTAGGGGGGAAATGATTCGAGCTACAGGGTTAGTTGCATGTTGTAATTATCTCTATAAAAAAAATTAAAAAAAAAAAAAAAACCTTAGCAACGTTGGAGGTAAGTATATTAAAAACTTATAAAATTTAGTTGTTTGGCACCTACAAAAGTCACTTTATGTATTTTACCTCTTCACACCCAACATCTATGAATCTATATTGTTAGCTATTTGATTGAAATAATACAAATAACTCATTAGAATAATAATAAAAACATCCTCCACAAACTTCAGTAACCAACCACAACCACCTCCACCATCAGCCACAACCACACCCACAACCACCACCACCAGTCCATAGCAGGAAGAAAAAAAAAAAAAAAGCAACCAAATCCTCAATCTTTTTCCTCAACCCAAACCATCAAAAATCACCAATCAACAAACAAAATAAAAAATCACCAATCACACCTACGTGGGTTAGGGATGGCTAATTGCACAAAGAGCTTTGGTGAAAATAATGGACGAACAGATCTGAGCTTCGATGAGGAGGATGGTGTTGCTGTGGTTCGGATATATGACAACGTGGGTCAGCTTAGGACTTGGGGCTTGGGGCTTGGGTTGGCAAAAGGGGTGAGTCAGAGCTGGGCAGGCAAGCTGGGTCTATGGTGGTGTGGCTCAAGAGAGTGGGCCGGTGAGAGTTGGTACGGGTGGGCTGGCGGTGGTGAGAGTTGAGAGAGAGAGAGGTGAAAGTTGAGAGTTGAGAGAGTTTTGAAAGAAATGAACAAATATTAAAAAAAAATAAAAAAAACGAATAAATAATATTTTAATCAGTGGCAGAATAAATAAATAAAAAAGTTTTAGCTTTCAACTACAGTACACAGCCATATATAGTTTGCATTGTAGTAAGGTAAGAAAAATATTTACCTATAACACTACTATTGTAGTGCCTTTTTTGTATATAGTGGTGCTAAAAATAGTTTTTTAGCACCACTATTTTGGATACTCAACCCCTTCCCCCCTATCCCGTCTTTTTCATGAATCAAGCAAGATACTAATTAATTTATATTCCGACATCAAATAGAAGCCAAGAGTGCTTATAAAAATAAAAAATAAAATTAGAAGCCAAGAGTCCTATAAGCTATAGCTTAATTTGTTCGCATTTCCTGATATTTTCAATTAAAACATGATTCAAATCCTCCCTTTCTAATTAATAAATTATTTAAAATGTATAAAATAGATATAATTGAAGAGAATGATGTTAATTATGACAAGGCAAGTCCTAAATGATGGGAAAAGTCATTTAAATTTGTTTTGCCATGTTAGAGTTATAATTGATTAGTCACATTAAATATATGAAAGGAAAAAACAAAACAAAAAAACTACTCCTAATGAGTTTAATATCCTAAACTGTCTCAAACAGAATATATTCAATCTAAATTATCAAACAATTTTCATTTTTTCATAAATGATTATAGATTCAGTTAAAATACGCACTAGATTCCTCATTTTCATTGAATTTTGACACATTTAATTTATTCCTCAGATATAAATTATTACAATTTACCAAGTTGGTAACTTGGTAAATTAGATGGATTTTTAATAGAACTCAACAATCTTAATAAATTTTAAAGTCATTAACTTCGCATTGTGTTTAGGTTGATATAAGTAGGAAAAAAAAAGATTTAAGGTTTGTTTGGAATCTGCTTATTATGCTAAAACTAAATTTTTTTTTTGTTGAAAGTACTATAGATACAGGTAAAAGTTAACTAAAATAGTACAGTGAGACTCATATATAGTACCAAATAGTGCAATGAAACTCATGAATAGTAGCAAAAATATACACTTAGGCAAGTAAATCTGTAAATTTGTAAGCACGTCTTTTTAATCCTAATCACTTTTAAAAGTTGTTAACTTAGAAAGTGGTGCATTTTTCCATAGATCAAAATACACAAGATTTAAACTATGACCATATTCATGTTATTATGTATGTTTACAAACATATGTGTTGATAAATATAATTTATTTTCTGTACATGTGTGTATAAATAAATAAATATAAAATGTTTGACTTTTGTAAACCTTTTTATATTAATTATACCATATAAACTTTAGATACTTCAGAGCATTAGCATTCCGTGGTGCTAAAAAATTATATGGTTTTTTAGTACCACAATACTAAAAAGTATGCTGCAATGGTGGAGAGAAAGTCAAAAATATTGGTTGTTGAGCTATAATGCACAATCAAAGATGGATGTGCACTGTAGTCAAGATGGTAAAAAAAAATTTAAAAGTTATAATATTTTAATGTATTGGTTGTGGTGGTTATTGTTTAATATAGTAGATATATTATTTTTTATTAAATACTAAAATAAAATCACTGATATTAGGTATTTTGTAAAGTGAGGTAGTAAAATAGATAATGTAGTTTTTGTAAAGCCAATTGTTAAATTTTTTACATCACCAATGCTAATACTCTACTTTTATATTTCATTATTATAATATATATTTTTAATTAAACTTAAATTATTTTCTACATTTAAACATATTTCTTCTTCATTACTTCCCCTTTGTGCGTAAGGCTTTTCAACACTGTTGCAAAAAGCTGAAGTGGAGGGGCATATTCATGGAGCCTCTATTTGCAAATTGAGTCAAATATTAGAGAAGATAAAACAAACTCTAACGATAATTTTTTTTAGTATTGTATTATTTTATCTAAAACATATATTAGGATAATATAACCAACTTTAACATTATTGTTAGAACAATTTTAGAAGTTAACCTACAGTTTGTGCCTTTGTGGTTACATGGTGTCATGGTCTAAGCAATTTTTATATAGTCATTAATTGTTTTCTCATATATTATCTTCTTCTTCTTTTTTCAAATAAATATTCTATTTTTTTTCCTTCGAATGTCATATTTCGATAACCTAATACTAATAAGAAAAGAATTCTCTCAAAACTAATTGTTGAATCGCATGTTTTTATTATATTGTTCATCTTCGCAAACTTTTTCCATACTATTAATAGTAAAATAATATTTATTTTGAAGTAAATCAATGCATCGATACTTTAGCAAAAACAAACAGTTCTAATGTTGATGCCTTTATTTGTTTTCAAGTCCACCGTCTGTGGTGGATCAGCAATGTACCCTTGATAAAGAGGAAACTTCTTGTAACAAACTTATTTCTTTTTAACGTCAGTTATCCTCGTTAACCAAGATAATAATAATAATATAATTGTAAGTGCATAATTGCACCTAGACCTAAGGACAACTGTGGGCTCAGGCTCAATGAGCCTTAAACAATGAAATTTGTAAAGTGTGGGAATGAAATCTAGTTTAAGGATGCGGGGAACTTATTGAACAAGCTAAGGTATAATAATGATTGCAAATGGTAAACGATTATTGCAAAGGAGCTTCCTCAGACGTAAGTCGAAGACAATTTCTGTATTATTTCTCTTTCTTTCTTGAAGGTTACAATTTTTAGTTTCTTTCTTAGTAATTGGCCAATCCCCCTCTTCTTTGGCCTCTACCCCTTTTAAATACTTCTTCTCTTGGTGCTTTATCCACGTGTTGCCCAAATCTTCCCTTTCCCCTCTGACACCACCTTCTTCAAGTGTTTTAAATAGTAACCAGAAGGTTCAATTCTACTGTTCAAGAGTCACTTCCCCATTAATGCAGTCTGGGAGGTAGGTGCAGGGTCTTTAATGTGGAGGTAGCAGCCTTTTCCTAAGATATTTCTCTACCACCAGTGCCTCTAGAGGGTACAGGGATCCCCCCTTTAACCAACAATCTTTCTAGAACACTGTCTTAATCATTCTAGCGAGGCTCCAAGTCCTCCTGGGTCTATCTAAGGAGAAACTCATCATCGGATGTATCCTCGGACCCTCGGCGTATGGGCCAATTTGTAGTATTAACAGGCTTGTAATAAAGAACAGATCGGCCCTCCTTGTTAAAGCCCAAAGGCCCAAAATGACTACTTAGGTCCTTTTACTCCCCACAATAGCCCCTCAAAACTCTATTTTTCAGCATCCGATGAGAAAAATAGGGTTTTGATCCAACGAGAACTTACCCCACACGTTTTGTAAATAACCACGTGTGTGGAGATCGTTTCGTGTTCTAGGGGATGCCATTTGGCGGTTTGAATTTCAAAAACGCGCGCATTTATGACCGTAAGTTACACCTGGTTCCCCACGTTCAACGGTGAGATGAGCATCCAACGGCCCTTGTCGCTCCCCGAAAATTTGGCGGGATGGAGTCAATTTCGAGGCCACTTCCTGCACATCATAACACTTTGGAAACATGCGCCTTCATTTATTTCTCCAGAGCATAATAATATCAAAACATCAGTCGTTACCTTTTCTCTGCAGAAAACTGTGGAAACTCGCACAACTTCAAACTCGTAAGTTCCTAATTTTTCTTTACTCCTTTCTTCTCGGATTTCATCCTCGGCTCCCTTCTTAACCATTCTCCTTCTTAAAACCCGTCGTTTCACCTCTTATAGATGGGTAGATTTAAGTACTTAGTTGACACCGCCGCTGGGATGGAAGGTTTTAGGGCTAAATACCACATCCCCAGCGACGTAGGTTTGAGATATTGTCCGGCAGAAGCCGTGGCCGGGTCTAGGAAAACGAGAGAGGTTATCATCCCTATAGTTGCCTTCATAGAAGGTGGGATGACCCTCCCAATGAAAAACATAACCAGGGAATATCTCTGCAACCACCAGTTGTGTCCTAACCAGTGTGCTCCCAACGTCTTTAGAGTTTTAGGGAGCATCGACGTTCTAAATGAGCAACTAGGCTTAAACCTTACTGGGCATGACGTCATTTTTATGTACGAATGCCACAAACTTACTAGGGTAGGCTATTACATCAAATCCCGCTCTAGTGTAGTTAGGTTGATTTCCTGTCTGACCAAGTCCAATAAAGGCATGAAGGACGACTACCTCATCGCCTCAGGCAACTGGCACGACAGCCCCCACTGCCCAATCGAATGGGGAGATCCAGGTGTGACTCCTTAGGATCTAACTTCCCACCCCGTAGCTCCATCTAAACATCTTGAAATGTTCATTTACATTTACAAAGCGTTTAACTTTAATTTATCACATGTTCTACAAATCTGACCATGTTTGTCTGTTTTGGTGTCTTTCTTTGCAGATAAACAACACGTGCGCCCGCGCTTGAGCTACTGCAATGTTGCAGATTTGAACCGAGTGCTTTGCTCAGAGATTTTTGTGAGTGAAGACCTGCAGCTTCGGGCGGCTCATTTGATACTAGAGTACGACCCTATATCCACAGACTTCCAAGAGATAGAGAACGCGATCGTTGCGGGTGACTGGAGGCGTAGGCGAATTAACGTAGCCAGGCCGCACTTCCTAGCCGACCACGACATTCCTAACGACCCCCACACAATCCTATACACGCAACCCCTTGCGACGATTCCCCTCACAACGCACTCTCAGGCAACCGTTATCCCAGAGGAGCAAGTGTCCTCATCGAACACATTGGACGAGGAGATAGACCAGTTCCAACTCGAGGACGTCCAAAGACCTCGTGGAAACCCGTTTGTCATCCTTTTCGACGAGGAAGAAGAGCCCGCCGAGACCTTCGGGATCACTGGCCTAGTGATAGCATGTCCAGACGACAGCTCTATTGAAGAAGACATGGACGTGCTTAAGAGCCTCCTAACAGTGAGAGGCGAGAGAGTCGCCAAGAAAGGGGCGAGGGGATCTCAAGCTCCCCCATCCTTGCCACCACCCCCTCCTCTAGCCGACCCCAAGCCTCCTACTGAAGAGCCAAAGAAGAAGAGGAAGGTGGAGACTGAGGAAGCTGGTGGCGATAAGCAGAAAAAGCAGAAACAACAGCCACCACCGACTCAGCAGTAGAAGCTGGATAAGGGCAAAGCACGCCTGTTCAGTTGAAAGTAGGGAGATTCGAGACATGGCCGAGGTGCGCCGTGCACCGGCCATGTGGTCTCCTGAACTAAGATTGGATGGAGCGCCAATTCCCCTCCAGTCTAACATCAGGGCGTTCCAACAAGGCCATGCCCTCCACCTGGCCGATGCGTTGGAGCGCCCACTTCTGCTGCCCAAGGACATGGAAGCCTTGGAAAAGATGAGTCAGCCTCAGCTGTTCCTTTCTTTGAAAATGGACTTAGCTCTGGTAAGTTTCACTTTATACTTACATTCTTAGGGTTATTTATAAATATTGTACTACATTTAACCCCCTGACATTTATCACAGGCCATCCAAGAAGTTTTCGCTGCCGAGAAGTTTGTGGAGGATTCTCGGAAGCGAGCTAGAATGGAGCAAGAAATAAGGCAAGAGACAGAAAAGTCCCTATGCCAGGCCCTAGCGGAGAATGGAAAGCTCACCTCTCAGCTGGCCGATCTGAAAAGATATAAGGACGGTGCCGAAGCCAGCCTGAAAATGATGAAGAATCAAGTGAAGGGCCAACGTAAGCCCCTTCGCCAAAAGGATGACGAGCTTTCCCAAGCCCAAAAGGAACGCTCTGGCTTGGAGAAGGAGCTTGCACGGATGAAGGAGGAAGCGCGCAACTTCAAGCATTCACTGGAGGCTGCGAAGCAGACCAGTTATCAGGAGGGAGTGGCTAAAACCCAGGACCAGCTAACAGAAGCTTTCGCAGCCTTGTGCCGAGAATACTGTCAGCAGGTCCGGGGGGAGGCTTTAAACGCAGCAGGGGTTCCTCAAGCTTCCGAGTTGAGGAAGCCCGAGAGCGTTTGGCTCCCCCTTGACATACAGGAGATAGAAGACACTCTTGTTGTTGCCTCTCCCGCCCTTCCTCCCGTGGTGCCAGAACTCGTTCCTAATCCTACAAAACCTGAAGGTTCCCATAAAGAGAAGGACGGGTGTGGAGGTGCCGAGAAGGAGCAAAGCCAGAACGTGGAGCCCATCATTCCTTCAACAAACAAAGGGAAACAAGTCTTGTCTGCCTTTGAGTTGGAGTTGAAGAGCACCGAGGCTGGCAGCACTTCCCTTCAAGACCCCCCTCCCAAAGCTTAGGGCCCAGCATAGGACTTTTTCTATACTTCCAATTTTTCATATGATGATGTATTCCATTTATAATTAATGAAGAACAGTTTTATTCAATTTTCATCCGAGTTGTATTTATTTTACTTTGTCCTTTTTATGCTTGTCATGAAAGTTTTCAATAACACATAGCTAAAGAAAGAACGGAACAAATAAGTCTAACTCCAGCAGTTGAACAATTATAACCTTTAAACAGCCATGTGCATATTTGCTTTGCAAAGTAAAACGTTCAAGAACCTGACAAAAACTAACTCAGTTTGGATATTATACAATGCCTTAATTAGAAGACCCACATGATGGTTAAGCTTTGTAATCTGAGATACCAATTTTAGTAGAGTGTAAGGTCCGAGGACCATTTCTTACAAAATTTTTGTTTAACACTTAAAGATGTACAACTTAAGATCCAATTTAACAGATGGTAAGATATTGATTTCCACAAAGTGTGTGATAAGAATAAAGACAGTGACTAAAAAATGTTAATTTCCCTAAATATGGCTCTTTTTAACAAATGATAAGACATCAATTTTCACAGGATTTGTGGTCCGAGGACCATACAAAACCAACTTTCTGTTTGATACTTAGTAATAATAACCTCAAATGTTAATTTCCCCAAAGTAGAAGGTATGAGGACCCAGCATAACCAAGGTTCTGTTTAACAAATGATAAGATATCAATTTTCACAAGGTTTGTGGTCCGAGGACCATACTTAACCAAGTTTCTGTTTGATACTTAGGAATAATAACCTCAAATGTTAATTTTCCCAAAGTAGAAGGTCCGAGGACCCAGTATAACCAAGGTTCTGTTTAACAAATGATAAGATATCAATTTCCACAAGGTTTGTGGTCCGAGGACCATACTTAACCAAGTTTCTGTTTGATACTTAGGAATAACAACCTCAAATGTTAATTTCTCCAAAGTAGAAGGTCTAAGGACCCGGCATAACTAAGGTTCTGTTTAACAAATGATAAGATATCAATTTCCACAAGGTTTGTGGTCCGAGGACCATACTTAACCAAGTTTCTGTTTGATACTTAAGAATAACAACCTCAAATGTTAATTTCCCTAAAGTAGAAGGTCCGAGGACCTGACATAACCAAGGTTCTGTTTAACAAATGATAAGATATCAATTTCCACAAGGTTTGTGGTCTGAGGACCATACTTAACCAAGTTTCTGTTCGATACTTAGGAATAATAATAACTGTAAGCCCCTGATGTATTCATAACTTTGAACTGCTAATCAACAAAAACACCTTTTATTAATAATAATACCTTCGAAGGTTATTTACATTCCATAGGCGTTGTACAATTCTTTCATCTAGGTCAGCTAGTCAATATGACCCTTTGCCCGCTACAGAAATAATGCGATAAGGCCCTTCCCAGTTTGGTCCTAACTTAACCCAGGCTAGGTTCTTAGCAGTGCCCACGACTTTCCTCAGTACTAGATCCCCAGGCGCGAGTGGTCTTAGCTTCACGTGGGCATCATATCCCCGCTTGAGCTTCTGTTGATAATAAGCCATTTGGACTATTGCTGCCTCCCGCCGTTCCTCAATTAAATCCAGGCCTTTCTCCAGGAGGCCATTGTTGTTTTCAGGGCTAAAAGAACTTGTTCTTAGGGTGGGGAAACCAGATTCAAGGGGTATCACTGTCTCAGCTCCATAAGTCATAGAGAATGGAGTTTCTCCAGTGGACCTGCGCGGCGTAGTTCGATACGTCCATAAAACGTGTGGTAGTTCTTCTACCCATCTGCCTTTCGCATCGTCCAACCTTTTCTTGAGCCCACCGACTAGGACCTTATTAACAGCCTCGGCTTGCCCATTTTCCTAAGGATAAGCCGGAGTGGAGTACTTATTTATGATGCCCATATCACCACAATATTTCCTAAAAGCCTTGTTGTCGAATTGAACGCCATTATCCGAAATAAGTGTGTGTGGCACACCAAATCTGGTAACGATGTTTTTCTAGATAAACCTCTTGGAATCGACGTCCCTAATATTTGCTAAGGGCTCAGCTTCGACCCATTTAGTGAAGTAGTCGGTCCCCACGAGCAGCCACCTTTTATTTTCTGCAACCCTCGAAAATGACCCCACTATGTCCAATCCCCACTGCGCGAAAGGCCAAGGACTGGAGAGAGGATTGAGGACCCCTCCGGGTTGATGAATGTTAGGGGCGAACCTCTGGCACTGGTCGCATTTCCTTGCATAGTTTTGAGCCTCCCTCTGCATATTGGGCCACCAATATCCCTGAGTCAGGGCTCTCTGGGCTAAGGACCTTCCCCCAGTGTGATTCCCACAAATCCCTTCATGCAGTTCTTCTAGAAGCGCTTCCGTTGATTCAGGGTGCACGCATAACAAGTATGGTCCTGAGAAAGATCGTTTATACAATTTATGATCCTCGGACAACCAGAAACGTGGCGCCTTTCGACGAATCTTATCTGCTTCAGACTTGTCCTTAGGAAGGATGTCGTTTTTAAGAAAAGATATCACCAGTTCAATCCAACTAGGTCCAGACCTTATCAGATGGATGCGAGCTGCGTTGGCAGCAGTAAGAGTTAGTTCTAGCAAATCCTCTACAAGGATAACCCTAGGCAAACCCTGAGCCGAAGACGTTACTAACGTGGCCAAAGAATCTGCATGGGTGTTTCCACTTCTAGAAACGTGAGATAAGACGAAAGAATCAAGTTTAGCTTGCTGATGTTTGACCTGGGCCAAGTATTCTTGCATTCTTGGATCCCTAGCCTCCATGGTCCCCGTGACCTGGCCGACCACTAACTGAGAATCCGAGAACACATGAACTTCCTTTCCACCCATCCTATGTACCATGCTCATGCCCACTAAGACTGCTTCGTACTCGGTCTCATTATTAGTAGCCGAGAACGCTAGTCTCAGAGATTTTTCGAAGACAATTCCCTCAAGGGATATCAGGACAAGTCCAACACCAGACCCTCTTTGATTAGCTGCCCCATCGACATACACTTTCCAAGTTGGAGGTGCTGCTGCTGTAATCACACCAACTGATTTTTCATCCATGTGTGCTTCCTTCAGAGTTTCTTCTAGCAATGGTTCGGCAAACTCTGTCACCAAATCAGCAAGGACCTGACCTTTCACCGAGGTGCGAGGTATGTATTTAATGTCAAAGGCTCCCAAAATGGTTCCCCACTTAGCCACCCTACAGTGTGGGACTAGAAATAGCGAGGAAGCTTCCGCGTGGCATGAACTACGGCCAGCAGTGATTTCTCCAAAAGTAAATAGCGCACCTCAGCCTCATTCAAGGACTTACTGACGTAGTACACCAGTATCTGTACCCCACCCTCGTCCCTTATGAGGACCAGGCTGACTGCGTGAACGGTCACTGCCAGATACGCAAACAAGACCTCGTCCACTTCGGGCCGAGACAAAATGGGTGGCCGAGAAAGATATTGTTTAAGCTGTTGAAAGGCTACAACACAGTCCTCGGTCCACTGAAACCCCTTCCACTTATTCAACAATTGGAAGAAAGGACGGCACCGATCGGCTGACCAAGAGATAAATCTGTTAAGCGCGGCGATCATTCCGGTCAACTTCTGGACCTTTTTTGGGTTCCGAGGCTGCTGTAAGTCCTTAATAGCTTTGACCTGTGCCGGGTTTACCTCTATACCTCTATGAGTAACCATATAACCCAAGAACTTTCCAGAACCCACACCAAAGGAACACTTTGCGGCATTAAGGCGCAGCCTGTGCTTCCTAAGCACCTGAAAGGTGTCAGCCAAATCTTTAACGTGTGAGGGTATGGTTTTACTCTTTACCACCATATCATCCACGTATACCTCAATGGTCTTCCCAAGTTGCTGTTCGAACATTCTGGTCATCATTCTTTAATAGGTAGCCCCAGCATTCTTCAACCCAAACGGCATGACCTTATAATGATAGTTCCCTGTTGGAGTAATGAAGGCAGTCTTCTCTTGATCCTCCAATGCCAATGGAATCTGATGGTAACCCTAGAAGGCATCCAAAAAACTCATACGAGGATGTCCGACAGTGGCATCCACAAGCTGATCAATACACGGCATTGGGAACGAATCCTTTGGGCAGACCTTGTTTAAATCCGTGAAGTCCACACATACTCTCCACGTTCCATTCTTCTTTTTTACCACAACTGTATGCGCCAACCATTCGAGGTAGAAAACTTCTTTAATAGCCCCAGCCCTCTTGAGTTTGAGCACTTCCTCTTTGACAGCCTCGGAATGTTCCTTGGAAGAACGCCGAGGTGGCTGCCTTCTCGGAACAATGGCGGGGTTGACATTCAAATGAAGCTTGGGTCTACGCCCGGAGCCTCATAAGGGTCCCACGCAAAAACATCAATATTGTCTTTCAAAAATTCCAACAAATCCATCTTCTCCTGGTGTGGCAAGTATGCCAACCTAGCCCCAGCCCTCTTGAGTTTGAGCACTTCCTCTTTGACAGCCTCGGAATGTTCCTTGGAAGAACGCCGAGATGGCTGCCTTCTCGGAACAATGGCGGGGTTGACATTCAAATGAAGCTTGGGTCTACGCCCGGAGCCTCATAAGGGTCCCACGCAAAAACATCAATATTGTCTTTCAAAAATTCCAACAAATCCATCTTCTCCTGGTGTGGCAAGTATGCCAACCTGAAAGAACCTTTCAGGGTCATCTGCTATCAAAAACTTCTCCAAATCCTCACAAAGAGCTTCCTCTCCTATCATCGCATCGAGCATATCCGGAGCTGTTAATTGCTACAAGTCTTTGATGATCAAAGTCGAGGACTCGGCTTCTGTCTGATGTAGCACTGCGGCCGATATGCATTGCCTAGCCACCGACTGGCTGCCGAGGATTTCTTCAACATATTCCCCCGATGGGAATTTAACCTTAACATACAAGGTAGAGGAGACAGCACCCAAAGCGTGCAGCCATGGCCTGGCAAGGATGGCCGTATATGGGGAATACGCGTCAACCACAATGAAATCCACCTCAACCGCTTCTGAGCCAGATTGAACGGGCAAACGAATCTGTCCCTTCGGTACAACTGCTTTTCCTTCAAAACTTATGAGTGGCGAGTCATAAGGAGTAAGATCTTCCAGCTTCAACCTTAGCCCCTTAAATAAATCAGGGTACATGATATCTGCACTGCTGCCCTGATCAATTATCACCCTTCTTACGTCATAATTCCCTATCCTAAGAGTGACCACAAGAGCATCATCATGAGGTTCGATGGTCCCAACCTTATCCTCCTCCGAAAATCCCAAGAAGGGAAAATTCACTTTCAGCCTCTTCGGCCTGCAGCCTGCCTCTTCGACTTGAGGATGCGAAGCTGCCATCACCCTGGTGGGGCATGAACCGGTCCGACCAGATGCAGCAAAGATAACGTTAATTGTTCCCAATACCGGCCGAGATTGATTATTCTTCTGATTATTTGAGCCCGACTGACTGCCTTGCCCGTTAGGTTGATAAAGGTGCTGCTTCAGTTTTCCTTCACTGACAAGCTGCTCCAAGTGGTTCCAAAGGGTTCGGCAGTTCTCGGTAGTATGGCCCATGTCCTGATAGTACTGACAAAAAAGATTCTGATTCCTCTTTGCAGAGTCCCCCGCCATCTTACTAGGCCACCTGAAATAGGGCTCTTTACGAACTTTCTCTAGTAACTGGTGTATAGGTTCTTGGAACACAGTATTTACGGTCTGAGGGGGTGCCGAGCCAGACTGCCCCGTATAATCTCTTCTCTGCTTGTTATTGTGATATCTGTCCAACCTGAAATCCCTTCTCTCCTGCGGGATAACCTTCGCCTTACCTTTTCCTTGCTGTTGGTCTTCCTCTACCCTTTTGTATTCATCAATACGATCCATGAGACGACGTACACTGCGGACGGGCTTTTTAGTCAAGGACTTCCTCAAGTCATGATCAGTAGGAAGGCCTACCTTAAAGGTATTGAGTGTCACCTCATCGAAATCACCATCTGTCTTGTTAAACATCTCCCAATACCGATCGGATTATGCTTTCAACGTCTCTCCTTCCCTCATGGCCATAGATAACAGTGAGTCCAATGGTCGAGGTACTCTGCTACACGTGATAAACCGCGACGCAAATGCTCTAGTAAGCTCCCCAAACGAACCTACGGACCCCGATTTAAGGCCGTTGAACCACCTCATAGCAACAGGTCCCAAGCTAGAGGGGAAAACTTTGCACATCAGGGTCTCATTATGAGAATGCACCGCCATCCTTTGGTTAAAGTGACTCACGTGCTCCATCGGATCAATCCGGCCATTGTATATGGAAAGCAGGCTGGGTAAACCTCCTGGGGAGCCTCCCGTTCTCAATCCTTCGCGAAAATGGCGATTTAGAGAGTTGGTGCAATGTCTGGCTCATGGCATCATTCCCCAAGCCCTTGGGAGTGAGCTTCTTGCACCTACAAGCTGGTGGGTCGTCCTCCTCACCAGAGGACGTTGCACTGGGGGGCGACCATGATCTTGAGCTGTAGCCACTTCCCCGGGCCTCCCGAAGAAGGGTTAGATGAGGATGGTGAACGCTTCCGTCTGACGCGGCGCAGTTTCCTTTTAAAATGATTAATCTCTTTCTGCATGGCCTTAGCGCCATCCTCGTGGGTGGTGCTGCCTCCGCCATGAGTGTGGCCTGCTCTAGGGTATTCCGTGTGAACGCTTCGCTCTCAATCTCTCCGACGCTCAAGACGCTCGAAGAGATCCTCAGGTTGTGATCCTTGAGACTCTGCGTGCTGTGAACTTAAGCCTGCCATAATATTTCAGCTCCTTCAAGAATATATTCCCCACAGACGGTGCCAATTGTAAGTGCACAATTGCACCTGGACCCAAGGACAGCTGTGGGCTCAGGCCCAATGAGCCTTAAACAATGAAATTTGTAGAGTGTGGGAATGAAATCTAGTTTAAGGATGCGGGGAACTTATTGAACAGGCTAAGGTATAATAATGATTGCAAATGGTAAACGGTTATTGCAAAGGAGCTTCCTCGGACGTAAGCCGAGGACAATTTCTGTATTATTTCTCTTTCTTTCTTGAAGGTTACAATTCTTAGTTTCTTTCTTAGTAATTGGCCGATCCCCTCTTCTTTGGCCTCTACCCCTTTTAAATACTTTTTCTCTTGATACTTTATCCACGTGTTGCCCAAATCTTCCCTTTCCCCTCTGACATCACCTTCTTCAAGTGTTTTAAATAGTAACCAGAATGTTCAATTCTACTGTTCAAGAGTTACTTCCCCATTAATGCAGTCTGGGAGGTAGGTGCAGGGTCTTTAATGTGGAGGTAACAGCCTTTTCTTAAGATATTTCTCTACCACCAGTGCCTCTAGAGGGTACATGGATCTCCCTTTAACCAACAGTCTTTCTAGAACTCTGTCTTGATCATTCTAGCGAGGCTCCAAGTCCTCCTAGGTCTATTCGAGGAGAAACTCATCCTCAGATATATCCTCGGACCCTCAGCGTATGGGCCAATTTGTAGTATTAACAAGCTTTTAATTAAGAACAGATCGACTCTCCTTGTTAAAGTCCAAAGGCCCAAAATGCCTACTTGGGTCCTTTTACTCCCCACAATAATAATAATAATAATAACTTTCTTTAAAAAAAAATTCATGTTGCTTTTACTCGAACATTATTTTATGATTTCCCACAAATAAAAGATTTAAAATTCATAATCTTTAGCTCTCGTATGAATTTTCCTACTTAAGATATTGAAGTTAGTATGATGATATCATTTGAAGAGTGTGGCCTCATCATTGCTATATTCAGTTATTTCTAATATTCTATAAAATGGCCTACATTATTAAGTTAGTTTATCTTTAATTTTAAGTGCACTTAACCAAATTTACTTGCATATGAAGCTAACTTGACCATTCAATCTTTGATTTTCAAATTTCATATTGAAGTGAAGTTTTCAATCAGTTCATGTCAACTTCAGAAACGTAATGATTTTCATTTTGTGCATTTCCCTTTCTTTCTTTTTTTTGGTTTAATGTGTATATTTTTTGTTCTTATATGTCTTGGTGAAGAAAATGATAAATGATTTCGAAAGACTTTCAGTGACACCAAACAGCTAGGCATAATTTAGGATTATTATTCACAAGGTCAATTCAATTCAGTTGGGTTGCTATCTAAATATTATACAATTTTAAGCCCTAATTGAAGATTTAAACTTATAATAAAATTTAAATTTTTGACTTTTTGTTAATTTCTTCTAATGTTACCACATAAAATTTCAAAAGCTCACATTTTATCATGTTGTTAACTTAATAAATATTTTTATTCTTTTTATTTATTTATAAAACAGCCCAACATTAAAAAAAATTCTAATTAAATTATGAAAGTTATGTTCTATTAAAATTTGATTTATTAATATTTACTAATTAAACATGAATCATATATAAGTTTTTTTTTTTTGGTGGTCAAATGCTCCCATGCATTGTACAAATTGGTGACTAATTATATATAAATAATAAAAACTTTTTTTTTTTGGTTAACTTCTTCTAGTGTTGTCATGACTCACGTATGCTTTTGGAAACACATATTTTTAATTTGGTTTTCAGAGTTACAAATAATCGCAAAATAACTTATTTTAACTCAATACTAATTAATTAAATATGTATCATATATAATTTCTTATCAAACTTTCGTGTGCATATGTTGCACATCCTTATTGACTAGTATAATATACTGAAATGAAAACTTAATAAATTAGTAAAATTATATTTTAATTGCATTCTACTTTTTGTGTCGTGTATCATTCTACTTGTAACTCAATTGCAATAATTCTATGCTAAGTGTCCTTTTTAATTAAAATTATTTATAGCCCATTTGAAACTTTTTTTTTTTTTTGATAATTCAATAATTAAAGGATAAGGGATTTTTTTTAGAAAGTAAAGAATAAGGGATTTGAACATTAAATGTCTTATTTGGAAACACCATATAAAATTATTTCCAGCCCATCCAAGACAACTTATATATTGCTCATATTTAAAGCTCATTCAAAACTACTTCTAAACTTATAATCACTATTGAAACTAATCTGAATTTTCTTACCAAATTTATTATTAATTAATGTATAAATTACAATGAAAAATTTTAACAAGTTCTAAAATTTTGACTTTTGTTTCAAATTGCATTCTTATCTTTTGAGTATTACTATAGACACAGATTATTTTATAATATTTTTACAAATTGTTGATGTGACACACTTTTACTGGTTTTAGACTTACCATTAACATTACTTTTTCATTTACCAGTAACCACTCACCACATCAGCAGTTAGTAAAAAAATTTATAAAAAAATTTGTATATCCAACATTACTTCTTCTTTTTTTCTTGAAATAGTTCAATTAATAATGAATATTTGTAAACTTTACCAAATAATTTTTTTTAATAGGTGACAAAAATTCAGAAACGAACATCTGTTGCTATCACTTTGGGTACAAAATATTTTATATATACACTATAATAAATTATGTAGCAATTTTTCAATTGCTTTGTTCAAGTTACTTGCAGTTGGTCACATCATAGCATAACAAATTCCAACTTTGAGATTAGCTGGCTTCACAAAACAATTTTCTTTACTATTGTAAAACAAAATTAATATTATAATATTAAAAAAAACTATTTCTAATAATAATAATAATAATAATGAATTGTGACTATTTGCCACTTGACAAAGAATGAGGCCAAGGACCCGCCCTTTTAAACTTCAATACTATTTCTTTGAAATTTTATTTTATTTTCAATAAATTTCATTCAACAAAGGCAAAGTTGATATAATATGATTACAATAACAATATATTCTGATATCACCGATTTCACACTATACCTCGCACTTTCCCACGTGGGCACTTCCCACGTGGGGCCATGCCCACGTGGCATATCACATACCCCATCCCCTCTCTTTGTAATTTGTCAAAATAAAAATAATATATATATATATATATATATATTATTTTCATTCTTTTGTCGATAGCTTAGGCTTGGATCTTGTGGACTTTAATACAAAGATAAGTGTGTTTTTTCTTCCCTTTTTTTAGTAAGCATGAGAGAAATTGTCGTGTGCCACTATCACACAAATTAGTTTTTATTTTTTATTTAAGGGATAAAATATTGTTTAAATGGGCATGTTAGGTCAAAATAATCCAATTTCCAATAGAATAAACAAACCTACCAAAAATAAATAGATAAACCTAACATATAATACTATATTTTAAAAACCCAATGGCTTTAAAGAATTGATTCATGTATTTAGCAAACGAAATCAAGGATAGGTCCCTTTTCTATTGATACAAAAGATAAAGGGCATCACGAAGAGTAGGAAACTTTGATTATTGTAAAGAAAAGGATTTTAACATTGTGGGGTTAAAAAATAAAAAGGAAGTGTATGATACTACACGCTTTGTCCCACTTTGTGGACCCTCTTTCTTATACAAAATTTCTTTTTTCCTCCAAACTCATAAAGATTCCACTCTCTAGCATTGCAACTTGCAACACAACATTGGTCGATTTGAAGGTTTGGGCCTTCTCAAATTCTCATCCATTTGACCCCTCCAAACCATTAAAAAAAAAAAAGCAAAAAGAAATTTTTTTCTGGGTTTGGAGGCCATGTGAATTGCTTATCAACTTCTCAATACGTGGTCATTGTGACTTGTGAGTTCTTTTAACTTTCTCAACATATAAAATAAGGAGGAGTAGCCAAAAAAGACAAATAAAATAAATAGAATAGGAGAGAACAAAAAAAAAAAAGAAAAAAAAAGAAAGAAGGGGAATACTATGCAGTAACTAGTCCTTCTTAGCTGTCTGCAAATATAGGTCAAACAATATATATAATAATTATTAACAAAGTACTGGATCTTCTTTTAGATTAGTTTTTTTGGTCCAACAACAATAAAGAAGTACATTGAGTTTGCAACCAACAACAATAATTCCTGTTTACTCAAAAAAAAAAAAAGAATATGAAGGTCTATCTCACATTAGTTATGTGGGCTTAGTGTCCGTTGTTTATAATCTCAGTTTACAACTTTAAAAGTTAGACCCTTTTGTAGTTGTACTCTGATTATATAATGTATTATAAACTCGATTTAAAACACAATTATTATTTTCTTGTGTATTCTACTAAGTATTAATGTTTACTAAAAAAAAATGGTCTAAGGTTTGACTTTGATTGTACATTTTATTATATTTTGCTGGGTATACTCACCATAATTACGGCACATAACACACCAAGTGAAGCACAAGTTGCAAAACATTGGTAATTGAAGGAGTAAGAGTAATCGCATCGGTTTCTCTAAAAGATTTTGTCTATTTTAAAATAATAAAAAATTTACTTTTTTTATTTTACACCATCACTTTTACAAAACACCAGCATCAGTCCATCTATTATACACTATTTTATATAAATAATATTTTTGTATTCTTCTTTTAATATTATTTTATCCTATTATACTCTGTCATTTCTCTTTTCTTATTCTTCCTCTTCTTTCTTCTTCTTTCTTTTTCCTTATCTACCTGTTGTTTCCTCTTTCTTTTTCTTCCTCTTCTTTCTTCTTCTTTCTCTCACGGTTAGATCAACACTCCATCACAAGCACAACTACCATCAAAATCCATACGCACCACTGATCTCCGTCGATCCACAAGCACCTATCTACACCGCTAGCGCCTATCCACATCACCGATCCACATGTGGCGATGGTGATGAAATTGGCTCTCCAATCACCAATCCATGATCCATCGATCAACGATTAATGATCCACATGCAACGATCCACAATCAAAGCACTGATTTATGATCCACAATCACCGATCCAGTCGACCCACAACCACAAGTTCACAAAAATGCTCTCTCTGTCTCTCTTTCTATGTCTATGTGTGGATGTGTTTGATTTTTGATTGATTTTGTGGTGTGACCGTGTGTGGATTTGTTTGATTTTTGGTTGATTTTGTGGTGTGTCCGTGTTGTGATGGTGATGGTTGGCGATGCTGGGTTGCGGTGGTGGTGTTTAGCAGTGTTGAGTTGCAGTGATATGGGTGGTGGTGCTGGGTCTGTGTGGTTGGCGATGGGGATAATCAGTTGCAGAGATTATGAGTCGAAGAGAGAAAGAGAGTCAGGGGAAGAAAACATGTGAGATGAGAGAAAAAATATTAAAATAATGTATATAAAAGCTATAGTAATCGTGCATATGCACGGTTATTGTAGCAATTGTATATATTTGCACACTTTTGTAAGGACTGATGTGAGTGTTTTTTTTTTGTTAGAATGTGCAAAATTAAGCACTTTTTTTGTATTTTACAAACTTTTGTAACCATTGATGCGGTTGCTCTAAGTATATGGGTTCTAGTTAGCTCAAATAATAAAGTTTATAATTCTAAAAAATATGATAAAGTTTCTTGTAGTTAATTAAAAAATCAGAGGTTTGAACTCATCTATAACAAAAATTAGTTGATGCCTTAGCAATAACTACAAATAAAAACATTAGGCTTATTAGCAACGACTTCTACTATTTAAGCTAGTATTTTGGCAAATACTATTCTATTGTTTATTTATAAACTCTCAAATGAAGCGTTAGGATACATTATTAACTATATTATGGTCGAATAACATTCATCATAAATTTTATTTAAAGAGAAAAAAAAAAGGTGATATCCTATTTGTATGGATCTTTGCTAATCCTAAATCAATAATGTAATAGATCGATTTGGATCATATAACTTATTATATATAGGTAACTATTGTTGTGAATAATCATTTTAGGATAGCTAAGACAAGCCAAAGAAGGCAGTTAGGATTCAAGTTTGAGGCTATGTGGATGAGACATGCAGGGATAGAAGAAACCATATAGAAAGAAAATTGTAAATCTACGAGGGTGTTATAACAATTCACAATGGAATTTGGTAATCTACTATTTAATTATTATTATTTTAACATGATAAATTACTGATTGCAGGTAGGAAAAAATGAATTTAATTGTTTGGCCATTATTTTAGGAAATATTAATTATAATAATTTGATCATTATTCTATAATTTTGTCTCACGTGTGGGTTCAAAGTTACTCTCCGTAATAAGTGGAGCCTAATATGTGAAAATTTCAACCACTAAATTTTATTTAAAGAAAAGAAAAAGATGATATCCTAATTGTATGGATCTTCGCTAATACTAAATCAATAAAGTAATAGATTGATTTGAATCATATAACTTAATAAATATAGGTAACTACTGTTGTGAATAATCATTTTAGGATAGCTAAGACAAGCCAAATAAGGCATTTGGGATTCAATTTTGAGGCTATGTGGATGACGCATGTGGGGCTAGAGGAAACTATAGAGAAAAAAAAAATAGTAAATCTGCAAAGGCATTATGACAATTCATAATGGAATTGGAGTGTCTAGAGAAAGCTCTCTGCCTACCTAAGGACATGCAGGAGCACAGGTCTTTCAGGAAAAGTGAGGTCTTCTTGTCTCTAAAGAGAGACCTTGCTAAGGTATATTATCACTTCCCTCTTTTCATGAACTAAAATAACACACTTATGAACACTAACTTGTATCAATCTTATAGTCTGTACAAGTAGCCTTTGTGGCCGAAGAATGGGTAGACCACGCTCTAGATCAGGCTCGTATGGCTGAAGGCAAGCTGGAAGCAGTTGAAAAGGCCCATGCTGAGGCTGATCAGAAGCTTAAAGAGACCTTCGCCCAATTGACCGAGGTAGAGAAGTCTTGAAAAAATGCTAAAGTTGCCTTGTCCAGTTTCGAAAAACAAGTGTAGAGTCTTTAGAGGCTTAAAAGAAGACTGAAAACAAGTTGGCCTTAACCATGGTGGAGCTTAAACAACTGCAAAAGCAGCTAGTGGCCAAGGACACCGAGAAGACTAAGGCCGAGCAGGCGGCCTATGACGCAGGCATGACTAAAACTGCCCAAAGTCTAACCGCCCAACTCAGGGACATCGCTCGGGCCTTTTGCCTTACGTATGGGGCCAAGCCCTCATCGCAGCTGGAGTTGATACTGAATCAGAGCTTAAGGCTCTTGATAAAGTGTATTACCCCCCAGCCTTGCGCTTGGCCCCTAGCCCCCCTCAACCTTCAGTGGACCCTGGCTCTACCCTTACCTCTTCCTTGGGCCAGCCTGCCATTACTTCGTCCACTACACCAGCTACGAAGAAAGGGCAAAAATAGCCAGACTTAGTGAATGTGGTGGATGTGGAGACAGAAGAGGCAGGAGCATACTAATGACAAATGAAGAGACATTACCATGGGGGAATGCGTTTGGCACGTACAGATTGTGGTAGTACTACTAAAATCTTAATTTTTACCTTAGTGAAAATAGCAAGGTTTTAGGGGCAATTGTGGGGACCCGAGGATCGAAAATGGGAAGCACAATTGTAGCTTTCAATTGTTCCTCTTGAAGGAGCATCAACGGCCCAAGGAGTGAGGTGGTCCGAGGAGACAAGAGGAAGTGACAGAGCGTCCTTGAGAGATATAATGGGTGAAGGTGGGTGCCTCAGGAGATAAACGAGATCTTTGTGGGAACTTTCTTGTAAAGTCTCACATGTTCCTCCGCATTAAGTGGTTGACAACAGCCTTCCCATCTTTGGTCCTTGGGTCCCCACACTATCATTTAATTAATATTATTTTAGCATGATATATTACTAATTGTAGATAGGAAACAATAAATTTAATTGCTTGACCATTATTCTAGGAAATATTGTTTAATAATTTGATCATTATTTTATAATTTCATCTCACATGTAGGTCCGAACTGTCCCTAATAACTGAAGCCCAACATGTGAAAATTTTAACTATTAAATTTGATTTTTTTAAAATGGTGATATCGTAATTGTATGGATCTTTGCTAATCCTAAATCAATAATGTAATAGATTGATTTGGATCATATAACTTATTATATATAGGTAACTATTGTTGTGAATAATCATTTTAGGATAGCTAAGTCAAGTCAAAGAAGGTAGCTGGGATTCAAGTTTGAGGCTATGTGGATGAAGCATGCTGGGATAAAGGAAACTATATAGAAAAAAAAATAGTAAATCTACAGAAGCATTATGACAATAAACAATGGAATTTGGTAATCTATCATTTAATTATTATTATTTTAATATGATAAATTACTAATTGCTGATAAGAAACAATGAATTTAATCGCTTAACCATTATTCTAGGAAATATTGAATTTAATAATTTGATCATTAGTCTATAGTTTTATCTCATGGGTGGGTCCAAACTTAGTGAAGCCCAACTTGTAAATTTTTTTAATTGGAAATGGAGCAACAATAAGATTTGAACTCATAACCATATGCTCCAATTAATACCATAATAAACTATATTATGAAATATTCTAAAAATTTTAAGTTAATAGAAAACAATAAATTTAATACTCAAATATTATTCTAACATGATCAAACAAGCTTTGAGAAAGTCTAATGTCAACTCAGAATGAAGAAATGATTCACTAAAAAAAGGTTTCTGAGCGAATGGGAGTGTGACAAACAAATGAAAAGGGCAAGCAAGACATTTCAAAAAAAAAAAAAAAAAGGGAAAGCAAGATATTGTTAATAATTAAGAATCAACTATACTTCTTCCTAATCTTAGCGTATTGATCATCTGCTAGTTATGGTGGATAGAGATGTCATAGATGATATGAATGCAGAGCTTTTGTAGGAATTCAGAGATAAAGACGTTGCTTAGGCTATCATCCAAATTCAACCCACAAAAATCGAAGGTGCTTGATGATTTGTCTTCCATTTTCTATAAACTTTTTAGCATATTGTAGGGTGTGATATTATTGATTGAGATTTATCTTTCTGAACAGAGTACATGACAATAAATTTCTGCAATGTGATTTATAAAACAATTTCAAAATTATGGGCCAATAGATTAGATAAACTTTTATAAATGATCTTTGAGACTAAAATTACTTCTATCCCAAAATACTAATAAATGGTCTTTGAGACTAAAATTACTTCTATCCCAATATATTATGGCAGCTTGAGAGGTAGTGAATAATATGAATTGGAAATAAATTGAAAAAGGGAAGCATATGAATTTCGAGAGATTTATGAAATGTCTAACAACTATGACATATATTGTTATAACAAATTGAGAACAAAAGATTGAGATTACTTTTATAAGGAGACTTCGTCAAGGTGACCCTCTTTTCTATATGAGTTATTGCTATGTGTAGCGGGGTACTATACTTTCCTTCAAAGGTTGAGCAAGAGCAAAAAATTCTTGATTTCTCTATATGTGGAGGCTCAAGTATCTCATTTTTTTTTAGTCAATGGTTTGATATTTTGTTGGGTGACAAGAGAAGTTAGAAAAAAAAAAATACTACATTCTATATATGGTTATACGGGAGGCATTATGTCAAAATATAAACATAGAGAACAGGAGCATCTATTTTTCAATAAGAATATAGAGAAGGGAACATATGAGCAAATAAGGAATGTGTAAGGAGCACAAGGGATATGCCATCAGGAGAAATACCTGGACTTGCCATCCTTAACTAGAAGACCAACAAATAAATGTTTTATAAAGATTGAAGAAAATTTTTGGGTGAATATTCAAAGATGAAAAAAAATAAGGTGGTATCTTAGATGACTAGATTAAAAACAAACTCACGTTAAATACTAAAACTACTCCTGCCTAAAGGTTTTACTTTGTATTTTAATTTTTTTATTAAGCGGCAAATTCATGTTTATTATTAAATTAAAAAGACATTTTCGTGATGAGTAAGGGGTTTCTCCTGTTTGAACCAGATTTTTTTTGTTCCAAAATACCCTTACACCCCTAGGTTTAAGTAAAGACAAAAGTAAAGGATAGTTAGGTAAAAATTCATGTCAAACTTGCACTAAAACATTGCCTACAAAATATGACCACTCTTTTGATGGTTTTCAAATTGCTTTATTCATTTATAAAAAAAATTAAATTAAAACAAACACAAGTTTGTTTGTGAATATATCTGCCATGATAATTGATAAAAATAACAAATAAAAAACACACACATCTACTGTTATTGCAAAAAAAAAAAAATCAATTAACTTTATTAAAAAGAGAGTCTATTATTTAAACTTCCTCCATTCTAATTGCATCATTTAAATTGTTAATGATGTTGATTTCAAGAGTCTGAGCTGTGATTTTGTAACCCTTATGATCATCATTTCCTTCGCCAATTTGCGAAATCTCTTATGCTTTCAAGAGTGCTGGCAAGTTTGATCTCATTCCTATTTCCTATGATATTTGCTTTTGTTCCTTCTACTTTTATGAAATAGTTTTATGGAGTCTAATTTGATCTAATTCATTTTCATGCCATTTTGAATGAAAGGATTTTGGTTTCAAATTGGTGGATAAGGATGAACGGGCATAATCACTATTAGAAAACATGTACTAAAAGGTATGTTTGCACTGTTCAATCTATTCAAATTTTCTATCAAAAATTTTCTTTTACTTTGTTTGGACCAAAAACTCTTGAGAAAGACAATAACATCCTTATTCCATTCACATTGTGGTTTCCAGATATGTGTTTCAATTGAAAGTACCATAAAGCGACCTTGATAGATTGATGACTGATGCCAATCTAGGATTTTAGCCAAACGAAAGTGTTAAGATTGCATGAACCCCCAAGATTTTATGAAGAAGTTACCAAACTTTTACATTTCCTTTTCTTATTCATGTCTCACATTTGAGCCACTTAATTTTGAATGTGTAATTACATTTTTTATTTTTTGAGAAAGAATGTGTAATTACATTTGAATCATGGAAAACAACAATTAAATAATTAAATTCTTTTTTGAATGTGTAATTACACTGTACCTATGATGTTCGCTTCTTTATCATTTTTATTTTATTTTATTTTTGAAATGAAGAGGGAAATTATTTATTTGTCAATTCCGAATCTTATATCTATGCTTATGTTTACCTTTGCATGTTTATTTTGAAATTTTTGACTTTTGCATATGTATGGTGGGTGATTTTTTTTTTAATAAAAAAAACAAGATTTATGCTGCTGATGTTCTTTAACAAGTTAACCAGGACCCCTCATTCTTTAGGAGTCTCCATATGTTACAAGGTAATTTTTGTTAGGAAGTTGGGCCACATTAACAGAGAGATCTAAAAATGAAGTAAATGACAATATTGAACTGCTGCTTTATATTTTTCAATCACAAACCCATATTTTTTAATCACAAACCCAGTTTGAACAATCTTCTACACTTTATAATTTTAATTATATTAAGGTTTCCAAAATTTATCTATTAACATTCACATTAGAAGCAACACAAATTTTGGATGATATTTGTAGAATAGGAGCGCATGTGACGAGGCTCTTTTTTTTTTTTTGGTTTTAATGTTATAATTTTCTATTTATCCTTAGATGAAGTTTACATGTTTGTCCATTAATATTACACATTTTTGAATGACTGATAAAACCAAAAATGTCGTGAGGCTAGCCACAAAAAATGAACACATTCACACACAAACATATGATTTCAAATTTTCAATGAAATTTTGGTGTTGATTTTTTCTAGCTAGCCTCATGACATTTTTGGTTGTATCAGTCGCTCGCAAATGTGTAATATTAATGGATTATAAAATAAACATTTTCTAAACCAAACATGCTAAGATTATATTGGATGATATACAATAGTAAGGCAACACCTTAAACCAAACATGTATATCAGCTATAGAGCTTTATCTTCCCCTAAAAAGTAACATAGTGACAATATACAAATTAACTTGATTCAAAATGCAATTGATCCAATTCACTCACAATCTATTCAAAATGATTCGGTTTTTACCTAAACCCTTTGTTGACCCGACCTGAACCCAACCATCTAAAATTATGCTGATCTTAAATCCATTTGCAATAAAACCACATCACATCCTTCCTAAGCCCAAGACCAAGACCAAACCCTAGCACATGAAACGATGTCGTACTGTTGGGCGTCATCTGTCCTGCTGTGATCCGAGTCCTCCCCTTGGCAATATAAATAAACTAGCCTCTGAGCACGCGCTCAGAGACTCTTCTATTTTTTGGGTAAGAGTTAATTTAGAAAATTTATTATAATTTGGGATTACAACATTTTTCAATCACAAAAAAAAAACCCAAGGTGTGATGAAAAATTATTTCACCACACATAATACTCATCACACCCCTAGTTTTTTTTTTTTTTTTTTATGATTGAAAAATATAGTAATCCCAAATTATAATAAATGTTCTAAATTAACTCTTATCCAAAAAATAGAAAAGCCTTTGCTCTAGTGTACATAAAATTTTTGCAAATTTTGTTCAAGAAATTGTTAAGGTGCCAAGTTTTGATTAGAACAACACCACTTTCGTAAGGAGCACAAGGGATATGCCATCATGAGAAATACTTGGACTTGCCATCCTTAACTAGAAGATCAACAAATAAATGTTTTATAAAGATTGAAGAAAAAATTTTGGTGAATATTCAAAGATGAAAAAAAATAAGGTGGTATCTTAGATGACTAGATTAAAATCAAACTCACACATTAAATACTAAAACTACTGCTGCCTAAGGGTTGTACTTTGTATTTTAATTTTTTTATTAAGTGGCAAATTCATGTTTATTATTAAATTAAAAAAGACGTTTTCATGATGAGTAATGTTATGTACATAAAATTTTTGCAAATTTTGTTCAGGAAATTGTTAAGATGCCAAGTTTTGATTAGAAGTTAGAACAACACCACTTTCGTATGGACTCATGAGCTAATTATTCACAAATTTTTATTTTGGTACAACATATTTATTTATTATATCAGATTTTTGAAATGATTTTTCTGAAAAAGCATCAACTCAAAAAAATTAAGGTTTAAAAGATGTACTTAGAAAAAAAGAAAAGAAAAAAAAAGAGGTTTCAAAATATGATGCCAAATGGGCATAAAAAAGCAATCAGAACATGCCAGGTAAACAATTAAAAACTTTTTTTTTTTTCACTATTTCTATACATACATACATACATACATACATACATATATGTATATATATATATATATATATATATATATATATATATATGTGTGTGTGTGTGTGTTTTTTTTTTTTTTTTGGTGTGAAGAAAATGTGACTAGATTTATTGTTTCAGGGGTCTGCCTGATCAAAGTTGGCAATGTTGCATTGCCCCTACCCCAACAAAGACGACAGAATTTCTAAAAATTTTGAGTTGAAAAACGTTAAAATAAAATTTGAAACAATATTTAATTAGTACTCATTTATTTACAATATCATGTCAATAGAATATTAATTTTATTTTGATAATCAATATAATAGGTTGTGATAGTATAATAATATATATTCCTCCAAAAGTGTTCATCAAAAAAAAATATTCCTCCAAAAGAAGATGTGTAAATATAAAATTCATTAAACTTAATACTTTAAAAATTAAAATACATACGGGTTTCAGAATTGTTTTTACTCCCATTAAAGTAATAATAATACAGATTGAACTCTATTTACTTTAAAAATTGTTTTTTTTTTACTTTTATTTTTTTTAATAAAAAATTAGATGCGTCTCTAGACTGCTAGAACTAGAGCCAAGTACACGGTCATAAAGAAAGCCACGGAGGCAAGCGATGACGTAGCAACTGATTGTACACGTGGCATTTCTTGAAGATTTCATGATAGTGAGGCAAAAAATTTTTGTTTTTTTTTTATTTTGGTTTTTTATTTTTTGTTTTTTTTATTTATTATAAAAAGCTTTTTGACACTGAATTGCGTTTTGCGAGGGAATGAAAAAAAAAACTCATTGCAAGCGACAAAAGGAGGAGAAAAGGATCCATTATGGTGGGTCAACCATTTTTGTGTGGGCCTCGTCTGACGTGGACACACCAGTCTCCCAAAATCTATTACTTTATCTACTAAAAAGATAGAACGACTAGGCCGTGCTAATAATTAATCACCAACCCCACCTTTTCTTTTCTTTTTTTCCTATACCTATTTTGTTTAAAAGTTAGTATCAAACTTCAATTTGCCTTGTTATAAATCTTTCAAGTCTCGAAAACAGTAGTACTCCGTTCGGATAATCAAACATGGTGACAAAAGAGTTAGTTCATTGTCTAAAAATTAGTATTGCTATTGGACACCTTTAGTAATTAGATAACGCATTTCAATGTTAGAGGAGATTTCTTCAAAATGCGTTTGGACGAAAGCGAGGATTATGTTAAGTATTTTGCAACAGTATTCACAAGCTCGATCCTTCCTTTATGATCCTTCCTCCGTATATAAGAATAAGGTTGAACTTTATAATTATGTTTTATTATCAAATTAAAATGTGAATTAGTTTTTGATATAAAAAATGTCGAAATCTTATATTTTTTATTTAATTATAAATTAATAATTGAACGAATGGGAAAAAGTTGAGCTAATTAAGTTTTTTTACCCTTTTTGTTTTCTTTTGGAGACGTAAAATTGATAATAGAGGTTATTCGCGGACACGTGAAGCAATAGTATCGGCTGTCTTAGTTCAACTTTTTGAATAGCAATGTTAGTTTAGATTTCCCTATCTATATAGCAAAAGATATTTACTGGCTTGTCAGGAAGTGGGAAGGGTAGCGAATAAACAAGATACAAGGCGAAGAATAAGCAAGTGACTAATAACACGTGTCCAATCCTCGATCTGACACGTAAAGAAAATGACATTGCCACGCTGTACACACTTCAAGAAAGTCAGTGTACCCGAAAAACACACAAAAATGTGAACTCCGCCATAAGCGCGTGGAGTAAAAGCCGGAAAAAAAAATATAAAGAGACTGTTTACTTGCTTTTTTGGTTACACACTTTTTAAACAATTTTTTTTTTTAAAATTTTTTTTTAACTGCGCTGTAAAATTTGGAGTCTTTTGGGTAAATATTGGTAAAAATGAAGTTTTTTGGGGTTATAGTCACTGTTCAAAGTTATTTGGGGAAATGAGGAGAGAGAGTGAATTTCGGCAACAGTATTGCCGAAATTCGAAGAAAAGTATGAGAGAGAAAATCCAATCTGAGGAGAGAGAAATTTTGAGAATTTCGGCAACAGTGTTGCCGAAATTCCTTCTGCCCAGCTGCCCGTGCCCATGCATGAGTGCTCGGAATGGAAAAAAATAAAATAGGTTTGCGGCAATCCCATTGCCGAAAATGGGGGAAAAGAAAAAAAAATTGAATAATGGCAATGGGATTGCCGAAATAGGGAGAGAGAAAAAAAAGAAAAGAAAAGAAAAAGAGAAATGTGGCAGTGCCGAAATAGTGGGAGAGAAAAAAAAAAAAAAAAAGATGCTACGTCCACAATATTTTTCACAATAATACAGGTGGTTAGTTGTTATTGGTTCAAATTTGAACCTAACACTAAGATAACTTTTTGCTCTAATAATAACAATAAGTAACAACTTGTTATTTATGATTTGTTGTAAAAATATTGTGAAAATGTTGTGAACGTATCATTTCTAAAAAAAATCGTGGAGCCGAATAAGAAAGAAAAAAAAAAAAAAAGAAAAAAAAAAAAGGAATATGGCAATGTCATTGCCGAAATAGAGGGAAAAATTTTCCCTCTATTTCGGCAATGACATTGCCATATTCCTTTTTTTTTTTTTCTTTTTTTTTTTTTTCTTATTTCGGCTCCACGATTTTTTTTAGAAATGATACGTTCACAACATTTTCACAATATTTTTACAACAAATCATAAATAACAAGTTGTTACTTATGTTATTATTAGAGCAAAAAAGTTATCTTAGTGTTAGGTTCAAATTTGAACCAATAACAACTAACCACCTGTAATTTATTGTGAAATATTGTGGACGTAGCATCTTTTTTTTTTTTTTTTCTCTCCCACTATTTCGGCACTGCCACATTTCTCTTCTTTTTCTTTTTTTTTCTCTCTCCCTATTTCGGCAATCCCATTGCCATTATTCAATTTTTTTTCTTTCCCTCCATTTTCGGCAATGGGATTGCCGCAAACCTATTTTATTTTTTTCCCATTCCGAGCACTCAAGCATGGGCACGGGCAGTTGGGCAGAAGGAATTTCGGCAACACTGTTGCCGAAATTCTCAAAATTTCTCTCGCCTCAGATTGGATTTTCTCTCTCATACTTTTCTTCGAATTTCGGCAACACTGTTGCCGAAATTCACTCTCTCTCCTCATTTCTCCAAATAACTTTGAACAGTGACTATAATCCCAAAAAACTTCATTTTTACCAATATTTACCCAAAAGACTCGTAAAATTTGACCGAGCGATTAGTTTTTTTTAATATTTTTATTTTTATAAAAAATAAAGAGTGGGGCCCAATACACGTCACCATCCGTTGCCACATATCACGAACGTGACAATAGGCCAACGCGAGGAAATAATTTCTAGATCGGCAGCTAAAAGTGGGACCCACAGTTCTCGGAAGTTCCGTGACCGTGACTAGAGTTCACCCCGCTTAGAGCCCAATATCAGCCGTTGGATCAGATCAAAAGTACGGCCAAGATCTCTTGGCTCGGTGATCGACACGCCCGAACCTCGTTAGGTTCGGGTGCCACGTCGGACTTGCTTGTTTGTTGGGAATCTAGCCTCGGGGTTTGTTTAGTTAGAAAGCCTATCGCCACGTCAGATCAAATCCAACGGTGGATAAAGTCCATTTTACTGGTAATGAGAAGATCTCGTGCACTGGATGGCAATTTGGGGTCACTTTCCAGGTGGGTCCAAATTGTCAATTTTTTTGGGAAATATATTAATAATTTTTTTTTTTTTCAATCTATCGTCATCCCTTAATAAATAATAAATTGTAAAATACAAACGTGGAACCGAAATAATGAATTTTGACCGGTTGGAACGATATTTTCTTCGGTCACCTGGATTCCTTGTGATCGTCATGTTGCTTTTACCAAGGTCTCTGCAACCGGTAATAGCCGGTCACGACATCATTTATTAATATTTTAAAAAACTGCTCCCACTCCGCTGAAGGAATATAATATATAAATTAAAAAAACTAAATTATTTAATACTAAATTATTTATTTATTGTTATTATTATAGGAGAGTACTAAACACCAAATCGGTAGTGAAGTAAACCATTAGAAGCTTGCGGGGGAAGAAAATAACGCTGACACGTGGCGGTAAGGTTACGCGCCTCCTTAGGGACAATGGATTGGACGATCCAGATCTTGCCATGTTGGTTTTAGCCACTTAGAACCGCTGGATATGTCTCCTTTTGAACGGCTCAGATTGGTGCAATTACTGCCAGCTTCAAATCGTGGCCGTCCACTAGGCTTTGGAGTGGGTTTGGCTGAGAGTGAAATAGCGAAATGATGATGATATGCGAGCACAAAAAGAGGCAGAGAGAGAGAAAGAGAGAGAGAGAGAGAGGGAAAGAAGAGAAAGGCAACGCAGAGTGAGAAGCTCTGTGTGAGGGAGAGAGAGAGAGAGAGAGAGAGAAACGGAAGCTGAGATCTCTTTTTTTTTTTTTTTTGGTTTTCTGCTAATAGAGAGCTTCGTTGAAGATCTTTGAATCTACTGAATCGGTTTATTTATAACCGCGAACAGCGATTTCCGGTGACGGAGAAACCATTTTCCGGCGAATTATGGTCGGTTTCTTGTGATGAGACACGAGATTAATCTTGTAGATATAGCTGATTCGGTAGAAGAACAACGAAGCAAAGATGGATAGGAACAGAGAAGCGAGGAGAGGAACCATGGCGGCGACAAACGGTTTAACTAGACGGAGACATAGAAGTAGTAGTCTCAGAGACTCACCAGGTTTGTAAATTTCTCTCAGATCTAACAAAGCTTCTCATCGAATCGGCTAATTTTGATAACCTATATTCATTTCCCTGGAATTTTTTTTTTTCTCCTTCTTCCAGAGGAAGATGGTCCGGTAGAGTTACAAGAAACAGCGAGGCTAAGAGATCGAGGAGGTAGCGGAAAGAAAGATCGCGATCGTGATCGGGACCGCGACAGAGACCGAGAGCGTGATCGAGATAGAGATCGGTTGAGTCGGAGCAAGAGGAGGCGAGGAGATAGGTTATTGCACGGTAACAATAGAGAAGATGGCGGTGACGAGAGCTCTGAAGAGAGTGTAAATGACGAAGAAGAAGACGAAGACGACGAAGTCGTAATAGGCGGAGGAAACGGCGGTGGTGTAGCCTCTTCTGTTAGAATGCTTCCGCCGAATCCATCGCCTTTATCGTCTTCAACAAACTCGTTATCTAATCACCGGAAGAGCTTTCCTCCGCCGGCCAAAGTTTTTAGAGCAGCGCCGACGTGGAAAGCTCCCGATGAAATGATTGGCGTGTCGGTGCCCCGAAAAGCTCGCTCTGGTATAATCCTCATGAAGAGTCAAAATAGGCCTTATTTTTAGGTTCTTTGTTGTTGTTGATTTTCTGGATTTTCCGATTCTGATAGTTTGTTTGTTTGTTTCAGCGTCAACGAAGAGGTCACATGAAAATTGGGCTGGTGGAAGTGGAGGCGGAGGAGGAGTTGTTGGTGGAGAGCAAATTCATCGGCAAGCTTCGACATCGCCGGTGAGACACACCGGCCTCGTGTCGATGGCGGCAGCGTCGCCAGCTCCGGCCTCTCCGTCTTCTTCCAATGCTTCGGTGCGGAAGAAGATGGTGAGTCCTGAACTCCTAACATCCAATCTTTTCTTTGATTCTCTTTTGTTTCTTTGGTTTTTGTGTTTCACTGACGGGGATTTCTACCGTTGTAGAAGCCTAATGGACCGAAACTGCGGCCGCCGAAATCGACGACGAAGTCGTCATCTTCAGCAGCTCAGGATGAGATCGAGATAGAGATAGCAGAGGTGTTGTATGGGATGTTGAGACAGCCACAAGGACTTTCAAAACAAGAGAGCTATACCAATGATTCCAGAGAAGCCAATAAATCATCCACTGATGCTAAATCCAGAGTCTCTTCGCCGATCTCCAACTCAACCTCAACACTACCTCACTCTTCTTCTCTTTTACCTCAAAATTCTAGCTCCTCAGTCACTCCCATATCCACCGTTGGTTCGTAGTTTAAAGCCTTTACAGCTCTGTTATTGCATTTCTTATTTATCTGGGTGTGATTGACTGATAAAAATTGGTGTTTGATTGGAAGCGACGGCGCCGAAGAGGAAAAAGCCAAGACCGGTGAAGTACGATGATGAAAGCCCGACGATTTTCACGGGCCGGAACAGTCCCATTTCGGCTACAACTAAGGCAGAGATGGATCAGTCAACGAAAATGGAAACGTCGGAGAAGAACACGGGATCTGCGGCCGAAAATGGTGGAGTTTCGTACGAATTGGGAAGCTCTCAAGTTGTACAACCACCATCGTTGGAGGCAGCACAGCCAGAGTCTTCGATGATAATTAAGCCAGAGAGTAATGTTTTATCGGATTCGAAAGCTTTGACTAACGAATCGGAGATTAAAGATGTTGGTGTGAGTAAAGAAGAGCCCCAGTCACCCAAGAAGGAATCTCCTGTAGTCAGATTGGATGACAATCGTGACGATGCGAAAGCGAATAAAGCGTGAGCATCAATAATTATGGTTTTTTTTTTTTTTTTGTCACTGTTTATCTTTTAATTTGAGAAGTTTTGAGGCTGATTTGTTCGTGGTTGCTATGAAGGAATTCAACTGCAACTGAGGTAGAGAGTCACAAAGAAGAAAAGTTCCAGATAGATCTGATGGTGAGGATCTTGTTTCTCCAAGCCCGAAATATCAAAAAGATTTTTTTTTTTTATAATTAATTTAATTTATAATATTTATTTATTTATTTTGGTTGGATGGGTTTTGCAGGCTCCTCCTCCGTCAAGATCGTCACCAGAAAGGGATGGTGAGGCTGAATTTGTGGCCGTAGATCCTAAGGCTATGGTCACAGATGTTGAAATGGTGAGTGGTGTGGGCCACCCATGCCTGTCTGTCTGTCTCTTTTATGACCTTTGAAAGTTTGTTCAGCGATAATTTAATATATCTTCTGTGCTATTCCCCCCACTTAGGAAATTAAGCCTCAGGTAAAGGAAGATGAAAAGGTTGTGAAAACAATAGGCAAGGAAGAGACAGTCAATGTTGAAAGCGAGAAGCCCAAAATTGTAGCAGTAGAAGAAGCTGAATCACACAAGCCAGTTGTCGCTCCTAAGGAGAGGAACATCGATCTTCAGCTTGACTTGGAAAAGACTGATAGAGACAGTGGCACCGCTAGTGTTAGCGGCAACAGCAAGTCACACTTTCACCATAATGGTCAGAAGCTGCAGCAGCAGTCACAGCACACTCACAATGAAAAAATTGGTAAATTCAACTTTTTTTGGTTTTTTGGTTTTTTTTTTTTGTTGGGTTGGTTTTTTTTGGAGAACAACCTCTTTATTTTTTGCCCAATTGGGTTTTTCTTATTTTGTGGTTTTTGGTACTTTTTTTTTTCTCAGCCCAAACGAGTTCTCTACCTCTACCAATGTCTGTTCCTGGGTGGCCAGGTGGTCTTCCTCCCATGGGGTACGATCGGATTAATTTGTTATGTGTTCCTTGCTCTTTCGGTTATTAGCAGTATATCAGTGCTTTTGATAAAATCTTCTCTGGGGAAATGACACTCTTCTCATCAGCAGATATATGGCACCATTACCAGGAGTTGTATCCATGGATGGGAGCACTGTATCTCCTGCACCTATTCAAGTATGTCATTTTCTGTACTGTTTTCTCCTGCCATGTTAAAATTTGTTGAGAAACCAATTTTGTTTTTGGCTAATGAAATTTTCCAACTTGTGCAGCCTCCAAATTTGCTTTTTACGCAACCTAGGCCTAAAAGATGTGCAACGCACTGCTACATTGCTCGGAATATACTGTATCACCAGCAAATTGCGAGAATGAATCCTTTCTGGCCTGCAGCAGCTGGTTCTGCATCCATATATGGCGCTAAACCCGGAAATCTCAATGTGATTCCGTCAGCTGAATTGCATGGAAACATTGCTGGTAGGGTGGTGAACCCTACCCAGGACAAGGGTCAGAGTCTTGCTATGTTTCCAGCTCATTCTGGGGGAAAGGATAATAAAGGTTCTCAAGCAGCCAACATTGTGGATGCTGCACAGAGAAAGCAGCAGATTTTGCTTCAGCAAACAGTGCCCCCAGGAGCACCTAATAATATCATGGTATGATTTCTTTTTTCCAAAATTGTATTTATTGTGATTCTTCTTCTTGTCTTCTTTGGTGGATGTTTTTTGAATTTTGGGGCTCGTGTATTGAATTTCAGGGTCCTACTTTCATTTTCCCTCTGAACCAGCAACAAGCAGTTGCAGCTGCTTCTGTCCGATCTGGTTCTGTAAAGCCTCCTGCTGCCGGTAGTGCTGCTTCATCAAGTACATCAAATTCTGCTGCAGTTAGTGCAGCAGCAACAGCAGTGGCAGCAGCAGCAGCAGCCCCAGCAATGAGCTTCAACTACGCAAATATGCCTGGGAATGAAACTCAGTATTTGGCAATTTTGCAGAATAGTCCATATCCGTTCCCAATTCCGGGTCATGTTGGTGCACCGGCTTATAGAGCAACCCATGGTCAGGCAATGCCATTCTTCAATTCTTTCTATCCTCCTCAAATGATCCATCATTCACAGATTCATCAGCAGCAGCAGCAGCAGCAGCAGCAACCACCTGCTCAATCACAACAAAGCCAACAAGGTCATCAGAATGCAAGTATTTCCAGTGGTTCCTCGTCTTCTCAGAAGCACTTGCAGAATCAGCAGCAGAGGCAACATGGCAATGGAGTTAATGTTAGTAGTGGAAATTTGCAAGGGTTTCCTGCGCCCAAAAACCAGCCTTCACAGTCACTACAGCGGCAGCAGCAGCAGCAGCAACAGCAGAATCAGCAGGTCCCTCATCAGGCACGCCAACTTGAGTCTGAAATGGGTGGGGAAGATAGTCCCTCGACTGCTGATAGCCGTGTTTCTCGGGCAAGCATGAACTTTTATGCCCCCCCCAATTTTGCAATGCCAATACACCCATCTAACTTTGCTGTGATGACCCCTGCAGCAATGGGTGGTGCCAGTGTCACCAATAATGCAAGTGGTAGTCATAATGAAAAGAAACAACAGCAGCAGCAGCAGTTACATCAGCAGGGCTTAAAGGCTGGAGTGGAGCATCAAACTTTTGCCATGTCTTTTGCTTCCATTAATGGTACTAGTACCGGCCCTGGCATTGACATCTCAACCATTCCACAGAATCATCCTATTCTTCAAAACCTTCCCGAGGTTACAAGACAAAGTTATCAGTATATTGCCGCCGCCCAAGTCGCTCAGCAGAAGAGGAATTACCGTGTTTCTGAAGAAGGAAAAACTGGAGGTGATTCTTCTAATGTTGAAGAAGAAAGAAAAGCCATGCCAGGAAAGGGTCAGTCAATAGTGGGACAGTCTATTGCTTTCTCCTCTAGGCCAGATTTGACTGATACATCCGTTACCACAATAACGGGCAATACTGTTGTTGATAGCTCTGCAAGACCTCTTAATTTTGGGTCTGCTACTGCACGGGCTTCTGGTTCTGTTATGCCTACCACCATTAGCGGTGTTACTGCTGCTCAGCAGCTAATGAATCAGCGGAATCAACCACAGCAGCAAATGATTCTGATGCAGAAGAATAATCAAATTGCGCAGAATCAACCAGCAGCAGCTCGGAGCAAAACTCCAGCAACGAGTAATGGTAGTGTTTACTCGGATCACCTTCCTTCATCGTCTTCTATGAACACAAAGTTTGCTAATCTCTCTTCTTTTCCCCAAAACCTTGTTCAAACCAGCTGCAGCCCAACTCAATCTCCTCAGTGGAAGAATTCTGTAAGGACAACCACTTCCCAAGTTCCTTCTCCGACTCTGTCCTCTTCTACCTCCTCATCTCTTAAAAACCATCCTCAGCAGCAAGGTAGGACCCAACAAAGCCATGGGCAGATATCATTTGCGGCTAATACGAAATCATCAACAGCACAAGGGCAACAACCTCCCAGTAGCAACCAGTCTCCATCGCCACCAATTATGGTTGGCTCGCCCACAACTTCTCTGTCAAAGAGTGCTGGTGGAAGCCCAAGGACAACTGCTTCCACTTCTACTAACAAAGCTGGCCAAGCTTCTACATTGTCATCTCAGCAGGCCAAGAACTCACCTTCAGTGCCTAGCCGGAAGTCATCCCCGGTTGGGGGAAGGAATGCATCAATCCTTGGAAATGCCCATATCACCTCTAATTCAAGCACTTCAACTAAATCTCAATTGCCACAACAACAGCAGCAGCAGCTGCTGTCTCAGCAGTTTTCAAAGCAATCGATCCCAACCCAGCAGATGTACTACAATAATTATTTGCAACAAGTCCAAGTAGCACAGTCAGCTAATAGCACTTCCTCTGCATCAACTGCAAGTGGGTATTATCAAAGAAACCGCCGTGAACAGCAGCAGCAGCCAAATGTGTCGTCGGGTACGGCCTCAACTGGGATGTTGTCGTTGTGCCCTCCAGTCACACATGCTAACACCAGCACTTCTGATCCTGCCAAGGTAGTTGTGGCTAATAGCAACATGAAAGGTGGTATGTCCTCACAGATTCTCCAAGTTGGCCCATATGGTGTTGCACAATCCTCTGGGGGCTTCCCCTACATTCATGCTGTTCCCAACTCAGTTCAGGTGAAGCCGGCAGAGCAGAAACAACCTGCTGGTGAGTGAAAATACCATTTCCCTTGGTGCTTTACATTGCAAATCACCCCCATATGGGGAAAACAAGGAAAAATAAATATGAAAAAAGTTCAATGAGGCTAGTTTGTATAAGGAAGCTGTTTCTTGCCTAGAACATGACAATTTACATACCTTCTGGCAGCCTGAGAAGAAATGCAAGATGCTTATATTCGAGGAATCACGCTGCAGAGAATGCATTAGGGACTCGAACCCACAATTTTGGGAACTTAGTTGAGCTGAGTGGGGTAAATGGTCCTTTGTGGAATGTGCTTGGGAATGTGTATTCATATGTATACACTTGTGTTCATACTCTGACTGGGTTCATCATGGATTCTAATTTAAAATTTGATTGATTTTGATGGGGTTGTGGATGGATGGGGGCAATGCAAGGGAAAGGAAAGTGAAAGTTCAAAAAAAAAAAAAAAATTGATGTTTTGTAGGGCAAGGGAGTGAAAAATTGGTGTAAAAGGCTGAAGAGGAAGTTCCAAGTCTTCAAAGACCAAACTTCTCTTCTTTTTTGGGGGCTGTAATGCAGGTTCTTTGCTTAGGTCTCTCTTTCCCTTTGTTTTGGGTTATTAGTTTTTAAGGAAAAGGCAGTAAAACTGTTATCTTTTTGACAATATGCAATGGAGGGTATATATGTATATCCAATTTTTTTATTTAAAATTGCGAGTCAATCTTTGTTTCCTTGCGTGGCGATGGTGCTACCATATATTATCCTACTAGTCTTTTATTGTGCTGATGATGATGGTGCTATTTTTCTTAATATGCGTGCGCGTGTGAGTGAGTGAGCGAGAGTCTCTGATAATTTTTATTTTTTTGGCTTTACTTAGTAAATGGTCCAATCCTTGTCCATTTGTTGAAAAAAAAAAAAAAAACACTGTTAAAGAATGGAAAGAAGATGCTGAGAGATTTGAGTTAGTGTTGTGACCTTGGGTGCTCTCTGGCTAGTGATAAAGAGAAAAGCTGAGGTGGGTGCATAGTAAAGCCTAAATTTTGGACTCTTGCTTGGTTTTATTATATATATGGGGGAGAGAGAGAGAGAGAGAGAGAGAGAGAGAGTTGGCATGGGCCATAATTTCTCTATCTCTCTCTCTCTCTCTCTCCCCACTATTTATAATCTGGTATTACGATACTGATTTGCCAAATAGTTATTACCACGAATGCTTGCTCTCTCTCTCTCTCTTTCTCTCTCTCTCTCTCTCTCTCTCTTTTCAGACTTTGACAAGAAGTAGGTTAAGTTATATTGAAAAGGGTGCGTCTCTTTTCTTTATTGTCAGTATCATACACGTCGCTCATTCCTATTTTGCCCAAACTTTTATTTTTTTAATTTTTATTTTTTGAAACTGCCTAAACTTTATCTTATCTTATGATTACTTGTGTTTGGATATTATTATATTATTATAATAATATTACCATGATAATTACTCTATCTATTGTTTAGATTTAAATAATATCTATGCTTTTGATTTCACATGATTTAACATTCAGATTCCGGTTTTGCCCCTACCTTATAGTATGGTCCCACCCATTTGGGAAGATCAGGGCTTTGGACCCTTTCCTTTCTTTCTAAAACACAGAGCGGTTGGGACCTTCCAGAACTCCATTCAAAGTAGGACATGTAGTTCTGATAGGCTTCTGACAACTTTGCCTGTATTGTGAATTTATGTTACGTGAGGATGACTTTTTTTAAGCTTTATCCTTGACTACACACGTGTTCTCACCACTTTTTTTATTTTCTTTCCAATTTTTTGAAGGAAAAAAAAAAAAACCAACCCTGTTCCACCTCACTTAATTTAAAAAAGGAAAAGTTCCACATTATATATACACAAAAATGGGCCCCACCTACCTTTTTTTTTTAATATACTTAAATAAAAATGTAATTTGCGAAGTGTTTCCCAATTATTTTATTGTCAAAAAATTAATAGTGTGGGCCAAATAAACAAAAACAAAATGGACCCAGAGAGAGAGAGAGAAAAGGGCGTGATTCTTTTGAAGATCTACCCCATCTCACCCAAAAGAAAGGAAATAGGATGTACCTTACTACGTGTTGAAGTGGCTGGAATAAAGAGGAGGTAAGAATAATTGGACGGTTCCATGTTACAAATCTTTCACTTGATTTCTTTTCTCTCTGTCTTTTGATGATCGGAAAGACAAAAGTATTTTCTTTTTTCTTTTTTTTTTTTATAAAAAGGACCCCACAAAAGGAATCAATCAACCATGCCGCACTAACCTACATTCAGCAAATTCAAATTTGGAGGATTAGGTTATCACAAACCTAAAGTCAGGTTATCACCTCCCTACTGTCCCCACAATCAAGTCCCCAATAGGTCCTTCCATCAATATTTGGGGGTGAGGACCCAATGGGAGAAACCTAAAAGGACAACCCTGGAAAGCTAAAATTGAGAAATTCTTTATTAATGTGATAAGTTTTGTTTGTATCAACGTCGTTGAATTATTTTGACATATCAAAATTCGTTATGTTACACTGTAACAATTATGATGAAAAAAACTTATCAAAATTTTATTGCAACCTAATTTCAAATTGAAGATGTAGTATAAATTGAAATATATGGAAGGTCAAGACACATGCAATGGTAAGATGGTTTTTGGGTGTCGTTGTTTATGGGATATTTAATAATACACACAATCTTAAACCAATCATTTGTTAGGAGAGAGAAGATGAATGCAACATGATTATGATACAATATTGAATGCAACATTGCCAATATTAGAATGATGAGATAGAGGAACCGTGAGCTAGAAGTTTCGAGGAAATTGTAGAAGAAAACTAGTGAAAAAAAAAGTCAAAAACAATGAAATGAAAGTAATTGTGGAAAATTAAAGCTGGCATCAATGGAGGATAGAATGAAATAAAGTTGTTTTAGATTGGTCTAATCCATGTTGAATTGAATGTACTAAAACAGTATGAATCACAATAACTAAAAGGAAATGATGACCTTTATAGTGTCAGCAAAACAAATGAAAACATTTATGAAAAGTTTGAGATGGCATCACTTTGAGAATTAATAAATAGATAATGATAGGAGTAATTATACAGTATTTGGTAGTAACATATATATTCTTCTATAAGATAATAATTTGTTTCACTAATTGAATTTATGGTAATATTGGACATTCATGTGAGAGAAAAAAAAATATTTTTAGAATATTGAATAATGTTCTCTCAATTAAATGGTTTGCTAGTATGCAAAGCAACAATAAGTTTTAGCAACATAAAATTTATCATGATAACTAAAATGTCATGTTGTGATTAATTCATGATAAAAGTAGTGTTAATGATGCTAAGAGTTTTGTAACTTAACTAGGACCTCATGATGTTTCCAATGGAAACATTACTTGTTCAAATCTCCTCTCCCCACTCTCTCGATTATCAAATTATCAAAAAAAGAAAAAGAAAAAGAATCTTAATAGTAATTTTATATGAAATTAATGTTATATTAATCACAACTTATCATCATATTAAATTAGAAAATAAGTTGGGAAAATAATTATATCCCTATCCGTAAAAGAATCTGATATTTAGTTATACACACCACAGTTAAAAAAGGGTAAATAGATTATTAGTTGTGTTTGTGGAAAAGGCAAGACTGATTAATGATTTAGGGGTATAAGTATTTAGCTCCCAAAAAGAAAGAAGAAGTCTAATGTGAACAAGAAAAGGGTAATCTAGAAAAAGGAATATATCATATTCATATATGCTATCTTAAAAGAAAATTCCTTTTAGGGAGATAACTTGAGACTATCAATTGTGTTTGGTTGCATTAAATCTGATTTGGCATTCTAATTCTAATGTAGTAGATGAAAAACTTTGAATTTTACCAAAAAACAAAATTAGTATAAAATGGAAAAATTAAACAAATATCATATATTCCAATTTGAAACAAGAAAAATATTATTTTATTTTATTTTATTTTGTTGAAATAGTTAGAGTTTAGTGGCAAGTTGAGCAGAAATAAAATGAAGAAAAAGATGTGGGCAACAGTAGCTAGGAAGCATCGTTATGGTACCTGACCTAATTGGAGGGCCCGGGGTTTTTTTTTTGTTTTTGATGTTTAGGTAAGACCAGATCGGTGGCATTGTTCCCGGTGGACATTGTGGTAGATTCATCAAATGATGTAATTGGATAAGCAAACAAGAGTGTAAAGCCTTGTCAACAATGATGCAACAATTTTGTGTGAAAAGGAAAGCTTCTGTTAGGAACGCAACTGTCAATTTTGCTGTTTTTTGCTTGATTTCTTTTTCTTTCTTTTTTTTAACCTTTAATTGTTATTATTATTATATTCCTTGAGAAAGGTCAATACGATGGAGTAGTAACCAGAGTAATTTTTTAGGATCAATGCTACATGTATGAACTATTTTAAAATATTTTTATAAAATGTTGATGTGATTAATTTTTTCTTGGTTTTTATCTAAACCCATTATTAGGCTGAGTTTGGATTCAGCTTCTTACGTCTGGCGTCTGGCGATTGCGTTTCAGCTTTTTTTTTTTTTTTTTTTTTTTTCTCCAGCCGCAATTATTGACTCAGTTTACTGTGAACAGTGCATTCGTGCACTGTTCACGGACCCACAAATTTCACTTTTCAGCAACTTTTTCATTAAAAATGGGTCCCGCGGTACTATTCACACATTTTTAAATTATTTTGCTACAGTGTTTTCAGTTTTCAGTTTTCAGTTTTCAGCAATAAGCTCTATCCAAACGGACCCTTAATATCATGTTTTCATTTATCAATAATTATTTACCATATTACTAGTTTGTAAAAAAAATTTGTAAAATAGTTTGTATTTCTAATATTATTCAATTTCTAAAATTTATTTGGGTAGGTAGGAGCGAAATTACCATTGCAATTAATTTAGTATTTAATGGTAAATTATGTCATCTATATTTAAGTTCCAAATTTAAGAGGATGTTTATTGCATGACTTAAGAAGATGCTATTTACTAGTGACTTGGTTTAGGGGACAAATTACAATTGTTACATAAATTGGCTCTTTTGTGTACTCTTGGTATAATGATTACTTCACCACTATAAGTACAAAATTTTTGAGAGATAAGAGGGTAAGGACCGATGTTCAAGTCTATATGGAAAAAATTTCATATACATATACATTTAAATTAAGTTAAATATATCTATCTTATATTAAAAAAAAAAATCTTGAAAGAAAATGCTCAACCCTAAGAAGACCCTATATAACATGCTCCAGACTATTTGACTTATTCAACAAGGATTTCTTAAAAAAAAAAAAAAAAACAGTAAATATATTATTGCAATAGAAAAGTGAGATCCTCACGTATTCATTGAGCTATGGAGGGAGGGATACCTCTAAAGATAGGCTATTACTAGCATGAAATGAAAACGATTTGGCACCTAATCAACCCTCGTCCCTCGTCCCTCAACCTTCACTTTCCATTAGAAAAGCCTGGGGGCAATTGTGTGGTGATCATGCTCTGAGAACTATTGTTTAACCTTAATTGGGTTGCCATGCCCACTCATGGACACCACTACGGTAGAGTTGTCATTTCTGTTCAACTGGTGACGAGTCTCATTCTCCACCTGATTTGAATGGGTCGAGTTCTAAATTGATTCCAAAACTGACTCAACTTGATCTGTGGACACCCAAGTAGGTCATGGTCCATAGATAAATCTATACGGATATGAAATTTTGACAGTGTCCTTATAATAATTAATATCCCTTATGAATAATAGAGGACTCCCTGTGAAAGGGTATGAGAAGAAAAAAAAAAAAACACAATTTCATACATTTAACTCAATTTTCTTTCTTCCTCTTCTCAAAATTCATCTCTTGACTTCGTTCTTTGAGTACCTTTGATCAATCTCCTGAGTACAGTGAGTAGGTGTTCTATTTCTTGTGGCAGGTTGTTCATTGGTGTCCAGAGTGACTCCTTGAGAAAGCTGGAAATCAAAATAGCAACTTTCGCAAGAATCCATGTTTTTTTCTTCGACAAGAAAACCTGGTTTTTGCATTTCAATTCTGCCATACTCAGACCTTGCATGTACTAAGTAGACCCAGAAAGGTTCACCCACCTTCATATTCCTTAAGCAGTACCAAATGTTTCTCAAAAGTTTAAGGACTCGTACTAATTCATCTCTATTTTGGGATGCAAATAAAAAGAGATTCGCCCCAGAAATTCACATATTTCATGGCCTCTGTGTTAAAGTGCTTCTCTTCTCTGTGAATAGCTAGCTTCTCAACAAAAACTCCTAGCTAGTTCTTTAGAGTAGCTAGAGGGTATCCCCACCTTTGTTTGGACAAGACAAAAGGTCCTACTGGTTGTCAGATTCTTCAACAAATTAATCATACATAGGCTTAAATCGGTTATTTTTCAGCCAAAAAAAGAAAAAAAAAGTTCACTAGTTGCCCATATAATAAAAAAGAAAAATGTGAGCACTGAGAGTTGTCCTTTAGGTTGGTGAGAGTGTCACTTTCCTCATTAAATTATCTGAAAACAAAATCCAGTAACATCTTGTCAAAATTTTAATATTAGGTCTATAATATTTTTACAATAATTTAACAACAAAACTTAAATAAACAAGTTATTTTACACACGTAATGTTATTATAAAAATATATTATTATAGAAACACTCGGTTTATAATATATTATTATAAAAATATTGTAAACTAAGAAAACTTTGGATCAGCCTAGAAATTGAACAGTGATTGACCAAAACAAAGAGGGAAAAAAAAATATGTGGATGGTGCTGTTGCTTAAGTCTTGACAGCACCTCACTAAATTAGTTGAATTCAATTTGAACTAAAATCATTGATCAAAGGGCCCACACAAAAATAATAAATAAATAAAAATAAATCATTGATCAAAGATACACAGAGACGTAACCCTCCAACTAATCTCTTTATAATAATAAATAAAATAAAATAAAGTTAATGGATTGGCAATGTTTAATGGAATTAAAGTCCAAATCTGGATATATATAATTAATAATAGTAATGCACTTTAACTTTGGTCTTTATTTTCGATCTAAATTGGACACGTGGAAAATACTGTTTGGGTTCAAGTCATATGGTCAATAAAAAAATCTTTCCAAGGTTGTTAAGAATACATTTTTTTATTCTCTCTTCCATAGACAAAAGTTATAATTTCTAATTAAAAAAAAAATCTTTACCACAAAGAAAATGTTTTTAATATATATATATACACTATCATAGTCCACCAAATTCAACAACTTTTGCTCAATTCTTTATGGCTGGGCTGGGCTTGAAATCCTGACCACTAAAGAAACATGTATCGGATCCACCACAGCCCATTTGGATTTAACCTGGTGCAGTGTCAATAAATAATAATAACATAACAATGGTATATTCTTACAAAAGAATAGAAGTCTATATACGGTAAAATACTAAAGAGAAACTCAATTAAATATCGTTTTAATTGTATTCTATTTTGACATCAAGCATTTTTAAGATTTTAAAATGCACTGCCAAATATTATTCCAAATACATTCTAATTTTATGTCAAGTATCTTTACATGTCAATTCATACATTTAAACTTAGAAAAATAAATAAATAAAGATCCAATTAGAATTTATTAATTTTTTATGTTCTATATAATACCTTGAAAGTGTAATCTATTAGGTAGAAAACTTTTATATATTATTAAAAAAAAAAATCCTCTTTCCACTGTTAGTATTCTACTAATTGCAGTATGCCATTTTTTTCCCCATATTTTAAACCTTAATTACTTTGTAAGGGAAAAAAATGGTTTTTAGATTTGTAGCAAGTTATGATTAATAGAATATAAACTATAAACTGAAACATTAAGATCGGAACAGATGATTTTTAATCACATAAAAATATGATTATCTGTAATTGTATTTCATGCATTTGTATTGGGTCATAATCTAACTTATTATAGTTTCTAAAAAAAAGGTTTATTATAAAATACCTTTGTGCTTATGTATTTTGTCGGGCAGTTTGTTCCCCTGGGATGTGAATCCAGTGATTGCTGCCATATTAAAAAAAAGAGAGACAAGAATTGAAAATGATTTAATGCAATGGTGATGGTTCTGTCACCATCCTTAATCCTTGCAAGTGGCTATATTATATTTTTGGTCATGGTGCTTTTGCGATACAGATGGAAGTATCATATCTGGGTTTTTTTTTTTTTTTTTGGCTAAGACAATGTGACCAACTGTATATCATGATGATCTTACTTTATAAAATCTACATGATGATCTTACTTGTATATCATAGAGTAGATATTAAAAATTGACATTTTTGGATAATGATGTTATTAACAAACTTTTGGTTCTTCCTCAATTTCCGAATACTTTTTTTGTTAGTTAAGTAAATTGCATATTTGCTAGCAACTGTGGACCCAAAAATAAAAATATCCAACTTCACTCATGAATTCCTTCTCAATTGGTATAGTTAAAGTTCAAAAAGAAACCTCTTTAGGTGCAGATGGAACATTATAGACTACTTGTGTCTTTAAGGGGAAGGAGAGAGGAGTAGAAGGAATGAAATGTGAATAGTTTAATTCACTTTTTTTTTTTAATTTTTTTTTTAAAGGGAGGGAGAAAAGGGATTGATGGGATTTGGATGGCATTAAGATAAGTTTTTTTTTTTTTTGATAATTTGATAGTTACAAGAGTGGAGAATTTGAATCATAAATATCTCATTTGAAAACACCAAAGGTGTCAACTAATGAGCTATAGTCTTGACTCCTTAAGATAAGTTTTTATTCCCTCAAATTAGGGCAATTTGGAGGAGAAAGATCAACTTGTATTAAAAAATAAATAAATAAAAAGTGTCAATTTTACAATATGATGTCAATTTATATATATATTTTTTTAACTTGAACAAAAGAGGGGTATAATTTTCAAAATATATAGTGTCTTACAATTTCCTCTCATTGTCAAAAATTCATATCCCATTTTGTTGCTTGACTTATAATGGGACATAGTAGGGTTGTTAAAAAAACAAGTCGAGCTGTAAGAACTATCCAATTAGATTTAACTTGAGTCAAGTTTGATCGAACAATTTTAAATCTTAATCAGTTAACAACGATTTATTAATATTTTAACCAAATTATCTTAATCTCAATCAATCGACCTGAAGTTTACTTGATTCAACTATTTCTATTGATGCATAGGTGTCAAGGTGGCATTCATTACGTGGATTGCACCCCTTCCTCTTGTTCACTCACAACTTTACTTATCTCTTTTTGCCTCTTCTCTTTTCTCTTCAACTCTTCTGAATTCTCACCTCTCTCTCTCTCTCTCTCTCTCTCACACACACACACACACATCATCATCATCATCATCCTCTCTCAAATTTCAGAAGTGCAACCATGCAAGCTCCAACAACTCATAGAGAACAGATTGTGAGTTTCATTATCTCCACTTCAAAAAGATTTTCATGTTTTATAGGAATCTCAATTATTATTGGATTCCTGTTAACTTAAATTTTTTGATATAATTATTTTATGGGTTTTTGTTCAAGGAAAATCTAGTTCCAACTTTATTGGTTGCTTTTGCTATTTTGTCTAATCAATTCCAAAGAAATTCTTGGTTCATGGATAAAATGGGTTTTTGGGTTTGAAAATTTGAGGGAGAAAGTTTTTGAGGGATTTGAAAAGGTTCAAAATGGTCCATTTAGTTTGTTGCTTGCCAGTCACCACATTTTGTGTGGCCATTGTTGCTCGTTTTTTTTTTTTTGGGGGGGGGGGGGGGGGGGGGTGTGGTGGGGGACAATGAGAGAACAAAGAAATAATTGATGAATAAAGTCTTAAAAGGCATAACTTGACATTGTTCTTAAACAACAGTTCCCCCACACAAGTGCTGCTATAAGGTTACTATAAATTTGTTTCCAGAATACAACTAAGGCAAGAATTCTACTAATAAACTTGAAAAATTCTTGCCAATCTATGAAAAAAGTGGCGTGACTAATAAAAACTAAATATGAAATCATTATTTATAGATGAGGGGTTATAACTTTTCAAAATGTACCATAGATGGGTAGCTATGGTTCATTTAAGTATAAGGAACCGATATAAAGTTGTTGGAGACAAGAAAATCACACAAAATTCTATATAGAAACCATTTTTCTCTATCCAATACAAAGCTGCCAATTGAAACTTTCTCATAGAAATAAAAGTAATTTACTCTCAAAGTAAATTCTCTATATTTTCTTTACTTTCCCAAATAAATTTACTCACATATATTACCATCTACATTGTATATACCTATATGTATAGCAATTTTGACGAAAATTGGCCACTCTTCGTCTAACAAATTGCCACCCATTGAATTTGACCAGTGTGATCTCTAATCTAGAAAACAACTGGCGGTCGAAAATTTGATGCATATCAGTCAACATAGAATATTAAACTTTGAACCCGATTATGTTTGAGTTGTGTGAAGAATTAACTCAATTCGAGCGTGACCGATCCACGAGAACCGCTAGGACATACAATGGGTGGACACCCAACACCCACTATATTTCTAAAAGTATTGTACTTGTATGTGTGTGTATATCAAAATAAAGATGTCTCAAAATTTGAGAAATAGACATTTATGGTCCATTTGATACATGTATTTAAATAACAGGTTTCTGTATTTTTAAAAATATATGTGAGTGTAAAAGTTTAAAAAAATACGTGTAATGTTGTTTAAAAACTAAAAATACGTGCTTAAACTTATGTACAAAACGAGCTCTTATTTTTCTAGCCAGCTACGTAATGAAAGTTACAAACAATTAAAGGGTCAGTACTTTCGGAATAAAGCAACCTGAGATTCTTTGTGAATCTCGTTAAATTAGTGGATCTTTTTGTTGCATTTTTTAAAGGGGGAATATCTGATTGTTATGCTCAAGAAAAACTTATAATTTGAACCAAGAAACTTGAAACTCCAATCTCTTTGAAGAGGGATGGATGGATGGAGTCAATCGGCCAACTAAATGATTTGCATTAAACAAATACATTTTGTACTATTCGTTTGGAATATAACCCTTTGGCTTCACATTCGGAGTAAGATTTCAAGCAGGGCTTCAAGCTGGTCGAAGGGATAATTGTATAACTGTAGAATTGTCTTTTTGGTAGCTGGCTAGCACTTATAAGGAGATTGATTTATGACAAGAATCAAGATTCAAATATAGAAAAGGGTTAGATGGAGAATCGAGAAAGTCTGAGTTTTGATTGGATTGTTTGAGCGAATACCATTGTCGAAGGCACACTCAATCAACTAATGGGGTTAGGGGCATATTTCAATATTTCATATACCAAACAAACAATGCATTTCCTTCTTTCAAAATGAAAAAGAAATAGGAAAAACAAGTGCTAATAGGAGATTAAATTTTATAAAGGCCATGTACTTTTATAATGTTCAGTCATGATCAAAATCTCATGAGTAACTTCTGTGAAACTATGCCACATTCCTATTGGATCTAACAAAGTCTTTTCTATGATTTTATGATACTGATATCTAATAGCAAGGAACGTTTAACAACTCTTGGTCAAGTAGCACCCTAATTCCTCTCTGTTAAAGAAATATGCATTAATACATTATTTGAAAAATATCATGTTTTTCTTGTGATGACTAAAAGAGACAAAAAAAATTTACACTATAAAAAAAAATGAAATTATTTGGTAAAATATAGAAATTTATCTATAATAGATAAAATGTTGATGTGACACTTTTACGCAAAATAATGATGTAACAGCTCTATCATGCTAAATTGGTAAATTGGTCAAGGTCAAAAGCGTTTAGCGCAACCGAGCTTACTCTGATAAGAAAACGACAAAAATGTCTACTAATACCTTATATGGAAATGTATTCAAAACTCAACTGATTGCCGAAATTTATGAAATTCATCATCATTATCACATCATATTAATTATAACGGAAGATAGAGGTGTTATGTTTTGATTTTTGAAATGGAGCAATCTATTTTCCCCCAAACAAGCATGAAAACAATGTGATTAATGAGGGGAGGCATCAACAATCTTGACTTTGAGCTCCTTGGTGAGAATTCTCTTACGCATCTTTGTTGACGTATTGAGAGTCCCCCATTGGCTAGCTCCCGATAAGCCTTCGGGTCAAACATATGATCAATTACACCATCAATCTATTTCTTTAATTTGAAGTTACTAGCACTCCTTTTCAAAATTTTAAAAGAATATATATATAAACTTCAAACTAAGATCTCTGCGAAAGAGGAAAAATTTTGGAGAGAGAATCTAGAGAGAAAAATAGAAAGAGTCACAATTGGTTTGGCGGTGAGCCCAAAAATTGAGACCCAAAACACAGTCTGGCTTTGGACCTTAAAAACTTGATAATCAGAGTCGGCAAGGACAGAAAAACTGTACCAATGGGTAAAAACAAAAGGTGTGTAGGTGTAGGGCCCAAATTTATTGTTTTAACTTTTAACCGTGTCCAAAAAGCAGACAACAAAACAAAAACAAAATATATATACATATACATATTTTTTAAACTCAAAAACAAGATCACAGCCAGAAATCTTGGGGGAATGTGGGTCCCACCCATAATATTAGTCAGTTGTTTGTTGTCAGCCTTTACAAAATTCCACAAAGTCCTTTTTTATATTATTTACATTAACGAAAACACCAACATGTGTGTTTATGTGCAACGTGTTGTTCACACACCACAGTTCCTTCCCTCTTTTTTATCAGTTCTCACATAGGAATAATAAATTCCCCCATTATTATATATTATTCATTATCTGTATCCAATTCAATGTTAGCGCCGCCCCACCATTTTAGGGGTGGACCCTACTGTTTCTGGGACACTACTTTCTTAGATTTTGCTTGTTGTGTGTGGGGTCCACAACCACGTTCGTTTTTAGAAGTGAGTTTACTTGCCCGTGACAGTTCTGTCAGTTTAGCACAACTTGACTGACCGACCATGTTTGCCATAATGGCATGGGCCCTGGCATGAATGGGTCCACTCCGTACTGGGAAGCTCTTAACTTTTTAACTTTTTTTTATTTTTTTAATATATTTTTTTTCCGTTTTGTAGAATTCCAGTTTTTGATGTCCAGGATCTATTACGACTGATAAGGTAGTTTTGACATGACACACAAAGAAGCCGACGCTTCTCAAGACTATTGGTTTCATATTAGCAGACGGGTAAAGGCAACGGTTTCACATGGCAGACGAAATTACCACATCTGACGAGCATCTCCATGAAACTGACAGGAGGTTTTGGACAAGGCGAGTGACCGACGGAATAAAGAGGCCGATAGGTCTAACATGACCTAGCTTGACCTCTAAGAATATTTGTATAAGAAAATGTTTTACACTCCACAATTAACTCTATTCAAGGGAACATTTATAAGGAAAATATCCCGTAAGATACGTGTATTAATAAAGACAAGACAAGAACCTTTTCACTAAGAACGAATGTCAGCTATATGTTACCATAAAAACTTCAATACCCTCACAAACTAAGGTACGTATAATTTATTCCAGCTCTAGTACTCTAGAGTTGTAAAAGTTTTCTAACTTAATTTTCTGAGGGTATTTGACTAGTACAGTACTCTAGAGTTATAAAAGTTTTCTAACTTAATCTTCTGAGAGTATTTGGTCAGTACTAAACCGGTATTCTCTGAAAGATCTTCTTCTTCTTTGTTTCGCAGATTTTGCATAAAGTACGTGAGGACTGTGCGACTTATTAACGTTTTTTTGGTGTCATTAACGACGATGATACTTTTTCGTAGAATTAATTTTTAATATATCAATCATTTATTTTAAAAATATTTTATGAAAAATGTAAAAAATTGTCAAAACAATTAGTTACTTTTGTTTATAAAAAAATTTCTAAAATAATTTACTAATATAAGTCTTAAGAGCATATATTAGTAAAATCTTTTTTGAAATAAGTGAAACTCGAGTTCTAAATATCTTATTCTCGTCAAAATTTGAACTTCAAATATATATATTTTCTTTTATAAGCAAACTTCAAATATTATATTATAAAACAAAAGACAGAGGACAAACAACTTTACAGATTGACACTTTGAGCTAATTGGAATCCAAAGCACTGTTTAGGAATAGTTGTTCTTTGAATGAAAATTAAATAAACCTGTACCAAGCATGTCTCCTAAATTGAATTGAAGACCATTGTAACATATAATGGAAAAGAATACTGATGAAGCCAAAAAATCGTCAATTGAACTCCTCGTCAATACAGATGGATGAAGGTGTTGACTTTGTCTAGAAACGAACCTTTTGGTGTTGTTCTTCTCTGGCTCTATAGCTTTTAATGCAGAAAAGCATCAATTAAATTTCTTGTTAATATAGACGGATGAAGGTGTTGGATTCGTCTAGAGACGAACTTGCAATGAGATATGAAATAGAGAAATATGGATACACTAGTGTAGTGTTTGTCAAACACCCTCCGATGATTAAGTTAGAATAAGATTCAATTGATGTATATTGCAAAAAAAAATCAACTTGGGAATAGTTTTTAGGATGAGAATTGTGTACCTTCTTGCCTTTGGTTTGTGTGGGTTTTTATAGCCCCTGTCTTCATTGTCTAAATGAAAATCTGCATTCATGAGATATAGAGCCGTTGGTATTAATAGCTGGCTTTTATTGTCTGTCAACGGCTATTCATCTATTGGTGCTCATACGTTACTCTTTCCCTGCCTTAGGCATTAAGTCTTTTAGGGCTATGTTCACTATTGATGTCCGTACATTATATCTTGCATTAAATAGTATTTAATTTGTCCGTCGAGAGATGGACAATCTTAGTAAATTAACACTCATCAGTAATGGATGCGGAGGCGTTATAGACTTTAATTGTCTTTTTCTCGTTGGTTTGTTGGGTATGTTTTGCCTGTTTGATGCGTTAACCGTTACTCATGTCATTTATGAATAACTCATTTAATGTATGTTGTAGTCGTTTATCACATGGACGATACTAAAATTTTCCTCTTTTGTTATATGATGGACAAGAGTGATTTTTCTTCTCTTCAACTACTATGACTCTAAACTACAATTGATTTTTAACAGTGTTTAATTAACGTAGGCTCTTAGGATATATATTAATCATTTTTACATTTTTTTATTATAAAAAATTACCTAAAATTGTTTACTAATATATGTCTAAGAGCTTATATTAGTAAAACCCTTTTTGATAGAAATTCGAATTTTAATTCTCTCATTCTAGAGCAATTGATAGAGCACAAAACAACTTTAACATTGACACTCTGAGCTAATTTGAGCTAATTGGAAATCAAAGCTCTTACGGGGTACACGTTCAAACTTCAAAGTCCAAACACAAAATCAAGTCCTTCATTTACGCGATGATGGACGGTGATGTGATTGGTTATATATACTTGTCTTTTCAGATTTTCTTTTTCTCCAAAGGGTGACCCTAGTAATCAATAACATTGCCACATTGGAATGTCACAGGAGGGGAAAAAGCCCAAGATTACAAATTTCTCACGTTAATATTTGGATTTGCCTCGCTTTTGCCAAATCACATTTTTCTTAACCCTTTTTGTTCTTGCTTTATAAAAATAATCTTTACAAGTTAAATGTATCTCGTGGGCTTGGATACGTGCATTCTCCCCTTTATGGCATATGAGCATCATTTTGCGTCACAATGTGGTATTGTAGGCTGTGAAAGGGATGTTGCATACATTGGATATATAGAATGATAAAACAGCTTGTCTTATATGAAGGTTGTGTTCGGCCACTCTTGGTTCCAGACTACAAACTAAAAACTTGAATGTGAAGGAAATGAAACTAAATTCTACCTAGAGAAGAATCAATGGGGTTTGTCAAGGAGCTTCAATGAGCTAATTAATGAAGATGTTGTCATATAAGAGAAAATAAAATAGCATAATTTTAGAAGTACTTTTATACATACCTCTTTTCTTTTGTTAGGGGGTAAAACTAAATATACTTGATAACCCATTATGCTCTCTAAGTTAGAGCATTTGTATTAGCTCATGAAAAAATTTGTCTATTTTAGTATAAGAACTTACTTTTTTTATTTTAGGTATTCGCTTTTCAAAACAACTTTCATTATCTATTTTACAATATATTATATTAAATTAAAATATCATTTTCTTAATTTTTTTTTTCATACACAATAATCTTGATTCATTCCTTTATTTCAACCTTGGGATAAGTAAAGAAAAAAATAAATTAAATGCAAAATGAATAGTACCAATTTAAATTTACACGATTACAATAGCAACCATGTATTTTTACACAACTTTGGACTTAGTTGGCTGAAATATGTTCATTTTTTTCTATTACACAAGCACTAATGTGAGTTCTCTTAATTGCAATAACACGGGAATCAGTTGTTGTCCTCAACTATGAAACGAATCCTTTAGAAAAAAAAAAAAAAATCCATTTCAAGGTTATGATTATTTTTTTAGATCTAACCGTGTACAAAAAATTTTAGGACGAGTAGCCGGACTAAGATCAAGTATATGCCGATAGAGATTGGTAATGTCTTCCATTTCGGATGGTCAGATATTGGGCCTTGGGCCATCTTGATAATCTAATGGGCCTGCCCAACGAATCCCTCCAAATTGCAAAAGTAATTCTTGAACAGCTAAAATGGAAAAATGAGAAACCATTGTAAGCGAAACTTTGGGCATATTCCCGAAATTTTTTACATTTTTCTTGAAACTCTAATTAAATATTTAGGCAAAACAAATGTCTTTAAGGAGTGGTTGGTATATGTACTTAAGAACATGTGTGAAAATACGTGTGGGTAAAAAAATGTGTAAAAATACATGTAATGTTATTTAAATTTTTTTTTTTTTTTTTTGAAATGGTGTACTAAACAGAGTCTAAATGATTCTAAAACTATACGTAGTTGGGTTGTACAACCTTTGTAAAGTGTTGCAATGTGGGCAGCTATGACAATCACGAACTCTAGGCATTATCTTCTGTCTAGGACACAAAACCTTGGATCCACCACTAGATGTAGTAGTGCTTCCTGACTAATGCAACCAGTGAACACCCTCAATATTATTTACATGACTAGTGGACATCCATCAACTCGTATGAGATATGACTCATTTTTTTTAGATTTCTAATAGATTATAAAAGTTTAGTTTATTTTAAAATCACCTTCTCATAGTATTTGGTACTACGTATTTTATTTAATCAGTTGCCACCTCTCTCTGTCTGTTGAGATTAGAGTCAACATTTCTTGAGAGGGCATTTAAAAAAAAAATAATAAATGAAAGTCATTAGGGGCTTTGATTGTCTGAAGTGACTCAACCAATACATGACAAAAAGGGTTATATTCAAATGATATATATAAGATTCAGACCTTGTGGTTTTATTTCTTTAATATAAATTTATGACAATGGGTATATTACCTCTATGTTATATTTAAATGAATTTTTTTAAAATATAATAAAAGAAAGGTTGTTAATTCTTAGGCCAAAGCCTACCAGAAACTTGATTTTCCACATAGGAAATTAGGAATAAGCTGCCCCAGTAGAAGCTTATCTTTTGCATACACAGAATATTTAATAAGCAAGGCTAAGATCAGTATCAAACCCAGATCTTAGGTCTTTAGCCAGTTTGACACAAACTTCCAAGCACCATGCTGACTGGACTGTTTCTCATTTTATAATAGTTTACTGGTGGAACTTTTTATATAATCATATTCATCGTAAATAAGTAATTCATACCATTATGTGGCTGATGATTATGTTAATCTAATCATAATTATGTTAATCTAATCATAATTGTGATTGTCAATCTAAAAAGAATATTAAGATATAAACTCATTTCAAGATGCCCATCATGCATCCACTATCAACCTGATTAGTGGAGAATCCTTGACTAAACATGATGTCTAGGATCGCTATAAACAACTTTTATTATCAAGGTAACATGATACTCTGGCACACTTATAATGTCCTTTCTAACACAAAGATAGAAAATAAAACTATTATCTTATTAAGAAAGAGGATTTTAAAGAATATCAACGCATTCATGGCTGCATTTTGATTACTTACATTAGCATTTTCCTACTCTACCATGTCAATAATATACCATTATAAGGGACATGCTGGTTTCTCATGAAGCAGCTTTATGTACTATGCAATCGTTTTCTCGTAGCATGTATTCCTCTGAGGGTAGGCTTCATGCTATCACTCCACATGATAATTTGATAGCATAAGATAATTTTCCATAAGAGATAATTGGCTAGTTTGTTCCAAAGCAAAAATCATTTTGCGATCTTCCAATGACATTTTCTAGGGTGTTAGTGGTTCCAGGGGAAGCAGATATAACATACATGATGATCACAACACCAGAGAGAGAGAGAGAGATCATATACTTTACCTTTTTTTTGGATTATTATTTTTCAGATGTGTCAAAAGCTAAAAGATTAATGAGCTTATAATCTGTTATCAGTGCAAAAGAATAGCAAGATTCCAGTTTCCAACTTAAACAATAGTTAACAATGGGTTAAAGATACCACCCAAAATAATGCTTTCCCCAGCACTAGAGAGGGTTAATAAACCCGCAATTTCTCCTGTTTTCCATTGTGTTAATAATTCTATACAACCTTCTAACAGGGACTACTAATGCAGAGAGTTCTGGGTGACATCAATGGTAGCTTTTGCTGAAAATTCCATCACTTGTAAGAGAGTACAACTGCTACTTCATTGAGCAGTACAGGCTCATTTTGAATGTGCTTTTGTAGATGACTGCTTTGCTAGCTCTTTTTCGTGCTGTTTCTTCAGATAGCTTTGAGCGGTTGAATTCACAATCTTGACGAAAAAGTTCATGAGCATGAGCCAGACAACAGTATTCCATAGTGTGGCAACTGAGAAATCCCACTTCTTTGCCTGGGACTGGTTTAGAAGAAAAATAGTAATGTGATACTCTACAGTACAGACCATGACATAATTAAGATAAATAACTCGTTCACATAATGTAATACCTTGATATTTGAGGCTGCAGGAGCAGATGCTATTAGATACTTATCTCTCATTGCATTGAGTTTGGCAATAACGTTAGGCAAGACAGACGCAAAACCAGGTATAAAGCTCAGTATCCATATCAATTCATTTTCTATCCAGTTAAGGAGTTGATTATTGCAAACTGCGATGATGAAAACTGTCTGCAGGGGGCAAAAAAGAAATCAAACAAAGAGCCAATAGGAATCCAAAACAAATTACGGCTTATGAGATTAACCCCTCTAGCTGGCTTTGAAGAGACTGCAAAAGTTTTGTACTTATCATTTCCCCCTGTTGCAGCCCATTCACATAAATCGATTTTTTCCCCCCAATTTTAAATCGTAGTCTGTCTGACTATAAAATGTTATAATTGATATGAAAAACATACTTGGTGAAAATGAAATAAACAAATTACAAACTAGAAGAACTAAGAATGAAATCTGAAGAAAGTGAGAATTCTTGAACCTGTATGTGAGTTTTAATAATTGCCTTTCCAATCAATGTTGCAAGAAAAAATTCCCAAAATGGAATCCCAAATTGTCCACACATAATGCCTGCAAGGTCAAATAGAGGATTTGGAACCTGAAAAATACTCAAGTTAATTGACAGCTTACATGATAGAAAACAATAATTTTGCTTTCAAAGAATGAACATCACATAAAAATTAAGAATCAGGCATGAGAACCAACTAAAATAAGCAAATAGCAAATGTAATATTATAAAATAACAAGCAAATACAGTTTCCAAGGAAATTTGGAAGCGAGTCAAATTCATATACAAAATTTCAGAAATTACCAGCATGGACACATACAGTACAGATTCTGGCTTTAGAATTTCAAGAAAAGCTAATTCTGAAACATAAATTTTGGATCAAAATTTTGAGATATCAAGGGGTTTACATATTTAAATTCACAAGGGATCTTCATATGTGTGCGTGTGTGCGTGCATTCTTTTCATGATTCTTTAAGGGATCTTCACTAAGAGAGAAAGAGTTAATTCAATTCCCATGTCATTTAGAATTAGGTTTTCGAAGTCAATTAGAATTAGGGTTTAGTTTTAGTAGTTATAAGTATGCTATGCACTGGAGAAGATTAGAGTTCCATTGTTTAATAAAATTTCTCTTGGATTTTTCCTTCCAATTGTCTAGTGCTAACTCCAACCAACCCTAGGTGCTGACTCCATGAGGTTTTGTTCTCTCTTACTTGGTGCTGATTCCAAACTAGCCTAGGTGCTAACTTCTAGGTTATCTATCCTTTATTTCTATGTTATTTAATTCTATTGATGCATCGTTTTGGTTTTATCCTGCATCGCTAATACAGTAAAGTGATCAAGAGAAACAATCAGTAACTTTTTCTCAAGTGGAGTGTCAGAGAACATGTATACAAATACAGTGTCAAAAAGATTCAAACAAGCTTATTTTATTAAAGAGTAATCAAGTGATAAAATCAGAGTAGGTCCATACTAACCGAAGCAAGCACTAAAATTGTAAAGAAGTTCAAGTGTTGGGAATGTGATAAGAGCCAGTGCTTGATTTGATTTAGGCGAGGAGCAATAAATCCTTTTTCTTCAGATGAGGGGGCATCCAATTTTCTTGACTCGCTCGCTGCATCCAATTGTTTACCAGACTCGCTTGCTTTGTAAAGTGGCAGATGAGTATAGGAGCAGAATGAAATCATTAATCAGAAGAATAAAGTAATACTATCAATGCCAATCCTTAACAAAATAAGGGTGGAAACATGCCAAATCAGAGTAACATGAAAGCATCTACTTCAGGTAAAAGATCTATAATTGGTATTCATTAATACCCACTACTTGAAAATCAGCAATGGATCCAGCTGAACATTGATCATGCATATTCAAGCTCTCACCAAATTAATTTCTTTAAAATATGATAATTTCCAATTGAACTGCGTAAATATCCAGATAAAACATGTCTTTTTTTATTGCCAAGTTACACACACACCCAATGGTTCTAAAACTCAAGTCCTCACCCTCCACAACCTTGCTCTTACAAAAGGAAAATGTGCCATTTGAGCTAGAGCTCATAGGCTCTAGATGAAACATGTATCACAAACTACAAAGCAGCCAACATCAGAACTTTATATAGGATGTTTCAAAGAGTTGCCAATAAGGTAAAATAATTACATTACAGAAACACATAATTACCTCCTTGTGCAATTGGTAGTGACAACCATATGGATTATATAACATAAAATACATATTCATAAGCTATCACCCTCCATATGAGGTATATTTCCAACTCTAACCATATGTCATCAATTAGAGTTGGCAACAAGCAAGCTTAAATTAAACTTCATAGCATGGAATAAGATCATCCATATTGTACATTACATTGACCCTAGTACACAGGTTGAGTTTTCCCCTACCATCAAATGCATTAATTTCCAGATGTTATGAACCAGTATAAAGCATACTTGTTGAAGTAATTCAGTTTCTTCACCCAAATTTTGGGACAAAATGAATTGCATCCATATTGTATAGTTGTTCAATTCCTTACTTGTTGAAGTAATGGGACAAAGGCAAGTTGTTGACATTGTTCAATTCCTTATCATATACCTTGGGCAAAAGATTTATGTCCTAAATGAAAACTGCAGTCATCTTTAAAAATCTAACATCACGAAAGAAACATTTTAAGAAAGTGTCATGGAAAATATATGTGGTGAGCACTTTTTTCTCAGGTTTCAGTTCATTATCAAAATTTGAATCATTTGAGCTACAACTCACTTCCTGAAATGAGGTCCTACCCACAAAAACTAAAACTAGTCCCGAAAGTATTACTTAAATAGGAAATATAAAAGAAAAACTATAGTCCTCATACCTGCCCTTGAGATGAAGTATGGAGGAAGCTCTCCAATAGCAGTCCCAACACCCCAAAGAATAGCCTCGATCTGAACCTGAGGCAATATGCTGCTAAGTGGAACCCGCAAACCATCTAATAACTGGAACAATGGGGGCCCAAATTCAGAGCAATCCTTATCAAGCCATGATGGACCTCTTTCCAGCTGAATTGTATCATACGGAGCACTTTTTAAATCCACTCGGCCGCACTGCATTGCTTTTATTGTGAAAAAAGCAATGTGGGGGCCCAGATAAAGGACAAAAGTATGCAAACCAGATCCTGAAGAAAAACAAGTGGAATAAAGGTTGATTTTAAAATACCAGAGCTGATATAGTACACAAACTATGCTGGTTTGGCTGAACATTCAAAATAGAGATGTTTGAATAAACAAAAGTGCTTTTTATTAGAATATGCTATCTACATGCTTCAAACAAATATAAAAGAGAAAATTATTGTTTTCCAAGCCCAAAACATTATAGCCATATCAAACCAAAAAAAAATAATCCGTTATTTACATGAGCACGAAAAAACTGATCTAGCCACTAAAATGAATTATCTATATGCACAAAAAATATTACTTACCAAGACCAATTGAAGATGCAACTCCAAGAGCCACCCACCATAGTCCAAACCGGAAATATCTCGAAATCTCCTCAACATGCTGCAGAAACATTGCATGAACACCATTTTATCCAAGAGTCAAAATAATAGGGGACGTCAGAAATTAAATAAAAACTCAAAATTCACAATCAAAGGCTAAAATAAAATTGGCATGGACTATCATCCTAATCATAGGAAAGTAAAAAGCTTTAAGCTTATAACAGTTTGTCCACGACCTTGTGAACAACCATAACATTAATGAAAATGGCACTAGGAAATTGATTTCCAATAAAAAGTTAAGATTATTTTTTAGAGAATGACATCATACACATTTAATACAACTTAGTTTTCAGCTTTTTGAAAGTTTGGTGCTTGATTGTACCTAGAAGAAACTAAGGTTTCAAGAGGTTGTACCTCGAAAAAGTGCGGTTTCAGACCATTGAAATAAACAAATTCATTATATGCACAGAACTCTAGGGTGTTAACAAGTCATTTGAACTAATTACACATGCAGGATGGAGTTGGGAAATCAACATTTGCATCACAACATGGAGCAGTACAGTTTTTTTTTTTTTTGTTGTTGAACTTTTTAATTTATTTGCTTATGTACAACATAATAAAAGCCACACTTTTTCTAGGTACAATTGTGATTTTTCCCAATTTCAGCAGATAAGCAAAGAGCAAATTCAAATGCACACAACTGACAGAAATATGAGTAGTAAAAATTCTTAACTACATTTACAGATATTCTGCAGTCCATACATAACGTTAACTTGCTACTGAAAATTGAAGCCACAATGAGAATTCACAAAGCAAAATACCTTCTCATGAGGGCCATCAATGGTTACAACAAGAATTCCAATAGCAATTGCCACAGTGCTTAAAAGCATTAGCCATCCTCCTTTTGCCAACAAATACGATATTGAGCTCTTAATATATTGAATAACAGCCAATACAAAGAACTTCAAAGTTTTAAAAGGTTGTGTTGTTATAGTCAAATTCTCTGATTCCTGTTGATGCCTCTTGTGGAGCTCTGAAAAAAGCAGCAATTCTATCAGTTAATAAAATTTTACAGCACCCTCAAACCCCAGAAACAGGTAATCATTCTACTCATTTTTCATTTCCATTAAAGCAAAAGCATTATAAACAACGCTACTCATCTCACAGGAAAAAAAAATTCATACTAACATTGCAAAAGCAGTTCTAGAACAAGAACAACAACAAAAAGCATTTTTCAACCGCATAATTTCAATTTTAAACACTACAAATTTGGATTAGCAAGTGCAAAGTAATTACTTGGATTTTCATAGATTTGAAACTTATGGCGCCTGCTCCATGATAATTGCTAATTACCATGAGCCCAAGATGCTACAAGGTTTCTTTTTTGTGTAGGGGGGATTTTCAATCCCACGTTCCTTATTCGACAGCAAAAGCCTTTACTCAATCGAGCAAACCGGAACCCATGAATACAAAGCAATTATACAACATGTAGATTGCCAAGATAGAAACTTTAGTTCAGAAAACAGCCTCTATGAAACAATTCCTTCTATAAAGACTTCATCAAGCAGTTCCTAACACAACCCAATTACATGCTCCACACTTGGAAAACCCATTGAAACGTGGATTAGGAAGCAATTACAGAACCCCAAAAAAAAAAAAATCACAAAAGGGTTATAAATTCTGAAACATTTCAAGTAAGCAAACGATATTAGTACAATTTCACACTTTTTGATTCAACAATCAGCTCAAACTTCTGGGTTTGTTCAAAATTAAAATTAAAATTAAATACATACAAAAAAAAAAAAAAAAAAAAAACACACAGATCCAAAAACAAGAATCCTAGGTTTTTACGCCAAACCCACAAAAAACTAAAACGAAAAACCAATGTTTCATATTAAAGACCGAAACTTTACGAAAACCCACATATGAATAATAACAAAAAAACAAAGAAGAAAAAAAAAAAAAACGCTTGCCTGAGATCGCCACGTCAGCAGGTTGAGAGGAAGAGGGAGAAGATGAAGGAGGAGGATTTGATTTTTTGCGAGACCCCATTACTAGCACATACCGGACTCGCTGGAATCACAAGCTCCAACACCTATATTTATATTTATATGTATGAATTTTTTTATATATTATTATTATTTATTAAAAAAATAAAAAAATTGTCGTGGGTATGAGCTTTTTTTGGATTGGTTGCAGAGAATGGAGGACAAGGATCAACAGGAAAACAATTTCCTGTAATTTGTTTTCTGGGATTTGGGAATTTTTTTTTTTTGGGGTTTGGTTTGGTTGGAATTAGAGTTTGAGAGATCTTAAAAAAATAAATAAATAAGGAGCGAAATAAAAGCGGAGAGAGAGGGAAGAGTTACTTATAGGAGATAGGAGATTGGAGGAGTTTGCGTGAAGATTCAATTCTGAAGCTTTTCTCTCTCTCTATCTCTCTCCCTGTGTTTGTTTGTCAATGGAGTCTCTCCACTCTCTCCTCCTTCACAAAGTTACCCAAATGGGAGTTTATTTATTCTTAAAAAAAGGTAAATATATCAATTAAATGCCAACAAATTTTAAATTTTTGATAACGGGTGGGTGTGTTTAGTTAAGAGAGCAGTAAATTTGCATTTTTAGAAAGGGTGAAAAAACGAAATCGCAGTAATACCACCAAAATTTTTTGAGTGAATATATTTATAGCTACCCTTTATTGTACCCAAAACTTTTTAAGCATTGCCAACAATTTTGTAACTACCATTTATCGTTGGCAATTTTTTCAAAAATAAAAATAAAATTTGGGTGTGTTTTCAAATAGAGTCCAAATTTAGTAAAATGAGTTGTAAAACTTATATTTTATACAATTTAATAAGAAATTGCTACATCTATTTTTCATTTAAAAGTCAATACAATTTACCACATGTAATAACATTCAATAAATTTATAGTTAAGTTATTTTTTTTATTTTTTTTATTTTATACAAGATATAATTTTACTCTAACCTAATCTAAGTAAATATGTGTGTAAAACTCTCTCCTAGAGATTTGAATCCCGGCCCTTACCCTCCACACCCCACAAGCACTTACTTGTGGAGTGACCATCGCACCAAGAGTGTGCGGTGGTAATTTATAATTAAGTTGAATTTTGAAATGGATGTTAGATTTAATTGTGTGTGGGGTCATGCCTATTTTTTTAATCTTTAATATGAAAGGTAAAACTTAGGTTTTATACCACATCTTTGTAGAATTTAATGTCTTTCAATAGGATATTTGGTGAGTTTCAGTTAATTCAATTGTAGAGTGTTTTATGGTTGAATAAAATATTTAAAATTCAATTCTTACTTACACCAAAAAGGTCAAAACTGATTGGTGTCCTAGTCTAATGATAAAGTTTCAACATTGTTGAGTTTAGTTAGTTTAGTTGGTTGGTTTTAATTATTAGACCAAGAAATCAATTGATTTTGGCCTTTTTGGTGGAGGTGGAGATTGAATACCTGATAGTTTAAACTAATATAATTTGCAAGAGATCTCAATGTGCTGCATGTTCAACAACAAGGAAACAAACCAGGTCATTCTTAGCACAACACGTCAAAAGATTTGATAATTTTGTAACTTGAATAGAAAAAGCTCCATCTTTTATTGAGTTCTTTGTGATTTAGCAAACTTTGGATCTCTCCTCTTTTTAATAAAGTTAAGTATTTCTCATAAAATAAAATAAAAAACTAAAATAGTTTAGCACTATTGTAGCTCTAAGAAAAATGTGTGTGTATATATAATATATAACTAGGGTTGTCCACGGGTCGAGTTGGGTCGGTTTTGGACCCAACTCAGACTCGACCCGCCGGCGTCGGGTGGAGGGGCGGAGGAACCCGTAACCTACCGCCAGAAAAATCGATCAAGTCGGTGTCGGGTGCGGGTGAGCATCGGTCGGGCCGAGCAGATCGCTGGAATAAAGAAAGGATCGAAATCTAAAAAAAAGTGTCGCTGGAATCTGAAAAAACTTACCGGATTCTGCATTTTCTCGCCGGATTGTACATGTTTTTGCTAAAAATTGCTGGGATTTGACCAGATTTCCTCGAATTGAAGCTTGATCACGTCGGATCTCCTCGATTTGAAGCTTGTTATCGCCGGATCTCCTTGAATCTAAGCTTGATCTTACCAAATACAGTCGAGTTCTCTTTAGATCTCCTTGAATCTAAGCTTCATCTCGCCGGAGTTGGCCGGGTTTAAGCATATTTGAGTGAGGATTTGAGTAAAGAAAGGTCAAACGTCGCCAAATCGGAGCTAAGAAACCCAAACGTCGCCGGATTTCAGCTTCTTTTTGAGGTTTTGTCGGGTGGGTTGGGTCAATTGGGTTCTTGAGGACGAAACCCGTCACTCGACCTGCTGGGGTCAGGTTCTGAAGATTGGGACCCGTCACCGACCTGTCGAAGATGTCGGTCCGACCGTGACGGGTCGGTTTCGGTCGGGCTGATCGGGTCCGACGGGTCGTCGGGTACTCTGGACAGCCCTATATATAACAATGATATAGCAAAATGTTGGGTTTTGAAGGCTTATATTTAAAATTTGGAAAACGGTGAAAAAAAAATTAAAATCTTTCATTTTTTTTAATAATAATAATATATTTGAGCTTTCAAAAAAGTATATAATAGGGATGTTTATCCCACATTGGTTGTGCGTGTCTAGTAGCTACTGTTTATAACCCTAGTCTACAAATACAAAGGTTATGTCATTTTGTAATTGTACTCTAGTTATGTTAATGTATTATAAACCCGGTTTAAAACTCTATAACTCCAGTTTACAACTGTAAGTGCACAATTGCACCTGGACCCAAAGACAACTGTGGGCTCAGGCTCAATGAGCCTTAAAAAATGAAATTTGTAGAGTGTGGGTATGAAATCTAGTTTAGAGATATTGGAAACTTAATAACCCGGCTAAGATGTAAAAATACTGGCGAATAGTAAATGATTATTGCAAAGGAGCTTCCTCGGACATAAGCTGAGGACAATTTCTGTATTTTTTCTCTTTCTTTCTTGAAGGTTACAATTCTTAGTTTATTTTTTGGTAACCGATTGATCCCCCCTTCTTTGGCCTCTACCCCCTTTAAATACTTCTTCTCTTGGTGCTTTATCCACGTGTTGCCCAAATCTTCCCTCCCCCTCTGACACCACCTTCTTCAAGTGTTTTAGATAGTAACCAAAAGGTTCAATTCTACTGTTCAGGGGTCACTTCCCCATTAATGCGGCTTGGGAGGTGGGTGCAGGGTCTTTAATGTGGAGGTAGCAGACTTTTCCTAAGATATTTCTCTAACATCGGTGCCTCTAGAGGGTACAGGGATCCCCCCTTTAACCAGCAGTCTTTCTGGAACTCTGTCTTGATCATTCTAGCTAATCTCCGAGTCCTCTTGGGTCTATCCGAGGAGAAACTCACTCTCGGATGTATCCTCGGACCTTCAACGTATGGGCCGATTTACAGTATTGATAGGCTTTTAATCAAGAACAGATTGGCCCTCCTTGTTAGAGCCCAAAAGCCCAAGTGCCTGCTTGGATCCTTTTACTCCCTACAACAACTACAAAGGTTAGACAATTTTGTAATTATACTTTGGTTATGTAATGTATTATAAATCCGGTTTAAAATATAATAATTATTTTTGTGTGTGTTATAATAAGTATTACTGTTTACTAAAAAAATATATAAATATGATGAATTTAAGATGGAATTTAAAATTTTTAATTGAATTTGGTAGATAAAATTGTTAATTAGGGATTTTGAGTTTGGAAAAAAACTTTTCCGTCCAATCCATTGACATTTCTATAATCCAACATGCCTTCCCTAACCTAGAATAATATTGTTTTTCAAATAATCTAAAGCTTATTTGCTCAGTGGCACTACCTGAAACAAGTCTTCACTAACAAATTTATAATTATTTTTAATATTAGTTTGATGTTGAGAGTAGATTTTTAACTGGCTGTTGTAGTATTCAATGGCTTGAATACTTATAACAAAGTACCAAGAGAGTGGATTTTTATTTCTAATTTGTGTGTGTGTTTTTTCCATATTTGATCTACTAATCCATTTGATTTTTTTTTTTTTTTTATGAAAACATAATTTCATTATAATTTGATGGTGAAATGGATGCTAAAAATTATAATAAACTATAATAAAAAAGAAAGAAAGTATTCATTTGGTGAGGGAACAAAAAACATAGAAGAAAGGTAGTCACTTTTTTTTTGCTAAACAGAAAGGTAGTCACTTGACATAATGGAAATATATATATACACTTTATGCAAAACAATATATAAGACATGATGTGTGTATGCATGTTTTACAACTTATTACCAAATTTGTTATATATGTAGGCTAACAAGTATCTGTGTCTGTGTGTGGAATTGGAAATCAGGAAAGATATACTTTTTTTTTGATAAAAACTAGGAAAGACATACTTGTAATCTACCAATGGAATTTTTTTTTTTTTTTGGGTAAGAATTGAATATTTTTTATAGTTTTTTGCATTAATTATGATTTTTTTTATACAGTTATATAAATAGAATGAATTTTCGATCTTATAAGTAAATTGTGTAATGGATCTTGAATTCAATCCTTATCAGTGGTAGGAACTAGGATCTAGAAAGATACAAAAATATAGTTAGAAAAGATATAATAAATAATAAAATAATAATACCATTTTTTTTCCCTGGTAAGTATCAAATTTTGTTTTCATACATGAGAAATCATGTATTTATTATAATCACATAGTAATTATAAGACGAAGACATTGCTTGTACGATATGTGGAGACATTGGCATGCTTTCAAAAGCAAGAGCTCATGTATAGATGCCTTTTATGTGATCCCGTTAGGAAGAGAATATGCTTCCAACATCCAAAACAAGCAAGATGTCTCTTCCAAGAGAGAATCGCAAGTTGATAGGTTCCTTGTTCACTATTCTTATTCTTATCGGTTTTTTCAAGTCCACGAAAACAATCTTACAAGGGAAAAGATTAGGACTTTAAAATAAGTCCATACAAATTGAGTATAAAAAATTAAAATTTTATTTTTAATATAAACCAGTTTCGAGTATCATCATTGAATTATATTAGATGTTTAAGTTTGGTTCTAATGAGTACAAATTTGTTTACAAGTTACTTGATTAATTTATTTTTTCACCATATATAATATACACCGCAATTAAGTTTTTTTTTTTTTTTTTACTCTTTCACTTAGTAATTAAATAAATTAGAATTAAAATAAATTATTTGAGTTAAATGATTTGCATATACGAACTTTTAAAAAATATCATATCTTTACTAAAAAAAAATGAGATATCTATATTGTCGACAAATTACAAATATAATTTAATATGTTATGAACTTATTTACAAACTTACACAATTCATTCTTAAATTTATGTAAACATATTTTTATACATGTGTATAGATTACCATAATGGTAGGACATATGTGATTGAATGTCAGGAACATATATTAACATTTTATGTATTGGCTAATCTTTTGACAAAATGCACTTTATTTGTAATTAGGTAGATCTAGGATGTGTTTAATACTTCAAGAAACAAGATTTCAAGTTCAAGTGTTAAAACTATGCAAGGTTGTTCAAAAAACAAGTGAAGAAGTGTTGTTCATTGAAGTTCAACAGTTAGTATCTATCGAGGTTTAAAAAGAGTTGTTTAAACCCAAGGCTTAACAGCTAGGGTATCTATAGAGGTTTTTGAAATTTAGATTTTCAATTCTGTTTTTCATCCAATTCGTGAATGTATGTTTGAGCTTTCTTTTCTCACAACCCTAAATATATATATAAGGATTATTTTAAGGGCCGTATTATGTTGCACACCCAATAGCACAATTGCACAAGAACATAATTTCTCAAGTGTGACTGGAAACCTAGTTTGCCTTAATTCTTGAAGAAGCTGCTGTGTTTGTACACCGTAGGGTTTTGTGAACCAAACAACTTCGTGATCTTCATGTGTTGAAGAATAGAATAATTTTACAGCCAACATCCTTCCTCAAGTTGGTGATCAAGTCGCATACTGGGATCCGCATATCTATTGGTTAGTCACGTACTGGGAGCCGTGCAATACAAAGAGAGATTGTCACTTCAAAACAAGTCCAATTAGGTATAGGGGTAAGGGTTTGACTATAGGTTGGCATAAGGTACTGAGATTCCTTTACTTGTAACTGCTTGTTTTGATAATAGTGGATTCTCGGGAGTGGTGGCCTTAAAATCACTCGATGAGGTTTTGTCGTGTAAGTTTTTCCCATTCGTAAACAAATCACTGTGTCATTTAATTTTCGTTGCATATGTAGTTAATTGGTGATTTATTTGTGCTGCCACGCTCATTGCATGTAATTGAACCTAATTAATTCTCTTGACTAATTAATTGGTTAATTTGTCATAAGAAGTCAATACATTTTTTGCTTATCATATAATATAATCTAAATACTTAAAAAATCAAGTTTATTTGCCAAGAGCTTTATAGTTGTAGCTCAGCTAACACTTTCTAATGTTTTCAACATAGATACTTATCCCAACTTTAGAGTTTAGATCTCCATTCTCCCAACTTATCCTAAAAAAAAAAAAAAAAAAGTTTCTTAACTTGTTTGCATTGACTTTTAAAGTACACCCAAAACAAACTACTACAACAACAATAATAAATAGAGGGGTAATGCATACCTTGGGTATGAACACCCCCCAAGTATGAATATATTGAAATCGCAAATAATTGGCAAAGTTCAAACTAAAATTGACAAGTCAATGTGCAAGTCAATTTTCCAAAACATGGAAAATAGAGATTGATTACGATTGATTCACTTGTCAAAAACAATGGATATAATTGCATGTCTTTATCAATGAGTTGTATTTTGTAAGTCATACATGAAGCTATATCACAGGCTAGCTAAGACAATAATTTTTTTTTTTTTTTTTTGCCAAAGACAATAATTAAACATGAAGCAAACCCACATTCCCATAGACTTTTATTTCGCATCTCTCTATATATACGGGACAAATGACACTTTGAAATTGTCGTTTTTCATGGTGTCTCTAACACTTTATTAGCCTAATTATATTATCTTAAAGTTAAACACAATGACATTAAGCTCATGCACCTTTTATCATCTCTGATTTCAGCCATTCAGTATTATATTTCATCAAAAAGGTTACACATGTTATCCAAAAAGCGAGAAAAATATTGTAAGTAACATGTAGATTAAAATATATATTATAATTTATTGAAGACCTCTGACCAGTTCAATTTATTGATATTCTCATTACCGTCAGTAAAATAATTAAAGCAAGTTAGGTCTTATCACGTGAAAGATTAGTGACTAGTCATGCACCAGGAAATATTTTATAGATGTACAAAAGCTGCATGAATAAACAAAGGCCTCAATTTTTAGCATTTTCTTCTCTAAAGCCTGGTAACTTCAACCCCATAAAGCTTTCCTTAGGCATCTCAATTAGATGAGTAGAATTTACTATGGCTACTGATGTTTTGTCTAGGCTTATTTTGCAGAAAGAATCTAATGGGCTCCTCAAGGGCATTAAGGTTGCAAGGAATTGTCCCTCAATATCCTATCTTATGTTTGCCGATGATCTGATTATTTTCTCTAGAGCTCTCCCATCAGATATTGAAGTTATCCAGGACTGTCTCAACCAATTCCATGATTGGTCGAGTCATTCGGTTAATACCGCCAAATTTGCCATCTCCTTTAGCACCAACGTTCAATAGCTAGTCAAAACTGAAATCTGCAATCAAACAGGGCTTAAACTCTTGGATCCAAATTCCAAGTATCTTGGCTTGCCCCTCCACATCAAGCGTGGAAACCAGTCTCCTTTCAACACCATCATTGATAAAATTAATAGTCAAATCACTGGCTGGAAGGCAAAAGTTCTATCTCAGGTTGCCTGCTCCACCCTTATCAGATTAGTCCTCACATCAATTCCAACCTATTGGATGTCTTCTTTCCAACTGCCTAAGAACACTTGTGCCCAAACTGATGCAAGGCTTCATGATTTCTTTTGGGGGTTCTCTGATTCCAACCGCCACTTATATCCAAAAGCTTGGGACTCCATTTGTAAGCTTAACTCTTCTAGTGGCCTCGGTTTCAGAAGAGCCCATGATCTTAATAAGGCTCTTGTTTCCAAGTTAGGTTGGTTAATTGCTTCAAATGCTGATAAACCTTGGGCAAACCTTCTTCAATCTAAATATTTAAAAGGTCGCAACTTGCTATATGCCTCTGCCAAAACCAAATCGTCCCCTCTTTGGCATGGTATCATCAAGTCGGTCCCCCTCTTAAAATTGGGTCACTGTCACCTTATTAGCTCAGGGAATTTTGTCAACATTTGGAACGATCCATGGATACCTTCTCTCCAAGGTTTCATCCCCCTGCATCCTCCAACCCCATCATACATCCAATTGGTTGGCGAGCTTATCATCCCAGGTACTAGGCTTTGGAACCGTCACTTACTACATGTTCTTTTTGACCAGCAAACTGCCTCTTCCATCCAACAAATCCATCTCTCGGTCTCCCCCACTAAAGATACTGCAATTTGGGCAATGAATCCAAGCGGTAAATTCTCAATTAAATTGGCTTACTTAGCTGACCAAGAAGCAAGATTCACTCCATCTGGTCCTCTTTCCAAAAAAGCATGGTCCAAGTTGTGGGCTTTGAAGATTAATGAGCGGCTCAAGCTCTTTTTATGGAAAATTGCCTGGGATTCCTTGCCCACAAGAGAATTCCTTTGCCATAGGATCCATGATATGGACTCAGTATGCCCTCCCTGCCATGGTTCCCAAGAATCCATTGTCCACGTATTTTTTGAATGTCCCTTTGCCAACATCATATGGAGACACCTATCCCATCCCCTCAACATCAACAACATCACTCCAAGATCAACCTGAATGGATTGAATTGATCCTTAACCCATCCATGCATCTTGTTCTAAACCCCTAGGACGCCCACACCTTTACTCTTTTGGTTGCTATAACATGTGACCGAATTTGGTGGAGTCACAACAAACTAGTTTTTGATAGTTCACCTCCAGCCTCCCTTATTGACATTGCTGCTGATATTAACCAAAGTTTCTTCACCCATTCTAATGCTTGGAAATTGAAGATGCAGCCCACCATATTCGGTTGAGAACCTCCTCCTCCTAGTTAGGTTAAATTCAATTTCGACGTTGTCATCACCCCGAGTGCTTCATTTCCTTCTGCAGTTTGTCGTGACTCTAATGGGCATATTATCTCAGTCTTCACAGCCAAGGAATCCGTCTCCTCCCCTACCTGGGCCGAAGCTAAAGCAACCTTTCTTGTTGTTTCTTCAGCAGCAACCTCCAGCTCCCATCTGTCATTTTTGAAGGCGATGCAAAGATTGTAATTGACTCAATTAAAGCTCATAGTTCCACTCCTTTTTGGGACTTTAGATCAATCATCTCTGATATTCAACTCCTCTTTCCCTCTTTTTCTCAAGTTGTATTTAATTTTTGTCATAGAGCCTCTAATGACCTAGCTCATTCTATTGCTTTTTGGGCATCTTTTTGTTCAACTTGGGGACCCCAATCCATCTCATCTATCCCTTCTTGGGTTCTTTGTGAGGATTCTAAGGGTAGGTTCCCCCTTTGTTGTCTTTGCCCTCATTTGGGCTTCTTGTTCAATAATATTTTACTTACCAAAAAAAAAAAAAAGATGAGTAGAATTTACTCTTAATGTTCCAATTAGACTTAATTTTTTATTTAAGTTTTGTACATAGTGGGGAATCTTTTGTTGAAAGTTATTGTACCATGAGTTGTGTCATTCTACTTTAAAACAAATTGGTAGCTTGTTTTTAGAGTGGTTGTAGGGATTTGAATTGTGATTCTCCAACAATCCCTCTCTCACAATAACACTCTCCCCAACAACACCTCATTCACAACGACACTCCCACAACTCAGGGATGGAACCAGGACTTGGAGTTAGGGGGGCAACTCTGTTGTTGTCCTTAAGCTTTGTTGCTTCTTAGCTGCTAAGTGTTATTATTTATTTATTTATTTATTGTGTTTTTTATGGGTAAAATTGGTTGATTGGGCTTAATTTTTTTTTAAACTTTGTTATTGACAATTTTTGTTGGACTAATTATTTTGGGCTTGTATATTTTGTTTTTGATTTTATATGTATAAATTTTTTTATAGCCTTTAAAAAGAGGAACAATGTAAGTTATAAATTTTTTTTACAAATTACTGATATAATGAGTGATTATTAGTAAGTAAAAAGTGATATAAGTAGTGAGCCTAGATGTGAATTATTAATAATTTGTACTTCAATAGTTTGTAAAAATGTTGTAGAAATATTATGGTTATAACATTACTTTTTAAAGAATCAACTATATTGTTTAGGGGGGTAAAGTGTTTTTAAAGAACAAAATTGCTAAAAATAGTACATATAGCTATACTAGACATTTAAATATAAAAAAAAATAAAATAAAAAAATTTAAGGGGGCCATTGCCCCCCAAAATTTGGGCCCAAATGTGCCTTTGTTCCGGCTGCAACTTGAACTTATTACCTTGGCTTGGATATCATTTGTCAAACCGTGAGCTGTGTCATTCCATCTCAAAACTAATTGGTGACAAAAAAGACACACTAAAATCTTTTATGGCATTTAACATCATACCCCATAGACATATTTTTAGAGTACTGGATGTAGGGAGTCGAATTGTGGTCTCAACAAAAGTGAATGTTAAATATCGTGGTATAAAATTCAATCTATTTATTTTAAATGGATGGATAGGATTTTAGAATTTTATGGATAAAATTATCCTAAAAACTTTATAAAATCTTAATTCTTATATAGCAAACCAATCCACGAGTTGTCTTGCTCACTGATCATGTATCTTCCAAAAGATTCAAATGTGTGAAATAATTTATATGATAAATTAACTATGATTGTGGGGAACTTTTTCTTGGATGTCAATCACAATTGTTACAAGAAAATTTTGTAGATTATGCGCTTCGATTGTTAATATATATATATAACAGAAACTTTTGAAACTTTCACAATTTTTCACGCCAGCACAATATTTAAATAGAATTATCATTTTATTTAAATAAAATTATTATTTTTAGTTCAAACTTAATTAGAAGTGAAACTCTATATTTCTAAGTAATAAGTCCAACTTAAACTCAAACTCATTATTATCCACTTTTTAAAATAAAATTATTTTTGTTTAATCAAAACTTAACAGGAAGTAAAACTCTATCACTCTAACAAGTCCAGCTTAAACTCAAACTTAAATGTTGATAATCTATATAAAAAAAAGTTATGATAGGACTACAAAAAAATAAAAAAAAAAGACTAACATTGAAAAAAAAGAGACTCACGTTGATAATCGTGAGTTTGGTTTTTAGGTTAAAGTTTCTACTAATTTTTTTTAATTTTTTTATATTGTAAATGGCAAATAAAACCTCTCTATTTTTTTGGAAAAAAAATCAAAGATGCAACCTATGTCTTCCAGCGTAAGAAACAAAATTTTTTATTTGGTATGTTATATATAAATTTATTGAATTTGGTTTGGTTCTGAAGTAGAATTTGAAAATTCTATAAATTTTGAAGTTTGATCTTAATTCTTCACCTTAAATGCTTTTTATTTAGATTCATGTGATTTTTTGTTTTCTTATTAAAAGCTATATTTTTGGTTGATTAATTATTTGTTTGGATTAATTTTAATTAATTAATTATTTGTTCTAGAATGTCTATTTACACATTGTTGAATTTTTTTTTCAGAATCAATAGTTTTTCTATGCATCGTACGGGTTAGCAACTAGTTTTTCAATTTCTATTCTTCATGGGCCTGTGACATATTGTGTAAACACATATTCTTTGTAACACTGTTCTTATGCTTTGTATCTCAGATGTTTTATTGTCAATCATTGGTAATGGGTTTACAATTGCAATCATTTATAAAAAGGAAATTTGGCGTGCAACTTTTATGCGCGCATTGGCTATTGGTAAGATTAAAATTTTTTAAAGGGTCTGATTGTTGTTTTGGATCAAATTAGTTGAATTGACTATATTTTATTTTTTAGTTTTGCTATTGGTTATTGTTAGGCTAATTTTTTTGGGCTTGTTAATTAATTAATTTATTTTAGATTTATTCATTTTGTTATGGCCATTAAAAAGATTAATAATACTGTTAGAGGGGACTAAGTGTAATTTTATTGAAGCGAATTGTTAAAATTAGTATATTAGTAAAATAAAAAAAAGTATTGTATTGTAGATTTGTATTAGTAAAAAAAAAATTTGGCCCCCCAAGTCAAAGCATAGTTACGTCACTGCATTTTGCAGGTAGTTTTTGTAGTGTAGATTGGGGCCAAAATGGGCATTTGTCCATTTCGCCTAAAAGATGTAGTAAAATGTCCTTGTTCTGAAATTATCTAGAAAAATATCTTTGTTTTGAGACTCGATTTTTAGAAAATTGAGTTTCAATGTAAAACTCGATTCTATGAAAATCGAGTTATTTGGAAAAATTCACATGGAACTCGAGTTCCATAAATTTTTTTTAAGTTTAATTGCCTATAACTTGATATTCTAAAAAATCGAGTTTCAATGTAAAACTCGATTTTTAGAAAATTGAGTTTCAAAACAGGATATTTTGCTAAATAATTTCAGAACAATGACATTTTGCTACATCTTTTGAGCAAAAGGGACAAAAACCCATTTTTGCCTATAGTTGGTATTGTTTTTTATTTTGTGAATAAAAGTATATCCGTTTACCAAAAAAAATCAAACTATAAAACGGAGCATCATGCCATCAACGTCAAAAAACATATTTGGATAATGCCAAAAGGATATATATTATTATACTTAATTAAAATTTGATACCATTTTATTCTAGAATTTAATTCCTATATGTGCTCATACCACCAAAATGTGGACTGACGCTATTACAAAACAAAAGACTACTCTCAATCATATAGTTTGATGAGAGATTATCTTGAATTCGAGCTCATATATATATATATATTATATATATATATATATATATATATATATATATTTGATGAGAGATTATCTTGAATTCGAACTCATATATATATATATATATATAATATATATATATATATATATAAAGAACTCGAACCCTCTATTAGTTTAAATTTAATTGTCATTCACTTAAGAGAGTTTTTCATGTGTTAACTGGGTAGTAAAGTAAAAAAAATCTTCAAATGATGATTGGAAAATCAACCTTTGATGGATTTCTTAGCATAATTTGTAAAATATGTGTGCTATTTCTTAAGGGGTACGTAGCACAATCAGTTCCCGTGAAGAAAGTATCATCACTAATTTGAATCTTTCATTTTCTCTTATGCTTTGTTGCATGATACAATATGTTTTAAACTTTCTTAATGTGTAAAACAAATGTATTTTGAAAAATACAAGTTTTTTAATAATTAAATAAATTAATTTTTTTTATTAAATTACAATTGTGGAAAAATGACCCAATTGAAATAAATTAAAAATACTCTTATTGACACTATAATTATTTATTCTTCCAAGTTATAATACTATATATAACAATACAATAACCAAAATCAAGACTTTTTTACTTCCATGTTTTATTATTTAGATTTAAATGTAAAAAATTTCATATTTTTATTTATAGTATTGATTTTTTTTTCTTTGATCTCTTAAAAATGTTATAATAATGTTACAAAATAGATCTTGATTTCATATAAATGTGTGTAAATATATATAAATATATACACACACACATACATATATATGATTTTTAAAAAATTAAACCATTCTAATTATAATAATGTGAGACTCAAAAATAACAATTATTGGACAAAGTGATAATAAAAATATTCTAACTATATTCAATACTTAATTAGTTGATTTTGGCCTAATTCCATAGGAATATCCTCATCAATATGTAAACGAAGGATTTTGTTTTTGCACATCAAACTCCACCTATCTAAATAGATTTTTTATATATTAGTTATGATATATTCCATTTTGAATATGCTTGAATAGATGTGAAAAAGATAAGTATAAAATAGGAATACAAAAATACAAGGGTTACATGGTTTAATCTTATAGCCTACATCCACGAATGAAACCTTTAAGGGTTACATTTTTATTATATAAGAGTATAATACAAAACTTGTGTTACAATGAACCATAACATGAGTATATATAGTAGACTAAATCTTAAACTAATAAACTTCTAGTATAAATAAGAGACTTGACTTGTACACAAAATAGAATTAGGTTTAGACCTATGCCAATGGACTAATATATCTTTAATAAATTAATTAGAGAGTAGTTAATGAAAGAGACACTTTAGCTCCTAATGAGACACTTAAAGTAAGCATTGCAAGTCCAGGAATAAAAACCAAATCTTTGGGTGGTTAGATCAGTTGCGAAGATGGCGAGGGTCACAATCTCACAAACGACACTTGCTAGTTGTTTTTCTTGTTTAATCTTCGGTTTTATTAATTAGCGGAGGCTATGCTACAACTCGGTTGAGATGGGTCTTGTTCTGACTACATTCCAAGGGCTTGTGCGTAGATTTGTTTTTTTCCGTTCAATTTGAGAATTAATTGTTGTTATGCCCGAGCGTTTGTTGGGCCCGCTAAAGTTTACGAGGAGGACGTTTATTGCCTCCCGTATTTCTTTCACACTGTACCCATTGATATTTCTTGAATAAAACTCTTACTATTGTTTCCATTTAAAAAAAAAAAAAAAAAAAAAAAAAAGAAGACAAAAATCTAAAATTGTCTCTTTAACTTTCAGCTTTCTGTTATTTCAGTTCTTTAACTTTTAATTTTGTCATTTCAGTTTATTAAATTTTAATTTTTGACAATGTAGTCTTCCGTTAGAATTCAGTTATCTTTTTCCGTTAAGTGGCTCTTTCTTTTTTTCTTTTTAATAATTTTCATAATTAAAAGAAAACTTTGAAAAGCTGTTAAAATTTTTTTTTTAAAAAGTTAGAAATCAAAACCAAAATATACGAATGACGATGGAAATCAAAAATCAATCTGAATCACATCTTTGGCTTTGGACCCCATCTCAGACAGTAGAAAAATTGTAGCTTTCAACACCTGGGGATCAACTGAATTGAAAAGGATCTCCATAAACCCATTGATAATTGTATTTCCTGAAAGCATAGTTTTGATATCCACATCCATATATGCTTCATGCCAGAACTGCTCAATTTGGATGACAGCCATTTCAGACTCCTTCAGGACTTCTGACATACAAAGTTTGATAATTACATGACTTAACTCACTAATTGCCCCATCAATGGTGGCTTTGCTTATGACACTATTAGGAGAAGTGGAAGGCCTTATTGACTTCATGATTGGCTCCGCCTTCGGTGAGGATTATCATATTGGTTTGGAACTAAAATGGGATTTTGTTCTTGCCAGCTTGCAATTAGTGTGGGGGGTAAAAGCTATTGAATAAACAATTGGGATTTGGGCCTAATTGGTTGGTACCAGTTTGTTTTTATCAGGGGGCCTCTAAGCCCATGAGTCAGCTTACACTGCAGAGGTCCGAGTAGTCGTCCGAGGATGAATGTCTCCTCGGACGAGCTCGGCAAAGGTCCTGGGATTTACTAAAGGGGTTAGAGGCAAGTTCCTGGAAAAACTGGTGGGTAAAAGGGCGATCCAAGCACCCTTTTTGAAGCAAAAATGTGTGAGAAATATATGAGAAAAAAGCTGCTACCACCACATTAAAGACCCTGCATCTACATGCCTGGCTGCATTAATGGAGAAATGACCTTTGAACAGTAGAATTCAGCTTTCTTGCTGCTGTTTGAAGACTTGAAGTAGGTGACAGATGGGACAAGTATTTAAGGGAAAAATTTGTGTGACACCTGGAAAAACCAGTAAAGAAGAAGTATATAAGGAAAGGGGATATGAAAGAGAGGGGGATCGACGCTTTCTACTAAGAGAAAGTAGGAACCAAGAGTTGTAAACTTTGTCACAGAAAGGGAAGATATATAAAAATCGTCCTCGACTTACGTCCGAGAAGGTCCTTTCGTCATATTTGTTTTTCAATTGCATAGATTGAAGCATTCTAATCTGCTGATCGAACTTCCAACATCCTGAACCTAGATTTCAAACTCATTCTCTACAAATTTTATTGTATAAGGCTCATTGGGCCTGAGCCCAACACTTGTTTTTGGGTTCGGGTACAATTGTGCACTTACAATTAGCATTTTAACCGATTTCTGATTCCCACCGTCATTCCTCGGTTTGGTTTTGATTTCTTAAATTGCTTTTTTTTTTTTTTTACAGTTTTTTTTAATTACTATTTTTTTTTAAAAGAGCCAAAATGATGTCATTTTGGTCACTTAACAGAAAAAGGTAACTAAGTTCTAACAGAAGACTATAATGACAAAAATTGAAACTTAAAAGGTTGAAATAACAAAATTGAAAGTTAAAGGACTGAAATGACAAAAACTGAAAGTTAGAGGGACAGTTTTGGATTTTTGCCTTAAAAAAATATATATATATATATATATATATATATATTTATATATATTTATATATTGAAGCCTCGTCCTTCAAACCAATCCAAATAATAGAATTTCTATAGAGAGTGAGAAAAAACTCAGGTGCACAAGTTTAAGGCCGAAAAGTACAAAGTAATATATATATATATATATATTGAGGCCTCGTCCTTCAAACCAATCCCAAATAATAGAATTTCTGTAGAGAGTGAGAAAACAACTCAGGTGCACAAGTTTAAGGTCGAAGAGTACAAAGTAATAAAGGGATGTAATTTAAGTAATTGTTAAGAATAGTGCTCTCCTTAGGTTTGTTCGAAAATTGGGTTCTTAAACTTGAAAATTCCGGACCTTACACAAAATTCATACTACTTATCTTTTTTCTTTTTCTTTTTTTTAAGGGAAAAACATTCAACCCTTTATCTAGAAGGTCCCCCTTCCTTATATATCTTTCCTTCTTACATTCTAGCCCTCCACTTGTATGCCTTATAACTATTCTTAGGATACTTGTCTCATCAGAGTTCTTTTGAAGGTGGTAGAAAGGCTGCTAATTTTGAAATTCACTGTTCATGTATCACTTCCTTATTAAATTAACTAATAAGGTTGTTGCAGGACATGCGGAGAGGGGAGGTATGCCTTTCTAGGAAGTTTCCTCCCATCGTCTTTGCCCCCTCATGGTCCTTTCTCTTCTCCACGAGCTTTCATGAAACACTATTTTGTATCCCTTCACATCCTCGAGTCGGTGAAGTCTTTGGGGCAGATACCCTTCTATGGGTGGGATTGTGCGAGATATTTCGTGTTCTAATCCTCTTCAGTTCTTGGACCTCACACACACACACACACACACACGTGGGTTGGGTTCAAGTTACACTTGATGTAACTTTAAGCAATGTTACACCACTTAATATTTTTTAATTTTATGCGAATTTTGATAAATCCATCGTTAGACTATATTATCTTTGTATATTCTCCATACTTGTAAAATTTTAAGATAATCAAAGATTAGTAACTATGTCATCAATCAACTGTTTAAATTCAAGTTTTTATTTGATAAACATACACACACACATAGAGGAAGAGAGATAAGATAAGAGAATACACTTATATGCTAACACCAAGACAGTTAATGTCGTGAAGCAAGTGATAAACCCCTTCTCAATATCATACCTTACTGATATGGGATGACTCGACAAAACTGAATATCTTTTTTATTTGATAAACACACACACACACACATGCATGAATAGGAAAAAATGCCCAAACACCCCTTGAACTTTAAGGTAGTGGCCAAGACACCCCTTCAACTTTTATTTTAGCCAATTTTCTCCTTAAACTTCACACAACTACCAAATAGAGTCATTTGTTAGTTTATTGTTAAACCCACGTTAGTCAATCAAGTGACAAGCACGTGTAAAGAGAGAAAAACTTGGTTCACTGGTTCAGGCGTTCACCAAAAGGGAGAAAGAATCTCTCAACTGAGTGGTGGCATTACCGGAGCTCGATCTCCCGCTGCAGTTATTGGTAGGAATAGGGACCAAAGCAATGACGTTGTTCAGCAAAGGAAGGGGTGATTGCTAAGTTGCGCTAGGGGTAGAGGTGAGAACTTAGAGGCTTAGGTGCATGAATAGGCGGCAGACTTGAGAAGCGTTTGGGTGTGGGTGAGCCTATGAGTTTCTAAACTATGTCCCTAAAGTCATTCTTGTTGATATTGTAGACTAGTGGTTGATGCTATTATTGTTGTTGCTGTTTTTGTTGTTGTTGAATCTTTGGTTGTGATTTGGGGTTTAAGTTTGATTGTGATCAAAACGGTTTTTTTTTTTTTTTTTAATTTTTAATTTTATATATGATGGGTTTGGAGATCTGGTGACAAAGCTTGTTGAGGTGTTTGTTGGTCAAGAAAATAAAAGAAATAAGAAATTAAAGGTTGTTTGTTGGCCGAGAAAATGAAAGAAAATGGGAGAGAAAAAAAATCCTAAATTATTGGTGGATTCAACCAGCAATGATTGTTAAACAGACTGAGCAATTGAAGACTCCAAAGCCTAGATGAGCGGCAAGAAATTGAACTCCAGTGCTGCCGTCGGCCCGTTGCTCCGTTGAGAGATCCTCTCTCTCCTTCGGTGAATGCCTGAACCTGGTTTCTTGGGCAAGTCTTCTTTACACATGCTTGTCTAATGATTGACTAATGTGAGTTTAAACCAAGGAAGTCAATACCGTACCGGAGGCTGTACCGGTTTGGCCACCGGTACGATATATTTCGGATACCGGTCAATACCGGTGTACCGTTTCGGTTTACCGCTATTTTATATACATATATATATACACACACACACACACCAAAATCTTTAGAACCATGTTTATAAACATAATATTTCACTTATATTATAGTAAATATAAAAGTTTATTATAAAATATTACCTCAATTCAGAACAAATTATTCATAGTTTTAGACTTTAGTATCAAATAAAAGAAAAAAAAACACAATATAAAAAATAGAAATCTTAGTTGTTCATTGCATACTAAGAAAACAAATAATACTAAGAAGTTAATGTAAATAAGTTACCATTATGCCTTTACAAAAATTCAAAAATTACAAAACTAAAAAAAAAAAAAAATTTCTGTACCGGCCGGTATTGCCCGAAATTGGCCGGTATGGCCGGTACGAGGCCGGTACAGCCGGTATTTTTTTTGGTACAATATAGAAGTGTACCGGTACCGGTGCACTGGCCGGTACGGTATATACCGGCCGGTACCGGTACGGTATCGGCCACACTGGTTTAAACAGTGAACTAACAGATGACTCTATTTGGCAGTTGTGTGAAGTTTAAGGAGCAAATTGGCTAAAATAAAAATTGAGAAGGTGTCTTGGCCATTGCCTCAAAGTTCAAGGGGTGTTTGGACATTTTTCCTTAATGCATAAAGATAAGTTTACAAATCGAATGGTAAATAGTATCCAATTGATATGAAAATTGGCATGAACATTAAGAACCTAAAAATATGTAATTCAATTTTGAGATTTTCAAAATATGAATTTTATAACAAGTTATTTGGTAATATAATATTGCTTAGATTTACGCCGGGTGTAATGTGAATTCAACCACGTATATGTGTGTGTATATATTATTTTAATACATTTCAACCGGGGTAGATAGGACTTACTGATTAGTGTAATCCGATGTCATCAACTGCAGGATTAAACCACCTAATTGTTTTTCTTATTATTAAGACCATCTAATTGTTTACCTAGTAATTAACTAATTATGGAAGTAAATCTAAGACAGGCCTTCAAAATTGAGGCCCGAAGCAGCCGAACCTCTTTATTTGATGAGTACGGCCCTTTAGCCAGCAAGAAAAAGGTTCGTGAAAGGCCAAAAAAATGATAAAGCAGAGAAAATAGGCAGGTTAATGGGCCTGGGCAACTTGGAAGTGGACTATGTTTAATTGAAACGTCATCGCCTCCTGAAGAGATTTTTCAAAAGAACGTTCTTCTTAAAACTCTCTTCTAAAACCTAATGCATTTTTTATTAACAAAAATTGTATTTTCACTATATTTAATTTTTTTGAAACAGGATTTTTTTTTCTGAAAAATTACCATATTATGCAAATTTTACTAATTAATTATTGTCCTAAGTTTAGATTCAAACAAGTTTGGAAGAATCTCTTTTAATCTATTATGTAGCGATTTACAAGACTATCTATGTGGATTATTTAAACAAGTTACGTGATTTAAAAAAAAAAATTATATGACTAAGATTATACATAGATAGTCTCTTCAATTACCACTTAGTAAAAATAGCTCTAAACCAGTTTTAAACAACACTTTTTTCCAATTTACGCTGCTTTAACTTTTAAAAATTAAAAGCAAATATGGATAGTAAAATACCAAAAGATCAGATACTAATGATCTGGGCACCTATTTATTTTCTACGTTGTGTTACTAGTTTACTACCCAAGCAGAGCATACACGCACATAAAATCCAAATTTTCCTCTTCTTTATGTGGTATATATCAAGCAACAATTACTTCAATTTATTTTATATATAAAAAAATCTAAAATAAATTTTTGTTTGAGGAAATTGAAAAATATCCAGAGGAGAATCGAAGTTGGTTATTCTTGAGGATTGTGGAATATTATCTTTCTCTAACATTAAAAATACTAGTAATTTGTAATCTTATCTTATCTTATACTTAGGATCTGTTTGGATACCTCTTATTTTGTTGAAAACTGAAAACTTATTACTGAAAATACTGTTGCAAAATAATTTTAAAAAAATAAAACACTGTTGCTGCGTTTTTCACAAGTTGACTGATCCATGAACAGTGCTATGAGACCAGAAAAAAACGCAAAATGCACAAATATATGTTGGTAAACCCAAGCTTAATGTTTTTTAATAAATTGACCCCACAAAAAAAGGGCAAGCAACCAATAAAACCAAGTATTTTCCCCCAACAAAATGCAACTAACACGTTACAATTAAAGTAAAATAGGACAGTATCATAAAAATAATCAAAGCATATATTCATACATTTTTTTAATCATTCAAAGGGTTGTTTATTACTCACACATTGGTAGAAGTAAAACACATAGGCATCACATAAAGAAAGTCACCTTTCAAATCCAAGCTAATAAGAAAAGCATCACGAGCTCGATACTTCACCAGCCACCACCCACTAAAGCCTCCAAAGGCTACTTCACCTTGAGTACGAGGATATATTCCTAAAATCACAAACCCTGGCCCCATTTCTCGTCATAGTAATTGTTATGGTCAAAGTGTTTATATATGCATGTTGGCAAACTGTATTTTGACATGTACAAATATAACTTGGATCACTAGTGATATTAGGGAGATATTCCTTCGCCGCATGTTCGTAACTAAATCCACACACTATTTATATTTCAACTTCTAATTGGATTTATGCTCCAAAAAAAAAAAAAATCTGATTGGATATTAACGCTTTCATATGATCCCTAGCACGTGTAGATTTGAGTGTGAAAAAGAGTGTATCCTTAACATTACTAGAGAATTTATTCCCAAATTTTATGTCTTTTGACAACATGTCATATGTTAGACGTACTTGAAGATTACATTTGAACTTTGAAGACGTATAAAGAGTAAAGACTGTTAAATTTGCAACTGTAACTTGACTGATTGAGCCAAAGCTCAATACATGCCTAGCTCAATACCACTCAACAAATTGAGTGCTGGGAATCCAAAATTTCAAATTTAGGTCCATGATGCCTCATACGTTGGAATTTGTGCCCTAATTAAGTAGCCCAAAACATAGATAAGGTACTCTTAGGTCATCATAAACTTAGAGAAATTGTTGCGACTTATGTGTGTCTAGAGTGTTGTATTGAGCAAAATCTTCAACACTGCTATTAAAGCATTTTCATCAGGTGTGTTAAATGCCAAATATTTCGCATTTGACATTTAGCATACCAAACACTAATATCCATGCTTCATGAGATGTTTCAAATTGCAAATTTATATTTGCAACATGTTACAGTGCGGTTCCATTTTATTATTTGTTTATTCACTCTAGTGGGCTCGTATCTCTCTCATTTATTCACTTACACACTCTCTCTCTTTCCTCTCATCTAGATTTTTGCTCTCTCTACCCACCATTTCTTCTTCTTCTTCTTCTTCTTCTTCTCTCTCTCTCTCTCTCTCTCTCTCTCAAGATCTTTGCTCGCCTCTCTTTACTTCCTACTTCAACCAAACCCAGACTAGAGCCACATTTGTCTGAAGTTGCGTCATCTTCCATAGCTCTCTCGGCTAACCTCGAAGCATTGTCCCCCATGCCATGCGGACAACCTTCTTGCATCTTTTGACCTCCCACCTTTGGATCTCTCTCAATCGGGTTGTGGATGTGAGATTTGTGATGAGTTCTAATGATGTGCTGTGTTTGTGGTTGTGGGCGGTGGTGTTATGGTTGTGGTGAAAGTTTTGGGTTAAGGATTGTTGTGATGGTATGATTTGATGGTGGATTCGGCAATGGTGGAGTGTTTTTTATGGATTTGGCAATGGTGAAGTGGGATGTGAGGTGGTGGGGGTGGTGAGTTTTTTATTTTGTATTTTTATATATTGTTGGTTTTTTAAATATTATTTTATTATTTGTGTATATTATTTTAATGTATAGAATTGAAAAATAAAAGATGTGATGTACTAAATTGTAAAATAGTGTGTTAAAATATAGAGTAGTCTTTTTGATATATCAAAATGCATTTTTTTGCAAATCTTGATGAAAATGCTCTTAAAGATCTTATGGCCTTTTAGAGTGGCTTGGCAACATAAATACTACAAACAATCAAGCTAGTTTTGTGGTGAATTAGCCATGGGTTGGACATTTATGCATTCAAGAGATTCATAAAGATAGAAGAGTTCAACTGAAGTTTAAACTACACGTGGTCACGTTAATAAATCTTACTATAGTTGGCAATAAAAGAATCTGGTGTGTGTGTATATATATATATATATTATTTTTTTATTATGCTTCCATTATATTATAGTGAATTCTTTCGTTAAGTGGTTATCAATAAACTCCCAAAAGAGTTTTTCCTATCAGAAATTTCTCTTCATAACTATATATATATTCTGTGTTCTTTCGATTCCGCTTCTTATACTCTTTGCGATATGGTTGTGTGCTTAATTCACTATATTGGAACTCATTGCAGGACTGGTAAATTAATCAAGTTGGCTAATTGTGTTTACTGAGGCGCATGTAAATTCACTTTCAGTTACCTTCATATGTTTGGCCCTTTGTTTACCAACCCTTTGAAATGCTCAAAGTCACAAAAAATAATGAAGAAATTAGAAATATGCATAAAATAAAAGAAAGAGAAATCCTTTAATTTTAAATATAAAATATAGAATATTACTTTAATAAATTTAAGAGATTTTGAAACATTTAAAGTGTGTAGTGTAGCACTACCAGAAAAGTGTTTTAAAACCTTAAATAGCCAGACTTTGGCAATTTTACTAATGAGCTTTTAGGCTTAAGTTTTTAAAATCTTTTCTACAATTCATACTTTATAAATCCAAATATTAAACATACTTTCCACTATAATTTTTCAATTAAAAATCTAGATAACAAAAGCTATACAATTAAAACCCTAATCCACTTTTTTTTTTTTTTTTTAAGATTTTACTCATAACGTTCGTTCATGATAATTATTCATTATTATTAGGATAATATATCAATTGATTTTTGTGTAGATGAGATTTGAATTGAAGTTCCTTACTCAACAACAACAAACCTTATTAATTGAAACAACTAGAACCCGCTTTATCACATTTCAAATAGTGATATTAGGATTTATCAATTTCATTAATGGTAACATTACTTATCAAAATGTCATTTTGTGACTTTGTGGGTGGGGCAACCACCGAGCACACTTGGAATTATTATTATTTTGGTTAATAATATATGGGATATGATGATAAGATAAGAAAACAAACCCACCTGGAAAAGAGCTTAGAAGACTTATTTTTGTGTTTGTTGAAGGTTCTTTGTACAAGACTAAAGAGATTTTCCTTTCCCCTTCCAATTCTTTCACTCCTTTTAGCCTATAGTAGGAAACACCCCTATATATCTTTTAGTTTTTGTACATTAATGCTAAGGACCCCATCGGCCTTGGGTCCCAAAGAATTTGAAAATTATTAAACAGTTCAGAGTGGACAATATATCAAATCAGGCATATATAGAAAAGATAGCACTATTTCATAATGGATTGCGTTCAACTTTCAACTTTGTTCAGTAGATTGTGAACGTGATGCCTGAACCAATAGACCAAAAACTTGAGTCCAATATATTAACTTAGTGAAATGGTCGTCTCTAATTTTTTTTTTATGCTTAGTTCAACAATCACTGTCCACACCTCCCATATACTTATTTTAGAGAACATTGCCCCCACATTGAATTCACTTTATTATCTTGATAATTATCAATGTAAAATTGCATTGCATGGTGTGTTTTACATGGGATAGGGATTTAAATTATTAGCATAGCCAATGGGGCCAAAGGTTGAAACAAGATCGAGAATTCATGTCCCATATGGGACAATGCATTAATTGTCCCTTATTATTATTATTTTTTTGGGTCTTTTTTTTGTACTCTTCCCAGTTTTACTCGGTTTCTGAGGGCTACAGGAATTGAATAGGCATATAGTAAAAAAGAAAAGAAAAGAAAAAAAGAAAGTAGGTAGGTTTTCTGTGCTAGCTGAGTTAACGTTGTTTACGTTAGCTTAATAATTTGCCATTTGTGCATGTCGTTATGCATGTAAAATTGGGCATTGCGTATTCACGTGCATCTTTAAAAATAAATAAATAAAATTAGGCTTGCAATCTACTTTTACCATGAAAGAGACGTTAAAATTAAATTATAATCTTTCCCTGAGGAGTACTGTTATCCCATGATATTTCCTTGTAAAATTAACAAATACTATGTTTTATTAAAGGAAATTAACATTTTGCTTTCCTTTCACCTATAAGAATTGAGGGGGATTAGTGGGTTATAATTAGCTTAATTAACTAGTAAAATCTTCAATAGTTGAATAAGAGATTTATGGTTCAATTCTCATCTACACCAAAAATTGATTAGTGTTTTGGTTTAATAATAAAAAACTATTATAAAAAACGGACGATATATATTAAAACTCTCTTAAAAAAAAAAAAGACACGAGGGAGATTAGTAATCATGATGGTTTTGAACAGGTAAGAAATGTCTGCCATGCCATAGAACCAGGCCAACTCTTAATTAGTATAATTGACTAACGGTTCAGCAAAAAAATAAAAAATAAAAAATAAAAAATTGACTAGCTTTTTGTGTTTAATTTGATTTGATTTGATTTTTTCAAATTTGGAAATGTAGTCCCATCCTAAATTAGTTTCAGATTTAAGGTCCGTTTGGATACCGCTTATTTTATTGAAAACTAAAAATATTATAGTAAAATAATTTTTAAATATATAAATAGTGCCGTGAGACTCATTTTTAATGATAATTTTTTTGAAAAAAGAGGGTTGTAGATCCTGTGAACAGTGCATGAGACCATATGTATGGGCCGAAATGCACTTTTCCACAAAAAAAGAGAGAAGGAAACGAAGAAACTGAAACGCGCCTGTTTCAGCTGTTCCCAAACGGTACTTAGTTCTTTATTCACATGTGAATTCCAAAAATAAAGACAAATTTTACAAATTTTCTTATACACATGCACACTTTTGCAAAGAAAACTGCCTTTTAAATTTGGTTTTTTCACATTCATATTCTCATAAGTCGCAAAAATTCATTAATTTTTTTTTTCTTTCAAAATTTCTTGAAAATTATTTTACCTCCAGAATTTATGAGAAGTTTCAGTTTTTTCATCGTTATTTTTTAATATATTAAATGTTGGCTCTTACAATGAAAAATATTGTACTAATACGTACGCAGGTGCTAAAACAGTAAAAAATAAAATGTGATAAATAATAGTTTAGATAAACAGAATTTTAAAAAATTGCATGCTGATTGACTGGTTATAATTTAAGTCCAAAAAATTGAATATAAAATAAAATGTTTTGGTTAATTTTATTTTATTTCACATTTAGGTTGTATCAGAATCGAACTAGATAGATTAGTTTACCAACAATAATCCCTTTAATTTAGTCGATTTGGCACTCACACTTGGACTTGTCCGTGTCTCAACTTGCACGGAGCAAAATCTTTTAAGGGGTCCTTCCCATGTGCTTTGGCACTGCCCCTCTGGGTCATTAAATTATTGTATTTGTCTTGTTTTCCTGAGCATAGGTTTCGGATTTTTTTTTGTTATTTATATTTTTTGTAATCTTCTTTTCTTGGAAATGAGTTGCTAGAGATCTAATCAGTCTTAAAATATATTTTCTTATTCTAATTGTTTAATGAGCGTTCACATTTGTCATTTATTTTTTGGCTGCAACATCTATCATCATTCGTCTTTTGGTTATACTCTTCAGTGTTCACAGTTATTTTTTAAAATCACTTCTCTAAAATATATATATTTTAAGGCCATGCATCTGTTAAGTTTGTGGAACTCCTATTTTTGAAATATTTACGTGGGAGGTTGGACCCGTTATGAGCTCACAGGCCCAGTAAAAGATGCGATTTTTTTTCCCAACTAGATTAGACACTAACATGGCCCATCTTGACATTAATATGACAATGTGTGATTAACTAGATTAAAAGCATGCTATGCGTGTTGGTGTGACCTTAACCTAACCTTTTACTTTGATATTTAAACAAAAAAAAAAATTCCCTAACCTTGTACTTTCTGTAGAGGTTTAGATTTAGAATAATAAACCTAGCTTTGATTATTATAGTCTATTACTTAATTTTTTTTTTGAGAAACAGTCTATTACTTAATTTTAGCATCCTTTTGTTATATATATTTTCTTATTGAGGTTTGAGACTTTTAGTCATGATAAAGTACTGGTTATCCATTTTCCTTTTTAGATGCATTATACTAAAACTTTCATACCTGCCAAAGCATAGAATATATCTAAGAATTTTTTTTTTCTTTTCTAATCTTCCTTTTCTTTCTTCTTTTTCCTTTGTTTAACGGAGGAAGGTCTTCGATGTGCTTTATATTGCCTTTTCTTCTTTCGGTTTGAGGGGTTGAAGCCTTAGGGAATAATACATTGTGCCCACATTTATATATTGTAATTCCATATTCTCATATCTTTTCCTTTGATTCCTTGCATGGCAAAGAAGTAAAGAAGAGTATCATAAACTCAGAGATGGGAATATTTGATCAATTAGGATAATTTCATTGTAAATAAACCGATAAAATTTGACTTAGAAAAACAAAAAACCAAAAAGGTACCTGAAATTTGACATGGCAATAAATAGAAAAATGGTAAATGAAATTTTGCTTCATTTTTTATTCTTAATTTTTATACTATATGCATTCCACAATATATTAATCATGCAAAACCAAAATCCACTATACAAGACCAAGCACAAAAAAAACAAGTTGCAAAAGGCAATCAAAGATTTGACTAGACCTTATTACTTTATCAAGTCGTGTATCATGAATGGTATAGTTTAGATACTTTTAAATTTTAAAGCACTTGTTTTTGTTGCCATAAACTAATCAAATGAAAAATCAAGTGGACCACGCTGATGAATTTGTCCCCGCAATTATCCTAATCATGCTCGCTAGCATTTTTTTGTCGTAATTAGCCCATAGCCTGGGATTTTAATTACTAGCTTACATAATAAGACTTCATTACTCATCAGACTTGACCCAACTCATTGTGATTATATTTGATTCATTTGAAGGTTATTCAATATCAAGATGCATGACAACTTGTTGTTAGGTAAAGATTGATTACCAGTTAAAATTACACTAATTAAGTGATCATGCACAGATCTCTTCTATTTCTTTGTCCTCTCCAATTTATAAAAAGGGATTTGAGTAAAGCAAAAAATAGATATGAAAATGACAGAAAGTGAAAGACCCAATCCTTCTTTCTCCAGTGTGTGACTGTGTGTCAAAATTGGAAGCTTGAAGTTTTAATATATCTAGAAAGTTGTGGTTTTTACTTTTTACTATTTAGATGCTTCCATAACGACCTAATATTATTAAGTTACAGTGGAATTTTCCCTTTTTTATGTAAAAGTTATCATCCACTTCTTTCATATATTGTCTTCTTGTTACAATACCTTAGCACATAATCTTGATGAAGCTTAAGGCATCATAGAATAAAAGAGGGAAACATTTAGTTTTTCCTTTTTAATGGTAAAAGAGCAACACTTTTGGTGTTCATTGCGTGTGTGGAATTCAGTTTTGTTTTGCATTGTTGTTTTCTTTTTTTGGTAGTGAACAATTGTCAATCTCAGAATGAAAGAAAGGTAAGTAGTTATGGCTGAATGCTTGAATATGCTTACCTTAAAAGTTATATTTTACTTGTACTGATTATTGATTAAGACAATTTCCATATATGTTTATAAACTAAGGCTTGATTGATAAGAGCACTGGTATCTTAGATTAAAAGAAGTGTATCTAACTATCTTTTTTTTTTTTTAAGAAACAAACTAACTGTTAATTACACTTAACTCTCTTACCAAGCTTAAATACATTACTTAACTCAAAGTACCACTACAAATATGTATCTAACTATTTATTGATTGTTTGTGTATGTGTGTCATGTCTCATCACATCATAAAAAATGGAACATTGCCAGCCCAAAAAGTATGCAACTCTCAATCGTTTGTTTAGAAGAAAAGCATTCAACATTTGAATTTCATGCATTGAATAAAAAAATTGTGTTTAATTATCTTAAAAACTGGGGAAAAAAAATACTGACCCCATATGTGCTTTCCGCGTAAAACACAAAACATGTTTTGTGTTGTCTTATGTCTAAACCGCTAATAATGTAACACTAAACTTCTTAAGAATTGGAGTGTAATATCAAACTTTCCTTGAGACTGTATTTTATGTGAAAATAATATGAAAAAAAGGGTCATCATATGAGCAACTCAATTTATGTTTTTATTACTCTTTTACGAGTTACACAAAAATAATACTCAAGGGACGTTGGATGTTACCCTAAAAACTTCATGGAATTCAGTGTTTTTAAAGGAAACCACAAACAGTTAGTCACATATTTGGAAGTATTGCTGTCAATGGCGGCTCTAAGAATTTTGTTCCAAGTGTTCCTTAAGAAGCAGAAATTATATAATCTTATTTCTTTTTAGCCTTTAGATAATTATGTTTGATTCAATGTTATTAATTCCATTCCGTTTTGGCCGTAATGGCCGGAAAATACCGTGCTAATAAACAAACCGAAATAGTGACCCACCCTATTCCACTTTGGAAAAACTTTTGGGTCATTTCGGTCTATTTCGGGTGTTTTGGGGTATTTCAATAAATACTGGCCAAAATTCAAGATTCGGTTGGCATGAAGTTTGTGCTTTTTAAAAAAAATGTTCTTAAAACCAAAATGAATTTGCATAAACCAAAAAACCTCAAAAGGAAAAAAAAAAAAAATGAAAAGAAAAGAAATGAACAAAGGTACCTGTACAGCTAAAAAAAAATTGTACTGAGAAATTTGAGACTCAAAACTTGAGAAGAGACATTGCCGCACTGGTACAGGTAGAAGACACAGAAATTACGAATAAGGAGGAAGGCAAAACGTAGATGTAAAAGTGTAGATGAAGATGTGATAAATTTAAAAATATGAAGTATAAAAATTGAGGAGACAAAAGATGTGTGTGGTTAAGAATAAAAAAAAAAATTAAAAATGAGAAATAAGTAATATATGTTTGGTGAGGAAAAATAATACTGTAATAAAAATAAAAAAAGGTTGATAATTGTGTTATATTGGACAGTGCGCTTAGTCAAAAGAATCAAGCCACTGCCTAGCCTGTAGTGGTTTCATTATTATTATTATTATTATTTCCAGATTTTTTAGTTTTTTCTTTTTGCTTGAAAGACTCCAATATGTTGTTAAGTTGCTCAAAGTATGGACCAAAATTTAATTTTATTGGCATAAAAAAAATTTAGGGTGATCCCAAATTTTTTTTAAAGGTAAATAAATATAAAATTTTAAATTATTATATATAAAATTCTTTTTTAGGTCAAGACCACTCTGCCCATAAGGCGGTGCCACCGCTGATTGCTGTATTGGTAATCTTAATTCCAAATTAAAAAAGGAAAAAAAAGGCTAACGTACATTGCAAATTAAACATATAAATCCAAATGCTTCATGACAAGAAATAAAAACCGCTCAACGAGGGAAGGTGGCAGTGAGTTATGTCCATACTCCATACAATATATATTTCAATTATACACGGATAGACCACCACACACCTTTGGTTAGGTGGTTACTCCAGAAGTATAAATATTTATGGGTTGTGGGGAGTAAGGGTCGGAATTTAAATCTCCAAGTAACTATTACTACCTCTTATTACATAAATAATAAATGTTATCATAGATTTAATCAGTAAGACTTAATATTAGAGCATCAACATTGATTTATCCCAATTCTATCATATTTTACCATCCACAAAGTTACTTTATCAATTATACAATACAATTTTACAATACTTCTAGCATCTAACTTTTATTTTCCTATTTTACTCATTAAAATAATATTTCTACACAATAAAATAATATATCCCACAATCACCATCATTTACAATACAACACATTATTTATTCTTTCTCTCTCTTTCTTTCTGCTTAAGAACCACAATCACCACCATCGTATCACCACACACACCTAACACCACCACCACCACCACTAGCAACCCATAATCTACCGTCAACACCAAAAAAAAAAAAATCCAGACCATCAACACCACCCTCTCTGATCATCAACACCACAAAAAAAAAAAAAAAACACAGCAACCCACGGTTAAACTCACGCCACTACACCGCCACACCCATGTTGCTGCACCTACTGCCCAAGTCGTTGCACCACCAAACCAACGCCGTCGCATCCACTGACTATGCTGTAGCCCACCAAAATCACACCTACTGAAATAAACCCACCACCACCCATCGACCCAAAACCCACTCCTACACGGATCATAACCCACGCGACCGAACACTAACTCACTGCGATTTCCATTGCTAACCAAACCTAGCCCAGCTCGCTGAGACGCTGATCTAGACCCAACCTGCAGCAATCTCCCACATTTTGTTGACCCACGTGGAGACGCCGATCCAAACCCAGCCCATCGATCGACGCCGATCCAACCTCCAAAATCCAAAACTCAGCACTAGTGCAAGTTTCAAATGAGAGAGATGTGAGAAAGGGAGTGAGGAGGGAGGAGCTGTTGTGAGAGACAGAGAGAGGAACTAAGAGTCAGAATGAGAGACCATGGAGAGAGAAAGAGCTTGGTCTGAAAGAGCTTCATCTATGGGTGAGGGTGAATTCAGAGATGGGTAAGGGTGAATCAGCAGCAATGGTGAGAGAGAGGAGATGAGAGAGAAGAGAGAGGCTTGGTGTGAAAGAGCTTCGAAGATGGGTGAGGTGAATTGGCATGGCGAGAGAGAGGGGATGACAAAGAAGCGAGGCTTGGTGTGATGAAAGAGCTTTAGTGATGGAGAGAGAGAGATGAGAGATAGTGGAGAGAGAGAGAGGAAGTGTAGTAAATAAGGACTTCACTTAACATTAAACATCCATTACATATGTGTTTAATGAAGTTAAACTGTTAGAGTACAAACCATACTAGTAGCATCTAACTTTAACAAAAGTGGAGGTTACAAAGTGTACGAATTGTTAGCATTATCCTTGCTTTGCAACTATATCAACACACTTGAGAAATTATATGGTCTTCATGGTGAACCACGTCATTTGTCCACCGTTCCAGTAAAAACTCTCACCTATTTAAAATTGTTGAGTCAGTATTCAGTTTTTATTTAAAACTCCACAATTTTAAACAAGTGAGACTTTTTACTGAAATGGTAGACCACATCACTTGTCCACCGTGAAAACCTTATAATTTCTCCACTTATAGGCTTCACAGGCTTCATAGAGGACAAGCCTAGCTATAATTGATTAAATAAAGCTCAAAAGTAGACTACTTTAATTAAAAACGTGATAGTTGCAATTTTATTTATTTATTTTATATATATATATATTAGTCTGGTGATTATAATTACAATTTATAATTATAAATGTTAGATATTTTTGTAGTTGTACTCTGATTATTTAATACATTATAAATCTAATTTAAAACATTGATATTACTATTTTCGTGTGTATTGTAATAAGTATTACTGTTTACTAAAAAAAATAGATGTTTATCCTATATTGGTTTTGTGTGTTTAGTGTTTGTTGTTTATAACTCAGTTTACAACTACAAAAGTTAGACCCTTTTGTAGTTATATTCTGGTTATGTAATGTATTATAAATGCAGTTTAAATTTTGAAATACTAATATTACTATTTTCATATATATTCTAATAAGTATTACTGTTTACTATATATATATATATAATATATATATATATTATATATATATATATATATATATATATCTAAAAACATGGGAGAACTCCAAAAAAAAAGAAGAAAAAGAAAGAAGAAGCAAGACGTGGAAAGCCAACTAACAATACTGCTTAGTTTAATATAGTACTTTGTCTTTATATATATTTATATATATCCTTTTGATAATATCTATTTTTCAATTAACGAAAAAGTTTTATCACATCTCTTATCATGACATTGCTGATAAAAGTCTAAAATTTGTATGATTTTATTTATTTGTGGTTGTGAAGAATCTGAAGGTCACACTGGCACTTTTATGAATTATGGCTGGGTCTATTTTTTCTCATATTTGAGGGCACCTTCTATTAATTCCTGGGGTTGGGTAAGGGCAAAAGTATATCAATTATGCTAGCTGATACTTTTCTGCTTGAAAGAATCCAACTACCATGCGCCCTCATTTGCGGGCCGTTGAGTTTTATTCACCAGTGCACAACGAAATTGGGTTAACTATTCAATTTATCCTCATTTAATAAAGTTACAACTCTTTTCATAAATTTTTATATAAAAAAAAATTTGTGTTAACTATTCAATTGGATGCTTCAAAAAAAAAAACCAAAAAAAAAAAAAACCAAAAAAAAAAAAAAAACCAAAAAACAAAAACAGAAACAAGTTAACAAACTATTCAATTAGATAAGAGATACTGCTCACCCAAAGACAAGGGCAACATCAATAAAATAAATTAAAATAAAAGAGGGCAACACTGTTATTTCAATAGGGTAACTATTCTTTATTTTAAGAAAAAAAGATAAAAGTATTACTAATGTAAAAATAGGATAACTATTTTTTTTGGGGTAGAAAATAGGGTAACTATTGGTATCAACACCAATTAAATAATAAATTATTTTTTAAATCATATTTTTTAGCTGTTTATAAAGTTTACATATCAGCTAGTAAGATGTGGTGTAACTCAATTTTATCACTGAATCATTAGTTGTGTCAAATTTATTTATTGAAAAATTTATAATACTTAATATGACTTTTGTTATGTGAAGAACAAGTGTTAATTAATGTGATAGTTTTTTTTTTTGTTACGACCATTGATGTAGTATCAATGCAGTATGTTATGATTGCTGCATAATAAAAATGGTATCTATGACTAATGTAGTATTACTATAATTAAAACATGTCATATATATAGTTGTAAAGAATATTATGCTCATAGGGTTACTTCATTATAAAATGAAGTCTTCCATTAGAAAGCATTTCCATTTTGCCACGGCATCATTCCTTGCACATATTTACCTCTCTCTTGGGTGAAGAGGAATATGCAATTATTAATAATGGGACTGATAAATGTGTTACTTGTAGCATGCTTAGCTATAAGATAAACCATAATCAAGGGAGTCAATCTCGTATCAGAGACTATATCAGTTTGATCAGTAGAACGATATATTTCGTACCATTTAATACCGGTGTACCATTTTGGATTTACCGTTATTTATATATATAAGTTTACCATAAAATATTACCTCAATTCCGAACAAATTATTCATAATTTTAGACTTTAACATTAATTAAGAGGCAAAAAACACAATATAAAAAATAGAAAGATAAATTGTTCATTGCATATTAAGAAAACAAATAATACTAATAAGTTAATGAAAGTAAGTTACTATTTTGTTTTTACAAAAATTCAAAAATTACAAAACTAAATTTTTTTTTTTTTTTGTGTACCAACCAGTACGTCCAGTACCGATTAGTATTGTCTGAAATTGGCCAGTATGGTCGGTACAGTTAGTATTTAAATCAATATGAAATATTGACGTTTCGATACCGGTATAAGTACCGGTACGCTACATACTAACTGGTACAACTGGTAGTATTGACTACTTTGACCACAATGTTTCTTATTCAAAATCAAAAAGGCAAATGGATCCTCCATCTCCGCCCCAACTATCTAAGTTTTAAAAAGCAAAAAAGAAAAAGCAAATGGATGTTTGGTTTCTCAAGGACAATTTGAGTACAATAAAAGTATTAAATTATGGAGTTTTTTTTTTTTTTGGAACTAAGTTTCTCCTCTTATAATAGTTATACAATATCACTAAACTGCAAAAAGATTTAGTTTTGGACTTATAGATTTGAAATATACTATATGACACGGTACTCATCAATCATGATTCTTTGGTTGCATCTGATTGCTTGTCTCCCTTGCTAAAACTACAATCTTTGTTTTGTTATACGAAAGGATTAATTAATTACTAATTTGCTTTCTTTCATTTCCTTTTTTTTTTCCCTCTCAACTTTGGTAACTAAGGAAGGACGGGTAAATAATTAGATTGAAGTTTTAAAAATTAAAAAATTTAAACGTGAAGCGGTGAAGGTGTAGCCTTTATGTATAGTAAAATAGCATGCGATATCTCTTTACATTCACTAAGAAATAGATATGGGAATGAGAAAGTTATCTATTGGATACTATCACTGAATTTTCATAAAATGTAAAAAGTATGGTTGATTTGAAATTATGAAGAACTATTTGACTACAAAACACCAAAACAGCTGTTCCACCCATAAGTAAATCCAATTATTTTCATCCACATTTTCTTGTGCGTTGTGACTGTTCATCTTCTTTGAGTAGTGTGTGGGCCTTTTTTGCAATGTCAGGTTGGGCCGCCTGCTGCTAGACTAGACCCAAGATTTTCTTCTGAGTTGGAGAGTTGGGACGGGTCCAAGAACAAACCTTCTTGGTCCGGCTTGTGCACAAACAATGCCTTTTGGTGATCAGATCTTTACGGCAGACAGAATTGTCACATTAGTTACAGCAGGTAGATATGATAAAAGAGGACAGAAAATAATAGAGATTTAAGCAACACAGTCAATGGGCCTTAATGAAGGGTGGCCGCTTTCCAATACAATATCAGAATAATAAAATGTCAGATGAGAGTCAAGAGTGCATTAAGTAAATAAATGTTAGCCTGCCGCGATGGGCTGTTTCACAGAGCTCGCGTCAGGAAAGGGAACCACTCCCTCAACGCGGCTAATTTCTTTGAGGGGAAATTAGTTGCGTTGAAGGAACGGGCCTAAGTGACTTTGGCTGATCAAGGTTCTTTGTTTGGTTAACAAGGAGCATGAGTTAGAGGGGGAGAGGGAGATAATCTATTCGGTGCATGCCAATCACTCCATTCATTCTGTTTCTTTCTTGTTTCTGTTTTCTTTTTGCTTTTACTTTCTTTCCCTCTTTCTTTTATCTTTTTTCTTCTTTCCTCTCTGCGCCCTCTAATCCCCTGTTTTCTATAATTTTTCTTACTATTTTACAGAGGTTCCCTTTCTCCTGTCTTTTCGTTCACCTCTCCGTTCACTGTAGAACTCCTTATATAGGGTCAGCCACGCTTGGCTTTTTACCCTTTTAGCCCTTAACCGTTTTTGTCTGGCCTGGGCTCTTTTGTCGACCGTCATTGACTGGTCAGTCACCCAGCCAGTGCTACCCTGCCTCAGTCAAAGAAGACTTTCTTGTTTTGCTCACTCCCTGCGACATCCCTACCTGCCACGGGATGAATACTCTCCTTCCCTTTACCCCTTACGACATGCACCTGGTGGTTCCCACTCATTCTTGCTTCTTTTGGTTCGCATGCCTCTCCAGCAGGACATCGCTTCTAAAAGAACTTGAGCGGGAAGCACAAAAATGGATTTTTCCCCCTCCCCACCGCCAAACCATACCCGCTTACCTTTGACCCATGACCTCACCATTTCCTGTATTGGCTGGGTATAGGCTGGTGGTGCCTGGGCTTCGTGCATGCCTTACCTCCGTGTTTTGTTTAAATTCTGCCTGCTGCTCACCTATCTGCTGCGGTCTGAACATCAAACTGCTCAGCCTGTTGCTCATTGTTGGTTTCTTTTGGTGTGGGTTATTTCGCCCGACCTATCTTTTGTGGCTTGCATTTTCTGAGGATTGGGTCATGATGATTTGTGGGCTGTTCCAAGCTTTTCATGCCCGGCCCCTGTTACTTTTTTCCTGCCACACAATTCTGTCGCGCCTGCCATGAGGCCTTCTTGATCCTAAGCCTGCTAGGCCACTTTGGACCTTTTCTGTTTATTCTTTCTTCGAAGGCCCAATGATCCCTCTAGGCCCTTTTGTTACTCGCGGGCTCCTATTGTCCCACTTATTTCCATTTGGGCGTCCTTGGTCCACTTACTCTCTCAGGCGTCTTTGACCCTTTTTCAATTCTATGTTTCCTATGGGCTTTTACTAATTTCTTGGGCTTCCTCAGCCCAAGCATTTCTCACTTTTCCTTTGGGGCTTATGGGTTTTCCACAGTCCTCTACTTTCCTTACTTGCGCTACTTTGGGCCTGCCGTAACAACTATGGCCCATTCTCGCTTTTCCACATCTGTACAGCTCATGGGTTCGTGATTACTTTCTTCCGGGCCTTTTTAGGCCCACTTACTTTCTCAGGATTTATTTATTTGCTTGTTAGACCCACTATTTGTTGTTCCTGCCACTCGCTTAATGGTATTTCCACAATACTTTCTATAGCCCATGACTTTGGGCCTTCCTCTCTTCTGGGCTCGTCACAAAATGAGCGTCTACAAGTAGCAACTAGTTAAGTCGGGTAATGAGCAAAGTCAAGTTTATACTACATTAGGCCCAAGACAAATATTAAAATCCCATTGATTACTATAATTTTACACAAGGAAAATTCTTGTGACTCATTTAGTCCACCCCAATAGATTGTTATTCAACAATTAGAAAATTCTGAGTTTTCTACCTGCATACTCTTTCAATTGAACTTAAAACATAACCTAATCTCATTTACATAAGTTCACAAATGCAACTTGCTTAAAAATATGTTTCTCATTTGATAGAGTTGGTGTATAGGATGACACTTCCCATATTATAAATTACTGCGAAATATAAACTATTGGCGATGAAATATTTGTAAAGTATTAATACTCATTATTATCTTAATCAAATAGAAATCCCCTACAAAGTTATATTGTGTTTTTTTTTTTTTTTGCTGAATAGTATATTTTGAGTGTTATTTATAAATTATTTTATGTACCCATTCATACATTAATTATATATATTGGGTCTGTTTTGATACTGCTAATTTTGCTTAAAACTGAAAACAATAAAAAAGTTACTATTCACGCGCTTGACACTATTCATAAGCCTAAATGTATTGTTCATGGACAATGAATAGTGCAAGAGCCGCTGTCTAGGAAAAAAAAAAAAAACACAAAAAACGCAAACTCAAAAAACACAAAACCCAAATGCATACATAGACAATTTGGAGGAGTCAAATATGAGGAGATTATTGCCAAGGGTTTTGTAACTCAACTAATTGATACTTTTTGACATTTTCAATAGAGACATTCATAGTTCAAACTCCTCTATCTCTCAAGTCCCAACTATTGAATTTTCAAAAAAGAAAAAAAGAAAAGAAAAGAAAGAGATGATTATTAAGTTAATGTCTCAACAAATAAATTTCACCCATACAAGTTCGAACAATCAAAGAATTCGAATATATAGGCTAAATTTGAATTTTTGTGAGTGTAACTAAAAAAAAAAAAAAAAAAAATTGCAAAGAAATATTTTACTCAATTAACAAAAATGTGGATCTACCTATTTCTATTCAACAAAATCATTTTCATGTTAATTAGATATTAGGATGGTTATTTTGAGACCTTTGATTTATATAAGAATATTCTTCTTGGATGGATTTATTTAACAAATACACTTATAGACCCAATTTTTCCCTCTTCTTATTCTCAAATTATCCTTACAAAAAAATGAAAACCTTAAATATAGCATGATGCATAACTACTTGGGACCAAATATATGCTTGAAATTCAAGGGATAATGCATGAATAACACAAAGACAAAGTTTAGCTACAAAATTGATTGTAACATAAGGCTATAATCTTACTCAATATTTTTTTTATTGGAGGTAAATTTTGACAAATCCATCATTGGATTACATTTTCTTTTTATATCTTTCATGCTTGCAAAATTTCTAGAAAATTAAAAATAACTATATCATCAATAAATTGTTTAAATTGCAAGTTTTTGTTGTTTAAAATTATGCATAAAATATAATTTTATAGTTAATATAGTAAATAATATTCAATTGTCACAAAAGTTGACATTTGTATTAAGAGCATAAAGAACATGCAATTTAACGGTCAGATTTTCAAAATATATAATTAATATCAATGATATTAAGTATGGTTGTAACTTTAAACTACAACTAATTTTGTAGCTAAAGTTTGTCCTAACACAAATTAAATAATTATTATAGGCAAAAGCTCAAATTATATAACCATGTGTATTTTAGAGATAGAAAGGAGGCCATCCACCATATTTGTCTTCTCCAAGCTATATTCACATATCTTAGCATTCCTTCACTACTAGATAATTATTAGACTTAGATTTCAAAGTCTATTCTCATAATTAATATATTTTAGGTGGCCATAACTACATGTAGTTAAACAAAGAGAAAGGAGGCCATGTACCATTTATATTTGTCTCTCTTCCAACTTTATTCGCATATACTAATGCAGTGGTGCAAGTCTAACTGCTAAGATGAATCGATGGGCCACATAAAAAATCGAAAAGACACGTGTGAAAGAGACCATACTCTGATAAAAAAAAAAAGAAAAAAAGAAGAGACCATGCCAATTGGCACATAGATATAAAAAATTATTGTTTGCTAACAAAATAGACTAAAAAACTTTTATTTTATTTTTGGTTTTATATTCCAAAAGTAAATACCAAATGTGGTTGCCAATGCCGAATCAGGTCCCTTAATTAATGAAAAGATAAAGATTGAAATTCGTTTATGGACCCCACCATACAGTTGGCACCATCACTATTTGAAGCCTTGCGTAGATGGAGCTACATTGTATTCCCACATAATTATAGTTTAAGAGTTAAGGCCCAAAGTCTTTCTCAGGTCAAGTGAAAAAAAAATAAAACAAAAATCAGACAAAAAAGTACTGCTTCTACAATTATATTTCAGCTAACCAAACTAGAGCAGTGCAGGTTCTCTTATAGTTAATCTCCCCAAAGTTTATATAAAAAAAAAAAATCTCCCCAAAGATTCTGTCTCTCTCATTTATCATTTCCAATATCAAAGAAGAGTGTCTTCTTTAAGCTAACAGTCCTTCTTTCATGGCTTCTTGTTCCAGTTCAGAGATGGTGAAGAAAATAATAGAAATGTTTTGTGGCAAGACCAAGAAGAAGAATATTAACAATCACAAGGTGGGAGAGAGCAAGAAAGTAAAAGGGACTGTTGTTTTAATGAAGAAGAACGTGTTGGACTTCCATGATATCAAAGCTTCGTTTATTGATCGGATTCATGAATTGTTGGGCAAGGGCGTGTCCATGCAACTCATCAGCTCTGTTCATCCTGACCCAGGTTACCCTCTTTCTCTGTTTCTCTAACTCTCTCTGTTTAACTTAATTGAGTTATATGAGTGTGACTTTGTCATGTTAGTCCTTAGATGAAGCCAACAGCATTACCTTCAAATCAAACATCAAATGCCTTCTTTTTTAAGCATTCTTCTCTAAACACTATTTTGTTTTCTTGCACAGACATTGTAATTTTATTTCTTTCCAGTCATCAAATTTTAAGCTAACGAAAGTTTGAATTTTGTTAATATCAGAGATGGCATAGGTAGAAGTTATAAGTAAAAAAAAATTGATTATCAGGATGTGTGTGTGAGTGAGTGAGTGATAGGACTAAAGGCCAAAAAGATTAATATAACTTTTTTTTTGGATAATCAAAAAAGATTAATATAACTAAAATCAACTATTTTATTAAAAAGAATCATTTAGTCAATCATTTGGGTTCAAAGCTCAGTCTAATTGTAAGTAAACTCAGTTCAATTAATTGGGATCTATGCTCAGTTTAGGATAGTTTAATTTGAATCAAGTAGCTTTTTGAACATCTTCCTAGCATTGTCTCTTTGATCTTGATAAGTAACTAAGTAAGATGCGATGATAAAACGGCTGTGAAGATTAATAGAGCTAAGAAACTGAAAATCTTGTTACATGTGTGTTTAGCAAATGTATTGCAGGGGAAGCTTGGAAAGGTGGCGCATTTGGAGAAATGGGTTACAACAATCACTCCATTAACAGCAGCAGAAACTGTATTCACCATTTCATTTGACTGGGATGAGTCCATGGGTGTTCCCGGGGCCTTTATTGTAAGAAACCATCATCACAGCCAGTTTTACCTTAAGACAGTCACCTTAGAAGATGTTCCTGGGCATGGTCGTGTGCATTTTGTTTGCAATTCTTGGGTTTACCCTGCACATCGTTACAAATACAATCGCGTATTCTTCTCAAACAAGGTAATTTGGTTTTGCTTTTTTAAAGCAATAAGTTTAGGTACACAACCTTTTTCATAACTACTGACATTGCTTGTTACAATTGTTTCACAATTGGTGTCATTAGTGGACTTAAATAAAAATGATATTGGCCCAACCACAACAAACCATGTGGGCAATTTTGAAAAAGTTGTTAGAAAATATTGTGTCCTAAAAATCACTCTTTATTATGTGGAACAAAGTTTGCTCCATTTTAAATCTAAACTGTGATCTTTGTGCTATCATTGATTCATTACAATTACAGTCGTACATTCTTCCAAAACATGATGCTTAGACCTAATGAGTAACCTTTGTAGTATCATACGTAGCCCACTAGGTAGTGCTTTCTATCATGATTGTTCCTTTCTACCGAAGTTGGAAGCTTATCATTCTGCTTCCATTTTGGTTTGCCAAAATTACCATTTCATTTCTCTTTTTCCATGTAGATCAGCTGGTATTTTCAGTCCTTGTTAATGTGTAGAATTCAGGTTCTGTTGAGCACATTATGATTTTTGGTAGTGTAGCCATGTTAAATACAAACAGCACTCAAAAAGTTAATTTCATACAAAATGGTTACTGGCTGCTTGGCTGACATGGTGGACCAAATAAATAGGGAAATAAGCTTTAAACATAAGTTTTCGTTCCTAGAACAGGACTATGATCATGTTTCAATGAAGTAACAAACTTTTTATTTATGCACTAGACCTACCTTCCATGTCAAACACCTCAGCTGTTACGCAAGTATAGGGAAGAAGAACTGGCAAATCTGCGTGGAAACGGAAAAGGGGAGCTTAAGGAGTGGGACAGAGTCTATGACTATGCTTACTACAATGATTTGGGAAGTCCAGATAAAGGTAAAGATCATGCACGCCCTGTTCTTGGTGGAACAAAGGAGTACCCATATCCCCGAAGAGGAAGAACAGGACGTAAACCAACAAAAAAAGGTTAGTACTCTTAATTCTATTCAATTTTTCAGTTTCCAAATGCTGTGACTAGTATAAACTGGAGGTTTGAGCTCCTTCAATGACTTTAGAATTTTGAGTGACATAAAGTTGTTATGATAGAATGATTTTTAGGTGTCCTAGAAGAATTGATTATGATCATTTTGTGTCAGCAACTTAATGTTCTCATTGTAACAGATCCCAATAGTGAGAGCAGATTGCCACTTATAAGTCTAGACATTTATGTCCCAAGAGATGAGCGGTTTGGCCACTTGAAGTTTTCAGATTTTCTTGCCTATGCACTGAAGTCCCTTGTACAGATATTGCTCCCAGAGCTTTCATCTTTATGTGACAAAACCATTAACGAGTTTGACAGTTTCCACGATGTAATTAAGCTCTATGAAGGGGGGGTTAAGCTACCGAATGGACATACAGTCAGTAAAATTAGGGAACGCATTCCTTGGGAGCTGTTGAAGGAACTTGTTCGTAATGATGGTGAGCGATTCCTCAAGTTCCCAATACCTGATGTGATCAAAGGTATGCCTAACTTTTCTCTGTTTCAGTTGACATTAGATCCTTCAAAATCTTAGATACCCAAAACTTCACAATTTTTAAACTATTTAACTACAAGTATAAAGCTTTTAATGGTGTAATTGTAGAGGACAAGTCTGCTTGGAGGACTGATGAAGAGTTTGGACGAGAAATGCTTGCCGGAGTCAACCCTGTTATCATCAGCCGCCTCCAAGTAAATAGAAATTTGTTAGTTAAGTTGTTAAATGATGCTAAATGGTTTTTTGCTTAAACATTTTACTGGAATGTTGTCTGCAGGAATTCCCCCCAACCAGCAATCTAGACCCTAAAGAATATGGGAATCAAAACAGTGCAATAACAGAAGAACACATAGAGAAGAACCTGAATGGGCTGACCGTAGATCAAGTATTGATCATTCTTCATGTTTCTGACTATATCTACATCATACAACCAATATGACATCCAAAATATGTTACTATACTTTGTTCTACATTGATAACCAATTTCTATTTTCTTGTTCTAGGCAATTAGAAACAACAGGCTGTTTATATTAGATCATCATGATGCACTAATGCCATACCTGATGAGAATAAACTCAACTACAACAAAGACTTATGCCACCAGAACACTTCTTTTACTGCAAGATAATGGGACACTGAAGCCGTTGGCAATTGAGTTAAGCTTGCCACATCCACAAGGGGAACGCCATGGCGCTGTCAGCAAAGTTTTCACTCCAGCAGAAGAAGGTGTTGAAGGTTCGGTGTGGCAGCTGGCCAAAGCTTATGCTGCTGTTAATGATTCTGGCTACCACCAGCTTATTAGCCACTGGTATGATGCCTAAGAAAAATACTGCATGATAACAAAAGGTTGAAACTTGACTGTGATCTAGTAAGGATATCTAAATGCTTCTGACTATTTGCAGGTTGAACACCCATGCTGTAATAGAGCCATTTATAATTGCAACAAATAGACAGCTGAGTGTGCTTCACCCAATACATAAGCTTTTGCATCCCCATTTCCGGGACACAATGAATATAAATGCCCTGGCTCGGCAGATCCTCATCAATTCTGGTGGGGTGCTTGAGAGAACAGTCTTCCCAGCAAAATACGCCATGGAGATGTCTGCTGTTTTATATAAGAACTGGGTGTTCACTGAACAGGCATTACCTAATGAACTGCTCAAAAGGTGTGCAAAGCGCTGTCTTTTTAATGATTTCTATAGTTTTAATATTTATCAAAACAAATTTTGATCCACTTTTGATTCATTTTAGAGGAATGGCAGTTCCAGACTCACGCCGCCGCCACGGCCTCAGACTTCTGATAGAGGATTATCCCTATGCTGTTGATGGGCTAGAGATCTGGTCAGCAATTGAGGATTGGGTTAGTGAATATTGTTTTTTATACTATCCAACTGATGATATGGTCCAATATGATTCTGAGCTCCAATCATGGTGGATGGAGATCCGCAATGAGGGGCATGGTGACAAGAAAGATGAGCCATGGTGGCCTGAGATGAAGACACGAGCTGAGCTTATCCAAGCATGCACCATTATCATATGGGTGGCTTCTGCCCTTCATGCCGCTGTGAATTTTGGGCAATACCCTTATGCTGGCTATCTTCCTAATCGCCCAACTGTAAGCCGCCGCTTCATGCCTGAGCCAGGCACCCCTGAGTATGCTGAACTTGAGTCAAAACCTGAAGTAGCCTTCCTGAAAACTATAACAGCACAGTTTCAAACCCTCCTTGGTGTATCACTGATAGAAATTTTGTCCCGGCATTCAACTGATGAGATTTATCTTGGGCAGAGAGATACTCCCGAGTGGACTTCAGATGCTGAACCACTGGTAGCATTTGAGAGATTTGGAAATAAGCTGAAAGAAATTGAAAAAATAATTAATGGAATGAACAATGATCAGAGATGGAGGAACAGGGTTGGGCCAGTCAATGTACCTTATACCTTGCTCTATCCTAACACCTCCGATACTTCTAGAGAGGGCGGGCTCACTGGCAAGGGTATTCCCAACAGCGTCTCCATCTGAATTTTTTGGAGTGGTAGCAGCAGTTTACTTTTTTGTGAGTTGTATTAAAGTGAAAGATTGTGAGATAGGTTTTTGTATCCACATTTTTGCTCTTGATGAAGGCAAGTAGTTGTGCATTATCTACAGACAATAACAATGATGAATAGTGTGCCTATTGTTCTTATGTTGTGAAATCTATGTGTAAATTTGCAGATTTTATCCTCAAATATCTATTGTACCACAATAATTGTTACATTTAAATTTAAAGGGTAAAATTGCTACACCACTATAGATAAGTTTTAACACCAGAAGAGTTCCAACCATTACACAGAAACAAGCAAAAGTTGAGACACCACAGCATGTAAAGACCATACCCATTGGACCAAATTATATAACAGAGATGCCTACTAAAGGCACTAGGATTGGACGGTTATGATGCAAAAAAACCTGCTATTGCAGTAGAAAACTTGATACAATAGGACCTTGATATATATCCCTGGTTTTTTGGTTGTTTGATACAAATTTAATGCTTAGAGCCTTAGACTCAATTTTGTGTTAAGCCACAAAAGGGGTAAACAAGAAAAAAGTAATATTACAAACATCTCATACACTTTTCTTGTATATGTGATGCAGGGGAAAACCAAAATGGATGCAACAACAAAATAGAAGAACATAAAAATTAAAGGACAGATAACCTAGGCAATACCATGTACAATTGCTTAAAGTCGAACAAAATTAGGAGTCAACAGCTACGGTTGCCTGAAATCAGCACTAAAGCATTGTGAAAATTCTAAGAACATTTTACGAATTTGAAGGAAAAAAAATCCTTGACTCTAAGAAATTAATAAAATAGTAATAACATAATTTACTAAGACCTAAAATAAATTATAATTGACCAATAAAAATATAATTGATTTCCAAAATTAAAGTAAATATTTCTTTGCACTCCTGGCAACATTAAGTAAATTGCACTTTTTTTTCTTCATAGCATTGGGAATCTATCTAAAGAAAAGCGCTTTGGACTCGCCTTTAGCCAGTAAAACCTTTGGGCAACTATTCCCACTCGCTAGAAGTAGTTGTTGGTTAATCCAAGGGCATTCACCTTTGATAGGCTAAACAGTTTATGCTCATGCCCGTAAGCAATTAAGTAACCTACATATGAAATCCGACTTATCTTGGTTTTCTATATGGTACAAATGACATTCACAAGCTAACATAACACATATCCTTCACTTTGTTTCTTCAACTCAAATGGTTCTATATGAAATTAAAAAAGAAAAGAAAAAGAAGAAGCTGTATTGATCAATATCTGCTGCCTGCATGTAATGGCGATTCAGAACCAAAGAGCAAGGACAGTATAGATCCAATATATGGCACATCTAGCACTGCCAATATACAGAACAAAGCAGATTTAAACTCATAATTCAATATTCATACATTTAAGTGCAGAGAGAGGTTCGATATGAAAACGAAGGACTTAACCTTTATCGTTTTATGCGATGAGATTTGGAGACATGGGAGCTGGTTAATCACTTGTGGCAAAGGCTACCAATCACGTTCACAACATCATCAACAATAAGCTGAAAGAAGCTTCTATCTGTCAATTTTGGCTAGTTTTTCTCACTCTCTTTCTGTGATTGTCTCCTCTTATTCGATGCATATATGACACCTTTAAAAGGAAGATTTTCAAACTGCCGTCAAAATGCACTGATGACACATGGCTGGTTTTCACATAAAAAGATATGTTTGAATAGTTGCTTCGCACTATCTTTTTCATAACCACACACAGTTCATTGTCTTTGGCCATTGACATGACACCTAATAAATTTATTTGGAAAATGTTAACAAATTCCATTTAGTCATTTAGGGAAAAATTTTAAATGAAAAAAAGTAGTTAATATTTTGATAATTTTTTTTAATTTTCTAAAAAAAGTGACATAAAATATTTTAAAAATAATTTACTAACAATTATCTTTGTGCGTGCCCAATTCCTTGTTACTGGGCTAACCTCTTAATTGGGCTCACAATTTATTTGTTATAGTTGGTTTTTGAATATCCTATGATGGAAAGTTCCTCAATAGACAGGCTAAGGCCCACAAGAAGTGCTAACCTCACTGACCGAACACCTTTCTTCCAGTTTCTTCTTCTCCTTCCCTGTTTATTCTCTCACTTTCTCTCATTAGTATCTAACCCTTTTTCCTCCTTCCTTTCCTTTATTTATAGTCTCCCTTTAGTGGGTTAATCATTATGGCTTTCTAAAAATCCTCGTGCAAGTGGGTCTTGTTTTGATTATTCCTGATAGAGGTGGACTCACTTTGGAAATAGGAAAGTGAACGTTGGAACTAGTGCTAGACGCCGAATGGTGCTCGGCAGCAATATTCCCAAAGGCACTATCTTGGTATCCTAGAACGCATCCAAACAACAACAATGTGGAGGCCCAAACAATCCTTGGCTTACCTATCGTGCACTCGATACATATTAGGCCCCCAAGTGATGGGCCTATGATAGCGCATTGTATAGCCTTGGGCCCAACAATAATGGGCCTATGACTGTATACCGTACAGTCTTAAAGCATCTGTTAATGTAATTCATAAAAGTAAATTTCTCTTTTAAGTCATGTTGGCTAATTTAGTCTTTCTCAAAAAAAAAAAAAAAAAAGGGTTCGCTAATTTAGCCGTGACCTTAATGATGGGCCGAAATTTGGATCCAATCCAAGTGGGCCCAAATTACTGCCCAATATTTGCACTGCAAAGGATGCCAAGGAGTTGGATAGAACTTCAAGGTCAATTGGAGAGCACATGAACCTGTTTAAGGTCAACTTCACTGCTAAGCAAGTGTATGACTAGTGAGGTGTGGTGTGTATTCTCTCTCTCTCTCTCTCTCTCTCTCTATATATATATATATATATAGCAGCAAGTGTATGACTAATGAGGTGTGGTGCGTATTCTCCCCTCTCTGTCTCTCTCTCTCTCTCTCTCTTTTTATACATACATATATATATATATATAATATATATATATATATATATATATAATATATAAACAAAGTTTAGTTACAAAATAATTGCAGCCTAAGACTATAACCTTACTCAATATCTTTTTATTAGAAGAGAGTTTTGACAAATCTACCATTGGATTACATATTTTTCTTATATCCTCTATATTTGTAAAATTTCGATTGACACAAAATTTGACATGTGTATTAAGAGCATAAAGAATATGTAATTCAATGTTGTTTTTCTATTCAACTAAGCCTTGTAATATATCACTACTAGATCTTTACCATGAGAAGGTGACAAAGTTGTCAAAATCACGATTTAAATTGCAGACTTGTACAATCTTACAATCCCACTTACCCAAAATGATCAGGATTGGTGCAAGATCATTTGGGTTCCAGGATCACACGTAGTATCAAACCGTAAGATTGTACAATTTTACATTATCCCAATTAAAAACCCAATTTTCTTTGGATTGCCTGAATCCCAGTTAGCCTAACAAAAAACGACACAATAGGCCCTTATAAGTATAGAAGTGTCAAAACTACTCATTTGTGAAATGAAAAATTAGAAATACCCTAATTGAAAAAAAAAAAAAACCAATGAAAATATTTGTTCATAATCTCTCTCTCCGTACTATCCAGATCCCTAAATGAATAAACCCCAAATCAAAGCCTACATCTTCGTCGTGACTATGTAGCTCGTCATCATTCAGTAAATTGTAAGCACATATCAAAAACTGCCCTGGTCACGAGTGTTGCCTTGGATATGTATAATTGAAATCTTTAAAGTGTTATTAATAAAAAAATAATCACACTCACATGTACAAAGTAATGACTTCAACACTATATTTCAGTTTTCACTTCTTTCTTTTTTTTCTTTCCTTTTTTTTTAGAAGATTGGGTCTCATCACACTGTTATCTATTTTAGTAATTGGCAAATGTAAATTTATGATATTAAAATAAACCTGTCCACTGGTCGGTCCGGGTCGGGTTTGTGCCCAACTTGGAACCGACCCGATCACTTCTGGTCCCCTAAATTTGGATTCGTTGCCGACCTGCCGACGACAATGGTTTGGGTGGTCAGACGTCTTCTTTATTTGGTCAGTTTCAGGTCAGGCTCGGACTAGGCGAATTGTCGCCGGAATTTGCCAAAATCTGCCTATTTTTGCTGGATTGACCGAATTTCGAAGAGATCTTGGGAGATCTCAACGAAATCTTGGCAGATCTCAACGAGATTAGGCCCAATCTTGACGAGATCTCGGTGGATCTCGAAGAGATCAAGCGAGATCTTGAAGAGATCAGGCCAGATCTCGACGACATCTCGTCGAATCTCGATAGTTCAGACAGAATAGACCGGCAAACTACTTAAATCGGTGGAGAAAAGCTATTTTCGGTGAAGATTCCGGTCGGGTCGGTTGAAAATCGGTTTCCTATGCTCTAACCCGTTAACCGACCTGCTAGTCTCGGGTTCTGGGAGAGTAGATCTGCTGTCGACTGTTATCGGTGTTGGGTCAGCCGGTTATCGGGCCGGATTAGTCGAGTTGGGCGGGTGGGTTGGGTATCGGGTCTGGCTGGACACCCCTATATTAAAAAAAGGATAAATAAATGTTGAAGATATATGCCCACTGCAACAACTATGTGTTAAGCAGGTAGCATGCACTGGTTATCGGGAGAAGCTGCCTTTATGTGCAGTGCAGAGTGCTACACATTATCAGGGTAAGGTGCAGCCAGGTGTAGCACAGAGTGCACCACAATATTAGGGGTAGATGTAATCCAATGCATCTTAAGGTGCATTGCATCATCAATAGAGGAAGCAAGATACAATTACAACAAAGTGGAATAGTGAAGATGTAAAAGACTTGATAGAGTCGATGCCATATCATGATTAGATGATCAATGCACTTCAAGTGATGCTATAGTTGATGTACACGTGTATTAGTAGGTAGTTTCTGTTTTGTAACAAACTTCCCTTAAATTAGGGCGGTAGTTATTCTTCTATTTTTGGTATCAGATTGTATATAAAGGTAGGATTAGCATGTTATCCATTTAGAGTGAGAATTCTGAATTTTACATGTTATCAGAGCTGTGATTGCTTTTCTTCTAGAATTGTTCAGTTCTCTCTCTCTCTCTCACCTTCGAGGTCCTTCAATGGCGTCCTCAGAAACTAATGCTCCCTCTGAGCCTCACAACACACAATCCACACACACAAATACAAACTCAAACAGTGAATTCAATGCTTGTAATCCATATTTTCTCAATTCTAACAAGAATCTAGGTAATATTCTAGTCACTCAGCCTTGCTTGGCATGAGGAATTATCATTCTTGGCCTAGAGCAATGGTGCTTGCTTTGCCAAATTTTTTTTTTTTTGGCTTTGTCAATGGCAAGATTCCAATGCTAGAAGTTGATTCACCTCTGTATGAGGATTGGTAAAGTTGCAATACCATGGTCCTTTCATGGTTGATCAACTCTATGCACGTTGATGTCTCTAGCAGCATCATGTACTATGAAATAGCTAGGGAGATGTGGCTTGAATTGAAGAATCTAATTTCACAAGGAAATGGACCTAAGATTTACAACCTGCAAAGGGAAATTTCTCACATTTCTCAAAATCAAATGACAGTCACTGAATACTACACCAAATTCAAGCGATTGTGGGATCCATTGTTGAATTTTGAGCCATTTACAGAATGTTCTTGTGGTGCAATGAAGATCTTGAGTGCTTCACATGATAAAGCCTATGTAATGAGGTTCTTGATGGGATTGAATGAGAACTTTGAGACTTTACGAAGTTAGATTCTCATGTATGATCCTTTTCCCTCAATGAGCAAGGTTTATTCATTGGTACTTCAAGAAGAATCACATAAGAATATTGGTCATGGAAATTCAGCTTCATCTCAATCTGATGCAATGGCTATGTACACTAATTCCAAAGGAAATTCCAATTGCAATAAAGGAAATGGAAAGAAAGACAAGCCTTTTTGCACTCATTGCAACGTGCAAGGGCACAATTGAGAAGTGCTACAAGTTGCATGGATATCCTCCAGGTTATAAACCTAAAGGAAAGGTTGTTAATCAAGCTTCTTGCAATTCTGTTAATGGTGTAGAAAAGGCCTTAGTGCCATCCAATCAGTGTCCTATTTCTAAGGTTCAATGTAAGCAATTGCTTGCTTTTCGCAACTCAGGAGCTGTTGTTGGTGATGCACATCATGCTATAAGTGTAAGCACTTCCTACATTGCCACTGGTGTTGAAGGAGCTTCTAGTTTAGTTTTTGATGTGGTTGGTACTTTTGCACAAGCCCATTAAGCCAATCTCAACTTCAATTCAGCTTTAATGTTAGGTACTAATTTCATTTATTTTGTTCCTAATTTAGAGCATTCCATTTTTTCAGCCAAAACTAGTGATAGGAAATTTTTTAGTGAAATTGATTGGATTATAGATACTGGAGCAACAGACCATATGATGCACTCCATATCATGTTTTACTTCCATTACAACTACTCTAAATACCTTTGTTAACTTTCTAAATGGTGAAACTACTTTAATAACACATGTGGGAATTGTGAAAATAGTAGAAACACTTATACTTACCAATGTTTTGTGTGTTCCCTCTTTTAGTTTTAACCTTCTTTCAGTTATCCAATTAGCTAAAACCATTCTTTGCTGTCTCATTTTCTTTGGAAACATGTGCTTCATTTAGGACCTTGCTCACTGGAGCACAATTGGTCTGGGTAGAGAGTTCAAAGGCTTATTCTTGCTGGAAGACAGTTTATCAATCTCAAGAAATTCTTTTTCTGCAGCTGGTTTTGTAAATAATATCGTTGTTTAGCCAAGCATTTGACATTTCAAATTGGGGCATCTATCAAATGCTAAGATAGCTTTGATAAGAGACAATAATGTTCCTCTTTGAAACATTAATAAAGAGATTCATTGTGAGATTTGTCCCTTGGCCAAGCAGAAAAGGCTCCCTTTTACTCCAAGTTCTCATATTTCAATTGAATGTTTTGATTTAATCCCTTGTGATTTGTGGGGTCCCTTTTCTACTTCTACCATTGATTGATGCAGGTATTTTCTAACTATTATGGATGATTGCTCAAGGTGTACTTGGGCTTATTTATTCAAGCACAAATCTTAAACTCAACCTACTTTAGAGCAATTTTGCACTATGGTTGAAACACAGTTTTTAAAGAAGGTAAAAACTATAAGAACAGACAATGGTATCGACTTTATTATGTCTGATTTCTTTGCTAAAAGAGATATCTTGCATCAATTAAGTTGTGTTAAAACTCTACAGCAAAATGCAATTGTGGAAAGGAAGCATCAACATATCTTAAATGTTGCAAGAGCTCTTATGTTTCAGTCTAATATGCCTTTGCATCTTTGGGGACATTCTATTCTCACTTCTGTCTATTTGATAAATAGAACACCTTCTTCATGTTTAGGACATAAAACTCCATTTGAAGTTCCTTTTGGTTATGCACCAAGCTATGCCCATTTAAGGGTTTTTGGATGTCTTTGTTATTCTTCCACCCTTTCACATAATAGATCCAAATTTGCACCAAGGGCAAAAAAATGTGTTTTCTTAGGATACCCTTTTGGTGTCAAAGGGTACAAAGTGTTGTATTTAACTACCAAAGATGTTTTCATTTCTAGAGATGTAGTTTTTTATGAAACTGTTTTTCCTTTTAGGAATGCTAATACTACTTCTGCAGATCCTTATAATTTTGAGGGTGATAATACTTCTGAAGGGTGTTTAGGCACCTTTGTTACTCCTATTAGCATTCTAGACATGCCTATAGACAATTGTGAGTCTTGTCCTGCACCTATTCCTTCTTCTTCATCATTATCTTCTGCTCCAATATGTTCAATTTATGATCCTTTACCTACTCCTTTACCATCTGATACTACTAATGTTTTGTTAGATTCTATTCCTTCCATTGTCCCTAATCCTGCAATTGAAGATCAGCCACTTAGAAAATCTACTAGAGTTCACAAACCACCAGCATACTTGCAGGCTTATGCCTATAATTAAGCTTCTGCACTACCAATAGCCTCTGTCAGTTGTCACTCTCCAGGGTCACCTTATGATTTATCAACATATATGACCTATAGTCATTTAGATCCTCAATACAAGTCCTATCTTATGACTGTCAGCCAAAGCCCTTCCACACCTCAGTATTTTTCTCAAGCTGTTGAAGATCCCTTGTGGAGGGAAGCAATGGATAAAGAGATCCTTGCCTTGGAAACAACCAAGACTTGGGTCCTTACTTTTCTCCCACCTGGTAAGAGGCCAATTGGTTGTAAATGGGTGTATAGGGTCAAGCTTAACCTTGATGGCAGTGTGAAAAGGTACAAGGCTACGTTGGTAGCCAAGGGATACACTTAGAGAGAGGGACTTGATTTTTTGGAGACCTTTTCTCTTGTAGCCAAGACTGTCTCAGTTAGGCTTCTTATTGCTCTTTCCTCAGCTAAAAGGTGGCCTTTACATCAGCTTGACATCAATAATGCATTCGTTCACGATGATCTTGCAAAAGAGGTATACATGGACTTACCTCTTGGTTATCACAGTAAGGGCGAGTCCACTTCTTCAGCTCCCATGGTTTGCAAATTGGTTAAATCACTGTATGGTTTAAAGCAAGCTTCTAGGCAGTGGAATGCCAAGCTTTCTGCCACTATTTCAGCTCTTGGATTCATACAATCACAGGCATACCACTCTCTTTTTGTCCATTCCAATGGTTCTCAGTTTGCTGCCTTGCTGATTTATGTGGATGACATGATGATCACAGACTATGATTCAGCTTGTGTGGCAAATCTAAAATAGGTAGTAGACCAGAATTTTGGCATCAAGGACCTAGGTTCATTTAAGTATTTCCTAGGGCTTGATATTGCTAGAGGTGCTAAGGGGATTAGCATCAATCAAAGGAAGTATGCACTTGAAGTGCTTAAGGAAGTAGGTATGCTTGGTTGTAAACCTGCCAAGACACCAATGGAGTAGCAGCTGAAGTTGTCTAAATGTGATGGAGAATTGCTTAAAGATGCTGGCCAGTATAGAAGGTTAATTGGTAAGCTAATGTACTTGACTCTAAGCAGACCATACATAACATATGTAGTGCATAGGCTCAGCCTAGAGTTCCACACACGAAAGCAGCAACTAGTGTTCTTCAATACATCAAAGGCACACCTGGCCAAGGAGTATTCTTTCCAGTAGAATTAGACTTGCAACTTAAAGCATTTTGTGATGTAGATTGGGCAGGCTGCCCTGATTCCAGAAAGTCCTTGACTGGATATTTTTTATTTTTAGGTGAGGTAACTTGCTTATAACCACTTGTGAGGTAACTTGGTTAATGTACTTGTTGAGGGATTTACATATTCCACATCAAAAACCAGGTTTGCTACACTATAATAACCAGGCAACACTACATATATCAGCTAATCCAGTTTTCAATGAAAGATAAAAAATATTGAAATTGATTGTCACATAGTAAGGAATAAAATCTTAGATGGAACAATTAAAACCTTCTATGTTTCATCAAGAAAATCAGTTAGCTAACATTTTTACTAAGGCACTTGGTGTTGACAACTTTCTGAGATAGCTTGCTAAATTGGGAGTGATTAATATCTTCAGTGATCACATTAAGTATCCAGATTATACAAAAGAAGATGAAGTAGCCAAGGTAGATAAGTCTTTAAAGAAAGATAAGAAAGCAAGAGCTTTGCTCTTGAGGGTGAGTGTTAAAGATATATGTTCACTGCAACAACTATGTGCTAAGCAAGTAGCATGCACTGGTCATCGGGAAAAGCTGCCTTTATGTGCAATGCAGAGTGCTACGCATCATCAGGGTAAGGTGCAGTCAGGTACAGCATAGAGTGCACCACAGTATTAGGGGTAGATGCAATCCAGTGCATCTCAGGGTGCATTGCATCATTAATAGAGGAAGCAAGATACAATTACAACAATGTGGAATAGTAAAGATGTAGAAGACTTGATAGAGTCAATGGCACATCATGATCAAATGATCAATGCACTTCAAATGATGCTATAGTTGATGTACACGTGCATTAGTAGGTAGTTTCTGTTTTGTAACAAACTTCCCTTAAATTAGGGAGGTAATTATTCTTTTGTTTTTGGTATTAGATTGTATATAAAGGTAGGATTAGCATTAGATGTAATTCATTCTTTCATAATCAATAAAATTCAGTTTCTATTTAGAGAGAGAGAGAGAGAGAGTTTTGAATTTTAAAATAAAAAAGCTTTTATACACTTGGAATGAGCCTACTGGCTAGTATTATATTCCTATAATCAGGGGTGGCGCTATAGCTTATTCAGGGGGTTCAAATGAACCCCTTGACTTAAAAAAAAATTATTATATATAAAAAATATTTTTTTTGTTAGTTTAATACTTTAATTTATTCTTAAAAATATTTTTTTTACTCACCCTGATTTAAATCTTGCACACTTTTATTACAAGTATTTTCGACTCTAAAAGTATAGAGTAAGTGTTTGTGAATTGTAAGTGTAATTATTTTTTTATGATATTGATTATGCACATTACTTTTTGTTATAATTATAACAAAAAGTAATGTACACAATTAATATTATAAAGAAGACTGCACTATCCTCAATCTCATTCTCTGGGACTTCTCCACTTGCTCACTGGCCGAATGGCCTCTCCTTTAGTTTATTTCTTCATCTTTTCCTTGTTTTCTTTCTTTCACACTCTTGATATCAATTCACAATAAATGCAACCTACTTGCCTTGACTTTGCTTTGGCTAATTTCTTTTTTCTTCAGCTCTCCCTTAGGGTTTATTTGGTTGAAAGGATGGAAAAATGAAAGGATAGAAAATGGTGGGATGATAGAAAAGTAGGAGGATAAAAAAGATTTTAATTTCTCACTTTTTTGTTTGGTTGGGAGTGGAAAAAGTGGAAGGATAGATAAAGTAAGTTTGTATAAATTTACTTATATATCCTAGTTAAAAAATGATGGTCGTCAATTAAAACAAAAAAAATGACAAAAAAAGAAGAAGCAATCACCCAATTTATTAAAAAATAAAAATCATGCCCAAAAACAAAATCATGTCTAGTTAAAAAAAAAAAAAAACAACTATCACACCCATAGTCCAGGAAATCCAAAAAATGAAAAAGAAAAAAGAAGGCAACGTCCTGGAGAGGAAAAGAAAAAAAAAAGAAAGAAAAAAAAAAGGAAAATTGGGAGAGGCAATGTGCAAATACACATGGGCATTTTCATCTATTAAGAGCATCCCCATCAGCTATTGTAAAGTCTTGCAAAATACAAAAAAGTTGCTCATTTTACACATTTTGAGCCAAAAAAACCCACATCAGTAGGTGTAAAATTGTGCATATATATGCATGGTTACTGTAGCTCTTGTATTTAATATTTTAATAATTTCTTTTTCTCTCTCTCTTCTCCTTCTACAAAACTAACTAATTCTCTCCCTCATCATCTTCTTTCTTCCTCTGATACACACACTCCCATAAACACAAAATAAACAATCAACTACAAAAATAAAAAATAACCACAAAAATAAAAAAAACCAACCACAAAATCAACAATAAAATCAACCACTGGAACGGTGCTTTAATTGTGGATTGTTGCTTGTGGATCATTGATCGGTGATCGTGTGGATCAGTGGATCGTGGATTGGAGAGGTGATTTCATCATTGTCGTCATCGCCACCGTTGCATGTGGATCGGTGATGTGGATTAGTGCTTCTGAGTTTTGATGGTTGTGGTGCTGTGATGGAGTGTTGACGGAGATTGATGGATTGGAGAGGTGTTCATCACCGTCACCATCACCGCCGCTGCATGTGGATCAGTGATGTGGATCAGTGCTTTTGGGTTTTGATGGTTGTGGTGCTTGTGATGGACTGTTGACAGAGATCAGTGGATTGGAGAGGCGTTCATCACCATCACCATCTCCACCGTTGCATGTGGATCGGTGATGTGGATTGGTGCTTTTGGGTTTTGATGGTGATGTTGATCTGACCGTGAGAGAAAGAAGAAGAAAGAAGAGGAAGAAAAAGAAAGAGGAAATGGTAGAGAGATAAGGAAGAAGAAAGATGAGGAAGAATAGGAAAAAGAAAACGGGAGATAAAATAATATTAAAAGAAGAATATAAAAATATTATTTATATAAAATATAGTGTATAATAAATGAATTGATATAGGTGTTTTGTAAAAATGATAGTGTAAAATAGAAAAAATAGGTTTTTTTTGTGTGTGTGTGTGTGTAAAATAGATGAAATCTTTTAGAAGAGCTGAAGCGGTTGCTCTAAGCAGCCCCATTTTCTCCCTTCAGTTTTCTTTTCGTTTTGGGGAGAAAACGTTTTAACGAGTTTGGAGAAAAAACACTTAAGCCTTATCATTTATTTTCTTTTCTCTCCACTCAACCAAACATACTCCAAAATAGTTTTCCTCCCCATTTTCTTTTCAAAATTTTTTACCCACCTTATTTCATTTTCAAACAAAGACACTCTTACGCCGAATAGCATGCATCAGCTCCTTTCTTATCTCTTTTTCTCCTCAGCGTGTCCAACGCGCCTAAACCAACCATCCGCAATAAATCCAAAGCCAACCAACCTAATAACTCAAGCCAACTTTTGTACGTGACGAAGAAAAGTTCAGAGACATGAAAGGCAAACTCATTAAATAAGCATGTGTATCACAAGTGGACTGGACCCATGGTGCAGTGCACCCATGACCCAACACCAATGGTAAGGCCGAAGAGAATTCGTAGATTGAGAGGGAAATGTCCAGTGGCAAGACTGAGGAGAACTCGCACATTGGGAGGGAAATGTCCACTGGCAAGACCGAAGAGAACTCGCATAGTGAGAGGGAAATGTCCAATGAGAAGACCGAACAGAATTCGCAGATTGAGAAGGTGGGTGAGACTGAGAGCAAGAAAGTAAAAGGGACTGAGAGCAGGAAAGTAAAAGGGAGTGTGGTTTTAATGAAGAAGAACTCCGTGTTGTGCTGCAAGAATATCATAGCCTCGTTTATTGATCGGATTTATGAGTTGTTGGGGAAACGTGTGTCCATGCAACTCATCAGTTCTGTTCATCCTGATCCAGGTCACTCTCTTTCTCTAATAACTATTTCTATATCTTGCTTTGAGTTAAATCAGTGGACTCTGTCATGTACGTACGTTAGTCCTTTATTTTTTGGGTTGAGAAACGTTCGTTAGTCCTTAGATGGAACCAAAATCACTACTTTCAAATCAAACATCAAAATTTTAGGTGTATTAAACCACTAATTTAAACATTAAAATAACTCTTATCTAGAGGGTTTCATTTATCTCAACTTGTAAAGTTTTTTATGGTTGAATAAGAGATCTGGAGTTTAGTCTTCGCCTATACCAAAATTTAATTGATGTCTTGGATGCCATAAGTTGAAACTTTCTCTAAAAAAAAAAAAAAAAAACTCTTATCTATAACTGTTTATTAAGATAAATGATGTTGTATTGTTTTCTTTGTGAAATAATGAAACTTTTGGTCTCTATAAATAAAAAACTATATCTTTTTACTTTCTTTTTTTTTTTTTTATAATTTTTTTATAAGATTTTTATACACTCTTATCATGGGCCATTTTTTCAGTGATACAATATAATGGGATTAAGTTTTTTTCAATGATGATAGTTGGAAAGAAAAAGAGAAAAGTAGAGTTTCTCTAACAGTTAAATTAAAATTTCACCTTGTAGCCCCTCTATTGTAATTTTTCCTTTATGTATGACATGTCAAAACATGAGCTTTGCAAAATTTGTTGCAGCGCTTCTATTATTATATACTAACTACCCGTGGACTTGCGCGTTGCACATGATTATTATTTTTATGGTGGTGTTATTAAATTTTTTTTATACAATTTAAAATAATTTAATAAAGAGTAATGTATTTTGTAATTATATTTTTATTTTTATTTATTATAAGAATCATCATAAATGTAATATAGGAACAATCATAAATTTAATTATTTTTGTGATACTAAAATTAAAAAATACAATTTTTCTCAGAAATTCAAAAGGCAAGGTAACAAAAATATTTATTTTTTAATAAAATTTATTTATAACATTTTGTGAATCATTAAAAAGAATATAAAATTTGAAAATTATTCTTTTAGTTTTAAAAACACTTTCTCAAACTTATTTTTTCTGCCTACAATCTAAAACACTGAAAAAAGTAACTAAAAAAATTAATAAAACTTAACTATGATTAATTGGACCAATTAGAAAAACAATTTTTTATTTATAATCTACTAAAGTTATTTTCTTTGCAGAAATTGTAATTTCGTTCACCCAAAACATATTATCAAATAAACAATAATTAGTAAAATCTAAGAATTAAATTTCTATATATGCATTGTTATAAAATAATAATAATAATAAAAGTAAAATTGCGAAAGATAAAATTTGTTTCTCATCCAATAATTTTTGTTTAGCCAACCTTTGCTTTTCTCTAAATAAATAGCCTTATAGAGTACTTCTAATACAATTATTAAGAGTACTTTGTCCACCAAAATGATTAAAAAATAAACTAAAATTATTAAAGTCTCATAGTTTAACATCTAAATTTAGCACTATAAAAATCATGCTATCAAATTACAATAACTACCAAATTAAATTATCCAAATCATGCTATGTAGTAGAATAATATTATATTTTTATATGCTATATTTAATCGTTTTTAATGTAATAGGATAACATTTAACAATCAAAAAGAGAGAAAAAAAACACAACAATTAAAAAAAAAATTGAATTGTATTAACCTAAAGTAGATTAAAGAATATAAAAAATTATCAACCTAAAGCAAAGATGTAAGAAAAATAAAAAATAAAAATCCACCCAAAAATTGTGTGTGAGAGAGAGAGAGAGAGAGAGAACCTTTTATTATTATTATTAAGGGAAAACTATGCATAGAATAAAAGAGATAACGACAAATTTATAGTAAAAGGGTGTGAATAAGAAGAGACAAAAATAGAGGAAGATGAAGGGAAATATAAAGAATGATATTAATGTAGAAAGTAGTGGGAAGATGAGAAGGTTAGGGAAGGAGAAAGGTTGGAGAAGTAGTGGGGAGATGAAAAGGTAAGGAAGGGAGAAAAGTTAGAGAAGTGTAAATAAGAAATTAAAAGAAAATTATAAGAAAATGGAAGGAAAAAAGATAATAACATGGATGCTGACGTGGCTCAATGTGAGCGCAACAACATTAAACGCTACGCTTCAGCTTTTTGTAATTTTGTCCACCCAAAACATATTATCAAATAAACAATAATTAGTAAAATCTAAGAATTAAATTTCTATATATGCATTGTTATAAAATAATAATAATAATAATAATTAAAGTAAAATTACGAAAGATAAAATTTGTTTCTCATCCAATAATTTTTTGTTTAGCCAACCTTTGCTTTTCCTTAAATAAATGGCCTTATAGAGTACTTCTAATACAATTATTAAGAGTACTTTGTCCACCACAAATGATTAAAAAATAAACAAAAATTATTAAAGTCTCATAGTTTAACATCTAAATTGAGCACTATAAAAATCATGCTATCAAATTACAATAACTACCAAATTAAATTATCTAAATCATGCTATGTAGTAGACTAATATTATATTTTTATATGCTATATTTAATAATTTTTAATGCAATAGGATAACATTTAACAATCAAAAAGAGAAAAAAAAACACAACAATTAAAAAAAAAAAACTGAATCGCATTAACCTAAAGTAGATTAAAGAATATAAAAAATTATCAACCTAAAGCGAAGATGTAAGAAAAATAAAAAATAAAAATTCACCCAAAAATTGTGTGTGTGTGTGTGTGTGTGAGAGAGAGAGAGAGAGAGAGAACCTTTTTTTTAATTAAGGGAAAATTATGCATAGAATAAAAGAGATAGTGACAAATTTATAGTAAAAGGGTGTGAATAAGAAGAGACAAAAATAGAGAAAGATGAAGGAAAAGATAAAGAATGATATTAATGTAGAGGGTAGTGGGGAGATGAGAATTTAAGGGAAGGAGAAATGTTGGAGAAGTAGTGGGGAGATGAAAAGGTAAGGGAGGGAGAAATGTTAGAGAAGTGTAAATAAGAAATTAAAAAAAATTATAAGAAAATGGAAAGAGAAAAGATAATAATGTGGACGCTGACGTGGCTTAATGTGAGCGTAACAACATTAAACGCTACGCTTCAGTTTTTAGTAATATATAGAATATAGATAACTTGTAACCTTATGCATGTGCATTAGTACATTTTAAAATATGCAATTAGATGCATTTTATAATTCCTACAAAAGCTAAATATGGTCATTATTATATTTTGTTAACTCTTAAAAAAGGATTGTAAGAATATTTTTTAGTAGAAAATGAAAATTGTTCATGTTTAATTGTGTATTTTATTTTAGAAAAAAAAATGTTATTTTACTTCTTAACTCAATTTTTGTTTTTGTGATGAAATAATTTTATTTCATGTATGCATTTTTTAAATAAGAAGTGAACAATTAACTTCTAGAACATAATATAATTTTTCATTGAAATTTATTTTTTGAACTAATAATAGAAAATCTAGGTTTTAAATAGATTGGGAGTAATTTCAAATGAGACTTAAATATAATGAGTTAGAAGTAGTTTTAGATTAAGTAGTTTTAAATAGGTTGGAAATATTATACATTCGAAATTTCACTAATGAGATGGAATGACACTTAGCACAAATTGATGCTCATTTAAAATATAGAGACCCTTGGAATCAAATTACTTGTTGACATCTCAAATTTGAAATCACATAGCTAGCTCTAGCTCTAGATATAATATACGGTAGGAGTTTACTAGTATTACTATTTCGTTTTTTTTTGTTGTTTTTTTTAAAATTTTTTTATAAATATTTTATTCTTGAGTTATCTTCCTCAGTTTAGATTCAAATTAATAATCCCTCTTTCAAAGGATAAGATTCTTTAAAAAGAAAAAAAAAAGTTTTCTTGTTTTATTAAAATAAATAAATTCTAAAACTAAAATTATTATTGAAACTGGTGTCACATTTAATATAAAACTAACAAAATCTTCGACTACTGCAATTAGTGATAGATACTTGCACCAAAATTAAGAAATTGATTTCACACATGATATATAATTAGACCTCCAATTTTGGAATTTAACGAGATTTTCTCTAAGTTTTGACTTTAAATAGTATATAAATTAGTTAGCTTGTAACCCTATGCATATGCATGACCACATTAAAGAAAAAAAATACTTAGATACAATTTTTTTTAAAAGAGAAAGATATATAGTGTGATTCCTATATAAGTTAAATATAATTGATGATCATTCTTATATTTTGTTAACTCTTAAAAAAAAAAAACTTGTAAGAATATCTACGAAATAATTCTCATTGGTTGTGCTATTATTTTAATAAAAACTATTAAAAAAATTCTCAATTATTGCAATGAGTAGTAAATACCAAATACCTTCACCAAAATTAAGAAATTTCTATAAAATTATTATATTTTAAAAATAATTCTCTTTCAACATGGTATTACATTTAATATAAAAATTAACTAACTTCACGAGTTTTGAAATGAAAAATAAATACTTTCAATTGACACATGTCACAAAATTAGAGCTCAATTAAAATCTAATTTAGAAATGTAATTAGATTTTCTTTCAACTTTGAATACACACTCACTAGTCTGTAGCCCTTGTGCATTTGCACAGATTCAATTAAAAATAATCACAATTATATGTTTTTTTGTAGAAGATATTCAAATTATACATAGTATTAGAGCATCTGCAATAGATTGGCTATATCTATTTTTTGGAGAAAAAACCCCAGGTTCACACTCCAACAGATTCTCTAAACACAAAACTTTTCTAAATATTTTTTGAAGTTGCTACTGTGCTTTGCTAAATCTTGAGAACTGTAAGTGCACAATTGCACCTGGCCCCAAGAACAGTTATGGGCTCAGGCCCAATGAGCCTTAAACAATACGAATTTGTAGATTGTGGGCTTGAAACCCAGGTTAGAAGAGTTTAAGGGTTCGAGGGCAAGTCAAAGATTATCAATACGTAAAACAACAAGGAATATTGCAACTCAACCTCCTCGGACGTAAGCCGAGGATTGTTCTTATATTATCTTTGTTTTCTTTCTTTCTCTTTTGATTACAGAAATATGGGAGCCCCTTTTTCTGTTCCGGGTCTCCCCTTAAATACTCATCTTTTTAATCCCTAATACACGTGTTGCCCTATCTCCCCCTTAGCCTAGATATTTCTTTTCTCAGTGCCTTTGAATAGTAACCAGAAGTTTCCCTTCCACTGTTCAGATGTCACTTCCTTATTAATGCGGCTAAGGTAGTAGGTGAAGGGTCTTTAATGTGGAGGCAGCAGCCTTTAGTACTTTTCAAACACCGGAGCTTCTAGGACATCCAGGGGTTCACCCCTCTTAATCGTTGGTCTCCATCATGTCGTTTATGTGCTGTTATGATAACGTTACTGATTCTTCTATGCCCATCTGAGAGTAAAATCAACCTCGGATTGGTCCTCGGGTCCTCGGCACATGAGCAGGCCCGCGGCACTACAAGATTTACAAATCAAGGATAGGTCGGCCTTACTTAGAGTGGCCCAAAGGCCCATATACCTGTTAGGACCTTTTTACTCCCCACAATAGCCCCTCAAAATTCTAATTTTCGAAGTCCGAGGAGAAAAATAGAGTTTTGATCCAAAGAGAACTTATTCTACACACTTCAGAAGTAAGTGCACGTGTGGAAACCGTTTCATATACCAAAAGATGCCACTTGGCGGTTTCCTTTTTAAAACGCGCGCATTTATTACCGTATGTTACACTATGTCCCCACGTTCAACGGTGAGATGGCATCCAGCGGCCCTCATTGCTCCACGAAAATTTGGGCGGGTAAACTAAATTCGAGGCCGCCATTCCGCACGTCGTGACGCTTTGGGAACCTGCGCCTTCATTTATTTTGCCAGGGACTGATCCCATCAAAACATCAACCATCACACTTCTTTCTTCAGAAAACCGTGGAAATTTGCATATCCTCAACTCCGTAAGTTCTTACTCACCACTCCTTTCTCTCTCAACCCTTTATCCTCGGACTTTGTCCTCGGCTGTCCTAGTAGACGTTTTTACTCTTAGACTTTAACCTTTCTTTATTTTCCATGGGTAGATTTAAGTGTCTTGTCGATACGGCCGCCGGAATGGAAGGCTTCAGAGCCAAATACCACATTCCCGTGACGTAGGCCTAAAATATTGCCCGGCGGAGGCCGTGGCTAATTCTAGGAAGGAGGGAGAGGTCATAATCCCAATGATAGCCTTTATAGAAGGCGGGATGACCCTCCCGATGAAACCTGTGATGAGGGAATACCTTCGCACCATAGGTTGTGTCCCGACCAATGCCTCCCTAACGTTTTTAGAGTTTTAGGCAGCGTCGACGCCTTAAATGAACAGATGGGCTTAAACCTGACTTGGCACGACGTTGTTTTTCTATATGAATCCCATAATTGTCCAACGTAGGCTACTACATTAAGTCCCGATCCAGTATAGTTAGGTTAATCTCCTGCTTGCCCAAATCCAACAAAGGCATGAAGGACGACTACCTGATAGTGTCTGGAAACTGGCATGACGGTCTCCACTGCCCAGTGCGGTGGGGGGATCCAGGTGCGACACCTAAGGACTAACCTTCCCACTCCACGACCTTTCTCAATACTAACAAACATGCGTACTAAGATATATTTTGTCTGTTTATTTCTGTTTATGGCTGCGTGAATCTAACCATACTGCGCTTCTTTGTTTTCTTTTTCCCTGCAGATAAGCAAAACGTGCGCCCCCGTTTGAGCCACTGCAACGTTGCCGACCTGAACCGGATACTTCGATCCGAGGTGTTTGTTAGCGCAGACAGACAGCTCCGAGCCGCACACTTGATCCTGGGATACGAGCCCATATCCTCGGACTTCCAGGAGATAGACAACGCTATAGTAGCCGGTGACCGACGACGAAGGAGGATCAACGTTGCCCGGCCACATTTTCTAGACGACCACGACCTTCTTGACACCCCTCAAACCATTCTTTACCTACAGCCCGTAGCAGCCATTCCCCTCCCCTCGCCATCCACTCCGAAGGCTGCTATCCCAGAAGAGCAGGTCTCTTCCTCTCACACGTTAGACGACGAGATAGACCAATTCCAACTCGAAGAATACAACGAACCTCGAGGGAATCAGTTTGTCGTGCTTTCTGACGAGGAGGAAGATACTGCCGAGGCCTCTGGAATTGCTGGGCTCGTAGTTGCACTCCCAGAGGTTGACTCCACGGACACCATGGACAGAATGAAGGACCTTCTTACCGATAGAGGCACAAAGGTCAAGGCGAAGAAAACAGGGGCCACCCAAGTCCAACAAACTCTGCCACTTCCCCCTCCTCCAGCTGAGCCAAAGATTCCAGCCGAGGACCCCAAGAAAAAGAGAAGGGGGAAGATGAAGGGGCGACCAACAAGGGCCCGAAGAAACCACGCAACCAACCTCCACCGGCTCAGCAGCAAAAACAGGACAAGGGCAAAGGTAGAGCCCGTTCAGTTGAGAGCGGGGAGATTGGGGTGGTAGCTGAGGTGCGCAGGGCACCAACCACCTGGTCCCCTGACTTAAAACTGGATGGCGCTCCTATCTCGTGCCAGTCCAGCATAAGGGCGTTCAACAAGGCCATGCCCACCACTTGGCCGAGGTGCTGGAACGTCCTCTTTTGCTGCCCAAGGACATGGAGTCCTTGGAAAAAATGAGCCAGCCTCAGCTCTTCCTTGCTTTGAAGAGGGACTTGGCGCTGGTACGTTTTTTTTTTTTTTTTTTTTTTTTGTTTCTTCTCATGAAGAGTTTACTTTCAACGATATTTGAATGAGTTTTTGTTGTATTTCCCCCGCTACACTTCACTGCAGGCTGTTCAAGAGGTCTTCGTAGCTGAAAAGTTTATTGAAGATACTCGAAAGAAGGCCAGGGCCGAGATGGAGGTCAGGTTGGAGACTGAGAAGTCTCTGGGGACAGCCATTGCCGAGAACGAGAAGCTGCTCTCGGAGGTGGCTAACGTAAAGAGAGAGAGAGATGGTGCTAGGTCAAGTCTCAAAACTATGGAGACTCAAATAGAAGGACAGCGCAAGCTCCTCCATGAAAAAGATGATGAGATTGCCCAAGCTCAAAGGAACGCTCGGATTTGGAGAAGGAAGTTGCGCTGCTGAAGAGAGAAGCCAGCACATTTCAGACTTCTTTACAAGCTGCCAAACAGGAAAGCTATCAGGAGGGGTGGCCAACACCGAGGAGCAGCTGACCGAGGCCTTCGCGGCTTTGTGCCGTGAATACTGCCAAAAGGTCTGGGGGGAGGCGTTAAATGCAGCTGGAATTCCCCCCTCCTCGGAGCTGAGAAGTCCGAGAACGTCTGGATTCCGCTGGAAATCCAGGAGATCGAGGACGCTCCTGCTGCCACTCCTACTCCTGACTCAACCTTACCGGAGCTGCCCCAGGTGGTCCTACAGCCCGTCCTAGATCCTACAGAACCCTTGGGTTCCAACAAAGAACAGGAAGCTGTTGTGGATGCCGAGAAGGTCAGAGCGGATAAAGGAAAAGTGTTCTTTCCCCTTTTGAAGTGGAGCTGAAAAAGACTGAAGGTCCGAGCACTTCTCATGTGGACCCTCCTTCTAAACCTTAGGGCTTCTTAGTCTTGATCCTTGTACTTATTCCCTTTTGTAATACTTATTATGCAATTTATGTAAAGAACAATTTTCATATATCTTTGTATTGCATTGTGTTTGTTTTTACTTCCTTTATTTTGTATTGTTTTATGGAAATTTATTTGAGTAAACAAATCCAACTACAAAGGTTATCCACTTATGACCATATGCATTTTATAAAGACTTAACAAAAAGATCACGTAGTTTGAAATATCACTAATCACCAAAGACTTCAAGCAACAATTAGACCTCTGCAACATATAACATTTGTTGGTGGTATGATGCAAGATTCGAAGACCATACATTTAGTTTACAATTAGAAGGACAAACTTTAGGTCTGAGGTAATGAACAACAAAGCGCTACGTCCTAAGAACAACAAGAAGTCAGTCTTGGGCTAAGTAGTAGATCTTATCCATTTGCATGGTTCTGTTTTTAATTGAATGTGAAGCCCCCATATCGTTCCTTGCATCACTTTAATTGACACTTTCCTGGCTTGATAAGAAATTATATTCAACCAAGTTTACAACCCGAGGACTAGATGAAACCAGTCTTTCCTTTGATCCTTTAGATCATCTATTCCGTGATATCTTGAAAAACGTTAATTTTCATAAGGTTGGTGATCCGAGGACCACACTTAACCAAATTTCTGTCTGATTCTTAAAATTTCTTACTTCAAATGTTAATTTTCCCAAAGTAGGAGGTCCGAGGACCCGGCATAATTGAGGTTCTGTTTAACAAATGATAAGACATCAATTTCCACAAGGTTGGTGGTCCGAGGACGACACTTAACCAAGTTTCTGTTTGATTCTTAAAATTTATTACTTCAAATGTTAATTTTCCCAAAGTAGGAGGTCCGAGGACCAGGCATAACTGAGGTTCTGTTTAACAAATGATAAGACATCAATTTCCACAAGGTTGGTGGTCCGAGGACGGCACTTAACCAAGTTTCTGTTTGATTCTTTAAATTTCTTACTTCAAATGTTAATTTTCCCAAAGTAGGAGGTCCGAGGACCCGGCATAACTGAGGTTCTGTTTAACAAATGATAAGACATCAATTTCCACAAGGTTGGTGGTCCGAGGACGGCACTTAACCAAGTTTCTGTTTGATTCTTTAAATTTCTTACTTCAAATGTTAATTTTCCCAAAGTAGGAGGTCCAAGGACCCGGCATAACTGAGGTTCTGTTTAACAAATGATAAGACATCAATTTCCACAAGGTTAGTGGTCCGAGGACGGCACTTAACCAAGTTTCTGTTTGATTCTTTAAATTTATGTTGCTGGGAAATTCATGAAACATCAATAATTTTTGAGTAAGCACAATCGGCAACAAACTTTATTAATAGTAATACCTTCGTAGGTTATTTACATTCCACGGTCGTGGTACAACATTTTCATCTAAATCAGCTAGCCGATAAGATCCTATTCCTGCTACTGAATTAATACGATAGGGACCTTCCCAATTGGGTCCTAGCTTACCCCAAGCTGGGTTCTTAGCTGTGCCCACAACCTTTCTTAAAACAAGATCACCAGGTGCCAAAGGCCTCAGCTTCACATGGGCATCATATCCCCGTTTAAGTTTTTGTTGGTAATAAGCCATCTGGACCATAGCTGCCTCACGTCTTTCTTCAAGTAAATCTAGACTTGTCTCCAAGAGACTGTCGTTGCTCTTAGTATTAAATGCACTCGTTTTCAGGGTGGGAAAACCAGATTCCAGAGGTATTACCGCCTCGGCGCCATAAGTCATAGAAAATGGCGTTTCTCCGGTGGACCTACGCGGTGTGGTTCGATATGTCCACAAAACGTGAGGGAGTTCTTCTACCCATCTTCCCTTCGCATCATCCAACTTTTCTTCAACCCATTGACTATGACCTTGTTAACGGCCTTGGCCTGGCCGTTTCCTTGAGGATAGGATGGGGTGGAGTACCTGTTTATGATACCCATATCACCACAATACTGCCTAAAGGCGTTACTATCAAATTGAACACCATTGTCAGATACAAGCGTGTGTGGTATGCCGAATCTAGTAACAATATTTTTCCAGATGAACTTTTTGGAATCAACATCCCTAATATTTGCCAGGGGCTCGGCCTCAACCCATTTGGTGAAATAATCGGTTCCCACTAAAAGCCATCTTTTGTTGCCTACGGCCCTCGGAAATGGCCCAACTATATCTAGTCCCCACTGCGCGAAGGGCCAAGGGCTGGAAAGGGGTTAAGAACTCCTCCAGGTTGATGGATATTAGGGCGAACCTCTGGCATTGATCACACTTTTTGGCATAATCTTGAGCCTCCCTTTGCATATTGGGCCACCAGTAGCCCTGAGTCAAAGCTCTGTGGGCCAAGGATCTCCCCCAGTGTGGCTGCCACAAATCCCTTCGTGCAGCTCTTCCAGAAGCCCTTCGGTTGAGTCTGGGTGTACACACAACAAGTACGGTCCTGAAAAGGATCGTTTATATAGCTTCTGGTCCTCGGACAGCCAGAAACGTGGTGCTTTACGGCGCACCTTATCTGCTTCCGATTTGTCCTCAGGGAGAACATCACTCCTAAGAAAGGATATCAGCGGATCCATCCAACTATGCCCAGGTCGTATGAGATGAATGTGGGGCGCATTGGTGGCGACAAGAGAGGGTTCTAGTAAATCCTCGATGAGGATCACCCTGGTAAAATTTGAGCCGAGGTCGTTGCCAGCGTGGCCAAGGAGTCGGCATGAGTGTTTCCAGTCCGAGAGATGTGAACCAAGACAAAGGAATTAAACTCAGCTTGTTGACGTTTGACCTGGGCCAAATACTCCTGCATTCGTGGATCTCTAGCTTCCATGGTTCCCATAACCTGTCCGACCACCAACTGAGAGTCCGAGAAGACGCAAATGTCTTTCCCCCCCATCATGTGCACCATTCTCATTCCCACCAAAACCGCTTCATACTCAGCCTCATTATTAGTGGCCGAGAACGCCAATCTCATTGATTTTTCGAAGATAATTTCCTCGGGGGAGATAAGAACAAGTCCGACACCAGATCCTCTTTGATTGGCAGCTCCATCCACGTACACTTTCCAGATCGGAGACATTGTAGCTGTGACCACACCCACTGACTTTTCACCCACAGGGAAATCTCCTAGAGCTTCTTCCAACAATGGCTCAGAAAACTCCGCCACCAAATCGGCGAGGACCTGACCCTTCACCGAGGTGCGAGGCTTGTATTTAACATCAAAAGCCCCCAGAATGGTCCCCCACTTCGCTATTCTCCCTGAGTAGTCGGCGCTGCGAAGCACTGCCTTGAGAGGCAGTTGAGTCAACACGACCACTGTATGGGACTGAAAATAATGCGGAAGCTTTCGGGTAGCATGAACAATGGCCAGGAGTGCTTTTTCCAAGGGTAAATAACGCACCTCGGCGTCACCCAGAGATTTGCTAACATAATAAACCGGTCTTTGCACCCCGTTATCTTCCCTTATCAGGACCAGGCTGACCGCGTGGACGGCCACTGCCAGGTAAGCAAATAAAATCTCATGTGCCTCTGGACGAGAGAGAATAGGCGGCTGAGAAAGATAATGCTTCAGTTGCTGAAAAGCCAACTCGCAGTCCTCGGACCACCTAACCCTTTCCATTTGTTCAACAGCTGGAAGAAAGGACGACAGCGATCGGCCGACCGAGATATGAATCGATTTAAAGCGGCTATCATTTCGGTTAGCTTTTGAATCTCCTTTGGGTTCCGAGGAGACTGCAAATCCTGAATAGCCTTGACCTGGGTTGGATTTACCTCTATTCCTCTATGTGTAATCATATACCCCAAGAACTTTCCTGACCCCACACCAAAGGAGCACTTGGAGGCGTTGAGGCGCAACCTGTACTTTCTTAGAATTTGAAAAGTGTCAGACAAATCCTCTATATGTGAGAGTATTGATTTGCTTTTCACCACCATGTCGTCTACGTACACCTCGATGGTTTTCCCCATCTGTTGCTCAAACATTCTGGTCATCATCCTTTGATAAGTAGCCCCAGCATTCTTCAACCCGAATGGCATGACAGTGTAGTGGTAATTTCCTATTGGAGTGATAAAAGCCGTCTTCTCTTGATCCTCTAATGCCAGGGGAATCTGATGGTAACCCTGGAAAGCGTCCAAAAAGCTCATCCGAGGATGTCCGACAGTAGCATCCACCAACTGATCAATACGCGGCATGGGGAACGAATCTTTGGGACAGGCCTTGTTCAGGTCCGTGAAGTCCACACATACCCTCCACGTTCCATTCTTCTTCTTGACTACAACGGTATGAGCCAACCACTCAGGGTAGAAGACTTCTTTGATAGCCCCTGCCTTCTTAAGCTTGGCCACCTCTTCCTTCACGGCCTCAGAATGTTCCTTGGAGGAGCGCCGAGGTGGCTGCCTTCTTGGGGCAATGGCTGAGTTAACATTCAAGTGATGACAAATGAAACTCGGATCCACCCCTGGAGCCTCGTAGGGATCCCACGCAAAGACGTCAACATTTGTCCTAAAATTCGATCAACTCCATCTTCTCCTGGTATGGTAAAAGTGTACCGACTTGGAAAAACCTCTCCGGGTCGTCGGCCACTGGGAACTTCTCTAATTCCTCACAACGTGTTTCCTCTCCTGGCAGCACTCCTGATGCGTCAGGTGACGTTAACTGCTATAAACCTTTGGTAAAGGAAACCGAAGGGTCAGCCTCTGTTTGGTGCAACACTGCAGCTGATATGCACTGCCTAGCCACCGACTGGCTGCCGAGGATTTCTTCAACACATTCCCCCGAGGGGAACTTGACCTTGACGTGTAAGGTAGAGGAGACAGCCCCCAACGCATGCAACCAAGGCCTAGCGAGGATGGCCGTATATGGAGAGTATGCGTCTACAACGATGAAATCCACCTCTACCGTTTCTGAACCGGATTGAACGGGCAAACGAATTTGTCCTCTCGGCATCACAGATTTGCCTTCAAAGCTTATAAGGGGCGAATCATAAGGAGTCAGGTCCTCCGCCCTCAATCTTAGCCCCCTATATAGATCAGGGTACATGATATCTGCACCGCTGCCCTGGTCTATCATCACCCTCCTCACGTCATAATTTCCTATCCTGAGGGTGACCACGAGGGCATCGTCATGGGGCTGAATAGTTCCAACCTTATCCTCTTCGGTAAATCCCAAAACAGGCAAAATGACCTTCGACCTCTTCGGCCTACTACCTTCCCCCCCGGCATGAGAATGAGAGACTGCCATCACCCTAGTCGGGCCTGACCCTGTCCTGCCAGGTGCTGCGAAGATGACATTGATGGTTCCCAATGCTGGCCGAGAGGAATTGTTCCTCTGATTGTTAGAGGCAACCTGATTGCCCTGCGCGGAAGACTGACACAAATGTTGCTTTAACTTTCCCTCACTTACAAGCTGCTCCAAGTGGTTCCAAAGGGTCCTACAGTTCTCGGTGGTATGGCCCACATCCTGATGGTATTGACAGAAACGGTTTTGATTCCTCTTCGCAGGGTCGCCTGCCATCTTCCCAGGCCACTTAAAGAAAGGCTCTTTACGAACTTTCTCCAATAATTGATGCACTGGCTCTCGGAATACTGTATTTACAGCTTGAGGTGCTGCTGAATTGGACTGTCCGAAGTTGTCTCTCCTCGGCCTACTATTATTGTACCGGTCCGACCTGAAATCCCTTCTCTCCTGCGGGATAACCTTCTCCTTCCCCTTTCCTTGCTGTTGTCCTCCTCTACCCTCTTATACTCGTCAATGCGATCCATAAGGCGACGTACACTGCGGACAGGTTTTTTTTCGTCAGAGACTTTCTCAAGTCGTGGTCTGTAGGAAGACCTACCTTAAATGTATTCAACGCCACTTCATCAAAGTCGCCATCTATCTCGTTAAACATCTCCCAGTAACGATCAGAGTATGTTTTTAGCGTCTCTCCCTCTTTCATGGTCATGGATAACAGCGAGTCCAATGGCCGAGGGACTCTGCTACAGGTAATAAATCGTGAGGCAAATGACCTAGTCAACTCCCCAAACGATCCTACGGACCGTGACTTGAGGCCGTTGAACCACCTCATGGCAACAGGTCCCAAGCTAGAGGGGAAGACTTTACACATCAGCGTCTCGTTGTGAGAGTGTATGGCCATTCTCTGGTTGAAGTGGCTCACGTGCTCCACCGGATCAGTCCGGCCATTGTAGATGGTAAAGGTGGGCTGAGTGAATCTCTTGGAAGTCTACCCTTCTCAATCCTCCGCGAAAACGGAGATTTAGAGAGTTGGTGCAACGCCCTGCTCATAGCATCGTTGCCTAGGCCCCTAGAAGGAACCCTTTTGCGCTTGCGGTTGGCTGATCGTCCTCCCCACCAGAGGGAGGGGAGATGAGGGTGGGATGAGCTGCTGTCCCGTGCAGCGGCTTCCGCATCTTCATCAGAAGAGGACTGGACAAGGACGGTGAAGACCTACGTCTGGCGCGACGCAACTTCCTCTTCAAAGATTAATCTCGTCCTGCATGGCTCTAGAACCATCATCATGAGTGCTGCTAGCCCCACGTGAAGCATGGCTACCCCTTGGGTAGTCTGAATGGACGCTCCCTTCACGATCCCTTCGACGTTCCAGACGCTCGAAATGATCTTCCGGTTGCGATCCCTGAGACTCTGCATGGTGACCACCTAAGATTGCCATGATATCCCTACCTTTTCTAGACTAGATTTCCCACAGACGCGCCAATTGTAAGTGCACAATTGCCCTGGCCCTAAGAACAGTTATGGGCTCAGGCCCAATGAGCCTTAAACAATACGAATTTGTAGAGTGTGGGCTTGAAACCCAGGTTAGAAGAGTTTAAGGGTTCGAGGGCAAGTCAAAGATTATCAATATGTAAAACAACAAGGAATATTGCAACTCAACCTCCTCGGACGTAAGCCGAGGATTGTTCTTATATTATCTTTGTTTTCTTTCTTTCTCTTTTGATTACAGAAATATGGGAGCCCCTTTTTCTGTTCCGGTCTCCCCTTAAATACTCATCTTTTTAATCCCTAATACACGTGTTGCCCTATCTCCCCCTTAGCCTAGATATTTCTTTTCTCAGTGCCTTTGAATAGTAACCAGAAGTTTCCTTCCACTGTTCAGATGTCACTTCCTTATTAATGCGGCTAAGGTAGTAGGTGAAGGGTCTTTAATGTGGAGGCAGCAGCCTTTAGTACTTTTCAAACACGGAGCTTCTAGGACATCCAGGGGTTCACCCCTCTTAACCGTTTGTCTCCATCATGTCGTTTATGTGCTGTTATGATAACGTTACTGATTCTTCTATGCCCATCTGAGAGTAAAATCAACCTCGGATTGGTCCTCGGGTCCTCGGCACATGAGCAGGCCCGCGGCACTACAAGATTTACAAATCAAGGATAGGTCGGCCTTACTTAGAGTGGCCCAAAGGCCCATATACCTGTTAGGACCTTTTTACTCCCCACAAGAACATTGTAGCAATTTCAAATGATTTTTTCTCCTTAAAATATTTAAACAACCGAATAAATAACAATTCTTTCTCTCTCTCTCATCTCACTCTTAAAAAACATCTCACATAATCCAAATACAAAAAACTAAACAAAATCCAATTCTTACTATAAAGTTGAATTAGAACAAGCAAATATGAAAAAGAAAAAAGAAAAAGAAGAACAAGCCGATCTGACCCAGTCTGGTGGTGGGGAGGAGGAAGAGTGGTGGTGGGGTGGCGGGCGAGGTAGTGCTGCATGGTGAACGCTGATCTCCATCAGCTTTGTCCTTTCGGCGACCTTGATCTCCATCGACCTTCTATGTGTGCAATAGTCTTTCTCCTCTCTCTCTCTTCTCTTTTCTATGATGTGAATATGTGATAACTGTGAAGTAAATGTGAGGTTGAGAAATAAATTGGGTATGAAAATGTGTGGTGGTCTTTATCCCTTAGTTTTATTATTTTTTTTTTATGTATCGTGTGGTATTTTTTTTTTTTTTTTGGATTCAAACGTGTGGTATTTTATATTAAGAAATAGCAATTAAGATATGCTACTACAATATTTTCACAATAAATTTTAAGTAATAGATTGTAATTAGCTAATATTGGTGAGTAAAAAATAATTTCAGTGGTGGGTTCAAATTAGAACTAGTAACAACTTTCCATATAAGATTTTGATGTGATTGTTATGAAAGTATTGCGAAAAATGTAGTGAATATAACACTTTTTATTGAAAAATATAATTGTCGTGAATATAGGAAGAATAAATGATGATAAAAAAGGATAACGAATGAATGAAGAAATAATATTTAAGTGAGATGGACAAAATGATAGAGAATTTGTTGGAAAATGTATTTGAAAATGGAAAAATTTTTAGGTAGTCCCAGAGTATAGTGAAATGATGCTCATTTCTCTCACATTCACGGTGGACCCCACCATGAATTTAATGAGCGGACCCTACCATGAATGTGAGAAGAGGAAACACCATTCTCCTTGCTCCGGGAGTACCTAAGAATTACTCTTGAAAATGTAGGTAAGTAAAAACTAAATATCACTATTCACTATCCAAAAGATACAAAAATTTAGACAAGCTGCTGGAGATGCTTTTAGCTTATACTTTTTTTAAACTATACATTTCTAAAATATGTAATGATTCCTCATATTATATATATATATATATATATTATATATATATATATATATTATATATATATATATATATATGATTTAGAATTTAATTGGATTTAGACTCTTCGGGTTTTTACCCAAAAATTCACTTGTCACAAAAAGTAAAAAAATAAATGGACACATGGCGAAAAATTGGACTTCTCGGTTTTACACTTTATAATTCACTTGGTACAAAATTTAAAATTAAATGGGATATGTGGCATAAAATTAAGAATCCAAATAAAATCTAATTGAATTTTCTCTGAACTTTGGCTATATATATATATATATATATATATAGCTTTACACAGGACTAAAGGCCAAAAAAGATAATAATAACTAAAATAAACTATTTACTTAATTAAAACGAGTCATTTAGTCCAGTACAATCATTTGGGTTCAAAGCTCAGTCCAGTTGTAAGTAAACTTAGTTCAATTAATTGGGATCAAAGCGAAGTTTAGCATAGTTAAATTTCAATCAAGTAGCTTTTGAACAACTTCCTAGCATTGTCTCTTTGATCTTGATAAGTATATAAGATACAATGATAAAACAGCTGTGAAGACTATCAGAGCTAAGAACTAAAAGTTTTGTTGCATGTGTGTTCAGAAAATGTATTGCAAGGGAAGCTTGGAGAGGTGGCGCATTTGGAGAAATGGAGATTCACTCCATTAACAGCAGTAGAATTCACCATTTCATTTGACTGGGATGAGTCCATGGGTGTTCCTGAGGCCTTCATTGTAAGAAACCATCATCACAGCCAGTTTTACCTTAAGACAGTCACCTTAGAAGATGTTCCTGGGCATGGTCGTGTGCATTTCGTTTGTAATTCTTGGGTTTACCCTGCTCATCGTTACAGATACAATCGTGTATTCTTCTCAAACAAGGTAATATGGTTTTGATTTCTTAATTCAATTAGTCTAAGTATGCAACATTTTTGTTATGATTGATGCATAATAAAAGTGATGTTAAAAGTAGACCAAAGTGAAACTGATATTCATATTATTTCAATCACAACAAACCATGTCAATAATTGTATCATTTTCACTACAAATACAATCATGCATTCTTCTAAAAAATGATGCTTAAACCTAGGAAGTGCTTTCTATCATGATTGTTCCTTTTTACCTACATAAATGGAAGCTCATCATTCTGATTTCACTTTGATTTGCCAAAATTACTATTCCACTGTTTGTCAGTTGTCACTTTCTCCATCTAGATCCGCTGGTTTCTTCAGTCCTTGTTAATGCGTAGGGTTCAGGTTCTGTAGTGCACATTATGAGTTTTGGTAATTTAGATATGCTAAATTATAATATAAACAGGTCTTGAAAGTCAATTTCATACAAAAATGGTTACTGGCTGCTTGTCCGACATGGTGAACCAAATAAATAGGGAAATCAGCTTTGGAAGGATGTAACATTAGTTTTCGTTTCTAGAACAGGACTATGATCATGTTTCAATGAAGTAACAAACTTTTTATTTATGTGCTAGACCTACCTTCCATGTCAAACACCTGAGCTGTTACACAAGTATAGGGAAAAAGAACTGGAAAATTTGCGTGGGGATGAATCGGGGGAGCTTAAGGAGTGGGACAGAGTCTATGACTATGCTTACTACAATGATTTGGGAAGTCCAGATAAAGGTAGAGAACATGCACGCCCTGTTCTTGGTGGATCGAAGGAGTACCCGTATCCAAGAAGAGGGAGAACTGGACGAAAACCAACAAAAGAAGGTCAGCATTCTAAACTCTATTCGATTTTTCAGTTTCAAATCCCAACTTTTGTGACTAGTAAACAGTGGCGGTTTGAGCTCTTTCAATTACTAAGAAATTTGAGTAACATAGAATGATTTTTGGGTATCCTAGAATAATTGATTTTGATCATTTTTAGTCAGCAACTTAATATTCTGGTTTTTACAGATCCCTGTAGTGAGAGCAGATTGCCACTTTTAAGTCTAGACATTTATGTTCCGAGAGATGAGCAGTTTGGCCTCTTGAAGTTCTCTGATTTTCTTGCCTATGCTCTGAAGTCCGTAGTACAAATATTGCTCCCAGTGCTTACATCTTTATGTGACAAAAACTTTAACGAGTTTGACAGCTTCCAAGACGTACTTAATCTCTATGAAGGTGGGATTAAGCTACCAAATGAAGAAACAACCAGTAAAATTAGGGAACTCATTCCTTGTGAGCTGTTGAGGGACCTCATTCGTAATGATGGCGAGAGATTCCTCAAGCTCCCAGTGCCTGATGTGATCAAAGGTATTTAATGGTATTCCTCAAGTACTGTGTTTCACTTGACATTAGATGCATCAAAATCTTCGATATCCAAAACTTTATTGTAATTTTAAAATTATTTAACTACAAGTAGAAACTAGAAAGTTTTTAATTTTATAGTTGTAGAGAAAAACTCTGCTTGGAGGACAGATGAAGAGTTTGGACGAGAAATGCTTGCTGGAGTCAACCCTGTTGTCATCCGCCGCCTCCAAGTAAAATATAATTTGTTAGTGAAGTTGATAAATAATGTAAATGGTTTTTTTGCTTCAACATTTTACTGGAATGGTGTCTGCAGGAATTCCCTCCAACCAGCAATCTAGACCCTGGAGAATATGGGAATCAAAACAGTACAATAACAAAAGAACACATAGAGAAGAATCTGAATGGGCTGCCTGTGGATGAAGTATTGATCATTCTTCACGTTTCTGACAATATCTTCATTATACAACCAATATGACGTCCAAAATATCTTACTATACTTTGTTCTACATTGATAAGACGATAACCAATCTCTATTTTCTTGTTCTAGGCAATTAGAAAGAACAGGTTGTTTATATTAGATCATCATGATACATTAATGCCATACCTGAAGAGAATAAACTCAACTACCACAAAGACTTATGCCACCAGAACGCTCCTTTTACTGCAAGATAATGGGACACTGAAGCCATTGGCAATTGAGTTAAGCTTGCCTCATCCACAAGGGGAACGTCATGGTGCCGTCAGCAAAGTTTTCACTCCAGCAGAAGACGGTAGTGTTGAAGGTTCGGTGTGGCTGCTGGCCAAAGCTTATGCTGCTGTTAATGATTCTGGCTACCACCAGCTTATTAGCCACTGGTATGATGCCTTAGAAAAATACTGCGTGATAGAAAAAGCTAGAAACTTGACTGTGATCTAGTAAGAATACATAAATGCTGCTGACTATTTGCAGGTTGAACACCCATGCTGTAATAGAGCCGTTCGTGATTGCAACAAATAGACAGCTGAGTGTGCTTCACCCAGTACATAAGCTTTTGCATCCCCATTTCCGGGACACAATGTATATAAATGCCTTGGCTCGGCAGATCCTCATCAATGCTGATGGGGTGCTTGAGACAACAGTCTTCCCAGCAAAATACGCCATGGAATTGTCTTCTTTTGTATATAAGAATTGGGTGTTCACAGAACAGGCATTACCTAAAGATCTGCTCAAAAGGTGTGCAAAGCTTTGTCAAATAATGGCCTCTATAGTTTTTATTTTTATCAGAACGAATTTTGATCCACTTTTTGCCTCATTTTAGAGGAATCGCAGTTGAAGACTCATCCTGCCGGCATGGCCTCAGACTTCTGATAGAGGATTATCCTATGCTGTTGATGGGCTAGAGATCTGGTCAGCAATTGAGGAATGGGTGAATGAATATTGTTCTTTCTATTATCCAACTGATGATATGGTCCAAAATGATTCTGAACTCCAATCATGGTGGATGGAGATTCGCAATGAGGGGCATGGTGACAAGAAAGATGAGCCATGGTGGCCTGAGATGACGACACGAGCTGAGCTTATCCATGCATGCACCATTATCATATGGGTGGCTTCTGCCCTTCATGCAGCTGTGAATTTTGGGCAATACCCTTATGCTGGCTATCTTCCTAATCGCCCAACTGTAAGCCGCCGCTTCATGCCTGAGCCAGGCTCCCCTGAGTATGCTGAACTTGAGTCAAACCCTGACTTAGCCTACCTGAAAACTATAACAGCACAGCGTCAAACCCTCCTTGGTGTATCACTGATAAAAATTTTGTCCCGGCATTCAACTGATGAGATTTATCTTGGGCAGAGAGATACTCCCGAGTGGCCTTCAGATGCTGAACCACGAGCAGCATTTGAGAAATTTGAAAATAAGCTGAGAGAAATTGAAAAAATAATTGATGAAATGAACAAGGACCGTAGTTCGAAGAACAGGGTTGGGCCAGTCAATGTACCTTATACCTTGCTCTATCCTAATACCTCCGATACTTCCAGAGAGGGCGGGCTCACTGGCAAGGGTATTCCCAACAGCGTCTCCATCTGATTTTTTTAGGTTTGGTAGCAGCAGTTTACTTTTTGTAAGTTGGGTTAAAGTGAAAGATTGTGAGATAGGTTTTTGTATCCACATTTTTCCTCTTGATGAAGGCAAGTAGTTGTGCATTATCTGCAGACAAAAACAATGGTGAATAGTGTGCCTATTGTTCTTATGTTGTGAAATCTATGTGTAAATTTGCAGATTTTATCCCCAAATATCTATTGTACCACAATAATTGTTACATTTAAATTTGAAGGGTAAAATTGCTCCACTACTATAGATAAATTTTAACACCAGAAGAGTTCCAACCATTACACAGAAACAAGCAAAAGTTGAGACACCACAGCATGTAAAGACCATATCCATTGGACCAAATTATATAATAGAGATGCCTACTAAAGGCACTAGGATTGGACGGTTGAGATGCGAAAAAACCTGCTATTGCAGTTGAAAACTTGATACAATCTCCATTGCATAACACAGCTCAACTAAATGAATCTGCTTGTCTTAGGATGTGTGCCATTAGAAACTGAAGGTAACCAGTTACCTTGTGTCAGTGGCAGCTCTAGAAATTTTATTCAGGGTGTTCCTTAAGAAGCATAAATTACACAATTTTATTTCTTTTTAGCCTTTAGGTAATTAGGTTTGATTCAATGTTATTAACTTCATTCCGTTCTGACCATAACGGATAAAAAATACCGTGCCGGTAAATAAACCGGAACAGTAACCCACCCTATTCCACTTTGGAAAAAATTTCGGGTCATTTCGGTCTATTTTGGGTGTTTCAGGGTGTTTCGGTAAATACTGACAAAAATTCAAGATTTGGCCAGCATGAAGTTTGTACTTAAAAAAAAATGTTCTTAAAACTAAAACAAATTTATATTCTGTAAACCAAAAAACCTCAAAAAGAAAAAAAAATGAAAAGAAAAGAAATGAACAAAGGTACCTGTACAGCTAAAAAAAATTGTATTGAGAAATTTGAGACAAAAAACTTAAGAAGAGGCACTGCCGCACTGGTATTAGTAGAAGACACAAAAGTTACGAATAATAAGGAAGACAAAATATAGATGTAAAAGTGTAGATGAAGAAGTGATAAAATTTAAAAGTATGAAGTGTGAATCGAGGAGACAGAAGACATGTGTTGTTAAGAATAAAAAAGAAAAAATAATTATAAGTGAGAAGTAAGTAATATATGTTTAGTGAAGAAAAATAATACTGTAAAAAAAAAATGTTGAGAATTGTGTTGTATTGGGTAGTGTGATTAGTCGAAGGAATCAAGCCACTATTCAGCATGTAGTAGTTTTATTATAATTTTTTTTTCAAATTTTAGTTTAATTTTTTTTTTTAGTTCTTCATTTTTGCTTGAAAAAGCCTAATATATTGTTAAGTTGCTCAAATTATGGACCAAAATTTAATTTTATTGGTAAAAAAAATTTTAAGATGGTCCCAAAAATTTTTAAAGGTAAATATATATATATATATATATATATATATATATATATTTTTTTTTTTCAACAGGACCACCTTGGCCATAAGGTGGCGCTGCCACTGGCTACAAACGCATCAGCAACATCAATATGTTTCCGAAACCTAGATCGAACAACAATTATATATATGTTATGAAAATCTCCTTCATCTGCCTGACATACAAGCAACACAAGGTCAGCCTCGAGAACAGTTGCCTAAAGTTCAAACCCTGATCAAGTAGCAATTAAAAGAAAGTAATGAGCGACTTCTCAATCCTACACCAAACCTAGCACTCTAGATCCACCAGCAGCTGCAAGAGTGTTAGGTCCAAACCCACCATCAAACACAACATGAACAAGTCCACGAGACGCAGCCACTATTGAATTTGGCCCTGATCGAGGATGAGTCACAATTACTACAGAATTTGACTGAGGCTGAGCCACAACCAATACAAGACACAACCAGGGAGGAAGAAATGAACGAGTTTTTCTTGAACACCAAAGACCATTTCCCCAACTAAGACCAACAAACACCACAAGGCTAGTTCCACGTCCTTTAGCCCAAAATATTTAGACTTTAGTTGTAGGTTAATATCGGCCCATTAAGGGGTCTTCATTGAAAAACTTGTTCATTTCTTCCTCCCTGGTCTTGTCTTGTATTGGTTGCAGCTTAGCCTTAATCAAATTCTATAGTAATTGCGACTCATCCTCGATCACGACCAGATTCAATAGTGGCTGCATCTTGTGGACCTATTCATGTTATGTTTGATGGTGGGTTTGGACTAGACACTCTTGCAGCTGCTGGTGCATCGAGAGAGGTGGGTCGGGTGTCGGATTGAGAAGTCTCTCATTACTTTCTTTAAATTGCTCCTTGATTTGGGTTTGAGCTTCAGGCAACTGTTCTTAAGGCTGACCCTGTCTTGCTTGTATGTCAGGCAGATGAAGGAGATTTTCATAACATATATATATATATCTGCTGTTCGATCTGGGTTTCAGCAGCATGTTATTGTTGCTGATGTGTTTGTAGCCAGTGGCGGCGCTACCTTATGGCTAGGGTGGTCCTGCTGAAATGAAAAATTATATATATTTACCTTTAAAAAATTTTTTGGGACCACCCTAAATTTTTTTTATACCAATAAAATTAAATTTTGGTCCGTAATTAGAGCAACTTAATAATATATTAGGGTCTTTCAAGCAAAAAGGAAAAACTCAAAAAAAATTGAACTAAAATCTATAAAAAAAATATAATAAAACAACTACAGGCTGGGCAGTGGCTTGATTCCTTCGACTAATCACATGGCCCAATACAACACAATTTTCAATCTTTTATTATTTTTTATTACAGTATTATTTTTCCTCACTAGACATATATTGCTTCTCATTTTTAATTATTTTTTCTTGTTTATTCTTAACCACATATGTCTTCTGTCTCCTCGATTTTTACACTTCATACTTTTAAATTTTATCACATCTTCATCTTCATCTACACTTTTACATCCACATTTTGCCTTCCTTATTGTTCGTAACTTCTATGTCTTCTACCAGTACTAGTGCGACAACGTCTCTTCTCAAGTTTTTAGTCTTAAATTTCTCAATACAATTTTTTTTAGCTATACAGGTACCTTTGTTCATTTCATTTCTTTTCATTTTCATTTTCTTTTGAGGTTTTTTGGTTTATAGATTGCAAATTTGTTTTGGTTTTAAGAACTTTTTTTTTTGCTGAAACACAAGAAATAGACCAGAATGACCCGAAATTTTTTCCAAAGTAGAATAGGGTGGGTTACTGTTTCGGTTTGTTTACTGGCACGGTATTTTTCAGCTATTACGATCGGAACGGAATGAAATTAATAATATTGGATTAAAACTAATTACCTAAAGTCTAAAAAGAAATAAGATTTTGAAATTATGCTTCCTAAGTAACACCCTGAACGAAATTCCTAGAGTCGCCACTATTGAAGACCCCTAAAAGGGCCAAAATTAACCTACAACTAAAGTCTAAATATTTTGGGCGTGAAGGAGGTGGAACTAGCCCTGTGATGTTTGTTGGTCTTTGTTGGGGAAATGGTCTTCGATGTTCAAGAAAACCTTGTTCATTTCTTTCTCCTTGGTCATGCCTTGTATTGGTTGCGGCTCAACCTTAGTCAAATTCTATAGTAATTGCGACTCATCCTCGATCAGGGCCAGATTCAATAGTGGCTGCGTCTTGTGGACCTATTCATGTTGTGTTTGATGGTGGGTTTGTACCTAATACTCTTGTAGCTACTAGTGGATATGGAATGCTGGGTTGGGTGTCGGATTGAGAAGTCACTCGTTACTTTCTTTTAATTGCTGCTCAATTTGGGTTTGAAGTTTTGGCAACTATTCTTGAGTCTGACCCTGTGTTGCTTGTATGTTAGGTAGATGAAGGAGATTTTCATAACATATATATATAACTGCTATTCGATTTGGGTTTCGGCAACATGTTGCTGTTGCTGATGTATCTGTAGCCATTGGCGACGCTACCTTATGGCCAGGGTGGTCTTGCTAAAAAAAAAATTATATATAATAATTTAAAATTTTATATTTATTTACCCTCAAAAAGTTTTTTTGGACTACCCTAAATTTTTTTTTTATACCAATAAAATTAAATTTTGTTCCATAATTTGAGCAACTTAACAATATATTGGGGTCTTTCTAGGAAAAAAGGAAAAACTCAAAAACAATTGAACTAAAATCTGAAAAAAAAAAAATTATAGTAAAACTACTTCAGGCTGGGCACTGACTTGATTCCTTTGACTAATCATACTGCCCAAAACAAAACAATTTTCAACCTTTTATTATTTTTTATTACAGTATTATTTTTCCTCACTAGACATATAGTACTTACTTCTTATTTTTAATTATTTTTTCTTGTTTATTCTTAACTACACACGTCTTCTGTCTCCTCGATTTTTACACTTCATACTTTTAAATTTTATCACATCTTCATCTACACTTTTACATCTATGTTTTGCTTTTCTTATTGTTCGTAGCTTTTGTGTCTTCTACCAGTACCAGTGCGGCAGTGCCTCTTCTCAAGTTTTTAGTCTTAAATTTCTCAATACTATTTTTTTTTTAGCTGTACAGGTACCTTTGTTTATTTCTTTTCTTTTCATTTTTTTTTTCTGTTGAGGTTTTTTGGTTTACATAATGTAAATTGGTTTTGGTTTTTTTAAGCACAAACTTCATGTCGGCCAAATCTTGAATTTTGGCCGGTATTTATCGAAACACTCTGAAACACCCGAAATAGACTGGAATGACCTGAAACTTTTTCCGAAGTAAAATAGGGTGGGTTACTATTTCGATTGTTTTACCGGCATGGTATTTTTCGACCGTTACGACTGGAACGGAATGAAATTAATAACATTGAATCAAACCTAATTACCAAAAGGCTGAAAAGAAATAAAATTGTGTAATTTATGCTTCCTAAGAAACACCTTGAACAACTTCCTGGAGCCACCACTGATGAAGACCCCTTAAAGGGCAGATATTAACCTACAACTAAAGTCTAAATATTTTGGGCCTGAAGGAGGTGGAACTAGCCCTGTGGTGTTTATTGGTCTTTGTTGAGGAAAAGGTCTTCAACGTTCAAGAAAAACTTGTTCATTTCTTCCTCCTTGGTCATGTCTTGTATTGGTTGCGGCTCAGCCTCAGTCAAATTTTGTAGTAATTGCGACTCATCCTATATCAGGGCCAAATTCAATAGTGGCTACCTCTCGTGGACTTGTTCATGTTGTGTTTGATGGTGAGTTGGACCTAACACTCTTGTGGATATGGAATGCTGAGTCGGGTGTCGAATTGAGAAGTCACTCATTACTTTCGTTTAATTGCTGCTCGATTTGGATTTGAACTTCTGGCAACTGTTCTTGAGTCTGACCTTGTGTTGCTTGTATGTCAGGTAGATGAAGGAAATTTTCATAACATATATATAACTGCTGTTCGATCTGGGTTTTGGCAACATGTTGCTTTTGCTGTTGCTGATGCGCTTGTAGCCAGTGGCGACGCCACCTTATGGCCAAGGATGGTCCTGCTAAAAAAAAAAAAAATTTATATGTAATAATTTAAAATTTAAAATTTATTTACCTTTAAAAAGTTTTTTTGGACCACCCTGTTTTTTTTTTATACTAATAAAATTAAATTTTGGTCCATAATTTGAGCAACTTAACAATATATTGGGGTCTTTCAAGCAAAAAGAAAAAACTCAAAAAAAAAAATTGAACTAAAATCTAAAAAAAGAAAATTATTGTAAAACTACTATAGGCTGGGCAGTGGCTTGATTCCTCTGACTAATCACACTGCTCAATATAACACAATTTTCAACCTTTTATTATTTTTTATTACAATATTATTTTTCCTCACTAGACATATACTACTTACTTCTCATTTTTAATTATTTTTTCATATTTATTCTTAACCACACACATCTTCTGTCTCCTCAATTTTACACTTCATAATTTTAAATTTGATCACATCTTCATCTACAATTTTACATCTACGATTTGCCTTCCTTATTGTTCGTAACTTCTGTGTTTTTTATCAGTACCAGTGTGGCAGTGCATCTTCTCAAGTTTTTAGTCTCAAATTTCTCAATACTATTTTTTTAGCTATACAGGTACCTTTGTTCATTTCATTTCTTTTCTTTTTTTTTTCTTATGAGGTTTTTTGGTTTACAAAATGCAAATTTGTTTTGGTTTTAAGAACATTTTTTTAAAGCACAAACCTCATGCCGACCAAATCTTGAATTTTGGCAAGTATTTATCGAAACACTCCGAAACACCCGAAATAGATTGGAATGACCCGGAACTTTTTCCGAAGTGGAATAGAGTGGGTTACTATTCTGGTTTGTTTACCAACACGGTATTTTTCGACTGTTACAATTGGAACGGAATGAAATTAATAGCATTGAATCAAACCTAATTACCTAAAGGCTGAAAAAAAAATAAGATTGTGTAATTTATGCTTCCTAAAGAACATCCTGAATAAAATTCCTAGAGCCTCCACTGATGAAGACCCCTTAAAGGGCCGATATTAACCTACAACTAAAGTCTAAATATTTTGGGCCTAAAGGAGGTGGAACTAGCCCTATGGTGTGTGTTGGTCTTGGTTGGGGAAATGGTCTTTGACATTCAAGAAAACTCGTTCATTTCTTCCTCCCTAGTCGTGTCTTGTATTGGTTGCGGCTCAGCCTCAGTCAAATTTTCTAGTAATTGCGACTCATCCTCGATCAGAGCCAAATTCAATAGTGGCTGCGTCTCGTGGACCTGTTCATGTTGTGTTTGATGGTGGGTTTGGACCTTACACTCTTGTAGCTATTGGTGGATCTGGAGTGCTGGGTCAAGTGTCGAATTGAGAAGTCACTCATTACTTTCTTTTAATTGTTGCTCGATCTAGGTTTGAACTTCAGGCAACTGTTTTTGAGTCTGACCTTGTGTTGCTTGTATGTCAGGCAGATGAAGGAGATTTTCATAACAAATATATAACTACTCTTTAGTCTGGGTTTCGGCAACATGTTGCTATTGTTGTTGCTGATGTGTTTGTAGCCATTGGCGGTGCCACCTTATGGCCGTATAATAATTTAAAATTTTATGTTTTTTTACCTTTAAAAAATTTTTTTGGGACCAACTTGAATTTTTTTTTTTTACCAATAAAACTAAAAATTTGGTCCATAATTTGAGCAACTTAACAATATATTGGGGTTTTTCCAAGAAAAAAAAGGAAAAAAAATTAAACTAAAATCTGAAAAAAAAAAAATAATAAAACTACCAAAGGCTGGGCAGTGACTTGATTCATTCGACTAAACACACTGCCTAACACAACATAATTTTCAACCTTTTCTTTTTTTTTTTATTACAGTATAATTTTTCCTCACTAGACATATATTATTTACTTCTCATTTTTAATTATTTTTTCTTGCTTGTTTTTTATCACACACGTTTTCTGTCTCCTTGATTTTTATACTTCATGCTTTTAAATTTTATCACATCTTCATTTATACTTTTACATCTACGTTTTGCCTTCCTTATTGTTCGTAACTTTTGTGTCTTCTACCGGTACCAGTGCGGCAGTGCATCTTCTCAAGTTTTTAGTCTCAAATTTTTCAATACGATTTTTTTTTTTAGCTGTAAGGGACCTTTGTTCATTTCTTTTCTTTTCATTTTTTTTTTCCTTTTGATATTTTTTGGTTTATAGAATGCAAATTTGTTTTGGTTTTAAGAACATTTTATTTTTAAGCATAAACTTCATGCCGGCCAAATCTTGAATTTTGGTCGATATTTATTGAAACACCCGAAATAGACCTGAATGACCTGAAATTTTTTCCGAATTGGAATAGGATGGGTTACTGTTCTGGTTTGTTTACCGGCGTGGTATTTTCTGGCTGTTACGGTCAGAACCGAATGGAATTAATAACATTGAATCAAACTTATTTACCTATGGGCTAAAATGAAATAAGATTGTGTAATTTATACTTCCTAAGGAATACCCTGAACAAAATTCCTGGAGCCGCCAGTATTGTTCTGTTGCATGTAATGGCATAACCAATTTAGAACTAACAACATTATAGAATATAGATCCAATATATGGAACATTTTTCATGGAATAGATTAAAGTAGACGTAGGTTCATAATTCAATATTCAGAGAGAGAGAGAGAGAGAGAGAGAGAGAGAGAGAGAGAGAGAGAGGTTCAATACGAAAATGGAATACGTTACCTTTATTGCAATGAGATTTGATTTGGAGGCATGGAAACCGTTGAAGCACTTGTGGCAAAGGCGACAGATCACATTCATAATATGACGAACACTAAGCTGAAAGCTCTCTCAGACAAATTAGGTGAGTGGGAGGACTTCGCTAAACAATAAACATCTCTATGTGGCTCTGTCTCTTTTCTCATTCGATGCATGTGACAATGACACTTTTAAAGGACAGTTCCTCAAAGCGCTTATGAGGATTGAGATTTGAGAGATCTCACAATTTTATTTTATTCTACCTTTTCATTTTTTAACTTTCTCTACTTTTTTTTAAAACTTTTTATTATTATTTTTTTTAGAAAATTATTCAAGGATTTGTGTCGATCCTTCAAAAGCATTGCATGCATACGCAGTCCGGATCTTAATTTGTTGACACCTTACTAATTTTCCTAGAAATAGATTATGCCTATAATTGAACAAAACTGTTCATAAATGGCTTGAACTTAACTTGATAAAACTCTTATTCATATTTTTTTATTTATGAACAAGCCCAGTTTGTGGCTTAGTTTTAAACTTGTATAGTAACCGATTCGAGCCCAAAATAAATATAAAAAAAAAATTTGAACAAACTCATAAAAAAAGGGCTCGATAAAAAACAAGTCAAGTATAAACTCATTTATGGGCTTGGTAATAAGCTTGATATTAGCTTAAAAAAAAAAACTTATATCTTACTAAGTCTTTAAGTAATTAGGAGTTGGGACCACTTGTGTAAACCAAATGAGCTTCATAATTTGATTAATATGTGCTTGATAATGTACATTTATTGGATCTTGATTAAAAGCTTGATATTGAGCTCTAGTTTGAGCTTAAAATTGAGTTCAAGCTTAGCTAGACTAACAAATCACTTTCAAACTTTTTGACAAGCTTGAGTTTGAACATTGGTTGTTGGCTTGGTTCAAGCTTGAGCTAAGCTTGAACATTTTATTGTCATTGTTGAGCCAAGCTTGAACATTCAATACATGACAAAGTTCGGCTCGTTTATAACTCTAAGAAAGATATGCCTCAATATGGTTATAATTAGGGTTATAAACGAGCTTAGCCGAGTCGAGTATTGAAAATTCAGACTTGTTCATTTACTAACATGAGCCAAAACTTGAGTTCATCACTAAATAAGATTACATGTTCAAATTTGGTTAATTTTATTGTTAAACAAGCTTGAACTTATTTACGAGCTATATGATCAACTTATTGTTTTTCCAAATATGATTAAATCATGACTAAAATTTTTAATCCCTTCAAAAATCTAGGAGATTTTATTACATAGGGACGGTTAATATTATCAATAAACTACAAATAATATTTTGATATCATATGAATATATTTACAAATTTATACAATCCAATCTAAAGTTTATATAAGTGTATTTTGAGACAAATATACATATAAAGAAAACTATAATATTATATATAGTTAAATTGAGCGTCATCTTCGACAACTAGTTCACAAATATTTTATTATACTTGAGTTTGGTTCAGTTAATAGTTGAGTCCAAACTTGAGATTAAGCTTAACTTGTGTGCTAAAATAATAAACATAAGTAACATTTTCCTAATTTCAATATAGTTATATATTTAAATTTAACTAGAAAACCTCTAAGTTACTGTAACTGAATTTTACCATTAAGCATCTAACAAAAATATGGGTAAAAAACTTCAATATAAAACAAGATTCATTTCGGGCGTGAGAATTATCTATAGGGCCGAGTTCGGCTAAATAATTAAGACATGACCTTCAAACTGGGCTAGAATTTGGATCCAGCTCAAATGGGCCGATGATCAAATGGGTCCCTTTTTGTCTCTGCTAGACAAAAGACATTGACCAAAACAAAAACAAATCAAAAGAAGCTGAGGGGTGAGTGAGTAAGAAATTTTGAATACGAATCAAAATCACACATCCTAATTGGTCCAAGCCATATCCCCTTATCCACACTCACATATCCACCACTCATCCAAAATCCTACAAACTCTCCAAACTATTACATTCTCAAACCTTATTGAATATCCCACACCACCATAAACCATTACAACAACTCTAAGACCAACCAAATTTCCTTATCTCTAACCCTCCATGGCTATGGCAACTCAAGCTTCCCTCTTCACCCCACCTTTCTCTGCTTCAAAATCATCAACCTTGTCCTTCACTACTCCTAAGACACTCAAATTCTCAGCCCCAAAGCGCACAACAATTAAGGCAAGTACAGATGCACCCACAAAGAAAGAGGCACCAGTGGGGTTCACACCACCACAATTGGACCCAAGCACCCCATCACCAATCTTTGGAGGCAGCACTGGAGGGTTGTTACGTAAGGCCCAAGTCGAAGAGTTCTATGTGATCACATGGGAATCTGCAAAGGAACAAATTTTTGAGATGCCAACAGGTGGTGCAGCCATAATGAGGCAAGGTCCTAACTTGCTCAAATTGGCTAGGAAAGAGCAGTGCTTGGCTCTTGGGTCAAGATTGAGGTCTAAGTACAAGATCAACTACCAATTTTACAGGGTGTTCCCTAATGGAGAGGTCCAATATTTGCACCCCAAGGATGGAGTCTACCCTGAAAAGGTGAACCCAGGTCGCCAAGGAGTTGGGCTGAACTTAAGGTCAATTGGTAAGAACGTGAACCCAATTGAGGTCAAGTTCACTGGCAAGCAAGTGTATGACTTGTAAGGTGTAGCTTTATTTTTGATGTTTTTGGGATGTATTTACAATTTATGTTTCTATGTGACTATTGTTGATGTTTGTACGTTTATTTTGTATTCAATTTGCTACATCAAAGACAAATATATATTGAATTGTTGTTTGTCTAAGCCTAATATATCAATACTAGATTTTAACCGTAAGAACGTGACATACGGATGGAGATGATTCTAAATAGAACCTAATGAGATTTTCTGACAACAATATTATTAATATATAAGCTCAAATTGTCCACTTTAGTTTAGAATGCCAAAAATAAAATAAAATAAGAAGAAGAAGAAGATATAAGGGCGGAACTATGTATGGATCACTACTCTGTCCCAACGTAGTTCTTCTTTACTTTTCTTTTTTCTATTTTTGGGAGGGGTTAGACAAAGTCTTGGATTTATCACAAATAACTTAATAAGATCAAGCATAAAACAAAAATAACAAGAAAATTACCCAGAGTCTTGTAATTTATGATATTGCTGAGCTTTCTTCATGTAGAGATCTTGATTTCAAATCTCCTCCTCCTCCTCTGTTGATATACGCCAAAAATATTGAGGAAAATTTAAATTCTAGAGCTTGGTACAAATGAACGATAGTCTCTACAGAGCCACAAAATCAAGTAATGTTACTTATATCGTACGAAATATAAAAATATTAGGACAATCATGAATTATAGTGGCTAATTTTCATGGCATTATAATTTTATCAATTTTGTTGTCAATAACCATGTTAAAGATGATGATTTCTATTTTGAGAGAGAAGGGGGGGGGGGGGGGGGGGTTGTTGGCGGCTGTGGGCTTAGCCAGTACTGACAAAGGAGGTGGAGGATCTCTTGGTGGGGTTGTTGTCAACTGTAGATGGAGAGAGTGAGAGAGGGGGCGGCAGTTGTGGGTAATGAGATAAAAATGGAAAGGGTATTTTGATATTAGGCGAAACTACACAGTAAGTTTCTAAAGTTTACCTATTGAGCACAATTGGTTCCTAAACTTTTAAGTGAGTGCTATTGATCCTTAAAGTTTTAAAAATGAGAATTATTGGTCCCTTTGTTAACTTTTGTTAATTTTTTGCCTATTTATCTAACAGAACAATAATGTGTCTTTTTTTAATGTCATGGCAACTGTTTTTAGTATTAAAAAATTTCTTATCAGCAAACACACTACCCTCAAGTCAGCCATTGTCTCTGGTGCCACCTCTGGCTCTAGCCAACACTTAGTCCCCCTCCTCGGCTCACCTCCCCAAGTCTCATCAAACAAACTCAATAATTTCTTCAAATGGTACTCTAGATTCCAATCTCAAATAAATATTAGATGAAAATTTGCCCAAGATCTAAGCTTGAATTACAAAACTCATTTTCAATAACCCCAGCTGCAACAAAATAGACGGTGGAAACCAAGAGGTGGGTCTTGCTCTAATTTTTTTCTTTTTGGGCTGACTTGGTTTTGCTTATAATTGACAGTGGTGAGTTTAGTATATTGAAAAATAACAATATTGATAGACATTATAGAACAAGATCCGAAGGAATAGGAAATGATTAGGTTTTGGCTTTTATTTTTGGGGCCAAACAAGAAATGTGCAGTAAGCAAAATTGGGGTTGTGGGGATCGGGTCCAAATGCTGCCAGTGTAGGTGACAAGGAGGATGAGTTGGGGTGGAGAGCCAAGGAGGAGGGAGACGAAAGTATTGGATGGATTAGTAGTGGTACCAGAGACTATGGTGGGCTTGAGGTAGTGGCAGTCTGAGGAGAGAACTTGGCATGAGGTGAGTGATGTTTTTGCTAACATGTAATTTTTTAATACTAAAAATAGTTGTCATGTCATGAAAAAAAAAAAGACACATCATTGTTCCGTTAAATACATAGGAAAAAAAACAAAGTTAACAAAGGAATTAATAATGCTCATTTTTAAAACTTTAGGGACCATTAGCGCTTACTTAAAATTTTAGGGACCAATTGCATTTTGTAGGTAAACTTTAGGGAATTGCACTATAGTTTCACCTTATTATATAGACTATATGGGTATTTTAGTAAATCTGATTGGGTAGATCGAAGGCGCAATAACCAAAACCCATTCTAGTCCCGCCCTGCAACAGGTGTTGGGGAAAATATTTCTCCTCGCCCCTATCCTACCATTCCTTCAAGTCAAGGAAAACCCAAGTGAATCTAACTAGATTGTAATCCTACTTTTTCAAGCAAATCTAGCTAGATTTTCATCCTACTTTTTTTTTTTTTTTTTTGTAAGAGAGAGTTTCAAGATTGTCATATTACTTTTTCAAGCAAGTCTAACTAGATTTTCACCCTACCTTTTTTTTTTTTTTGAGAGAGAGTTTCCAGATTGTCATTCTACTTTTTCAAGCGAATCTAACTAGATTGTCATCCTACTTTTTTTTAAAGAGAGTTTCAACTTATGACGTTTGTTCCTAATGATAGATTTTTATCATTAGATTAAGACAACAATTGATTTTTGGTGTAGGCAGGATTGAATCTTAGATCTCTTATTCAACCATCAGAGATTTTACTAGTTGAGCTAACTGAAACCCACAAATTGTCATCCTACTTAGATTGACCGTTAATAAATAAGATACATTTTTTGTTTGGCTTTTACGCTAAGTCTTATCCCATGATCTAGGTTTCAAAATTTCTAGAATCCCACAATCTTTGAGAAAAAGCATATTGTTTTCAATGAAGAAAAAGAAAAAGAAAATACATATTTTTATACCAAACCATTTTAGGATCTTCTAAAGTTCTAAAAATCACTACCAGTGTTATTAATTCTTTACCAGACCATCGGTTAAACCAAAATAACCGTGTTCGTTTTCTTTTTTATTGAGAGTTTTCAACTTACAGCGTCCGTTTCTAATAATAATTTTTTATCATTAGATCAATACACCAATTAATTTTTGGTGTAGGCAATAATTGAACTTTATATCTCTTATTTAGCCATCAGAGATTTTACTAATTAAATTAACTGAAACTTATAATATAAATGTGTTCTATTACATTAGACAGAATGATATGAAGTGTTGTACCGTTTAAGTAGTCCATCGTATCAACACATTGAAAACTATAAGACCAACTTATAAATGGTCTGACCTCAACTTGAAATAGAATATCAACTTGGTGACAAGAGCTAACAACTTCTGATACAGATAAAGCCACTTTTTGGGGGCGTTTTTGGTTTATTACTCAAACCTAACAACTGGCTTAGTCTTTTACAGGTAGTCCCTCCCTGTGCAGAAGCATTTCCTACTAAACAATGATATTTTTATCTATTTTGGTATAATCTTGGATTTAACAATGCAATTAAAATTTTTATTAGCTAATTTTACTTTATTTAAGATCATTTTTGTAATTAAATATACTTAATTAATTATTAATAAATTTATGATCTAACCCTTAAACCACTTGTTGAACCGATGAATCAATGAACTAATCTTTTAGCTGAGTCATTCTTCCGTACGATTTTGACAACCACGACAACTACACCATGAAATTACCAAAATCTTATTCTAAATTAAAATTCATTAGTATTTAAACAAGTATTGAATGTCACGATTTATGTTTTTTTTTTTATAGAGAGTTTCAACCTATGACGTACGCTCCTGATAATAATTCTTTATTATCAAACCAAGACACCAATCAATTTTTGGTGTAGGCGGAGTATGATTGAACTCCAGATCTTTTATACAACCATCAGAGACCTTACAAGCTGAGTTAACTGCAACCCACTTATACAACCCGTTTATTTTATAATAAATAAATAGGAATTTACTATCTCTATAATATTCTATTAAAAAACACTATCTCTTAAAATAATTTCAGAAACGACAAAGTTCATGACCTTATCACTGCATATATTGATACAAAGGTAAAGTTAAACATATCAATTATTTTGACTAATGATATCTGAGGATGTGACTGTCCAATTCCTTAATTAATCAAACAACAGTTAACTATGAATAAGATAGTAATTTTTGAGTTATTAAAATAATATTAATTTAGTTAATGAAAGGAACATCAATGGTTCCACCGTTCCACAACCACCGTTGATTACAAATGAATAAATTATAACGTGTAGCACATCCAGCAATCTTATCAAGGCAATAATGCGTGTCTTCAAACTGAATTTTAAATTTAGATGACAAAGTTGTTAGGTGCACATCTTTTTCTGATACCCTTTTGGGCAACATCAAAGATAAGGATGCCAAAATATTGTTTATTAACACGTCCTTTATGAATATAATAAAAATTAAAAATACATTAAGAGTCTCGTACGCTAATTGCTATTTCTGAGATGGACACTGACTCATGCACAAAATAAAAATTTTTAAAAATTAAAAAATAAAGAGTTTAAATTACAAAATTAATAATATATTGTAATTATTTTTTCAAAAAATTAGAGATTCAAATCTGTTTTCTCCTAACTATTAAATTATTAATTTTTGTTTTTGGTTAAAAAAAAGTAATTGTTCATAAAGCTGCACGAAACTAACTGAACGCCGTTTGTTTTTGGAGATTCAAATAAAAAATTGTTCTTTTTTCTTTCGGTTACACAAAGCATTGTTGGCACTTTTACATAATAATAATAATAATAATAATAATAAAAAAAGGTAAGAAGAAAGCTTTATTGGAGAATTACAATCCCATTTTCTTTTGTATTTTGAGAGAGTTTCAACTTATGATGTCCGCTTCTGATGATAGTTTTTTATCATCAGATCAAGACACCAATCAGTTTTTGGTGTAGGTAGGGGTTGAACTCCATATCTCTTATACAACTATATTTTTTTTTACCAATTGAGCTAACTGGGACCTACCCCATTTTCATACATAAGAAGTCACAAACACATACATTTATGTACTACATGATTTAGATGACAATGTACAATTGTACACAATGGCTTCTAGCCAAAGGTCTTGATCAAGATTCAATTAAGCACCAACGGCTGTGATCGCCAGAATGGACTCGATTTCGCTTTTGGAATGCCTGATCCTTTGATCACCACCATCCATTCCGTTGACCCATATTTCCGGAATTACTTGAGCCAGGTTGTTGACATTCTCCAATGCATAATCGGCTTCTTTGCTTTTCACTGTCTTCCCAACCTAAGCCAAATAATAATAAAAAAAGTACAATAATGAGAATTGTTTTTTTTTTATTTATACAAGATAGAATTTCTACTCTAATTTAATCTAAGTGTATATGTATGTGAAGGTCCCTCCTGGAGATTTGAATCCTGACCCTTGCCCGCCACAAGCATTTATACTAGTGATTTCTATAGCATACAAAGATTATTGTAATAGATTATATGCGTTATGATGTGTCATCATTGTGTTCACTTTGTGGGATACACATAGATTCACGAAATCTTTTTTTTTTTTTTTTGTGGTAAAAAGGAACTTGCAATAAAACAAAGAACTAAGGGGGGTAGATTCACGAAATCTCTTTATATTATTTGCAAATTCTCAAGGAGTAGACTTCCTAGTCACCACCATTTTAACTACCCTATATAGTTCTTCCCAATATAAAATTCTTTTTAAAAAAACCCCTATATTTAGATGTAAAACTTTGCTTTTCCTTGCTAGGCCAACAATTATTTTTGTTGTTTGGCAAAGCAATGATGGGAAACAACTTTTCATTCACATAATTTTTAACAATTTATTTAAGTGACAACTTCCGATTAGAGCTAATCCGACTAATTGGTATGGTGAATCAATGACATAATACCTAGAGATGTTCAAGTCTTTAATTAGATCGGTTAAGCATATGGCCTGATTAGATCCAATCAAATTTGATAAGTTCTTTGTAATCCATATAATTTGAAAATGTTCTTTTACAACTGTTCGTGTTATAAAAGTGCTTACGAAAAAAATTGTAAAAAAAAGTCTATAAAGTATAAACATAACAAAATTTTATAACATTTTGCTATAAATGAATTATTTATACTTTAATTTTTATTAAACTAATTTTTCTTTTATAATACATCATGTAGATATAATTCTCCATGTTGGAATATTAACTCCATATATATACTACTATGATGATTTAGGAATTTTATCATTGAAATTTTTCATAAAATAATATAGGGCTCTTTCAAACCTACACCAATCAAGTTTCAATCTAAGTTTAATAAATTTGATTGGAGCCACATCAGTATTAGGTCATGAAATCACTTTGATTATATGCATTATTGTTGATAAGTACTGTCTGAAAATTCTTAATCAAAATAGGTAATGTGTGTCATTCAACTTAACAATTTTTTGGACTTTACAAAGAAGACAATATGCGAGACACACTAGTGTGTCAATGCATGCTAACAACCCATTGTCAATTTAGAACAATTTATTTAGTTGAAATTGAATTTTTTTTAAAGTACGGTAACTAAAACTAAAAAAAAAAAAATTGAAATAATATTGAGCTTTCAAACCTACACCAATCAAGTTTCAATCTAAGTTTAATAAATTTGATTGGAGTCACATCAGTATTAGGTAATGAAATCACTTTGATTATATGCATTATTGTTGATAAGTACTGTCTGAAAATTGTTGATCAAGGTAATTTATGTGTCATGCAACTGAACAATTTTCTTGGACTTTACAAAGAAGACAATATGTGAGACACACTAGTGTGTCACTGCATGCTAACAACTATTTGGAATAACTTATTTAGTTGAATTTTTTTTTTTCTTGATAGTATTATAAATAAAGTTAAAAAGTAATTGAAATAATATAGTAGAATCCATAAATAGTATAAAAAAAATACAACAAATTGTAACAAAAATAAACTAAATAATAAAAAAAAAGATGACTTTTTAAACCAATGATAGACGCACACGTCATGAGAAACTAATTACCAGAACAGTTCGGAGACCCAAAGCTTTCCCAGCAGCGACATTCTTGACGTTGTCGTCGAGGAACAACTGCACAGAAAAACAAAAAAAAAACGACACGCGTTTTGACCTTTTAATAAACAATTTCTAAACGAAAATGAAAACACTCATACGAGAAATTATACTCTGTTTCGCGGGCGTACCGTTCGACGAGGATCAACGTCCGCAGCATCAAGCGCGAGTTTCATGGCGTCCATGGACGGCTTGAGAAGCACGGGGAACTCATCGGGTCGGGTCGAATTAGGCAGGTTCGGGTTCATGGTCTCGAAACATAGGATTTGCTCAAAGCAATCCTTTAAACCAAGCCGGTCCAACACTTTCACCGCGTGGGTCCTGTCCGAATTCGTGAAAACCTGAAACAAATTCAAACATAACTTAGTACTAGTACTATGATTGGGTCAAACATTTTAAGGTTTTGGGCTTACGATTTTTCTTTGACTAATGCCACGTAAGAGGTTGCGTAGCTGAGAATCTGGCTTGATCAAATCGTACGGTAATCTTCCGTGTACGAAACTGTGATGAAAAAAAAAATTAAAAAAAAAAGAACAAAATTTAATTAGAAAGTTTCTATTTTAATTAAGGGAAGCATTTGATTTGATGGTATAGTATTAGTGTGTGTTAAAAAGGGAAAATTAGTGGGATATGCTCTGCTCTCACCTGTGATAATCATCGGCATCGATGTCATAGCCTTCTGCCTGTGACAAATTAATCAAATACAGAAATTAATCAGAAGATTACAAAATAGTTAATGTTTTTAATTATAAAATGTTCACGTTTTTGGAGAGTTTGATAAAGAATGAATTCATACTCTCAAACCAGCAAGGGAGCTGCCGTATTTTTTGAAAAGCTTAACACGGAGAGTTGAGGCCTGGCTTTCTGGGAATCCACATTTCTCAACAAGAAAATCTGCAAGAAGTAACCAAAGATATATAATCAATTCCCAATACACAAATATAAAAATTTGATTTTTTTTAATAGTGTTAATTTGGTATAAATTTCATTTTCTTTCACACACCATCGATGTTTTTCCTGAGTGATTCGGAAATTCCAACTTTGGAAGAGTACAAAGTGTCATCCAAATCTGTGTTCAATAAACAAAGCCAACACAATCAGAGCCCATTTCAAAGAGGGGAAAAAAAACTACGAGAGAAAAAAGGAAGTGGGATATGAAATAAGTTACCAAAGATAAGGCAGTTAAAAGGAGAAACAGAATCAAGAAGGGATTTGCTGCAGGAATCCATGGCTGAGCTGAAATAGGAATTGGAAATGAAAGCACAATTGAGAGCTAAAAAGCAGAGCAGAGCAGAGCAAAGCAAAAATTATATTGAGCAAAGAGCAACAACAACAACAATAGATGTGCTTTTGATTTGAGAAGTGGGACTATATTTATAGGGATAATGTGCATACGCATTGACAGTAGGACGTGTACACGTGGACGGTTGGATAGAGATGTGCTGACTCAGACATTTGTGTTCGGAGTAGGAACCGTGTACGGTGTGGGCCCCACGCTCCAGAGAACAGGTGCGAATTTGCGAATGCTTTTTTTTTTGGATTGGACGATAATACCCCTGGGGGGTCTAGTAATTGGGACAGGTGTTCCACTTGTATCCAGTCTTGTTGGAGCTTCGGAGTTGGGATTTACAAGATTGAGGAAGTGAACCCAAAGCTTGGTGGAACTGAGCTAATTTTGTCGTTGAATCTAATGTTCAATAGTAATAATGTTATCACAACCCATTTGAATTTTACGGTACCGTTAGCACAATTCATTTTTATAAAATTTATCACAAATCATTTGAATCTTGCATACGCTGTAATTAAATAATATTTTGATTTAATAGTAAAGAGTAATTATTATAAAAGTAACATAGAATATTTAAATGTTATCTTATGCATAACAAAAAAAAACAATTTGGTAATTTTTAATCTTATCTTCTATGTTCATTTTATAATTAGTGCTGGCTATTGTTGTGGTCGCTTAAGGCCTCAAGTAAAGCAAAGACCCCCAAACTTTAACTAATGGGGTTATTTAAAATCAATAAATAAATTAATATTTTTTACTAGATGAAAAACAAACAAAAAAGAGAGAAAAATGTTACATTTACAATATTTTTTACTACACTTTTACAACAAATGCTAAGTAGCAAGTTCTTATAGACTGTCATTGATGGTAAAAAAATAATTATAGTGGTGTTTTCAAATAGAAAACAAGAAGTAACTTAAAACTTAGGATTTGTTGTGAAAAATATTGTGAATATTGCACTTTTAAAAAAATAAGAATAATAATAAGAGTTCAGTTAGCAAACTTTTACTAGTTTTTACCTAGGTCTACTACTAACATCACTTTTTTATTTACCACTATCAATCTACTACTATCATTTGAATCTTACATATGCTCTATAATTAAGTAATATTTTTATTTAACAGTAAAGAATAATTATTATAAAATGAACATAGAATATTTAAATCTTATCTTAACACAAAAACAATTTGGTAATTTTTTAATCTTATCTTTTTTTTTTTGTTATTCATAAGATAAGATTTAAATGTTCTATGTTTATTTTATAATAATTATTCTTTACCATTAAATAATTTTTAAAATTATATCTATAACATTATAATAATGTTTACGATGATTAATGCTTTATAGAGCTTACTTTAATGATTTATTGAGGTTTTAGGGAAATTATTCAATAATTCGGTGGGAGCAATAAAGAATGCTTCATTCTTTTACTTGAGAATAGTAGGTGTCCCTATAAATTTATTTAATGAGGTCCACCATAATGTGAAAAGAGAGAACAATGCTATAGAAGTATTGAATAATCACTTGGTGTTTAAGGGTTATAAGTTATGACTTCAAATAAATAACTTCTTAGGTATAATTTTAAACACAGATGGAAATTTTTATAATATAATGTCCTTTCATGTTTCTCTTATATAATCTAAATAGAAAATTGGTATGGGTTGGGGAATATAGAGAAAATTGGTCTGGCTACAACACGTATACGACGAAGCAAATGGATGCCTTGATATTAATTATTTTTGGGTAAGAGAGGAAAAAACCAAGCAGAAAGAATAAGAGAATATACTTTGTGCCGTTATTTTTTACATGCAACAAGCGTTGTTGCTAGATAATATGGGCTGGGGCATAGATAGAAATTGCCATTCTTTTGTAAATAGCTTTGGTCTGTGACTTTGTAATATACTCTTAATCACCTCCATGTTTATCTAAAAAGAAAAAAAAATGGTATGTTGATATTTTATTTTAGACTATTTTGTGTTTCTAGTTTTAAAAAAACCAATAAAAATGATTTGTTTTTGTGAATTTAAAAAAAAAAAAACACACATGTGTAATTGTGTATCTTTCTAAATGAATGAACCGATTCGTTATAAGGTGTAGAGGTGTGCATCAAACTTACTAACCTGTCAAAATAGATCCCACTTGATGCCTCAAATTGATTTTCATGGGTTTGGTTGGGTTGAGTTAGAATATTATTTTGAGTCTTTGGTTAGGTTAGGTTTGGATTGATTGTTTTTCAACCCACTTGTCCCATCCTAATCACCATATAAATAAATTTATATTTTACCATTATTTTATTTGTTTTAGTTTGACGTATATTTTATTTTGAGAATTGTTTTGATGGATTTGGAAATTTTGAATATAATTTAAGTATATTATATGAATTGTAATTATTTATTGAATTTAAAAAAAAAAAAAATTGATGAGAGCTAATTTTTTACTATACATAAAACATGTATTGGGTTGGACAACCGACCTTATTGGGATGGATTAAAAAAACTCTTCAACCCGAATTAAGCCAAGCTTGGGGCATGAAAGTAAACTTCTTATTTTTTACATTATTTCTAGGGATGCATAGAAGTAAACTATTATTATTATTATTGTTTGGGCTTTCAGACCTTTTATTAGAATAAATATTAAATAAAGGGCGTTTGAGTAAAATAGAACATAATGCGAAAACGTGGCAAAAACTCCGAGTAGCTTAGAACCTACGAGAGTTTTATGGCATGTGAAAGGCGTGGTAGTTTAAAAAAAATATTATTGCCCAAAGCACGGACATATATAATGAAGGTTAATGAGAGGCTAAGGGCTAAGGCATCCTTGGTCAGCAGTCAACACTAATTAATGTAAGATTCCATGACTCTTCCGCAAAACTTACAATAAATTTTGAGGAAAAATTTAAGGGTGTTTAGATATAGTTTATTTTGTTAAAAATTAAAAATATTGTAATATAATAATTTTTAGATATGTGAATAGTATTGTAAGGCTCATTTTTAAGAGAGATGCTACATCCACAATATTTTTACAACAAATTATAAGTAGTTAGTTGTTATTGGTTTAAATTTGAACCTAATACTAAGATTATTTTTTTGCCTCAATAATAACAACCTGCCACTTAGGATTTATTGTCAAAATATTGTAAAAATATTGTGGACATATCATTTCTCTATTTTTAATGAAAGTTTTGGTGAAAAAAGAGATTTGTGGGTTTTATGAACAGTGCACAACCCCACTAAAAAAGCTCTTCTCAAAAAAAGAAAAGAAAAAAAAAAGTGAAAACACCAAACACAAGACTCATAGGAAAATCAGCCCAATCCAATCGGATACTAGGAGTCTTGGACCAAACGAAAAGAAGAAGAAAATTTTAATTTTTTTCTATAATTATTGATGTGAAAAATTGTGAATATTGAAAAAAAGAGAAAGATAAATTCATGTAAAAGTGATGGACATCTATTAGCAATTTGTCATATAAGATAATTGTGGCAAACATTATTAATTTTTATGTGATATTAAAATTACTTAGAAGAAAATAACTACTAAAATCACATTTTTATGTTCTTAAAATATGTCTGATAATTAGACTAAAAGAAGTCTGATAATCCTTGCAAAATAAAATAAAATATGGCTAGTAAGTTAATATAATATGAAAAATTTTCTCTCTTTTTTTTCCCTTCAACTCCTTTAAGTTGTCCGAAAATTCCTTCTTATGGAGTTTTTTTTTTTTTTTTCTTTCCTTTTCTTCTTATACCACTCTTAAGTCCTAACGGTTCGGGACCATATATTAAAAAGTGAAAGCACATAATTTCTCATGATCCACGCCAAACATGAAACACGTGCATGATTGATAACTTTAATTGATTATTGCAAGATTTGTGAATTGTGATACAACCCTGAAGGGGATAAAAATTGGAGATGGGTATTCCCATAGAACTCGAGGGGACGGAGAGCATGAAAACGGATCGACACAGTAGGTGACGCGACTATGACGGTTAAATTTGGCTAAGTATCCATCATGTATGAATTAATTGAAGATTCCAGGTTGTATGACATTTGCTATGTTTTAAATCAACTTTTGCTTTATCCCCACGCAAGCGTGCACACTTGGACTTCTTGCGACACATGTTTGAGAATACTCCTATATGGAAAGGAACTTGAGAGGGAAGTTGTACCCTAAAAGAAAGGCGATTCCACCCAATATAAATACCCCAGAAGCCCTAGATACGAAGGTACGCACATTTTGACTCAACTCTGGCACTCTAGGGTTGTAAAGAGATTCTAACTTGACCTTCGGAGGGTTTTTGGCTGGCACCACACCGGTGCTCTCTTTTAGGTTTCTTTGTTTTCTCTTTGCAGGTGTGGACTCGACTTGGAGAGTGCTTGCAACTTACTGGTGATTTTTTCGGCATCATCAGTTGGCGTCGTCTGTGGGAAAGAAAAAAAATCTTCCGATTACTTTAGCCTCGCTCTATTCCTGAGACAAAGAGTTGCATGGTACTCACTCGATCGATGACAACGAACAACAATCAAGGTGACGAACCACACGCCACCGCTCTAGAGAGGCAGGTCCAAACGCTTGCGGTGGCGGTTGAGCGCCTCACCAAGCAGAATCATGATTTGGAAGAACAGTTGCGACAAAGGACCGCACACCCAAGTGCACCACAGGAAGACTAAGAGGGCGCTAGTCCGAAAGGAAGGAATGCAGAAAGACCTGAGGGCAGCAACGCTCCGACTGGACCCGAGCGACAAGAAACCAATCAACCATCTGCCTCAGACACTGTGCCGACTCACATAGCCGCCGAAATGCAGGAGATGAAGGAACGCATGGATGTGATGATGAACGTCCTTAGAGGACGGGTATCCAGCAACTGGGACGACCTAGTCCATAGAACGGATTCACCATTCACAACGTTGGTAAATTCATGCCCCGTTCCTCCAAAGTTTCGCATGCCCCATGTGAAAAACTACGACGGATCCAAAGACCCGTTGGATCACCTGGAGTCTTTCAGAACCCTAATGCATCTTCAGGGTGTACCGGATGAAATCATGTGCAGGGCTTTTCTCACCACCTTGAAAGGGCCTGCGAGGGATTGGTACAGTAGGCTGACGCCTAATTCCATCGGCACTTTTAAGGAACTAGGCGCACAGTTCGTATCATACTTTATTGGAAGTCATCGACACAAGAGGTCTATTGCATGTATACTGGGTATTAAGCAACGAGAAGACGAGACATTAAGGTCTTATATAGCTCGCTTTAACAAGGAATCCCTCTCGATAGACGAGGCAGATGACAAGATACTTGTGGCAGCATTCACGAACGGGTTACGAGAGGGTAAGTTCTTGTTCTCTCTATGTAAGAATGACCCAAAGACTATGTCCGATGTATATTACAGGGCGACGAAGTATATGAACGCGGAGGATGCCTTGCTGGCCAGAGACGACCATAAGCCAAGAAAAAGGGAAAGACAGGAAGATATGAAACCAGATAACAGACGAAAAATGGCAAGAACCAGAGATTGACGAGAAGATCGGAGATCCAAACCACCTTCGGGGAGGTTTACAAGTTTCACCCCCCTCTCAGCCCCAATTGACCAAGTGTTAATGCAAATCAAAGATGAAGGAAGCTTGATGTTCCTGGGCAAGTTGAAGGGAGATCCAAACAAGAGGCCAAGAGATAGATACTGTCGTTTTCATCGTGACCACGGCCATGATAGGATGGACTGTTATGACCTGAAGCAACAGATCGAAGTCCTTATCAGGCAAGGAAGGTTGCAGAGGTTCGTGAGGAAGGAGAGAGCGGATCAACCCCAGGAAAAGAATCCTAGACCGGAAAACGAATGTCCCAAACCACCGGTAGCAGATATACGGATGATAATAGGGGGCAGTACTTCAACAGGATCGTCTAAAAAGGCCAGAAAGACCTATTTACGGACGGTACAAAGTGTCTAGTCGACGGGCTCTTCACTAGAAAGAACACGATGGAACGGCTCCCGTATCGAGTTTTCTGAAGAAGAGGCCCGACGCCTTCACCACCCCCATGACGACGCGCTTGTGGTTAGTATACAGGTAGGAGACTTCAACATCCACCGAGTCTTAGTGGACAACGGGAGCTCGGCGGATATCCTTTACTACCCCACGTTCCAGTAGATGGGGATTGCTAAAGAGCGCCTGATTCCGACATGCACGCCCCTCATTGGCTTTGGTGGAACTCGGGTCTTTCCTTTAGGATCCGTCACGTTGGCGGTGACAGTAGGAGACTACCCACAGCAAATAGTCAAGGATGTTTCCTTTCTCGTGGTCGATTGCTCCTCGGCGTATAACGCCATACTCGGACGACCCACTCTCAATGCATGGAGGGCCGTCACTTCTACTTACCATCTGATGATCAAGTTTCCCACCGAATATGGAGTTGGAGAACTGCGCGGAAATCAGGTGGCTGTGCGGGAATGTTATGTTGCCATGATGGAGATGGATGACCATGTACAGTCAATGAACATCGAAGAACAGAGAGTAGTAGCAGAACCCGTGGAGAAATTGGCAGAGGTACAACTGGATGATTCGAAGCTCGACCGGACCACCAGGATAGGGACCTCGGTCGACCAAACGGTTCAACATGCGCTCCTACTATTCCTCAAAGAGAACCAAGACGTGTTTGCATGGAGCCATGACGGCATGCCGGGAATAGATCCAGCACTCATAGTTCATAAATTGAACGTGTCACCTTCCTTCCCTCCAGTTCGACAAAAGAAGCGCGTGTTTGCCCCCCAAACGGGATCGAGCCGCAACAGAGGAAGTGCAGAAGCTACGAGAAGCGAACTTCATACGAGAGGTGTACTACCCAGACTAGCTGGCAAATGTAGTAATGGTCAAAAAGTCAAATGGGAAGTGGAGAATGTGCGTTGACTTCATGGATCTGAATAAAGCGTGCCCTAAAGACAGTTACCCGCTCCCCCACATTGATGCCTTAGTGGACTCCACCGCAGGAAATGAGTTGTTGATCTTTATGGACGCCTTTTCAAGGTATAATCAGATTAAGTTGGAGAAAACAGATCAAGAAAAAACATCATTTGTGACAAGCCAAGGGTTTTTTTGCTACAAGGTAATGCCATTCGGGCTCAAGAATGCATGAGCCACATACCAGCGATTAATGAACAAAATGTTCGCGCACCAAATTGGCCGGAACGTCCAGGTCTACGTAGATGACATGTTGGTGAAAAGCGTAAAGGTGTTGGATCATCTGAGGGACCTCCAGGAGACTTTCAACACTCTTCGAATGTATAAAATAAAGCTGAATCCAAGCAAATGCGCATTCGAAGTAACCGCTGGAAAATTCCTAAGATTCATGGTGTCCCAGCGGGGCATTGAGGTCAACCCCGAGAAAGTGAAAGCCATTATGGAGCTATCTCCTCCGAGGATGGTGAAGGAAGTGCAAAGCTTAACAGGGAAGATAGCAGCCCTAAACAGGTTCGTATCAAGAGCAACGAACAAGTGTCTACCTTTCTTCAGAACACTAAGAAGATCTTTCGAGTGGACGGACGAATGCCAAAGGGCATTTGAGGAGTTAAAAGCATATCTCTCTGCCCCGCCATTGCTTAGTCCGTCCACGCCGGGGGAGGAATTGTTCTTGTACCTTGTCGTCTTATCAGCAGCGGTAAATGCAGCTCTCATCAGAGAGGGAGGAAAGATACAAAAGCCCGTGTACTTTGTTAGCCGAGCGCTAAGAGGCGCAGAGGAGAGATACCCACGGATGGAGAAACTCGCCTTCGCTCTTGTAACTGCAGCTCGAAAACTGAAGCCCTATTTTCAAGCACATACCATAATAGTCCTGACGGATCAGCCCCTGCGGAGGGCAATGAACAATCTTGAAACTGTCGGACGGATGGCTTTATGGGCTATCGAGCTGAGTGAGTGCGATATCCAATACCAGCCACGAACAGCTGTGAAAGGATAAATATTGGCAGACTTCATCACGGAATTCACTACACCTGAGGAGCAGGGGGCAGAAGAGACGCCCACATGGAAAATTCACATAGACGGATCCTCGAATAAGCATGCGGGAGGAGTCGGAGTTGTACTTAACACCCCGGAAGGAGATAAGATTGAATGCATGATCCTCTTAGAGTTCCCCACTACAAATAACGAAGCGGAGTATGAGGCCCTAGTGGCGGGATTGGAGCTTGCAATAGCGGTTGGGGCCAGGAAGGCAGTGGTCTACTCCGATTCCCAAATCGTAGCTAGCCAAGTTAATGGGAGCTATGATTGTAGGAATGAACGAATGAGAAGGTACCTCGGAGAAGTGAAGGGTCGAACGAGTGACCTCCAATTCACGATAGCTCAGATCCCAAGAGAAGAGAATCAAGAGGCGGATCGACTCGCAAAGGCTGCTTCGGCCGAACCTATGATCGTCCCAGAGCAGGTATTGTCCTTCGTCCAACATTCATCGCTGCTAGATAGCGTTCGAGTGCAGGAATTAAGCACTAAAGACGATTGGACGGTTCCAATTGTGGCATACCTCAAGGACGGCAAGCCGCCAGACAGGAAGGAAGACGCAAGGAAATTGAAGGTTAGGGCTGCCCGATTCATATTGATTAAAGACGTCATCTACAAAAGAGGATTCTCCCGACCATATTTGAGATGCCTTGGCCATGACGAAGCAGACTACGTGATGAGGGAAGTTCATGAAGGAATTTGTGGAAACCACTCTGGATCAAGGTCTCTGGTGCACAAGCTACTACGAGCAGGGTACTACTGGCCGACAATGCAGAAGGATGCCCATATGTATGTTAGAGCCTGCGATAAGTGTCAACGGTTTGACAATCTTATTAGACAGCCAACGGAGGAACACACACCCATGATGGCCCCATGGCCGTTCGCACAATGGGGGTTAGACATCATGGGTCCATTCCCAATAGCGGCAAGACAATTGAAGTTCTTGGTGGTTGGTATTGACTACTTCACCAAGTGGGTGGAAGCAGAAGCTCTTGCTACTATCACAGAGAAAAACATTCTCAACTTTGTATGGAGAAGTATTATTTGCCGATATGGGATCCTGAGAATGCTCGTTTCAGACAATGGGAAGCAATTCGACAACGACGCATTTCGAGACTTTTGTTCTCAGCTGGGAATCAAGAATCATTACTCGTCGCCTGCTCACCCACAGGCCAACGGACAAGTTGAAGTCACGAACCGGTCCTTGTTAAAGATTATCAAGATCCGGCTCGAGGGGGCAAAGGGCATATGGCCAGACAAACTACCGAGTGTACTATGGGCGTACAGAACAACGGTAAGAACGCCAACAGGAGAGACACCGTTTCGATTGGCGTTTGGTGCTGAGGCCCTCATACCGGCAGAAGTGAGATTGACGAGCTACCGCGTGGAAAGCTATGACGAGAGCAAGAATATTGAAGCATTACGTCTAGAGCTTGACCTTGTAGATGAAGTCAGGGCAGCAGCAGCCCAGAGACTGGCGTGGTACCAAGACATGATGGCAAAACACTACAACTCCAAGGTCCGGCACCGAGACTTCAAGGTTGGAGATCTAGTGTTACGAAAAGTGCTTGGCGCTACGAAGGATGCATCCCTAGGAAAGCTGGGTCCCAACTGGGAAGGCCCGTACAGAATCATCTCATGGCACATGAAAGGAACGTACTACTTGGAGACATTAGACGGAAGGAAGTTGGGCCACCCCTGGAACGCAGAGCACCTGAAGAAGTACTACCAGTAGTGTAGCAGTCATAGGACGATACCTACTGCCTTATTTTTAGTTTAATTTTAGATAGTCATAGCTTTTACTTATTAGAACTCAAGTTTTCTTTTCCATTGACAATTCGGTTTGTTGAACTTATGAGAGAAATTTTTAAAATACGAAATACATGCTGTTGGAAATTCTACAGGTCCACAAAGCGGACGGATCATCCAAAGGATGAAGAATTCTACAAATCCACAAAGTGGACAGATCATCACAAAGTGGACAGATCATCCAAAGAATAAAAACCTACGAGTCCACAAAGTGGACGGATCATCCAAAGGATGAAAACCTACGAGTCCACAAAGTGGACGGATTATCCTTAAAGGATGGAACCTACAAGTCCACAAAGTGGACGGATCATCCCAAAGGGATGAAAACCTATAAGTCCACAAAGCGGACGGATCATCCAAAGGATGTAAATCTACGAAACCACAAAGTGGACGGATTATCCCTAAGGGATGGAACCTACAAGTCCACAAAGTGGACGGATCATCCCAAAGGGATAAAAACCTATAAGTCCACAAAGTGGACGGATCGTCCCAAAGGGATGAAAAATCTAGTTCACTAAGTGGACGGGTCTTAAAAATCATTTGAAAGTCCAGTCCAAATAAAGGGCGGACGCCTCAAATTTTCTTTGTAGACGGGTTATCTGAATGAGATAAACAAGCATACAATATACGACGGATAATAAGCAAGCAACAGGCAATAAAAGATTTGATAAGTTGAATTTAATAATTGCAAACGACGGTTCAGCAAAGTTCTCTTACAACAGTAAGCATTTTTTACAAAAAAGAAAAGTATCCTACTCATTCTTTAGAGAAGAGTTCCCGACCAATGGACCGTCGTTTGGCTGACTGGGAGGAAGAGCTTCACCTTCGTCCGCTGGAGCGGTGACGGCAAACACTTCGTCTGTGCTTTCTGAACGGACGGACTGCGCAAGAGTTTTCCCTTGAGCATCAATCAGAATATGGGATACATCCAGATCTAGATACGATGACTTCACCTGACGGATGGCGACGTCGAATCCGTCAGCAAAGGAGCCCCCAAGCTCCGTCAAAAGGAGCTTGGAGTCGCGATATTCCTGGACGGCTATCTCTTTTGCGTTGTCGAGTTTGGACATTGTCTCTATCAATTCCTTCTCCTTGCTCTTCAAAATCTCGCGCAAATGTCCATTCTCCTTTTCCACCTCACCTCTGACCTGCTCCGAGCATTTGAGCTTTCTGTCCACATTGATCTTGTAAGTTTTCAGCTCGTAAAGCTCATCCTCCATCGTCTTGTTTTTCTTTCTCAGACGGTCCATGGTTGTCTCGTGATTGAGACAACGGCCAAGTAACCCTTTCATCATCAGCATGGCTTGGAAGCAAAGTACAACGTTATGATAATGACGGGTGTGAAAGAACTTAGCAAAACTAGTAGACGGATTCAAAGTTACCTGTGCATGGGTGAAAAGGCCAATTTCACCCATCACCTCCGTTGTATGGTTGCCGAGGTCCGCGTAGTCGTCAGCTGTCAGGATAGACGACAGCTTCTCAAGGGCATAACTTGAATCCTCCCGAAAGAGAACGGGTGGTTTCTCCCGGGTGGGTACTGGGCCCTTCATCAAGCCTTTGCCCTTTCCATGCTTGACGGGCGTTTTCTCTACCTCCAAGGCCACGACATGTTCAGGGGTGGTATTTTTCTTCTTTGGAGGACGGTCCGTTTTTTCATGTTGAGTTCGTTTTGACGGTATAGGTGGGACCGTCCCCTTTATTTAACCCCCCTCCTGCTTTTTCTTCGCTACCTGTTGTTTAATGAAGGCTCTCCTCTTAGCGGCGTCCATCTCTGTAAATCAAAGACGGATGAGAAAGGCAAGGTAAGATAAAAAGAAGAAGAAGAAGAAGAAGAAGAAGAAGAAAGACGGATAGAGTTTCGACGAACTTACGTTTTCGAACTCTGTTATCGTATCGACGGGCAGCGGATGAAGGTTCGAGTCCATCACAATACCAAAATAGAGTATCAAGGGTGACGAGTTGAGCCCAAGTCCTCTCCTGCAGTTTCGTCTTGTTAAAAATTTTCTCCAAAAAACTCCACTGCTCCAAGTCAACTTGAGGACGGTCCCGAGCTGCAGCAAAAGACGGTTAGATTTTAAAGAGTAAACCAAATTTTAAAGATAAACTGGACAGAAACAAAAGGAATGCATTCCCGACTGAGGCATTATGCCCCATGTAGTGTCGACGGCCATGTAGGTACTATCTCCTGGACGACACATCCATTCGTCCCCTTCCAAAAAGAAGTAACGACTCTTCCAGTCTCTATTTGAGTCTGGAGTATCACTGACGAGCCTCAACAATGGGCTTTTAACGACAAAGCTATACATCCTCTTCGACTTGACGATCTCGGTTGGACGATAACAGTGGAAGAATTCTTCCACCGTCAACCTTCGGGCACCGTCAGACATTGCTCCATATAAAACTTCTACCCCAATGAACACCCTCCAGGCGTTTGGGGAGATTTGGATGACGGACAGGCCAAGGTACTGAAGAAGACGACGGTGGAGAGAACTTAAGGGAAATCTGAGCCTTGCCTTTAAGGCTTGCTCGTAGATCCCAATGCCGTCTACCCCTCTATAGTAACATTTTTCGGATTTGTCTGGAAGGCGTAGACGGATGTTGTTTGGTATTTGATACTTGGTCCTAAGTGTGTTAAGATGAGATTTAGTCATGGACGACCTAAAATCATTTACCGTCCAAAGAGGTAGCATGACGAACTCTCTAAGGCCATCTGAGCCAATCACTGACTGGACGGGGGGATCCACACCGTCTAAGCTACTACTGGACGACTCTGAACTTTCTGTCTCCAGACCACCATCAAGGGAAGAAGAGGTACTGGACGGATTCCTCTCTTCACTTGAAGTGTCAGGATCCCTTGGACCCGACGGGAACCTTTCATCATAGCTCGCCCCCTCGCGAACAAATGACTGGTTACTTGACGCACTAGATATTACCTACATTTATGACGGTATAACCTAAGACATCGACGGATCTAAAGAAAGCGCAAATATGTGAAACAATGAAATTAAAAGAAAGACGGAGAAAGGTTTACATACCGGATCGAGATGGCTTCTAACGAGGAACGACGGATAGATCTGCTGAACGACAAGAAGGCACGATAGCTATGACGGTTGCGCTCTACTCACAAACTTTTGATAAGAAGAGAAAATGAAGGGAGAAATGTCTGGCTTTTATAGAACAAAGGGCGCGGGATACGAAGTGACACCTCGTTTTGGGGAAACAACCAATCCACCAAGACCATGTGTTCTTCGTCAGAAATGCAGGCCACGTGTCATCCGTTATGGTATACTAAGACCGTCCCCTCTTAATACATTGCTTTTAGTCATTCCATGAATCCGTCAGGTTTCACAGATGGATCCAAGGACTGAAGGGGGCAACTGAAGGGGATAAAAATTGGAGATGGGTATTCCCATAGAATTCGAGGGGACGGAGAGCATGAAAACGGATCGACATAGTAGGTGACGCAACTATGACGGTTAAATTTGGCTGAGTATCCGTCATGTATGAATTAATTGAAGATTCCAGGTTGTATGACATTTGATATGTTTTAAATCAACTTTTGCTTTATCCCCACGCAAGCGTGCACACTTGGACTTCTTGCGACACACGTTTGAGAAGACTCCTATATGGAAAGGAATTTGAGAGGGAAGTTGTACCCTAAAAGAAAGGCGATTCCACCCAATATAAATACCCCAGAAGCCCTAGATACGAAGGTACACACATTTTGACTCAACTCTGGCACTCTAGGGTTGTAAAGAGATTCTAATTTGACCTTTGGAGGGTTTTTGGCCGGCACCACACTGGTGCTCTTTTTTAGGTTTCTTTATTTTCTCTTTGCAGGTGTGGACTCGACTTGGAGAGTGCTTGCAACTTACTGGTGATTTTTTCGGCATCATCAAACCCCATTTTACTACTGGATATGGTGATGGGTTGTGGCCCTAAGGGTCCAGTGGAACCTACCACAGGTGTTCCACAAGTCCATAACTAATAATGCAGATCAATTGCTTTTCAAAAATATTTATTGATACAACTGAGTACTTTGTCTTAATAGTCACTTCATAAGTATAAATGTTTATGAAGCGTAAAGAGTAATCATTAGCCTAGGAGGAAAAAAAAAAATTATTGGCTGCTACAGCATGAGAGAGAGAGGAGAGAGAGAGAGAGAGAGAGATTCTTTTTGTTTTAAAGAAAGATTTGTGACTCTATTTCAATTGTAGTTGACACTCTATTTCAATTTGAGATATACATTAAAGCTTGATTGTTTACTTATTTATACATAGTATCTTTTATGAATATCATATCATTGTTAAGTAACACACACTTTAGAAAATATCATAATTTATTTTGAAAAGCCGTTTATTTTGGATATAAATTGTTAAAAAATAGGTCTAAGCATTCATAATTTATGCTAATTTGATACTTTAGCTTCACTATTTTCACATTTGTGAATGTTTTTCATACATGTCTACAATTTTAAATCTATATTTTTAACTCTACCGTAACTAGATTATCTTGGTATGTACTTTACTATTTGATATCTAAAAATCTTTACTCATTACAGAATGCTCAACCATTCATCTTTCAATTAATTTGCATGTAGTTATGTAAATGTCTTAATTGTTTCTTTAAATCTCACAACAAACAATTAAACCAATATTGTCTTAATTTTATTAATTTTTTTTACAAAAAAAAAAGTTTTAAAAAATGGTTTAGGTCAGGTTGGGTCAAGTTGAAACGCAAAAACATGGGTCAACCTATTTTTGCTTCGGGTCGGATCGGATTATGTTGGGTCAGAAAATTTTAACCTGTTTTGCCATGTCTAATAGAGTCTGGCTCCAATCATTGAAGCACAAATTTCATAGGGCATGGTTTTATTCTATTGGTACCTACAAAATATCTAATGGGCGCCTTACAAAACTTAGGCATAGGCCCAAGTATTGGGCCTATTTCATACCAAAAAATGGCATAGGGCCGAATAATGGGGTTTCCATTTTTAATTTCTTTTTGCATAAAGGAATTTATTGAGAAAAAGAAGAAGATAATACCGCTTAGGTAACCCCTCTACACATTCTAAGGGTTTGTTTGGTTGAAAGGGTGAAAAAGTAAGAGGATAAAAAATAGTGAGAGTATGGAAAAGTGGGAGGATAATTTTTTTTATTTAATTTTCCTCATTTTTGTTTGGTTGGGAGTGGAAATGTGGAGAGAAGGAAAAAATGAGTTTGTATAAATTAACTTATAAACCTTTGTTAAAAAAGGATGCCCAATTAAAAAAAAAAATCACCTAAATTTATTTTAAAAAAAATATCATGTCAAGAAAAAAAAATCACGTCTTGTTAAACAAAAACAAAAAAATAAAAACAAAAAAGAAGAAGAAAAATAAAACAAATCCCTATGCCCACGCCCTAGAAATCAAAAGAAAGAAGAAAAGAAGGAAGAGGCAACGCATTCTAGAAAAGCAAAAGAAAAAAAAAATTGTTTATTTAAGGAATCAACGTGTTGGAGGGCAGTTTGTACTCTTGATAGATTATAGTTAGTTTTCTCTGAGGCAAATCACCTACAAAGTAGAGGGTGGAGAGTGACCCTATCATGGAAGAGCAAGATTTTGAAACCTAGACCGTTCATTGAACCGTAAAAGGGAGAGGTTCAAGATTTTTGAAGCCGAATCGAGGTTGAATCGGGATTGAACCGTGATGATGTCATAATTAATTTAATAATTAATTAAATCCTGAATATAAATATTAAATTTCTAAAACTAGCAAAATTGACTAACGTATCTATATATGTCAGAGAAATTTAATGATTTTCATACATATATTTAATTATTAAATAAGAGAGTTAATAAAATAAAATAATAACCATGAAAACATTAAAATTTATGATTAATTTTTGAAGTAAAGTTGAATATCTTTGAAGGATTTTAATTATAATTTTTTTTATTCCTTGTAAGAGATGAATAATTTAATTAAGTGGAATAAAATTATGTTAAGTTGTTTTTATAAAAAAATAAATAATTGCTAAGTGGTTGGACCGCACGGTTCTTGACACCGGTTCGTGCGGTCCAACCTTGGTTTTAGGGGTTCACGAAATTAACTAAAAATACAGTTCTTTATGCTTAAAAAACTGGTTTTCATCCCGGTTTCGGTTTTCACGGTCCGACCTCCCGGTCCAATCCGGTTCTGAAAACAGTGTGGAAGAGTTCAAATGCTGTATAACGCATTTATCCAACCCAACCTAATCTACATGATCTGGGGATCACAATCACAGTAAACCACCCTTTGCTTTTAAATGTAGCTTCCATATTGTAGACTTTCTCAAATTCTTACTTTCCTTTTTTCTATATCTCTCTCGCTGATGTTCCTCGTTCATTAAGAACAAATTAAAGCCAAGTGGAGGCGTTGAAAACAAATGGTGACGTTTACCCACCAACCAAACTTGATCTAACAAAGTTGTAAAGTTATGATTTCCAACTAGCTTGTGTTGGCTTTAATCCGATGCCAAATTTGATTGTAATTTCTTCAATCATTTCGCTGTATTTATGTGAGTTTATTTGTAAGGGATAATTGTGAGAGATCAGTGAAGAATCAAGCTTCAAAAGATGAATCAATGCAATTCGTGACTAACTCACGAGAAACAATTTGCAAAATGGCCATGTGTGAAGCACATGATTAAAAGCTGAAGAGTCACACCAAACTGTCAAGTTCGCAAGTGATTTGCGAGAAGGGTCAACCTGTGAAGTACCCGCGAAACATTCTGTTTGGCAAAATGTTAAGTTACTTTACCAAATTTTTTACCCCACACTATAAATACCCTCATTACCCATGAATTGTAAGGTGTGATTTTCAGAGTAAAAACTCTAGCAAATGCACTTGAGAATTAGAGATTGTTATGCCCATAATCATCAACACATTTCCTTATGATTTTCCTCAACTCCTAAACACTTACCACACCCAATCTAAGTGTTAAATGAGATTTTGAAGCTATTGGAAAGTATTAGAAGGAGCCATTTAGTGGCGGATATAATCGGGCTGAATTGTGGGATCTGGAAAACTAGAAAAAACAAGACTTCAAGAAGTCCATTGGTAGCAAGAGCTTGGAGGGTTCAAGTACATGGGATAGACTAGGCTTGGAGGGTCTTTTGTTATTCGTGTACTTCAACTTTATTCTGTAGTGAATCGATTTTGAATTATAGAGTTACAGAGAGGTTTTTCACCGAGTTCTTTGGTTTCCTCTTTGATAACATGTTTTGGTATTATCTTGTGTGCATCTTTTTTCCGTACTCTTTAAGCTTTTATTTTATTGTTGATTGTGGATGGATATAGCTTAGAGTAGAGTTATTGGTTCATTGCACATATTTACTCTTGTTCCGCACTTTGTTTAAATTTGAGTAAAAACAATTTAGCCGTAATTTTTAATTGGGGGTCTGAACAAGCTCTTGAATTTTAGCACAAATCCGAGTTTTCAAAAAGGCAACCACCGATCCTTAAACAAGACCAGATTGCCAAATCCAACATATTTCTTGTCAAGAAAGCATTGATAATCAAGATTCTCGAATCACAAACAAACCCGGAAGATCAAGATGGCAAGCCCAACGAATTCACAATGGCAAAAGTCTCCTAACCCTAATGCCAAGAAAAATCTCAAGCACCCATATAACACCCAGTACAAAAATACACCATTGGCCAAACTCATCAAAACATTCATAAATATACCCACAAGATTCACATGACCCATATGAAGGAAAAAATTCTGGTTTTGCATCTCATGCAAAACCCACAGCGGAAGCAACAAACTAGGATCTATTTCATTCATGATTGATAACGTGCACAATGTAAATTTCAGAATTTAAGAACAAGATAGCGTACCTTGGTGTGGAGAAATTCAAAACAAAGATTAGAAGCACTTGGGAACACTTTTAATCTTCACTCCATTCCACTTTACGCCCAGATGTGTGGTCTCTCAATCAGTTTTTCAAAGGGAGAATGAAAGTGTGTCTCACACTCTCTCTCACAGCACGTTTCCTTTTTTTTTTTTTTTTTAATCTCTTCTTATAAAAAATCTGTATGTTTTTCTCTTTATAACTAACTGATTATCTAATTGGGCTGGCCTATTGGGCCTTTCCAATTAGGCTTTAGTGTGTGGCTTGGAGTGGGACCAAAAGGGACCAATAAGACACTAGCTCCAATGGGCCTTGGGCTTTTCCGTCAACTCTTGACAAGTCCAAAGTTACCATTAATTATATTTAATACCATTATATAAATATAATTGCACTCTAGGCCTTATTAATAATTATATTCCAAGACTTTATTATACACGTAACCCCTTCATAAAATATTCGTAGTAACACAAAGTCATAATGTAGACTGCCACTTTGTAAATTACTACATCTTATCATTGAGTACCCGGTTTAATTCTTTAAAGTTATTCATTATATATTTATGAAATCCAATTTTATAATATATACTTTAGTAATTTCTTACTAAGTGGTTAGGCCTAACTCTCGAATAACTGAAACCATTAAATTTATCTCAAGGAATATTTTATATCTCCATCAAGAGACTATGAATTCCATATTGAGAATATATGTTCCATCAACACTAAATGTGGCTGCCCAACATACGGAGGTTTTGACCGTCACTTTAGATCTCACTCTTGATATATCAAAGCAACCTACACTTCATGATCAGGTCCATTATTCTCTCAAGATTAAGAGTTCATGCAAATAGAAGTCGTGAGATTTATTATTCATTTGACAGTCATTAGGAGAATAATAAATCTCACAGCGGTCCTGTTCAATATGTTTTAACTCTTAAAACATATCAACATATCAACTAGAAGTCTCCACTTCCATGATCAAGACAAATCATCGTAGTTGACACGTTATAGTCTTCGCAGATGAAATGCCCAATTTCATCACCGACTACGAACTATAAATTCTGAGTTTACAAAGAACTTGTGATTTACATCTTCTGTGACTTTTCACATAAATCACATACAATGCATCTCATGGACTATATGATAATGTCCCATATTCATGTTACCATTATTTTAGATAATAATAAAATAACTTTATTAATCACAATATTAAGTCATACATCATGTCATACATAATATCATACATAATATCATATATAGCATCATACAATAGGATTTAAGGGCACTAATCTTAACGATCTCCCACTTGCCCTAAAGACTATTGTGTACTAATCTAACTCCCATTCCTTCCAAATGTGACTCGAAAGTCCTTTGAGGTAAGACTTTGATAAAGGGATCTGCTAGATTATTTGCACTTTCAATTTTTGCTACCACAACATCTCCACGAGCAACAATGTCTTGAATGATGTGGTACTTCCTCTCAATGTGCTTTCCTTTCTTGTGATTCCTTGGATCTTTGGATTGTGCAACCGCCCCACTATTGTCACAAAACAATGTGATGGGAACTTGCTCCATTCTCACAACACCAAGATCAGAAAGGAATTTCTTGACCCAAACAGCCTCCTTTGCTGCTTCACAAGCAGCAACATACTCGGCTTCCATGGTGGAGTCCGCAATACAAGATTGCTTAACGCTCCTCCAACTTATGGCTCCACCTCCCAAGGTGAAAACACATCCTGAAGTGGATTTTCTGAAATCTAGATCTGACTGAAAGTCTGAATTGTATAGCCAATGAGAATAAATCCTCACTATGGTAAACAAGTATATAATCTCTTGTTCTCCTAAGATACTTAAGAATATGCTTTATAGCTTGCCAATGTTTTGGTCCTGGATTTGATTGATATCGGTTGACCATGCCAATTGAATAACAAATATCTGGTCTAGTACAAAGCATGACATACATGAGACTTCCACTGCAGAAGCATAAGGAACTTGTCTCATATATTTTCTTCCTTTTGAGTCTTAGGCCTTTGGTCATCAGACAGAGGAACTCCATGTCTAAAAGGAAGCAATCATTTCTTGGAGTTTTGCATGCTAAACCATTCTAGAACCTTATCTATATATCCAGCTTGTGATAAGCCTAACATCTTATTCTTGCGATCTCGCCAAGCTTGATCCCTAGAATAAAGTTAGCCTCACCCAAGTCTTCATATCAAATTGGCTTGACAACCAAACTTTAACCGATGACATTACCCCTACATCATTCCCAATGAGCAGAATGTCATCAACATAAAGCACTAGGAACATTACTACTTTGTCTCGATGTCTTTTGTACACACATGGTTCATCAAGATTTTGTTCAAAACCAAATGACTTGATTGCTTGATCAAATCTGATGTTCCATGACCTAGATGCTTGTTTAAGTCCATAAATGGACCTATTCAACTTGCATACCATATGCTCTTGGTTCTTTGCTATGAAACCTTCTGGTTGCAACATAATATTTCTTCTTCAAGATTGCCATTAAGAAATGCAGTCTTGACATCCATTTGCCAAATCTCATAATCATAATGAGCAGCAATGGATAAGAGAATTCTGATAGATTTAAGCATGGCTACTGGCGAAAAAGTTTCATCATAATCAATACCTTCTTTTTGTGTATACCCTTTCGCCATTAGCCTTGCTTTAAAGGTTTCAACCTTTCCATCTATCCCTTTCTTCCTCTTGTAAACCCATTGGCAACCAACAGGTTTAATGCCATTAGGCGCCTTTACAAGATCCCACACATGATTAGAATCCATAGATTCCAATTCAAATTTCATAGCTTGGACCCAATGATGTGCATCTATATCATTCATTGCTTCATCATAAGTGTAATGATCCGATTCAGCCTCTTCTGAGATAGCCTCATAAGTTTCTCCCAAACCTATGAATCTTATAGGAGGCCGAACAATTCTCCTACTACGACGAGGCACCTGTGTACTAGACATCTCATGAGTAGTATCTTGTGGTATATCTAATATAGTCACATGATCCCTAGTTTCATCCATTGGTTGTTCAACTACAGGTTCATTCATTTCAGCCAAGACAACTCTACTTCTAAGAGTAAAATTATTCATATAGTCATTTTCCAAGAATTTGGCATTTGTGCTAACAAACACTTTATTATCCTTATGACTATAGAATAAATCTCCAATTGTTCCTTTTGGATACCCTACAAAAAATACCACTTCTGTTTTAGACTGTAAATTGTCAGACTTTCCTTTCAACACATGTGCTGGACAACCCCAAATGTGGAGATGTCTCATACTAGGCTTACGCCCATTCCACAACTCTACAGGTGTTTTAGGAATAGACTTCGAAGGTACTAAATTCAGAAGATACATTGCAGTATTTAAGGCATATCCCCAAAAAGAAATTGGTAGAGTCGAATAACTCAACATGGACCTAACCATATCTAAAAGAGTCTTATTCCTTCTTTCTGCTACACCATTTTGTTGTGGAGTTCCAGGTGCAGTCAACTGGGATATAATCCCATTTTCAGTCAAGTAATCCTTAAAATCACCAAGAAGGTATTCGCCACCTCGATCAGATCGAATGGCCTTTATGTGTTTACCCAATTGATTCTCAACTTCAGCCCTAAACTCTTTGAACTTTTCAAAGGCTTCGGACTTCTGTTTCATTAGGTACACATTTCCAAATCTAGAGTAATCATCAGTGAAAGTAATGAAATATTCATAGCCACCTCTTGCTTGAATTGACATAGGATCACATATATCTGAATGTACTAGTTCTAGCAAATCTTGGGCTCTTCTACCCTTTGCATTAAAAGGTCGTTTTGTCATCTTACCTTCCAAACAAGATTCGCAAACTAGAAAACCATCAAAGTCCATGGGCTGTAAAAGTCCATCTTTGATTAGTCTTTGAATCCTACTTAGATTGATATGACCTAAACGTAAGTGCTATAGATATGCATCACTAGTAGAAGGAAACTTTCTCTTTAATGATTTCACATGAGAGCTACTATCTAATTCAGAATTGTATAATTCATGCTTATCAGGAGTTAAAATATAAAGACCATCCACAATATTGCCAGAACAGATAAATACTTTATCCTTCTTTATTACAACATTGTCTTTCAAGATAACACAATATCCATGTTTACCTAAGTAAGTTGCAGAAATTAAATTCCTACGAACATTAGGTACATACAAACAGTCTTCCAATATTAAAACTTTAGACTTAAAACACAAATTAAACACTCCAACAGTTTCAACCGGAATCTTGCTCCCATCAGCCAAAGTAAGAAATAGTTCTCCCTCATTCAACTTTCTGGTCTCCTGGAACCCCTGCAAAGAATTGCAGATATAATTAGTACAACCTAAATCCACACACCAGGAATCTGTTGGATTCTGTACCAAACATATTTCAAGAAGAAATGAACTTTTCATACCTTTATTCTTGGCAGCCTTGAATGTTGGACAATTCCTCTTCCAATGTCCTTTCTCACCACAATAGAAACACTTTCCTTTGTTGGCAACCCCTAAGGCAATTTGTTTACCATCTTTCTTAGTGAAGTCCTTCTTCTTCTTCTTCTTACCCTTGCCTTTCGACTTAGGTTGAGAAGTAGAAACTTCACCCACATTGGCTTCAACACTAGAAGTACCAAGGATGCCTTCCGCCGCCACTAACTCATTCATTAATTTAGACAAAGAATATTGTTCATATTATAATTGAGTCTGAATTCCTTGAATGATTCTGGTAGTGACTGGAGTATCATATCCACTTGGGATTCTCCATCAATGTCGGCACCTAAAACTTCTAATGTGTTAAGATTAGCAATCATCCTAAGACAATGCTCCCTCACTGAACTTCCTGCAGCCATTTTGGTATTATAAATTTGCCTCATGGTTTCTTGCCTTGCAGAACGGCCTTGCTCACCAAACATCTCCTTCAGACTATGCATTATGTCCGAAGCAAGTTTTACATCCTGCATTTGATGTTGTAGAACATTTGAGATAGATGCTAGGATGTAGCACTTGACCATCTCATTAGATTTCTGCCAACAATCATATCGTTGTTTTTCCTCAAGAGGAGCATCTAATGAAGGAAAGTTAGGACATGGTTGAGTAAGCACACATTTGTGCTCTTCAGCAGTAAGAACAATGTCCAAATTTTATTTTCCAATCAACATAGTTGGATCCAGTCAGTTTGTTTTGGTTAAGAATAGAAACAAGTGGGCTAAATGATGCCATGACAAAATCTGAAAATAATAAACATGAATATAATAAGTAAATTGGACATTATCAATTTAGCATAAAAGCATATAATATGGAACCTTAATAAAACCATAAAATAATATATGCAACGACAACCCAATCTCATATTCAATATCCCTCAGCATAGAGTGAACATAAAATACTATGATTGATTGAGAACTATTCTCATTATTAGTACTATCATGATAACTCTTATCAAACACTAATAATATGCCGTTTTACATTTAGCCTCTAAGTAATAATAGTAAGAACTCAGCATAGAGGATACTAAAATACTTAGTCCAGTGTATGCCATTGTCTAGAATCATGTGTAACCACATCTCATCCCTTTAACAAGCTTATTTTGTAGTACCATGATAAAACACCCTCCGCATGGAATGCAAAGCTCGAAGCTAAGACAAGGTGTTTATCAAACCACTATAAACCAGAAAATTCAATCTTGTAGGACCATGAAATAAATACTCTCCGCATGGAATGCTAAGCTCGAGGCAAAGACAAAGTATCTATTTCACACTACTATGAACTAACAATGGAGGCCGTGAGATCCAACCGTTGTATTTCTCTCCCACTAGATATTTTTAAAATAAAGGTTTTTAAGATCAAGAATGATAATAATGCTAGACACGTGAAAAAATATAATCCTAATTTCATTAGGAATAAATTTCATTAAACTAGCATAATATATATAAATAAATAAATATATATATATATATATATATATACACATTGTTGTCAGAAGATTAGAATCCACACGGATTCACTTTCTTCAAAACAAATAAATGGTCAAACAGTGAAAAGAGAATTCAAACCATGCAATTGGTCACCTTTTCTAAGTCCAATCCGTGACATAAATTCAAACCATGCAAATTGAATTCAAAGTCAAACGGTGCAATAACTGAAGCAGTTTTTTTTTTTTTTTTTTTTTAAACGGTTACTACATCAATTAATAATTACATGGCAATCCGTACATCAACTATGAAATAACAATCAATGCATCAACACTCAATTGTATTCATATCCAAGCACTTTTCTACAAGACACGGCTTCACACAAAAACAATATATCCTTGTGAAGAAACGAATATGTATATACAAGTGATGCAATTCTCTTCATTATATTCATATGATGCAGAAAATTAAAAAACACAAAGACAACGGTTTTTCTTAAATTCTAAATTTAATCACATATTATACAATCATGATATGAAAACCTGGCTCTGATACCAATTGAAGGAAAAAATTCTGGTTTTGCATCTCGTGCAAAACCCACAGTGGAAGCAACAAACTAGGATCTATTTCATTCATGATTAATAACGTGCACAATGTAAATTTCAGAATTTAAGAACAAGATAGCGTACCTTGGTGTGGAAAAATTCAAAACAAAGATTAGAAGCACTTGGGAACACTTTTAATCTTCACTCCAATTCCACTTTACGCCTAAGATGTGTGGTCTCTCAATCAGTTTTTCAAAGGGAGAATGAAAGTGTGTCTCACACTCTCTCACACACGGTTTCCTTTTTTTTTTTTTTTTTTAATCTCTTCTTATAAAAAATCTGTATGTTTCTCCCTTTATAACTAACTGATTATCTAATTGGGCTGGCCTATTGGGCCTTTCCAATTGGGCTTTAGTGTGTAGCTTGGAGTGGGACCAAAAGGGACCAATAAGACACTAGCTCCAATGGGCCTTGGGCTTTTCCGTCAACTCTTGACAAGTCCAAAGTTACCATTAATTATATTTAATACCATTATATAAATATAATTGCACTCTAGGCCTTATTAATAAATTATATCCCAAGACTTTATTATACACGTAACTCCTTCATAAAATATTCGTAGTAACACAAAGTCATAAATGTAGACTGCCACTTTGTAAATTACTACATCTTATCCTTGAGTACCCGGTTTAATTCTTTAAAGTTATTTATTATATATTTATGAAATCCAATTTTATAAATATATACTTTAGTAATTTCTTACTAAAGTGGTTAGGCCTAACTCTCTGAATAACTGAAACCATTAAACTTATCTCAAGGGAATATTTTATATCTCCATCAAGAGACTATGAATTCCATATTGAGAATATATGTTCCATCAACACTAAATGTGGCTGCCCAACATACTGAGATTTTGACCGTCACTTTAGATCTCATTCCTGATATATCAAAGCAACCTACACTTCATGATCATGTCCATTATTCTCTCAGGATTAAGAGTTCATGTAAATAGAAGTCGTGAGATTTATTATTCATTTGACAGTCATTAGGAGAATAATAAATCTCACAGCGGTCCTGTTCAATATGTTTTAACTCTTAAAACATATCAACATATCAACTAGAAGTCTCCACTTCCATGATCAAGACAAATCATCGTAGTTGACACGTTATAGTCTTCGCAGATAAAATACCCAATTTCATCACCGACTACGAATTATAAATTCTGAGTTTACAAAGAACTTATGATTTACATCTTCTATGACTTTTCACATAAATCACATACAATGCATCTCATGGACTATATGATAATGTCCCATATTTATGTTACCATTATTTTAGATAATAATAAAATAACTTTATTAATCACAATATTAAGTTATACATCATGTCATACATAATGTCATACATAATATCATACATAGCATCATACAATAGGATTTAAGGGCACTAATCCTAACACCATATACCTAAACCCACCAGTAACTGTCCTATAGCAACCCACAAACGACAGAACCATAAAGTGGAAATTTCTGTTTTGTGGAAAAAGTGACAAATTCCATTGATTTGTGGATAAACTTTAGAGTTTGACTGAGGTTTGAATGGGTTGTAATTACAAATTTTGATGTTTTGATTGAAGTAAATTTATTGCCATCTTAACAAGCACAGAAAAACCTTTTAATAAACTACTCATGAGCAAAAATTAGAAAAAGAGTGAGCATGATATCGTGAAATCAATGGAAAAGTTGGCCAAATAAAGAAAAATTTTCCAATTATGGAGAACTTCGATTTTTGGCGTAAGACATGATTGAAGGGCAATGCTTGTGTGCAAATGTGCTCCACATTGTGAAAGTTGGATTGGAAAAGTCAACACTTTCTTGCAGTAGATGATCGTCTCTACAACATAGTGTCTTGCACACACTCCATAATTCTGTTTTTATTAAGGTTTCCTTTCATCACTTCCTTACTGACGATATTGGGTATTTCTACCAAAGTCAAAAAGATTAACAGGCAGAAAGAAGTTACAAATTTGTCGAATATCTCCTCTTGTTAATGTCAATTAACTTGACTCTCCCAGTTTTAGCAACCAATAGTAGACAAAATTACTTTAATGATAGTGCCATTGTTCCTAGTCTATTGGAACCAAATGAGAGATCCAACACTTGAAGATGAATCCCATCCATCAAGATTTAAGAGTACTACTTTTAGGGCATGTTGTTCAATTGAATTTATGGTGATGGCATTTACCTAAACAATCAATTCAAATGAGTTAGGGACATGGTCTCTTACTGGATCACATTCTCAGTGATACATGTTGTGGGCTAGGTATTAGAATTTAGAAGTGTTGTACTTGAAAACAACGAATGTCGTGTTTTTGGTTTCCAACGTATACTTAGCACCATATTGCGAAAGATTTTTTTGTTCCTTTTTCTAAGATCTATTAGTCCACCGCTTTAAGGTGGTAAAGACTTATCTAATAATTCCCGTTCTTCTTCCTCTCTTTTTTATTTTCCAATAGCGTTTCCAATTTATTTTGGATTTTTTGTTTATTTTTCTTATGTTTTAATTGGGTTCATCTAGTTGTTCCCTATTGCCCTTTTTGATGCTTTAAAGAAATTTTTTTTCATACTATTTTATATTGTGAATGTAGAGAGGGAAAATTTCCGACCTATCACAAGCTGACACATCATACTACCAAGTCCACAAACTACAACCAATTACAAAGCGCCACGTACTGCTGCTAGGTTTTGCCATCACTATTCAGAAACCAATAGAAATTTGCCAAGTGTCATTGAAATAAAGGCATGAAACTGCATCAGCAGGTGTAAGCGATGACACAAGCAACCTCGCATGTGTAAGCGATGACACTAGCAATCAGCACGTGTAAGCGATGACATAAGCGGACCAATTAGGTTGTGACATGTGTCACCAATCAGACTCCGCCACGTGTCGCTCACCCACCCCTAAACTCCTATAAATAGAAGCCTTCCTAAGACATTTAGGAGGACACACAGACGGAGACAGAAGGAAAAAGATATCTTGAGTTCAGAAATCCAGAAGCTCTGCCGGAATCAAATCCCAAAGCCTCCAAGAATTTCAAGAACTTCAATCTCGAATACAAACAACATTCGAAGCAAAGTCATCCAAACAACTTGTCCAGATCTCAAAGGTCACTAGAATCAAGCTCAAAAGCCTCCGGAAACCTCAACGAACCACAAATCAGTGAAGTTCTAAGGATTCTAGCCTCTAAAGTTTTGAAGAACTTCCACCACAAACCTTCAGAAAAGAAGAACGCACGAAGAACACAAAGAACAAAGAATTTCTAACAAGCTCATAGCCAGAGATTCATTGTAATTCTGTTTCAAAGATCTTCAATCCATTCCTCAACCAAATTGAAGGATATCTTGTGTTCGAATTAAAATCACATCACCATAATTCTAATCAACAAAACTTTCAAGGAGATCAAATCAGAGGATCACTCTGTTGTAATCACAGAGAATTGTACCACATATTCATCAATACAAATTCGTATTTGTGAAACTATTTTACTTGTTTGATTTATTTTGAACTAAGAATTTAGTCGTCTACAGTGAAAATTGGTTTACCTATAAGTACTTATATATTTATAATTTGAACAGTAATATTTTAGCTTATTTTTACAAAAAAAATAAAATTAAAAAAAAAAATAAAAAGCAAGCCACCTTTTGAACACCTTTTAATTTCAAACTATACATGTTTGGGAAAGCATTACTTTCAATTTTCCTCTTTTTTTTAAAATTTTTTTTATTTATTTGTTCTCTAAATTCTATAATAGAATGTATTCTAAGCTGATGGAGACTGATTCCATTTAATGTACATTTCTTTTTTTATCAGCGATGTATTGTTATTCAATTTGTAATGAAAGAAAGAAATTAATGTTTATGATTGTTACAAAATGAGAGAAACCTTTTATACATAAATTTTGAACTTTTGTTACAAATTGAATAACAATACATATCCAATAAAAGAAATATTACATCATTGGAATCAGCTTCCATTATCTTAAAATACATTCTAACATTTAAAACAAATGTCGTGTTTTTTGTTTCCAATGTATGTTTAGCAATACATTTTTATTAGACTTGCTAGTCCACCACTTTATGTTGGCAAGGACTTCTTCTTCTTCTTCTTCTCATTCTCTAAACTAGGGTTTCCTATTTATTTTGGCTTTTCTGTTTATTTTTATAATGTTGTAATTAGGTTTGCCGAGAAAAAAATTTCATACTATTTTATATTGCTAAACATATGTTGGAAACCAAAATCTCAACATTTAATGTTTTCAATGATAGGATGTATTTTAATTTAGATGATGGAAGCTAATTCCATTTGATGAATTTTTATTTTTTATTAGAGATATATTATTATGCAATCAGTAACTATTTAAATATGAGGATAAAAAAGAGAGAATAAGGGAATGATCAAAGAATTCCTTACCACCTTGAGAAAAATGAATATAAAACTCTTCCACATCAAGTTGTTAAAAAGATGTTTGAAACCAGAAACATGGTATTTGTTGTTTTAGAAGATATCGCTTCCAGTACCTGTCCTATGGCATTTATAATATAACAAATTACACACTACCTAGCAGACATTCCCAAGGCTTAAAGAATGACATCCAACCAGCCACTACGCGGAGGTCACCTACAGTAATGGGGTGAGAAGTACTTGATTAACTATATCTAAGTCAATGTTCCTACCCCTAATGTCAAACCATAAATATCTCAATAAGCAGAGCTTTCAAGTTTCTTTTTTATTTTTTCCCTAATTTCTATGTTGGCTTGCATAATTCGAGGGGTATATGTGGTCGAAGGGAGAGACATACCAATGATAGAATTTGTTTTAAGATTATGAGAGCTATTTCCATTTGATATTTTTATTATTATTAGAGATGTATTGTTATTCAATTTGTAACAAAAGAAAGAATTTTATGTATTGATTGTTACAAATAAAAAGAAACTTCTTATACAAAAATTTCTCTCTTTTGTTACAATTGAATAAAAATACATCTATGATTAAAAAGAAAATCATGAAATGGAATTAATTTCTATCATCTTATAATACATTCTTTCATTGAAACATCAGTGGCCCAAGCCACATCAACATACTCCATGAGCTGTTTTGAGCTTCCAGACTCATTATGTAAGGAGCTTGGGGCCATGGTTAGCCGGTTTTGGTGGGGGCAAAAAAAGGAGGAGAGGAAAATTTCGTGGATAGCATGGGATAAATTATGCAAGCCTAAGGCAGATGGAGGAATGAGATTCAAGGATTTAAAAGCATTTAACCTATCTCTACTTGCAAAACAGGGGTGGCATCTAATGCATAACCAAAATACGCTCTTTCACCAAGTTTTCAAAGCCAAGTATTTTACAGACTCCACTTTCCTTGAAGCTGAATTAGGGAAGCATCCCTCCTTTGCATGGAGAAGCATTATGGCAGCCAAACATGCTGTGGCTGAAGGTACCAGATGGAGCATCGGCAATGGCATCAAGATCAAATTATGGGATGATAAATTGATGCCAACGCCTACCCACTTCAAGCCTGTGAGCCCGAGGATGAATCTCCAGCAAGGAAACCAAGTATCAAGCTTGATTGATCAGAACTTGCGCACCTGGAGGGAAGGTATTATACGTAATACTTTCCTTCCACATGAGGCAGGGGTTATCCTCGGCATCCCCCTCAGCTCCTTCCCCACTGAAGACAAATAGGTCTGGTCAGCCACTACCAATGGCTTATTCTCGGTCCGTAGTGCATATCGAATTGCTCAACAACTCCTGGAAAGCGAAGGCAGAGGCTAAGGCTTAGATAATACAGTAATGACAGGCCTTTGGAAGACCATTTGGAACCTTAAATGCCCATGTAAACTATGAAACTTTGCATGGCGGGAAAGCAAAAATATTCTTCCCACCAAGACTCACCTCAGAGACCGCCACGTGCAAGTCGACATAGAATGTGACATGTGCGAAGGAACAGAGACACCGGGACACGTTTTTTAGGGGTGCGGCCTGGCCATGGAAGTATGGATGATCCTCGGTATTAAGCCACCCAATACCTCCTGGGAGCCGAAGGATTTCTGTGACTTACTTTGGCTATTTAAAGAGCGATACCAAAATGCTGACTTGGAAATTCTTGTAGCAGCGGCATGGGGCATTTGGAATAATAGAAATGATGTCTGGCATGGTGGTTCCTCTAAAACAGCAATAGTTTTGGTTGCAAATGCTCCCAGGTACATGGAGGAGTTTAGGCAAGCAACAGCTGTCATTGCCCCACGGTGCGAGCCTACACAGGAGTGGTGGAAGCCTCCACCCGCCGGATGGTACAAGGTAAACATAGATGGTGCAACTTATAAAGACGTAGGGCATTGTGGGCTGGGAGTAATCGTTCAGAATGATGAAGGAGAGATCATGGGTGCAATGTCGAAGAGGATTCGCTTCCCTCTGGGAGCATTAGAAGCTGAAGCCAAGGCAGCAGAGTGTGGTGTGCTTTTTGCATGGGAGTTGGGACTTAGAGAAGTCATTATTGAAGGGGATTCGCAGGTGGTCATTCATGCTCTGTCTACAGAGCAACCTGGCCCCTTATCAATCCAGCAACTCATCTCAGGGACTAAGACATGGTTGCCAAATTTCAGATCCTGGAAGGCGTGTTTTACACGAAAGGACTGTAACAAAGCAACTCATTTGATGGCTAGACACGCTAAGGAAATTGAAGATTGTATTATTTGGGTGGAGGACACTCCCCCTTTTATTGTATCTAAAGTTAACTCTGATGTAGTGTCTTTGGGTTCTACCCAAGTTTAATGATGATTGTAGACTTCCAATCAAAAAAGAAAAAAGAAACATCATATGTTGCATTTTTGGTTTCCAGCATATGTTTAGCAATATATTGCGCAATATGTGGTTAAACATATGCTGAAAATCAAAAAGACAACATTTGATATTTTCAATGATAGGGTGTATTTTAAGATGATGAAGCTAATTCCATTTGATGATTTTTTATTTTGTTTTTTTATATTGGAGATACATTGAAAAGAGAATGATCAGATAAGCCCTTACCACCTTAAAGCAGTGGCCTAACAAGTCTGAGAAAAAAGAATATAAAACTCTTCCTCAACAAGATAATAAACAGGTTTTTGAAACTAGAAACACAACATTTGTTATTTTCAAGGACAACACTTCCAGTTCTTGACTTACAACACCTATCACCGAGGATCTGGCCCCTACCCCAAGGGCTGTTCCAAAAGCGATCAATTTGAATTCAATTAAACATGTCCTAAATGTAGAAATCTTAAACCTGCTTGTTGGATGAGATTCATCTTCATTTGATGAATCACTTATTCTCTCGCACAAAGAAGCTATGCAAATGGTTGAAACCAGAAACACGACATTCATGGTTGAAACCAGAAACACGACATTCGATACGTCGAAGAACTTTGTTTTCAGTCCCACAATGTCTATGGTGGTGTTTGTGGACTCCACCCCAAGGGACTTTCCCAAAGCAATTAACAAAAATTCAGTTGAACTACATGCCCTAAAAATAGTTCTCTTAAATTTTGATGGACGAGGTTTATCTTCATGTGTTGGATCTTTCGTTCGGTTTCATTAGACCATAAACACTATCATTTTCATTAAAATTATTGTTGATGTAGCTATAATTTTGTTTGCTATTGGTTGTCGGATATTAGAATATTTTTTTAAAATGTTAGATGATTTTTAGATAAACCCTAAATTCGGTATGTCCATTACTTGAAAAAAGGAAAAAAGAAAAGAAAAAAGGTTTGCCTATTGCTTTTTTGAACTTGTTTTTCATTATTTTCCTAGTCAAATGTTGGTTGGAAACTTGGCATGTTCCAATTATGTGGCTAAGAATCAGGTTGCTTTCATGGTACTACCTCTCCTTTCTAAAGATGAATTTTCTTGGAATTTCTGGTACCGAGCACCAGTTTAAATTATAAGGTACGTGCTACTACAAGCTGAGCTTTGATGGTTTTTAAACAAACCCTCTGTTCAATATTTCGATACCAAAGAATCCTTGGAAAGGCAAATAATCCATCCACAATGAAAAAGTGAAAATGTTGTTTATTTACGGAACAAACGGGTTGGAGGGCAGTTCTTGCTCTCAATAGATTATAATTAGTTTTCTGTGAGACGAATCACCTACAAAGTAGACGACGGAGGGTAACCCTGTCTTGGAAGAGTTAGTCACATTTAGAATATATTTTAAAAAGGGGGACTTCAGATGCCCTGTATAACACATTTATCCAATTGGATTCAGATTTGGTGTAATTGCAATATACAAATAACCTCATTTCCTTCACAAAATTTTGTACATTTAAAATTTTTTAACTTTAACTTTTTACTTCTTTTTAATATTTTTTATTTAATTGTTAAGATTGAAAATTACTTTTTTTAACTCTCAATTTTTACCATTTGTTGCAATTGCATAACATACCATACCTAATCTGCATAATTTAGGTATCACAAACATAGTAAAACGGCCTTCGGTTTTAAATGTTGCCACCACGCTGTAGAGTTTCTCAATTTCGTCCTTTGTCTTCTTCTATTTCTCTCTCGCTCATGTTCCTCTTTCACTAAGAACAAATTAAAGCCAAGTGGAGGCTTTACAAACAACTGGAGATGTTTACCCACCAACCAAACTTGATCTAACAAAGGCAACCACTGATCCTTAAACAAGACAAGGCTGCCAAATCCAACATATCTCCTGTCTTGTAAGCATTAATAATCAAGATTCTCAAATCACAATCAAACCCCGAAGATCAAGATGACAAGCCCAACAAATTCACAATGGCCAAAGTCTCCTAGCCCTAATGCCAAGAGAAATCTCAAGCACCCGTATAACATCCAGGACAAAAATACACCATTGGCCAAACTCATAAAACATCCACAAATAAACCCACAAGATACACATGACCCATATATCTAATCCCACCAGTAACTGTCCTATAGCAACCCACAGTTGACGGAACCATAAAGTGGAAATTTTTGTTTTTGTGGAAAAAAATGGCAAATTCCATTGATTTGTGTATAAACTTTAGAGTTTGACCAAGTTTTATTGAGGTTTGAATGAGCTGTAATTACAAATTGTGATTGTTGGATTGAAGTAAATTTTTGTCATCTTAAGAAGCACAGAAAAACCTTTAAATCAACTACTCAGAGGCAAAAATTTGAATGAGCACAATATCGTGAATCAATCGAAAAGTTGGCCATAACAAAGAAAAATTTGCCAATTACGGGGAACTTGGATTTTTGGTGTAAGCCATGATTGAAGGGCAATGTTTGCGCGTAAATGTGCTCCACATTGTGAAAACTGGGTTCAAAAAGTCAACACTTTCTTGGAGTAGACAAGCGTCTCTACAACATAGTGTTTTGTACACAATCTATAATTCTGTTTTTATTAAGGTTTCTTTTCATCACTTCCTTGTTGATGTCATGGAAGCCTGAAGAAAGTAAACACGATGCTTTCTTGATGGAACAAAAATTAAACTATTAGCTTCTGATAGTACACCTTGAATCCAAGAGGAGTTTTCCTAAATCCACAAGAAGATAAACTGGAATCCACCAAAGAATGAATTTGACAAAAGTATGTGTTTATTGATAATATTCTAATTTGCCTTTAAGGCTACAAAATATATAAATATTGAGAAAAACATTTGAAACCCTAATTCGCACTTATTACGCGGTTAGGTGACAAAATACCGAAATTTATCAAAAATGAAAAAATTGAGTTAAATGCAGAATTATAAACTACTACCCTCAAGAGTTATCTTAAAACAAGCAGGACCTTATTCTGAATTTTGAACAAAAAGTTATTAAAGAAACAAAAATGACTATAAACAACAAAATCGCAGTTTTTGAGGCCTAAATGATGGAATTCGTCATTTTCAAGGGGTACCACATGGCAAAACCACAACTATTGCTCAGAAAACCGTTTCACTTCAGTTTGCCAAATTTCATGTGATTCCGACTCCGAGACCCATTATTTTTACTAGTGCCTTTTTGCCTTGCACGTTGATTTCAGGCATGCATGAGAGTCTAGGAAGGCCATGACGGTCTGTTCTACATCACTTGTTGACAATATTGGGTATTTCTACCAAAGTTCAAATATTAACAATCAGAAAAAATTTACAAATTTGTTGAAATATCTCCTCTTGTCAATGACAATTGCCTTGATTCTCCCAGTTTCTACAACCAATAGTAGACAAAATTACTTTAATGATAGTTCTATTGTTCTTGGTCTATTGGAACCAAATGAGAGATCCAACACATAAAGATGAATCTCATCCATCAAGATTTAAAAGTACTACTTTTAGGGCATGTTGTTCAGTTGAATTCATGGTGATCGCATTCACCCAAACAATCAATTCAAATGAGTCGGGGACATGGTCTCTCATAGGATCACATTCTTAGTGAAACCATAAGTACTTATATTTTTATATTTTGAACATTAATATTATAGCTTATTTTTATGAAAAGAACTAGAAAAAAGCAAACCACCTTTTGAACACCCTTTTGTGAATGCAAGGGGTTGAAATGGAGTCGCCACCTAGTTTTTCCAATGGTCTAGAAATCATATATATAGCATTCTTTCGAGTAAGGAACTTTTGATCTTACTACTAGAGATATGGGTTTGGAGTTAAGGTACGGTCTTGGGAAGGTGTTAGGCACCCAAAACCGTCTAACCCTAAGTTTGGCTTCCCATCATTGTGTCTTATGTCTTAACCCTATTAAATGCACACTCAATACTCGTATCTAACTTACACACACACACAAACTAGCATACATCTAGAAATTACCATGGCATCAAACATCCCTAACCATACTTATATCATGCTCACAAACAAAGCCTACCATACATCTAATCATGCATATCACTTCATGAAAGACCCTAGCATTCATCCAATCATGGCATCAAAGTATTACCATAAATCCTAGTGTCATACATCTAAACATGCTTCATCATATTATACCCTTAGATCTCATCCCATCATCCTAACATTCACCTAGCATGGCATCACATCATACTCAAGGCAACAACATGTAACATCAAACCAAGACAGAAACATGTGAGCATTAAAGATCAAAAGGAGAAATGAAGCTAAACCAAATCATGTCATCATCGAGGGCATCAAGATCACCAATGTAAACATGAAACCTAAGCAAGATCATATCATTCTACATGAACATTCCCATTGCATGACTTACCTCTACTTACCTTGTAGCAACTCAACACCTATGACATTATGCATGAGCATGTGAATGCATGATCATGGCATTGAAACAAAGTAAACACTAAACAAACCCTAATTCTACATGTGATAACAAACAAGAAAACAAACATGTGAAACATAGACATTGGAAACATAAAAGCATGGGAAAAGAAGCTAAACAAACAAACATGTGAAAGCAGTAACGAAACAAATAGAAATAAAAATTAGGGTTTTTGGGCAGTGGCTTGCGCACTCAAGAACAAGTTTGCATACGCATAATCAAGCTTACGTATGCAGGCAAGATTATGTGTATGCAAGCTCTTGCCCAGAAAACCCTAAGAACACAACCAAGCCTTCAAGCATACTATAACAATAAAACAAGAGAAATAGAAGAATTAAAGAGAAGAAAAAGAAAGAAAAGAAAAGAAAAATAAGGGTTTAAAACTAATACCTCAAAGAAAAGCTCTTCAAGCTTGATTTTTGATCGTTCCCCTTAGCCAAATCTATTAACAAACCAATAAGAAAGTGATTAGTAATATTAAACTAAAAAATCATGGCCAGAAAAGGCCTTAATCAAAAGAAAATTGACTTGAGTGTGTTTTGTGAAAAACTCCCTTTTTGATTTAATATTTCTAATGAATCTTAGTATTTTCCCGTGGGATTTCTATATGTTTTGAAAATATACCATGTAAGGCTTTTTATAGTGTGAAAAAGGGGGTTTGGAACAATCCCCAGACGATGTGGGATTCCTCCAAAGCTCAACATAAATGCAAAAAAATTGCCTTATTTAGGTTTCTAGAAATCGCTATACGTGCGCAAGATCAAGCTTGTGTATGCATGCAAAAAGCTGTATGCACAGGTTGATTCATGTGTGCGTATAGCGAGGGTTTCCTTTGATCTTATTTTTCAAAAATTGGTTTATTTCTCAATAAAAGTTATATTTTTCATTTAACACTTCTCAAGTCAATTTAACTTTGATTAAGCCCTAAACCAAATTTTGGGTCTTAGAATTCAGCATTATTGGGGGATGGGTACCCGAGTTGTAAGGGGTACAAAATGTGGTGTCTACACCTTTACTTTCAAACTATACATGTTTGGGAAAGCATTACTTTCAAATTTTTTTATTCTCTCTAGATTCTATAATCGAATGTATTCTAAGATGATGAAAGCTGATTCCATTTAATATATTTTTCTTTTTTAATCGAAGATGTATTGTTATTCAATTTGTAATAAAAGAAAGAAATTAATGTATAAGATTGTTAGAAAATGAGAAATACTTCTTATAAATAAATTTTGAACTTTTGTTACAATTGAATAACTATACATATCCAATAATAAAAAACTACATTAAATGGAATCAACTTCCATCATCTTAAAAGGCATTCTAACATTGAAATAAAAAAATATTGCATTTTTCATTTCCATCATATGTTTAGCAACATATTTTCTTAGACTTGATAGTCCACCACTTTAAGTTGGCATGGACTTCTTCTTCTTCTCTCTCTCTTTCTTTCTCTCTCTCTCTCTCTCTCTCTCTCTCTCTCAATTGTGTTTCCTATTTATTTTGGTTTTTTCGTTTATTTTTCTAATGTTTGAATTGGGTTCACCAATGGAGGCCAACTTCCAAATTCTGCTGGCTTCCCTGGTCCTTACATATGTTTTTTAAAGAAAAAAGATTTTCAATCTATTTATATTGCTAAACATATGTTGGAAATCAAAAACACAACATTTTTTATTTTCAATGATAGGATGTTTTTTAATTAAGATGATGGAAGATAATTCCATTTTATGAATGTTTAATTTTTATTGGAGATATATTGTTATTCAATCTGTAACTATTTAAATATGAGAATAAAAAAAGAGAAGAAGGGAATGATCAAATAATCCCTTACCCCTTCAAAGCGTCAGACTAGCAGGTTTGAGAAAAATGAATATAAAACTCTTCCACAACAAGTTGTTAAAAAGATGTATGAAACTAGAAACATGGTGTTTGTTGTTTTAGAGTATAATGCTTCTAGTACCTACCCCATGGCATCTATAGCAGAAAATTGCAATTAATTGCTAAAAAAGGAACTAACCCCTAATGATATGGTTAGTAGACTTTTTAAAGGTGATTAGGATATGGGCACTATTGAGATGGAAGTTCTTTTTGAATTGGGTAATGAATATATAAAAAAAAAAATTATATTTTATAAATGATAAGCATCTTGTTTTATAATAGGGAAAAGTTAATGAATACCTTAAAGGTATTGTTTTAGAAAATATTTTAAAATTTTTTATTTGAAAAGGAAAAAATAACAACAAAAAATAGTTATTTAGGTCTAAATTTATCATGCAATAGAGTTTAATATAAAGTAAGTACTAGATTTGATAACCAATTGGTCATAACACAAAGGCCACCGTCAAACTAATGGTTGTGTAAGGGGAACAGTTTTGTAAGCAATAATCAGTCCAAAGATTCTAGCCCTGGAGTATATGCAACGACATAAACATTTATGAAAAAGGCTAACAATGGACCCAATTTTGGGGTGTTGTACTGGTGGAGTCAAACTATCGCCAATGCGCTCAAGTCAACCAAAATGAGAAACAATGATATGAAAAGCATCATTCCCCTTTGACAGTAATAAAAAAAAGAATATGGTTACTATGAAACCTACAAAGTTAAATATAAACAGAATCCTGATAGAAGTAATTCGCTATTCCAGCTTGTTGCAATACGCTTAGTTCTACCGAGCTAGTTGCAATTCCTTTCAAACTATACATGTCTGGGAAAGCATTGCATTCAATTTTCATCAAATGGAATCAGCTTCCAGCATCTTACTTAAAATACCTTCTATCATTGAAAACATCAAATGTCACATTTTTTGTTTCCAATATATGTTTAGCAACATATTGCTTAATATGTTGCTAAACATATGTTGGAAACAAAAAACATAATATTGATGTTTTGAATGATAGAATGTATTTTAATTAAGATGATGGAAGCTAATTCTATTCGAAGAATTTTTAGTTTTATTTTTATTGGAGATGTATTGTCATTCAATCTGTAACTAAATAAATCTGTGAACTTTATTGAAAAAAAACTAGCCATTGTAGACTAAAAAAATAGAATGAAGGTGGAGGAACATCCTCCTACCACATTTCTAAACCTTTAACATGTTTAGTATGTTTAGCCACGTTACGACCTACATAATTGCATAATCTACGAGTATGAGAAAATGAGATACAATTAAAGTCATCTAAGTAAGTTTTACTGATTCCAAGAGATGACCAAAAGAGGCTAGACACTCACATTCCGTTCTTTAAGCATTTATAACTATGTGAGACTTGAGAGTCACCTTCCAAGATAAGAGTTGAGAAGTTGAGGTCCTAGGCAAGTTGAATAGCTCGTACCGCTACTAAGGCTTCCACATCATTAGAATTAGGGGGAAGGTGAATTTTTTTCGAGGGTGATACCTAGACTCTGCCCCTACTATCCCAGACAACAATTCCAATGCCTACTATATTTGAATCTCTAAAGATTGGACCATCAAAATTTGACTTCAAAAATTGAACTAAGGGTGGTTGCCTATAAACATGAGCTGGTGGTGTAGTTTGCTGCTGTATCGGTGGTCTTGAATTATTTTAGACAAAGTCTTACAGTGCCTGGGAAGCTTATGGGATGACTTGGCAGATCGGGTACTCGTTGGAGCCTGTACGTATCTAGTTTCTTTAATACCAAACAGTGCAAACCAACATGGAGAATAATTCCAAATCTTTTTCCTCCTCTTTAACGTAGAGAAAAAAATCCAGAAAATTATTGAAATGTCAATTGTGGTGAAAAGACCAAGTTGAGGAAGAGTTCCACGCACATGGGTGAGAGCGCTGGATAGTTCCAGAGGGCGTGTAGAACATCCTCGGAAGAATTATCATAGCATTCACAGTTATCCTCCAAAAGAATTCAACGTTGACACAAACTCTTTTTTGTAGGGATGGCCTCTTTACATGCATACCAAAGAAATTTCTCACTTTATTTGATACTGAAGTCCCCAAATATCTTTCCAATGTTGTTGTTGCTCATGCTGAAAAAAGAAAAAAGAAAAAAAAAAGTTTGCCATTGCCCATTGCTTTTTTGAACTTATTTTTCATTGTTAACGTGTATAGTGTTGTGGGTTTTAGGCCCAACTAGATTACTTGTATAGCACACATTCTTGTACTACACTCTTACTTGTATAACACTCATATGTCTCCTATATAAAGGCACTCATATATATTCTTTCATGGTGAAATCCAATACAATCATTCAGTATTTTTAACATGGTATTAGAGCTATTGCTCTAACTTTCTTGTATCTTGCAGTCTTATGTTTGTTGGTACTTTCCGCTACCTTGACTTCTTAGGTTAGTAAACCTTTTCTGTGCCCTCTCCTGACTACTCCATTGCCGTCAGAGGTGCCCAAGGTTGAATCTTTACCGCCAGAAACTCGATAACTGCCACCAAGATCACTGTCTTCGATGGATCTTCCACATCGAACCTTCGATTAGGACATAAGACATATCAACGTGTAGATTTCCAACCGATCTACATAAAGCCGTCGGAATCTTCATCATCTGACGCTCCACGCGTCGGTAAAAGATTTGGCAATTTCTTCCACGTGCCTCACGCACCTTGGCTGTTGCTTCGATCATCTCATTGCCGCTGCTATTGGAATCGTCTTTCTTCGATCTATGTCTTCGGAAAAGAATCGGCCTCATCAAACTATCCACGCGCTACACGTGTTGCTGCCCTTGCTGCTGACATCATATGTGACGTCACTCAGCCATGCCAGCCCCTTGCTGACATCATCATCGACCATGTTAGCCCTAGCTGACTCATTACTAACGTCATCTTCAGTTGACTTTGACGTGGTTGACCGTCGACCAGACTGTTGACTTTTTCCAAGGTTGACTCTTTGCAGTCTAGGTGCTTTTTACCCAGTTTTTCGCGTAGATTTTGCAGTCCATTTTTGCATATTTTGCTTCTAAATGAAGAATAAGGACATGTCTTCTTCCTTTTGCAACTATCGTCGCCAACAATCCAATAAATATTTTTGCAATTTTTGTAAACATTTTTGCCATAATATTGAGACTTGCTATCAACGCAACAAATCAGTTGTTTCCATTTTTGTTGCTACGGTTGCTAACACTGAGAGTGTCCCACCCATGGCTCCCGTCTCTACATAGTCTCAGTCTTTTGGATCCATTTTCTCCATTTCCAAAGATGACCTTATAAACATCATCGCAAATGTCATTCGTATGGTTGGTAATGCGTCTTATTCCTCTTCTCTCTTAGCTTTATCTGGTATGTCTCTTACCTCTTGGCTTATAGATTCTGCTTGTTGCAATCACATGACACCTCACTCGTCCTTATTTTTTGACCTTAAACCTGCACTACACCCTATTAATATTCGCACAACAAATGGTTCCACAATGTCTGCTCATAATATAGGTTATATTTTGACCTTCAACCTTTCGGTTCCTAGGGTCTTTAATGTTCCTGACTTTTCTTACAATTTTTTTTTCTATGGGACAATTAGCTGAGTTGGGTTATCACATTATATTTGATTATTCTGGGTGTATTGTGTAGGATTCGAGGACGGGACAGGAGCTGGGGGCAGTCCTAGAGTTCGGCGTATGTTTCTCGTGGAGAACCTTCATCTTCCACTTGTTGCTTCTGTTTCTATTGTTGCGGCTTCTGTTATTTCTTCTATTCCTTCCTTTGCACTTTGGCATGCTTGACTTGGTCATGCATCTTTCCCTTGGGTTCAAGAATTGGCTTCTAGAGGTTTGTTAGGTTCAGTGTCTACAGAAAATTTTGATTATGTTTCATGTCAGTTAGAAAAACAACCAACTTTGCCTTTTAGTATTAGTGAATCAATATCCACTGATATCCTTGACCTTATTCGTTTTGATGTTTGGGAGCCTTCTTTTGTCTCTAACATTGGTGGATCTTGATATTTTGTTGTCTTTGTTGATGATTACTCTCGCTATAGCTGGATTTTTCATATGAAACATCGTTCTGAATTATTGCAAGTATATTGTAATTTTGCAAAAATGGTTGAAACTCAGTTTTCCAAATGCATCAAAATTTTTCGATCTGATAATGCTCTTGAGTAAACTCAATATGCGTTCCAAGCTATTTTGCATCCTTATGGCACTGTTCATTAACTAACTTTTCAGTACCTCTCAGCAAAATGGTAAAGTCGAACGAAAATTTCGTTATATTCTTGACACTGTTCATACTCTCCTTCTCTCTGCCAAAGTTTCTGCTCCTTTTTGGGACGAAGTTGCACTTCATGTTGTTCATACTATTAATCACATTCCCAATTCTGTCATCCAAAATCAAACTCCATATGAGAGCCTTTTTGGGTCATTTCTAGACTATCATCACCTTTGCTCCTTCGGTTTTGCTTGTTTCGTTCTTCTTCAGCCACATGAGCATAACAAACTTAAGCCTCGGTCAAGCCTTTGTTGTTTTCTTGGCTATGGCGAAACTCAAAAGGGGTATCGGTGTTATGATTCTGTTTCTCATCGGCTTCGTGTCTCCCACAATGTTGTCTTTGGAAACATCACCTCTTTGTCAAGCTCTCTCACTTCCGTGCCTCCTTATCTTTCTCCTTTGTTTTAGATCTTTTACCAAATGAGGCACATATTCCTTCTGTAACTGCTTTTGATCCTCCTATAGTTGCTCCTGATTTTCCTATAGACTTCTCTGTCCAACCACTAAATATCATTGATCCGTTTCCTAGTTCACCCTTTAATGAACAGGTGGAAGATGAACAGGTTGAAGACGAGCTACCTAACCCCAACCTTGAGCTTGGGTCCCTTGCTTCTGCTCTGCCTGAAGATCTTGCACAAGACATTCACCTTGTCACTCAACTCGGGTAAGATCCATTATTGCACATTACTAGACTATCATTGTTACACTGCCCTTGCTACACTGCATGAGCCTCACACCTATCATGAGGCTTCCACTAACCCTTTATGGCAGATTGCAATGAAATAGGAACTTGATGCATTATCTAAAAACCATACTTGGGATTTGGTGACACTCCTCCCTAGGAAATCTGTGGTTGGTTGTAAGTGGATTTACAAGATTAAGACTTGCTTTAATGGGTCCATTGAGCACTATAAAGCTTGTTGTTGCAAAAGGTTTTACACAGGAGTATCTCATCTGTTTGTATCCTCTTAGCTGTTGTTGCTGCCAGTAAATGAGACATTTTTCAAATGGATGTCAAGAATGCATTCTTTAATGGGGATTTAAGTGAAGAGATTTATATGCAACCTCCTGCTGGTCTCTTTGTTGAATCAAATAAAGTTTGTCACCTTTGACCTGAACTTTTTGGCCTTAAACAAGCTCCACGAGCTTGGTTTGCCAAATTCAACTCTACTATCTCTCGCTTGGGTTACATGGTCAGTCATTATGATTTTGCCTTTTTTCTTCGTCCATTGACAAAGGCACTATTTTACTTCTTTTTTATGTGGATGATATGATTATAATTGGTGATGACCTCAGTGACATTTAAGAACTCAAAGATTTTCTTAGTCATAGTTTGAGATGAAAGACTTTGGACATCTCAGCTACTTCTTCTTGTCTTGAAATCACTTATTCTACAAATGGACTTTATATTACTCAAGCCAAGTATGCCTTTGAACTTTTGTCTCGACTTGGACTCACTGATAGGAAGAGGTTGACACTCCAGTTGAGTTTAATGCGCATCTGACTTTTTTAGGGGGGAAACTATTGTTTAATCCCCCTATTTACAGACGCTTGGTTGGTAGCCTATTATCTCACTGTCACTCATCCAGACATTTTTTATGTTGTTCACCAGGTGAGCCAATATCCGTCTGCTCCACGATTGACTCACTATGCTGTTGTTCTGCACATTCTTCAATACCTAAAAGACATTCTCTTCCATGGGTTTTCTACTCTGCTTTGTCTCATTTCATTTTCCGTGCATTTTCTAATGCTGATTGGGCAGGAGATCCCATGATCATAGGTCCACCACTAGTTATTGCTTTTTTCCTTGATTTTTCTCTAATTTTTCATTGAAGCAAGAAACAAACTCATATAGCCCACTCCAGTATTGAAGCAAAATATTGTACCCTTGCTAATACCACATCTGAGCTACTTTGGCTACGATGGCTTTTCAAAGACTTATGTGTGTCTACATCCTCTGTTACTCTTCTTTATTATGGCAACCAAATTGCCATTTATATTGTTCACAATGATGTCTTCCATGAATGGACTAAACATATCGAGATTGATTGTCATTTTATTTGTTATCATCTTGTCCATGGTGCTCTCAAGCTGATCTCAGTCTCCTCTAAAGATCAACTTGCAAATATCTTCACCAAGTCACATCCTAAGGGACGCTTTGTTGACACCTCATTTTGCAACTCGCATTTAAACTCACTTGGAGGGTAAAAGGGTAATTTTCCCTTGGAAATATACAACTTGATTCTGGTCATTGGATCCTTAATCTCATTTTACCAAAATGATCTTGATGTTGTAACGATCAAATCGACTAGTCATAAGCCCCAATTGGATCACCAGATTGAAAGTTATCATTAAATCAAGTTTTAATGATTGAGATGCACTATCACAAATTGAGTCCGACTATATGTAATTATGAACAATTGATTTCAATTGGTTATAAGTATAATTAATTAGAGATCAATGATGTGTTATAATTTGATTGGTTAGGATTACATTTTATTGTAGAGTTGCATACACCTAATTAACTAGATAGTTAAACATTAATTATTCAATAAGTAATTTGTGCAATTATCTTTTAATTAGGGTGAATTTGGAATTAATTAAGTTTGAAATGGGAGTGATTGGAGCCTATTAATGTTAATTGGAAACTAATTTGGGACCTATTAATGCTAATTGTGTTGAAATTGTTTTTTAACAAATGACATCTGCTCACCATTTTGTTGATATCTCTCAGAATATATTGAATCTGTGAATGAGGTTAATTTTTCCAGAAACTAGATATTTGGGGCTTCAATTTGATCACAAGAACGAGACAATTCCGATCAGAATTTTGTAAGATATGATTTTTTTTTAAGTTGGCTTTACAAGTTGTTATAGTAGCTACAGGAAAATTGAATTTTACTTGCTTCTCACTCCCACCAATCTTTACATTTAATACTCCTAATTTTCCCAAAGGCTAAAATAAGGTCTAGATTCATGATTCTTTGTCAAGTCTCATTAAATGGCCTTCCATTTATATTTTCTACATTACTACTATATAAACCTCTCATCTCCTTCAGTCCAAAACACAGAAAACCCCCTCTTGAGTTCTAGTGAAGTTGAGTGATTTTGTTATATATTGGTCTTCCTGAGACTCAAGGTATTGAGTGAAACTCACTCTTCCTCTCCTAACTTTTCTTTTCCTCCACCCTTAGGACCTCTACCAAAAGTCTCATTCTCCACCATATGGACATTGCATGAAGGTATAATCCCTTTCCCTAACTTATTTTTTGTGTTGTCAATATGAGAATTTATGATTAAAGCATGATAGTAACTATTTAAATTCCCTTGAATATGTTTGAATGTTCTTAAATGTTCGTATGTGTTCTTCACATGTTTTGATTATTCATTACATGTTCATGCATAACATTAGTTTCAATCTTAAATTCACATCAAAAACTTGAAAAAGATGTTTGTTTAATAATTCTTTTAAATTCTTGAATCTAGGATATCACTATCCACACACATTCACTAGAATTTATTTTTCAATCTAAATTAAATGCTTAATAAATTGAATTAGGGTTTATCACATGCACACACTTTAAATTCAACATGCAAATTGATTGATAACATATTGGATGATGTGATATGAATGTTATTGTTTGATAACACCTTCTCACCTTGTAACATAGTTTCCGAGCTTAGGTCAAGGGTTAATTAACCAATGTTATCCTTGTAATTTTCAATTTCTAGATTGTAACAAGGAAACAAAGTCATGTACTTTATCTTAGATTGTATCTAGAACCAAAACCATGTAATTTCTTATAATCAATGTAAATTCGATTGTAAATCAATAAAATAAGTACATTTTCAATTATGGTTTTCTTATTTATTCCAATAATTAAATAAGTGGTGACTCCATTGTAAAATCCTTAATCTAAATGAGAAAATATAGTCAGTCGAACCTCCACTTTAAGAGATAATAACACGACCCCACCCATTCACATGGGTTTAGTCTAACATCCATAAAAATGGGGGCTGGGGGTGCGGTCTCTCACTCGCCTTCATACTTTAGTTGACAATCTCAAGTTGGTCTCACATCCACCTTGAGTTTGAGGGGGACTGTTAATGTGTATAGTGTTGTGGGCTTTAGGCCCAGCTAGATTACTTGTATAGCACACATGCTTATACTACACTCTTACTTGTGCTGCACTCATATGCATTCTATATAAAGATGCTCATGTATATTCTTTCATGATGAAATACAATACAATCATTCAGTATTTTTAACAATCATTATTTTCGGTATGTGGCCAAGAGTCAAGTTGATTCCATGTTACTACACTCCTTTCTAAAGATGAATTTTCTAGGAATTTATGGTAACGAGCACCAGTTTAAATTGTTGCTAGCTGAGCTTTGATGTTTGTAAATTGTAAGCAACCCTTCTCCTTCTTCCTCTCAAACTCGGCCTAAAAAAAAAAAAATCAACTCCTCCAGTCCTTTATCTGAAGATTCTAAAACTCTCATAAAAGACAACAAAAATCACCGTCATGTTTCTATTAAAAAAAAAATCATCATCATGATGCTACTATTAACTCCAACAAACAAAGCTTGGCAGTACGAAATTTTCCTAACGTACCAAAAATCAACAACGACGTGGAAAGAAGGAGCTCACTAAGCTACGAATCTTGCCCAAATTTCTTTCCAGAATCGAATTCAACCACTCTAGCTACTTCTCTCATCTATCAGTGTGAGGAAGGAAAAGTTTGAATGAGTTGGGTGTTACGAGTGTTTACAATTAAGACTCATTGTTATCAACTATATAGCCCAATTAAACTTAGCAACAGTCGATGTGGGACATTTGATACCCGTATAAAACATTTATTTAATTCAATCCACACGATCTTGGGTGTCACAAAAACAATAAACTGCGGTTTGCTTTTAAATGTTGCTTCAAACAGAGTGCTTATTTTTATGTTCGTGGTCACACAAAGACAACTTATGCCAATGTATTTAGTTTTCAAAATCATTCAACCACGTGAATTTGTTTTCTTGCTAGTTAGAGAACAAAGTTGGATGCAGTGGTTAGTGATTCACTCTTATTATTACTTGCATGTAGTTGTTCCTTTGTTTTATTTAAAATGATCCTCCATCCTGGTTATTTTTTTCATAATCTGTGCAAACTAGACTAACTGGTTAAATAAAAGTTTTAAACTAGTGAAGGTTAACCAAGGTAATTTTCCTCATGTTCCACGCCAAACATGATTGATTACTTCAATTTATTTATTTATTTTTTTGAGGGAAAAGATAGTGAGATTGAATACTTTAATAAATTATGATAAGGTTTGAGAATTGTGATACAACACCATTTGACTACTGGATATGTTGATGGGTTTTGGGCCTAGTAGAGCCGACACTGTGCATATTGCAAGTCTTGCAAGATCTACTACTTTTCATAAATATTTATGGGACGCTTGCAGCATCTGTCCATGAAAATTAGCAGTATAAATAAAAGGTTCTACTCAGCTTTTCTAGTCGATTATTGGCAGTTGAGAGAAAAAATAGCATCTGTATTGGGCCCCTTTAGTGTGGTTCAGCCCAATGAAACACTAATTTCATCGGACATGGTTTTATTTTAATAGGCCTGAGCCTTACAAAGTTTAGGCATAGGCCCAAATAGTGGGATTTTTTTTTTTTTTTTTTTTTGGAATAAAGGAATTTATTGAGAGGAAAGCAAACATCACTGGGACCAGCCCCCTTCTATACACTATAAAGTCTAGAGACTTTTTCTTTTTTCTTTTTTGGTTGAGAATAATACACTGTAAAGACTTAATTATACAATCTGAGACTTCACTTATAAAGTTTCTTATGGTCAAATAATTAAATTACCTTATATCAAAACTTAAGTGCACAAAAAGGAATTTATAGGTTCCTTGGTAGCAATGATAAAGAACAATTCACAATAAAAAGTACACTGTAATTTTATGAGCAAGACTTAGGTACAATATTTAGATATTTTTTAAGTTTCTCTCTTAAGATTTTACCATGTAAATTTTTTCTCATAAGATGAAAGTGTATTTTTTTTAATTAAGTAAGTAGTCACATGGGTGAATCTTAAGAGGGGAATCTAAGAAATAGCACCTAAGGTACCTTGTCTAAGTTTTTTTTTTTCCCCTAATTTTAGATATGAAAAAGGGACAAAAATCCAAATAACACCAATTTAGTTTGGGTCAATTGTCATTTTCATTTACCATTGCACACCTTTGGTGCGATGGTCACTCCACAGTTATAAGTACTTGTGGGGTGTGAGGGGCAAGGGTCGGGGTTTAAGTCTCTAGAAGGGAGCTTCATACACATATATACTTAGATTATGTTAGAGTAAAAATTCTATTTTGTATAAGAAAAAAAATTGTCATTTTTATTTATAAACTTTCATAATAATTATTTTCACCTGTAAGGTTCACAATTATTGCCAAAGTTGACCCTTGAGTCTATAAACTACAGTTATTTATTAGAAAAAAGCCTCTTATTATAAAAGAAATTTTAACATTTTACTAATTAAAATATAATTTTTAAATACAAAAAAAGTAAAAGCATCCATGGCTAACTCACAAGCCACTAAAAACCCATCAAATGCCGCATTTTAGGTTTCCAACATATGTTTAGAAACAACATATTCCACAATATGTTGTTGATTAACGTACGTTGAATGAGTTTTAAGATGATGGAATGACATTTGATGTTTTTCTAAACATATATTGCACAAACATAACATTTGATATTTTCAATGATTGAATGATTTTTAAGATGATGGAAGTTGGATCCATTCGACTTTTATTTATTTATTTATTTTTTATCAGAGATGTATTGATATTCATTTGTAACAAAGTAAGAAATAAATGTATAAGATTTTTACAAATTTAATGAAACTTCTTTTGTAATAAATTGAATAACAATACATCTTCGATAAAAAAAATACAACTCGAATCAGTCTCCGTCATCTTAAAAAATATTTTATCATTGAAAACAACAAATGTCCTTCTTCTTCTTCTTCTTCTTCTTCTTCTCTCTCTCTCTCTCTCTCTCTCATGTTTTTGATGAACTTGCTTTAAACTTTCTTTTTTCGTCTTTCTCTAATTTATATTTTGGCCCACATAATTTGAAGGTATATAGTCAAAGAGAGAGACAAATTAATAAACCATCAAAAGTGTACGTGTATTGAAAATCTGAAGGGAAAGAAGACTTAATGTAGTAACAGCGCTAGACAAGTTATACAAAATTTGGAGAATTTTCATAAGGGAGTGATTAGTCTATTGCTACAAAATTATTACAAGTTATTGCATCAATATATTGATGCAATAAATTAATACTTTTACATCCTTTTTGCAACAAAAAATGGTTCACAAAGTAAATTAGTTCATATTGCCACTAAAGTTCTTTTTGTTGCAATATATGTTTTTTCTTGTAATGATAAGTTATTATAAATATTTTTAATTTTATGATTAATGTAGCATCAAATTCATATAAAATTCTCTTATTTCTCTCTTTCTTTCTTAAATTAAAAAATATATATTAGACAATTTTTTTAAAGGTGATTAAGACATGGGTTTTAAGATTTCTTTTTGAATTGGGCAATGAATAATAATTAAATTTATAAACATATGTTTATTTTATAAATGATTAAAATCTTGTTTTATAATATTTTTCTTCTTCACAAATTAGGAGTTTTAATCAGTTGATCTATTTTCAAATTAAAGCTAGTAAAGTAGCTAGGCAAAACTATATTTAGTTGGCTTGGTTCATAATATCTATTTATTTGTTAAGAGCACTTTCTTAATACATATACTTTTTTATGATTTTTTTATTTATTTAATATCTTGCTTACATGGAATTCATCGTCCCTTTTTAAATTTTTATCTTCATTTAATTATTTAACTACATCTTCATATATATTTGGTCCTAAAATCTATATTTATATATATAACAATATCTAAAAACTGAAAGGTAGTATTTATTGTTATTATACTTCTGTTAAATCACATCGTTGTAATGTTTCAATCAACTTCGGTCTATTCGATCTAATTTTTGGTCCATTCAATCCACTTTTGTCCATTTGATATATTTTAGTGATGCTTTAGGATAAGAGGTTTTTATAGAAAGTAGAGCCACTTCATTAATAACTTTGTCACATTCTTAGCGTAATATTGGTAGATTTTTTTAATATTTATTTATAAAATTACATTTTTTTATATTATTAAAGTTATTTTTTTCTCTAATATAAGTGATGAACTGGAATTCAACCCGGTTGGGTCCATATGGGCAAGCCATATTCACTCATGAGCTTGAGCAAAGTTGGTGTAACATGCTTGAAGAAAAATATGTTGAATCTTGATCACTTCGGTTGTTTTTTTTTTTTGTTTTGAAAATTTAAACACTTTATGTATAATATGAATTATGAAGTTAAAAGATTGAATTGAATTTTAGGCAAAGTTAGATAATGCAATTTATAATTTAGCCTAAAAATAATTTACATGTTGTTTCAAGTAAATAAAATTAAGCTCCTATTTGTTAACCAATCTCTTATTTATATAGTTATCTATGACGTTTTATTTACATAGTCACACCGTTAAACAATCTAAAGCCATTGCTCAATACGTTGCTAAACATATATTGTAAACAAAAAAGAAACATTTGATGTTGTCATTGATAGAATGTATTTTAATTAAGATGATCAAAGCTAATTCCATTCTATGAATCTTTATTTTTTATTTTTATTGGAAATGTATTTCTATTCAATCTATAAACTATTTAAACATAAGGGGAAAAGAAGAAGAAGAGAGAATAAGGAAAAGACCAGATAATTCCTTACCACCTTAAAGAGGTGGACTAGCATGTTTGAGAGAAAGGAAGGCAAAAATACACTTTTGGCCTAGAAATGCGTCATTTGTTGTTTTTTATAGAAAAGGATTCATGTATGTACCTTATGACATCTATAACTAAAGATGTAGCATCCAACCCAAGGGAAGCTTCCAAAGCGGTTTATATGAATTTAATGGAACATCACACCTTAAAAGTAGTTTTCTTATATCATGATAGACAAGGTTCATCTTCATGTGTTGGATCTTTTGTTTGGGTTTGGTAGGCTAGGAATATTGACACTATCATTAAAATTATTGTTGATGCGGCTGTAATTTTGTTTGCTGAAAATGGGAGTTAATCTCTAATGTTAGGGTTGTCGAACATGACAAGAAGAGATATGGGTTTTAAGAATTTATTTTATTTTATTTTTATTTTTTAAGAAGGAAGTTATTTTTGAATTAGGTAATGCATATAAAATAAATTTATAAACATATGTTTATTTTATAAATGATAAACATCTTGTTTTATAATAGGGAAATGTTAATGGATACCTAAAGGGAATTGTTTTAGGAAATAATTTTAGAACTTTTTATTTGAAAAGAAATAATAAACAATTAAGCTTTTTTTTGATTGCTTTATATATTTGTCATGAAAGTAATATCAAAACTGTCATCAAATAGTTATCAACAAATGTGCTGAGAACTGGACCTTTTATAATATGTTTATACATATCTCTCTTCTTTATAGACTTGCAATAAATTGTGATCTATTTTCATGTAAAGCTAACAAAATATTTTTTTAGAGAAACAAACAGCAAGGCATTGTTCAATTACAATAGTGACTGGCTTGGCTATAATTATACAAAATACAAGCCATTCATCAAAAAAGAAAAACACAGGTCATTCAATAGTGACTGGCTTGGATAGAATTATTTAAGCTCTATTCATTTCTTTGGACCATGCATTGATGACTGACCCCTGTTGACACCGAGCCATGATGGTTAGAAAATTGCCGAGCCTTTGTTCGACCACCCACCGTGGTGATGTTCCCGCTTGCGGGGGGGACATTGGAGGCCCCTTTTGATAATTGTGTGGTTTGAGCTTCGGGTGCTCTCTCTCTCTTGGGGGAGAAAGGTAGGTCTACCTTTGGAGGTGTGGCAGGAATCTTGCCCAAATTTTAGGTGCTTACCAAAGGTAAGTGAAGTCGCCATCAATCATTGGGTTTTTCTAAGGTGTGATTGGTCACCTGTTTCTAGTTGATTTTATTACCGATCCTAGGCTAAGAAAAATGTCATTTTTCCTAATCTAATGTGGATGGAAAAGAAATCTTGATTCTTGAGTCCAGAAGTTTAGTTATGTGTGGAAAATGTGTTAGACACCCCACAATGCCTGTCTAAGGACAGTTCTTTGTTTTGATAAAATCTTAATTTTCAGATATTGGCAGTGAAAAACATGATTTAACATTGGCTTTTGGGGCTTTGCATGTACGGGGCTTTGAGGTTTGGATTTTGAATGGGTGTGGTCTCAATCTATGCTTTCCTAAGGCATTCAGGAAAATACCAAATTTTCACGACAAAAATCCGACGATATATCACTTTACTTTTGTGGTGGAAATTAGGCATCGTTTTACCTTAAATGACGTGGACTGTGACAATCACACCGAAAGGTGCAAGCAATTATATATATACATACATCATGCACAATGCTAGCACACAGCAAGAAAGTAAATGTGTACATCCTTAGAGCATTGCCCAAAATATAGGTGCATGAAAGTAAATAGGGGTCGCCATACTCTAGAGATAAGGATGAATGGTACATGGAATGATATACCTAATACAACCCATCTAAGAGAGAAAGGAGAGAGGAAGGAAGGGGATTTAAAAGACTACATAACCAAATGGAAGAGGCTAGACCCCTAAATCTACTAAACATAGCCGCTTGACTCATATCTACATGCTTGCATTCATGCCCTTTTTGCTTGCGCTTGGGAGACCATGCCCTAGCTCCATGCATCCTTGCTCCATGTGTGTACATGCAAAGGCAAAAACAAGAAACTAGCAGACAAACAATAGAAAGAAAGACATGTTTAGATAATGCACAATGGGTATAAAGCAAACAAGTATACAAGTGAAGCAAGTATAACATGTGGCAGGAGACATGACAAGCAATAAGATAAGCAAGATAATTAGAAGGTAAACAAACAAGCAAACAAGAAAGAAGGCAAATAAAATATGGTGTCCGTGGGGGGAGAAATGTAGGTTTGAATTGGAAGTCCCTGACTTCATTGTGTTGAAGTATAGATGACACACTAGCAAGCAAGACTCATGCATGAACATGTAAGCAAGCGTGTAAAATGCATAAAAAGCCAACGATTGACACAAACAAGCATGGTAACCATAGCATCGTGTGGAGCGAAAAAGGGAAAGGTACACACGGAGCAACCTGGCATCTGGAGATGCCTCCCAAATGGTCACATCCAAACAAGGCCTCATGGGCATCAGATGTAGCCAAAAAAGATCAAGCCCGCTAAGGGCATCAAGCACGGCAAGGCCTAGAATAAGAGAGGCTAGCATAAGCATAAAGCATAGACATGCAAATAGGATGATTCAAATCCTTTGATGTGGGCCTTGATGTATGGATGATGACAAAGACCATAGGATCTAGATCGGGTCTTAACCATTAGGCCAAAACACAAAAAAATGCTATAAAAGGAACAAAAGGGTTACAATAGCACATGACATGACAAAAAAGGTTTAGGCCTAAGCACATAAACATGGCATGAAGCACACAAACACATAAATGATGGCATAAAGCACGTAGAGAACATTGATCTAAGCATGTAAACATACCGATCTACACATATAAGCATGGAAATGCGCATATAGGCATGTGAATGTACATCTAAGCATGTGGATGTAAGCATAGAAACACGGAAGAACACAAATCCAAGCATACAAGTATGTGAAGGCATAGACAGAGGCATAGGAGCATAGAACATGCATACAAACATGTAGATCTAAGCAAAGCATAGCCAAAGACATGATATCAAGCATGTGAGCATGTAGACCCTAACATCAACACATGGGACAGAAAAGATCTAAGCATCTAAAGCATGACATAAAGCATAAAACATGTAGAAGAGGCAACTAACACATGAACAAACATGGAAGCATATGGAAATAAGCTAAAAATCATGCTAAAAGAAAGATAAAGCAAGGAACATGTTAGATAAAGTAATAAATCATATTATTAAGGAAAAAAGAGCAATATAAATGCTAGAAAAGGATTTAGAAAGTTAGGGGTTATGGATAGTAGCTAAAAAGCTATATCCATACCCTTAAACCCCAAATCCAAGGTGTAGAACCAAAAAAAAGAAGATTGGGTATAAGGACAGTACCTTATATTTTTGGTGAAGAGAAGAATCAAGCGGCTTTAATTTGTTTTGTGAGTGTTTTTGTGTGTAAAATTGTGTTTGGAAGAGAGGGAAAATGTGTAAAAAACGTCCAGACAGAGAGCAGGACCCAGGAAAGGCTCCTTTTTTTTGGTCTAGAGGTGCCTAGGGCCTTTTATAGCCTTGGCACGCTTGGAAAGATCTTGACTTTCAGTTTCTAAAAAGGTATGGAACTTAAAAATCCAACAGTCAGATCAAAAGTAATGGCACCAAAAGTTAGCGGTGCATCGATCAATGCGTTAACCTGGTTTTTATGATATCTCGGTCGTTCTAACTCCGATTTCGACCCATGAATAGTCGTTGGACTAAAAATTTGATCATTTTCATAATGACGTTAGTTTCAACCTGTTTTGAAGGCTGGATCAAAATTAGGGTTTTTGGGGCTCGCTGAGAATCAATTCCAAGTCAAACTTGGTCAAAGTTGTCAAAAATCTCCGAAAAGCTTAGGTTTAATGTAAAACTATGATAGATGATGTTTTGAGGGGATTTTGACTTTGTTTGATTTCGGTCAACTCAGGATTATTGACTAGGAGCATTTTGGTCATTTTAGCTAAAAAATGCACCTTAGGTGCTCCGGTATCTGAACAGGTTGCACTTTATCATTCTGGATGTTCTCGCGGCCCTATGGAGAGAAAATAATATTTTTGAATTTTTTGGGGTCTGAAACGCAAATCAAGGGCGGACAAAATATGGTATCAACAATCCCCAACAAATTTGATTGCTTCTATGTATCTAGATGCATTCATGGAAGCATTTAGTGTCTCTGATGTGACCACCATTTTCCTCTTTATCCTTAGAGTTGTACAAGCTTGAATGAATGAGCTTTTTCTGGCCTGAAATGGATTGAATGATCCTGTGGGGGCCTAGGGTGGTGTACTTGGATTGGATTGGCTCATATTGTTTTGGTGTGGTACAAATTGAGTGGATGAGCTTTTCTTGGCCTTAGGTTGTGCACTTGGATTAGATTTGTGCATGTTGGACTAGGGTGGTGCAAATGGTGTGGCAGAGTTGTGCATGCTGGTCTAGTATGGTGCAAATGGACTGGATGAGCTTGTCCAAGATTGAGGTGGTGCACTTGGATTGAAAGTGTGCATGCTATGCTGGAATGATGCGAATGGTGTGGCTCAACTTGTCCCGTTGGAAGAGTCCGATTGAAAGAGTTTCTGGTTCTACTAGTCTACAAACATGAAAGCTAACAAACTTGCTACAAAAAAACTACTAAAGATTGAAATGGTGGCTTGGTCCAGAAAATTTAGTTGTTTAGCGCATTCTCTTAATACTTTTATCTATTTTTAATTTTTTTTATCATGTGACACAATACATAGATTTCATCCTCTCTTTTTATTTTTATTTTTATATTTTATTTTCATTTAATTATGGAAAAAGTTAACGGATGATTCCCTAAGAACATTGGTTTAGAAAATATTTTTAGAAACTTTTTATAGGAAAAGATAATAGTGATTAATTTTTTTGACAATTTTTTATATTACCCATAAAAGTTGTATCAAAACATTTTTTAAATAGTCCATTAACTCCTTAGGGCACCCAAACCCATTAATTATTTAACTACTAATAGCTTTGTTTGAAATTACTTCTTGCAGTGTAGCCACAATTATCCTCTATTTATAGCAAACAACATTGAAATCAATTTTGATCCATTCTGTGTAAGCCAAAGAATTAAAAATTGAGCTTGACCATATGATTCCATCCAAACAATAAAATGGAAAGATTTTTTTTTTTTTTTGCTGAATAAAAAAGGGGTCTCCGGTGTGGGCTCATCAACCTCACGCCACATGACGACAATAAGTAATACCACGTGTACCATACGAGCCTTACTGGAGCTATCGCTTGAACCGCTCCTCTCTAGGTGAAAAACGAAGACTCCTACCATCAAGTCAGATCCCGTGTGATATAAAATGGAAAGATTGATAGATTATACAAGCATCCTTTGATATGTAATTAGATTTCCAATGCTATTATTAAGTCAAATATTTTCATTTGCCAGTTCGGTTCCTCTAGACATTCAGCTTGTACTTGAAGGCAATTTAATCATTAGTTGAATAAACGTATTTGATCGGATTCTCTAGGGAAAAAAAAAAAAAAAAAGATTATATATTATTTACTTCTTTTTGGATTAATTAATGTGAATGTGATTTGAAATTATCAAATCGTACTGCGAATATCTTTGACGGTGGTGGTTAAACTAGAATTCAACTTTGACTGGTCCATATGGGACAAACCATATTTACTCATGAGCTTGGCCAAAGTTGGTGTAACATGCTAGTAGGAAAAAGACCCTATAAGCCTAACTTCCGTTTGTCCATTACTTGAAAAAAGAAAAAGAAAAAGAAAAAAAAGTTTTGCCCATTGCGGTTTTGAACTTTTAGTCATTATTTTCTTAGTCGACTGTATGTCGGCATGCCCTAATTATGTGGCCAAGGGTCAAGTTGCTTTCATGGTAATACTCTCCTTCCCAAGATGACTTTTCTAGGAATTTCTGGTACCGACAACCAAGCACCGGTTTTGGTTATAGATAGCAGATTTGACCAAGTCCCAAACCAGCTGCTAGCTGAGCTTTGATGTTTGTAAGCAAACCTTCAAATACGTAGGAATCATTTGGAAAGGCATATAATCCTTCGATCATGAAAAAAATGAAAATATTGTTTATTTAAGGAACCAACGGGTTGGAGGGAACTCTGTGTTCTCGATAGATTATACTAATTTTGCTATTATACATAGCATTAGATTAGTTTCCTACGATGTAATTTACCGACAAAGTAGAGGATGGAAGGTAGCCTGTCCCGAAAGGGTTAGTCACAAGTAAGGCTCATCACTATTATCTATATAGTCCAATTCAACCTTAGTAACACTAATATTATCCAGTATTACATATTTATCCAATCCAATCCCCACATGATCCCGGTATCACAAAAACTGTCAACTGCCCTTCGCTTTTAATGTTGATTCCACATATAGTGTGCTTATTTTATGTTTTTGGTGGTCATACAAATATGAGCTTATGCCATTGTGTTTAGTTTTCAATCATTCAATCACGTGAATTTGTTTTCTTGATAGTTGGAACAAATTAAGTTGGAAGCAGTGGCAAATGATTCCCTCTTATTATTAGTTGCATGTAGTTTGTTCCCTTTTTTCTGTAAATGATACTCCATCCTGGTCACATCCTTTTTCATAATGTGTGCAAACTAGTAAATAAAAGTTTCAAACTAGTGAAGGTTAACCCAGGTTGTTTTTGCCAAAGTCATTTAAGCATTCATTTATAAAGAAGCACTGGTTTATCAAAGCGGGTTCCTATAGTCTTATAAAGTAGTTGGCTCTGCGTTTCAGATTTAACATACAAGTTACTCAAACTTCTGAAGAGAGAAACACAAAGACCATCCATGACCATTATATCATGCCTTTCAAGTAAGTACGCATACAAAAAGAAAAAAAGAAAAAAAAAAAGAAGGAAAATTGAAAATATAGATAATACACCCAAGATTGTGTTCCAGTACTTGCAGTCTTATATTTCTGTGTTCTTTGCTAGGGGCTCCCTTCTATTCCATTTCTCATCCATGATTGTTCTTATAGGCACTACCATGACCATATATAAACCTTGCTGTTCCCTCTGTGTACACATGAGTCTCATTATCCAGCCTGCCAAATGATCATCTCAAATTAGTTTCTGGTTAGAAAATGAAATTACATATATATGTGCATTCAAAGGTGAAAACAATTAGGCTTACGAATTTCGAACTGCTTTGCTCAAGGTGGATGCTGACGAAAATGTTTTCCCATCAAGGTATCTGTTCTCTCCCTTGATCTTGTGTTTCATCCTAAGGTCTAACTCATCAGCATTCAGCACAAAGGGAGAATCTGAAGCCTGCCATTTTCAACAACTCAGTCGACCAAATTAATTTCAATTGTAGGAATATATATTATGAGAATATAAGGCACTTGGTTGTATAATAATGTTGTATAATACAATATGTTATAAATAATTTTCTCTGATGGGCTTGTGTAAGATTCTGAAAAATACTAAAAAACAGACGAAAGAAGGCATTGATTTGTCATACCATAACCCATCCCCAAGTATCAGCAAAAGAAGGAATATGAGCTGAGTAAGGCACAACATCTGCACGCGAAAAGAAGTCAGTGAGCCATGTGATCATTTCTGTTCTTGTTTAAAGGGGATGACTATTAGAAAGCTTGAAAAAGCAGCATATCATTGTTTTTCCAGGTAACTTACATTTGAAAACCTGTCTTAAAGTGTTGTAAATGCAAGAGAATACTTCTGTATGGCTGAATATTCCAGCTGGTCCTGCCTACATAGATTACAATACATAAACTGGTTAATTTTTTCAACAATGCTACAGATATTCACAATTTATTGAGGTGTCAAACTATGATTAGTGCAACAGTTGCCTCACTTTTATTGTACATTAATCACAACATATTGCCTCAACAGTAATAAAATATGTGGTGTCATTAGACTTTTTGTACTTCTTTTCCTTCTCTCTCTCTCCAAACACGCTCACACATACACACCTGTGTGACAAATATGCCACCCTGATTCAGTCTAGGCTTGACAGTAAATTCATAAAAGGATTTGGTGTAGAGTTTATAACATGGGCCTCCCTCAATTGGGTCAGCCAGGTCGCCTATGATCACATCATAAGCCTCTTCTCTGCTTTCTAGCTCAGCCCTGCAGCAAACCATGACAATTCATACTGGTTATAACAACAGTAATAATGGTAATAACAATAAGGACATCTATGTGTTGTAGTCAAGTAGAGAATGGGGACCTTGCATCATTGATAATGAGATCAAGTCTTGGATCACAGAAAGCTTCCCTGTTTACAATTAAGTAAGACTTGCAAAAATCAACCACTTCCTGCACCATGGAAGAAGTGATTTCTGAGCCACCATTCCTTATTGGGTATAAATTATAATAAGAAATTTCCATTTAATCATATATTTTGTCGCTCTAAAGTATTACTTTTGTCACATACATGTAATAGAAGGTCAGATAAATGTTAGACACTTCCCTTCAATTAGATATTTTGCGGCTCTAAAGTATTGCTTTTGTCACATACATATAATTAAAGGTCAGATACATGTTAGAAATTGGTAACCATTGCTGCTTTCACTAATCTTATTCTTGTCTTTTGTGTGAAGAGACAAGACAAAATAAAGGATCTTTTGCAAGAGCAGCACAAAGAAGAAAAAAACCATTGCTTGTTCACATATCACAGTAAAAAGTGTAAAACAAATATGATGACAATAGTCATTTTCATTAGAAAGTACTTCAAGAAAAAGAAAAAAAAAAAAAAAAAATCCTAAAGAGAGAGAGAGAGAGAGAAGAGAAAACAAAAAGTACATACGACCTCGTGAAACCAAAAAGTCTTAGAAGGAAATATTGAGTTAAAACACATAATACACACAAATATATAAATTAAAAACTGTGGAAGTTTTACCTCATCAATGTCACACATAATAACCTTCTCTACAGTCTTATGTCTAAGAATTTCTCTTGCTGTGGAACCTTCACCTCCTCCCATAATAAATATGGTCCTTGGACTATACAATCAAATATATGTGTCAGATTAAAATGTAGCCTCAACATACTATCCAATACTACATAAAACAAGAGTAATAAAAAGTAATAACAAATAATAAGAGGAAAAGGTACTTTGAATGATGAAGAAGTGCTGGATGAACCAGAGATTCATGGTAGATGAATTCATCAGTCTCAGCACTTTGAAGCTTTCCATCAATGACTAGAGCCTATATATGTAAAAACAATGTTTAGCTCAATAAAAAATTACACTTAGAATTGCTACAAATGAAATGTTTCATTGTCTTTTCAACTAAGAATTTTTTTTTTTTTTAGATATACCTTTCCAAAAGGCTTTGTGTCCAACAGCGCAATGTCCTGGTACTGAGTAGCTCCTGTATGCAATATACTACATAAAAGGAAAAAAAAATTATGAATTATAAATATAATTGACAAAAGCCATTACTAGACATTTTTTCTTTTTAATTAATGTTGTCTAGCTTTTTCATGACCATGGTGTTGAATTGAAAAACTTGTCGCCTTTTTAACAATAGTCTTTTTGAAAGGATTATTATAACAGTTCCCACTTCCTTGTGTCGAAGAAATAATAATTACTTCAAAATCTAGAATATAACCCTAGCAGACAACTTGGGCATTGTCGATCTTGTTGTCCCTTACCCACTTGAAGGGTAAAAAAAAGGCAAGGAAAGGAATTCAAACTTTGCCACAAAATCCGCCTGTGTCCGACTATTATTATCATTAAAATTCGGCGGCTTAGACCTTAACGAAAATAAAAATAAAAATGAACTCTTCTGTTATTTTGGTAAGTAACAAAAGAATATATAAATAAAAATAAAAACTCTTTAAAGTAGGAAATGTGACAGTTAATAACAGGAAAAATATGGAGTTTGGATTCTTAAATTTGGAAGAAAATTCTCTATCTGACTCTTAATTTTCCAACTTTAGTTATATTTTAAAGGAAAAAAAAAAAAAATAGAGAATGTGTGATATCTTACTATTTGATAGAGTATGAAGAGTAGAACAGCTAGAAGATTTTTATTCAGTAACTCTGTTTAGTCTTAAGATAAATAAATTACACCACTGTGACTAGATAATAAAATAAGCTTTTATGGGATATATATACATACCTATTGAGAGCAAAGGACCATCTCAAATTCTCTTCAATCTCTTCCTCATACCAACAGCTCTTCCTATAACCATTTAATGGAAGTTCTTTTCCATGAACTCCATTCCCATTTGAAATACCATTGGAGCAAGAAATATCACCCATTTTCCTATATCACTCAAAGAACCTTGACAAAAAGGGAGAGAGAGAGAGAGAGAGAGAGAGAGTGAGAGCTAAGTGATGACTGATGAGGAGAATAGAGGGCTTGGTACAGAATATAAATGGGAGGGCGGTAGGGAAAGAAATGAAAAGGACTATGATTTGAGCTATGGATGAGTAGAGATATTTATCGAAGTGGGTGTGCTCTCGAGTGTAAAAGAAACACAATATCCTCATGGAGTTTCGGGACAGAGTGCGTGGTTTCTAAGGTTGATTTCTTCGCGTGGTTGTATCCATATTGTCTTCAATCTCTTTTATCCAAAATATTCATTATATTGGACATACGTGATGATCTTTGCCATGTGCATGCGCAGCCATGAGTATGATAAAACGAACGAAGTGATTTTTACGTGTATGATGTGTCAAGGGCTAAAGATTGTATAAAAAGTAAAAACTTAGCCAAAAAAACAAAAATTTGTAGCTAGGGACCAATGTACTATTGAATTAATTGAACCTTTGCGAATTTTACAATGGGGGCATTTGACACGTGGCATGTACATGTGATGGCATACATATATAAATCTAGAATGGATGATGATAACCCTTGTAGGTAAAAAAGAAAAAAAAAAAAAGTAATGAGAGGGATATTACAAATTTTAATATTTACAATTAGTGATTTGATTTGATGATAAATAATAATTCTTAGGAAGTAAATACCATAAATTAAAATTTTATCTTATATGTTATTGATGTGGTTCCAATCACATTTATAGTGGTTTGCAAATTTTATATACTAAATTTGCTATACCTTTAAGAAATCTTCTATCTCACTATTATTGTTCTAATTTATGTTCCACTCATTGTAGTATATCATATGTTTGATTATTTTGTAAGGAAAGAATAAAAAAAAATATGAAAAGTTGTTATTGGGGGAATATAAAGTGAAACACTCAAAATGGGACAAATGATATTTATTCATACGTTTAACATTTTTTATAATCGGATTCCATAATTAGTTTAACTGGTAAAGCCTCTAATTATTGAATAAAAGATTTGGAGTTCAGTTTCTATCTACACCAAAAATTGATCGATATCTTAGTTTGATGACAAAGAGCTATCATTAAAAGCGACCGTTATAGTTTGAAATTCTCTAAAAATACATTTTTCATAATAATAAAAAAAAAAATTCCTTATACCACTCTTATTGTTTTATTTTATATTCTACCAATAGCAATTCGTCACTTATAAAGTTCTAAATTAAGAAAGTTTAAAATAGAAAAAAAAAATAGATACGCCACATCATCCTGTAGTTGTATTGCGCATAAAGCAGAGCATGGGATATGGATTTTTATTCAGTTAATTAGAGTAGTAGAAAAGGTTAAAGGATGATGATTGATAGGCTGACAATTACCGAAAATTTTGGTTATTCTTTTCTTCAGGAATGTGTGCAAATCTTGGTTGGAGAGAGAGATGAAGAAGAAGTGAAGAGCGTGCAGTGGAAATCATCATCATATTCTCTTTGTTGCCTCAAAAGATTGAGGAAGAGCGTGCTATGCCAGGCGCACTCATAATCACCATCACAAACCAAAAGCATCAATATCCTCTCTAAGTCTCTATCCCCACCATGGCCAGAAAAAAAAAAATCCAGAAAAAAAACCACTAAGACTGTAGAGTTCACCATTTTGATCATTCATATTCCACGTGTCACGACATGATCACATCTTGTAAATCCACTTTGTGGGTCTAGTGGGACCCTAAATGTCACGTTTTAAACAATATGATGTAATTTTGGCATCAGCATGATGTGCATATTTTGGACCATTGGTAGACAAGGAGGGTTCATTAGAGAATTCGAGTGGGTGTGTTTGTTCTTGAATCTTTTTCTTCATGCACGCCAACTATGAATACAAAGAAAAAAAATCAATCCTTTGTAGGGTTTCAGGGGTTATCATGAATTGGAAAGTTATCATGTTACCGAAGGGTCTTCAAGCCAATCCTCTTTCATTTGCTTCACTGTTCTGTTCCCCTTTCTTCTTTTACTTCTCTCTGTTCCCCTCTTCATGACCTGTAGAAATCATTACAAATGGCAAAGTTTTAGCTACCAACTGATATAACATAACATAAAATATGATTGGTATGTTCCACTACTTGATTCTTTTTTAAAGCTATTTGTATCTGTCTGTTTGGATTAACCTTTTTTCTTTCTTTCTCCTAGCCTATTTGTTTTATATATATATATATATATATATATGTGTGTGTATGTATATATGTATGTATATTTTGAAGTACATAGATAATTTTTTAACTTTTAGCAAATAAATAATTAAACTTTTGAGTTTTGAATAAAAAGCTAATGCAAATCCAGGCTTAGATTTTGTAGATGTATACTGACATATTAATTTTCTCTTGTCCTCCTTTATTTTGTTACAACCTTCATAGTTTCTCATTTTAGGAAATACAAATTAAGCCAACTGATAGTTCCTTTTGCATTCTATGCACAAAATAAACCTGTTTGCCCGCATTACTAAACACCATGTTTTCAATTTTCTCTTGGGAAAGTTTCACAAACTTTTTTCAGTTTGTGATCATAAAGCCAGACTTGAAAGAATTTTGAGGCTTTTCTTCAAATACGAATGTGTAAGTTTACTTGGGAAATTTTGCAACCTATAACTAAGATTATTAATTTGTTATTGTTATTATTATTTTAAAATTTAAGAGTATATACCTAAGATTCATTACAAAATAAAACTTACACCGGCTGTATACCTAACTTCGCATGCAAATACACATCTTTAACTTTAAGAATATTTAGACCTAACTTTCCTTTCTGATGAATCCGAATTTATTCAACCTAAAAAGTTATAAGCATGAAGAAAGTGCATAGCCACTGTCAGCCAATGAGACTAGTAGTCAATGGGAGGGTGAGTAAAAATCATTTTCCTCAATGTGGGTACTCCACTAAATGCTTCACTGACTGCATTCTCTTGCATATTTATGTTTATTCTTGTAAAGCATAAATAAATAGAATATATGGCAATATTGTAATGGATAGAGTATAAAGTGAAACTGGTTCATCAATTATAATCTCTTACATATTTATGTTTATTCTTTTATATATATATATATATATATTGCAATATTGTAATTGGTAGAGTATAAAGTGAAACTCTCTCTCTATCTCTCTCTCTGTCACATATGTGGTAAATCCCTTATACAAATTTGGAAAACAATGGAATACATGCGGTAGAAAATGGTTTGTGGAGCATGAAATTCAGTATTTAGAGGGAGAGTCAGAAGCTTTGGAATCCTAGTTTTAATTATGTACACCTAACTAATTGACACAATTTCTTAGCGAAAAAAAAAAAAGCATTCATGACAGACAAACTATCTTTCTAAAAACTATCTATCCTAATAGTTTTTAAAATGACAGATTTCAAATTGATGGGGGTTCCAATCTTACTAATTTAAAATGACGATAGTAAATTACTAAATTGTAATGGTAGAGATAATGATTTGTTAATGGTGGTGGTATGGAGTTTTGATGTTTAAATTTTAATAGTAGTGGTGGAGGCAACACTGGGTTATTGGGAGCGGAAGTGACTGTAGTGACGGTGGTGTTGCCACCAGCAACGAGTCAGGTCGATATGGCTTCAGCAATTATGGTGACAACAATGGTGGTGACATGATGAAGGGTAAGGCTGATGAATGTATATATAAAAATGATAATGTTTGTACAATTTGTCAAATGCCAAATTATCATCAAAGGAATTTAATTCATCAGGAAATTTGAAATTTCACAGAAAATTTTGAGATATCTCTTTTGTTTACCCAAGTGAAACTAGCATTGACAATTCTCAAATTACAACTTTTGAGTAAGATCTCGTGTCAAAACTTCTCATCTAAAATATACCTTTGTTATCATACCTAAACACCTAATGTCTATAGCTATTTGCTTAATTTATAACCCAAACGCATCAAATTCATACTCAAAACTAATATTTGTTGATAGTATAACAGTTGCAGCCAAATTTACACCTAACTTAGACTACTTATGGTACACGTCATAGCTTCATCTAATTGATAGACTCACAATCCAAAACACTGTGAATAATGCAAGATATGCTTATAAATGCATTTATCAAAAAAATTTGACGAATCAAAAGTTATGTAAAAAGAAGAAACTAATATTAATAGTAGTTTCCAAGGTCGTGGCCCCTTTTGTTGCACATACATTTGATAAATATGAGGAAAAGGTATTTGGTATCATTGGAATATATTACACCTTTTACACAAGAATGGATAGTGTGAGCTAGACTTACTCTTATGTGGGAGGAGTGTGATATTGACATTTGATTGGTAAAGTCAAAATATGCATTGTGGAACCTCAAGGGTTTTTTTATTAGGCATTAGCTACATTAAAAACAAAACCCATGTATAAGGTTTAGGTCCAGTGCCTAACCCTAGCTATTATGTTATCATATAATACTCAAATCCTTTGTCATAATACTAGGTCTTGTCTTGTCATCCCCTTGGCTTGATATTCAAGGTGGAATTCTGTGTTTCGGTTGTATGTAGCTAAACTCACGAAATATAGGAAATTTTTTTCTAGCAACTCTTACCCATGAACTTTGCATCATCACATGACATTGTTTCTTCTAAATATACCAATGCCAAATTTCAATTTATTCAACATGTGCTCATTTATTAGAAGTCGATCTTATAGTTTTGAGGTATTGTTTGCTCTCCTTCTATATAAAGAGAATCACGGTACGAATTTTTTTCCCTACTTAAAATATTATTTGAACCATTATAAAATTACATATATGCTAATTCAAAGGAATTATACATTCAAACATTATTTATCCATAAAATTTTAATATGTTTACTGGAAAAAGAGAAGTGGGCTAAGCACAAAATTCTTTTAGAAGGACCCCCCATACAAAATATAAGGCCCAGCATGTGGGGTCCAAGTTCTTTTTTACTCTTTTTAGGGGTGTCCAACCACCACCCAACAAAACCGATCCGGCCTAATCTAATCCGAGACACCCTAGGTTGTTGGATTGGAATTTTATTTCGAGTTTCGGGATTCAGTTGATAGTTTTTCAATCCTATCTAAACAATTTTGACTCAATATCTATATAAATATATTTTATTAGCCTTATTATAATTTTGTTAGTTTAATTTATTTTGTTGTTCTGGGAATTATTTTTATTGAGTTCAAAACTTTTGGAATAATTGAAACATTTTCTGTGAATTGTAATCATTTATTAAAAAAAAGTGTTGAAATTAAGAATTGATGAAAGTCCCAGTTTTTATAAGGAATGAAACATATAAACCCAATCTACACATATGATGGGTTGACAATTTTTCAATCCAACAAGGTTAGGTTGGTTTGAAAATACTCAATCTCTTGCACATTTCTTACTCTTTTTGTTTAACAATCTAGACTAGGCTTTGATTGGACTTTGGGCCATTCACTGTTCTCTTACTACAGTGACAAGTTTATTCTTTTCCTTTTCTTTTTTGTTTAATGACTTGTGATCAGGTCATGCATAATAGCAATGCAATCGGCATACTTTTCCAGGACGCAATCTTATATACTTATGGCGGTTTTGGTATTGCGTCATCGACAATTCAAAGCACTGTGAATAATGCATTAGGCTAAGACAATGCAACATACAAAAATTCACATTGGATAAGTGCGAATTACATAGACGGATCGAGTCAGTTTGTCATATTAACAGGCAAAGGAATACACAACCAATAAGTAGAGGAGTACTTTAGGAAGCTATTGAAAGAGTGAGAAAAAGGACTATGAAAGCAAGAGACTGTATCAGTGTTTTCTTCAGTGACGGGTGACGAAGACTTTTCATTAAAGTTGGCTTCAAGTTTTCCCCATGCATTCATGCATCTATTTAGTATATAAGATTTGTCTCTTCATCCAACAAAAACACATAAAACACACAATTTTTACCACAATTGTTAACAAATGCTCCATTTTTTTCCCAATTTTCAACTAGAAAACAAAATCTGGTAAATATCTTCTTTTTTCTTTTTTTTTTTTTTTTTTGCATTTTTGAAGTACATAACCATATATTATGACGTGGCAGAGAACACAGGTTATAGTATACAATCCCAATAGTGTGGGAACTGTTTTCCACCCAATATAATGAAAAATGAGTTTTAAAAAGCAAAAGGTTTTTTCTAAAAGGTTAGAAACTAAATAGATTGCTAGAAATTAAATTCACACTGCAAAAAAATTCCCAATTGTAACTTCTTTCTTTTCCCGTCCGTTCTTGAAAGCTCGGATTTGTGTGAATACACAAGAGCTTGTTTAAACCTTCAAATAAAAATTACAGTTAGATAGCTTTTACTCTAATTTAGATTAAATGTGGAACAAGCATATGAAGCACAAACAACCGTCGTCACTACCTTAAGCCATATATATCCATTATCAACAATATAAAATAAAGCTTAAGAGTAGGGAAGAGAGATGCAAACACAAGATAATATCGAGACGTATTATTGAAGAAGAAACTAAAGAATTCAACTGAAAACCTCTCTGCGACTCTCCAAGTCGAAATCGATCCACTAGAGAATGAAGTTGAAGTACATAAATAACAAAAAACCCTCCAAGCCTAGTATATCCAATGTACTTGAGCATTCCAAACTCCTACTATTAATTAGCTTCTCGGAACCTTATCTTCTCTAACTTTCCGAATCCTGTAATTTAACCCAATTGCGTCTGCCAATTAATGGCTCTTTTTAATGCTTCTTAACAGCACCAAAATCTCACTTTACACTCAGGTTGGGTGTGGCAAGTGTTTGGACTATCAAACTCTCAAGGATATAGAGATGGAAAGGTAGGAGTTAAGGAAAATCACAAGAAAATGTGTAGATGATTGTGGATATAATAATCTCTAACTCTCAAATTTATTTTTTCGGGTTTTCTCTCTGAAAAGCATTCCTTACAATTTGTGGGTAATGAGGGTATATATAGTGCGAGTAAAGACTTGGTAAAGCAAAACACAACTTTTTGCCAAACAGAAAATTTCATGAGTACTTCGGATTTGCCAAACATAAATCTGAGCTTTTAATTGGTACCCATTGAAAGCTCGGATTTGTGTGACAACACAAAAGTTTGTTCAGATCCCCCCAAAACATAATTTAAAGATCAAAATCAATGAAAAAAGTTAAAGATTACTCTAGAGATGTTAATGAAATGAAAAAACAGTTGAATTTAGTTGGGTTTTGATGTAAAAATATCAAAATAGGAGTTTAGAAGTAGAAACATCAAAATAGGGGTTTAGAAGAAGATAAGAGAAGTTTAAAACAAATGTCCCACAAAATGCCTTTTAAAAAGCTGATTTGGAAATTTTCGCAGAAAACTGGGAATTTTCACGAGTAACTCACAAGTAAGCCCTTCTCGTGAAACTCTCTATTCAAACTTGCGACTGAGCTTACTAGCAAAATGAGTCGCCAAAACACCCAGAAAACATGTTTTCACACAAAATCAACTTGAAATTTTTGGAAAACATGGGTGATACAAATCACTTCCAAAAGCAAATAAAAAGAACAAAAATATTTTTGATTTGATCCACATGTTTTTGAGCACACACACGTCACATTTGAACATGTACAAACACATAAATGAAATAGGCATTCATTGAACATTAAACTTGTGTGTTGTGTGTGTGAATCAAGTAGAAACTAGTACATAGTCTAGTATGAAACTTCAATGATCAATTCAATCAAGTTATACACAACTGGTACGAAGTGACCTATCTCATTTGTAGAAATGAACATATATGACCCCTCACCAATGTATTTCCATATGATTGAAAGCTTTTCATTTGGCGTCCATTTTTCATACTTTTGATCAAATATAACTCAAATTTCTAAGAAGCGATGCTATGAACTTTTTGATATATTTTTGACTAATAAGCTTTTGGCTTTGGTACCATACATTTTAATACATATTTGGTCCATCTTTTCCTAGTCAAACTAGTTTTTGAAGTAAGGCTTTTTCAACTCTTTCTACTTTTGGAGATTGGCATTGGAAGAGCTATTTTGAAAACGAAAAAAAATGTAAGGCAATATATAGGTACAAGTCTACTCATGTATCAAAATCAAGCAAAACTACTGACCAATCATTCATGACAAGCTTGAAGATCTATGTACAACAATTAAACGTAGATTTCTAGATGTCACTCACACTTAGAAAATGTGCATATATAACAAGCCAAGCTCATAAATGCACTACGCCATTAGTACAGAGGTACTAGGATAAACTCACATGTGAAATGTGCTCAAACATATACAATCAAACTTTTTGAATTTTTTTACTTTTTATGTGTTTTTATATTTTTACACACACAAAAACAAAAGCATAAAAGTAAGATCAAATGCAAAAACAATGCATATAATGAGATGTATGATGCACAAATGCATGATAATAAAGCATCTAATGCATAAAGGATCCTACAAAGATCAAAAGAATAGATCAAGGACCAAAATAGTATAAGATCAACCATAGGAACCCTTCCTCATCCAAACAGAACGATTGTTTGGAATGAGTATCTTATGAGAAGTGAGACAAGGGTTGGAAGAATGAGAACTTGAAATGCACATAGACAAGGAGGTAAGAGCACTAAAGACTTTCTTCAATAACTTACCATTTTTCTCCAAAACTGGCTTTTGCTTTTATAGTACAACTTCCAAAAAAACTCAAGTTTTTTTTCTTTTTTTTTGATTCTTTGAAGAACTTGAAACTTAAAGCAATGAGGTCTTAGATGACCAAAGGCACCACAATTGTGACAAATAATGAGTTTAGGTCCAGTAGGCTTTTTAGGTAGGGATCTAACAATATGGTTTTGTTCTCTCTTCAATATAGAACATTGTGATCTTATGTGACCGATCACACAACAATGGTGACAAGTAGGAACAGACTTAGATCCATTCAAATCCCTAAGATGAGATCTAAACAAAGGCGTAGGCTTAAGAGCCTTTCTCTCTACTTTTTGATTTCTTTTGTGTGGAGGAATGTACATCAATTTGTCTTTAGAGGTAGTACTCACAATACGCACAAAATCGGGCAACACAACATGATTGCAACAAAGATTTTCTTCCCTTTTAGCAATAGGTTTCGCAATTAAGCATTTGGCATGCATCTTAAGAGATTTGTTTTCACATTTAAGATTATCAACTAGTTGGTTAGACAAAACAAGTTTAGCATCCAAGTCCACATTCAAACATTCAAACTCCTTTAGTGTTTCAAGAGAATGTTTAACAAGTTTCTTATACTTTTTAGCCAATTTGTTGGATTCATTAAGCTTAGCAATCAAATCATCCTTTTCACAAATGAACTTACTCAAATTCTCATGAAAACTCTTAGCATTTTTCTTCAAGAGTTTGACATTTGGAATGTTAACAAAAAGGCATTTTCACAAACATGAAGATTATGTAACATATCATCACAATCATGAAGATTAACACTCATAGAGGCATTTTCACAAACACATGGCATGTTACAATCAACAACATCCATAGAAGCATACAAAGCACTATCCATGGCAAAACACAAAGGGGTAAAGGATCACACTTAGGTAATGAAACCAAAACAAGTGTATCTACTCTGATACCAACTGAGAGTTTGGATTTGTGTGAAAACACAAGAGCTTATCCAGACCCCCAATTAAAAATTATGGCTAGATTGTTTTTACTATAACTTAGATTAAGTGCAGAATAAGAATAAATGAGCGCAAACAACCGATAGCACTACCCTAAGCCATATTTATCCATTATCAATAATAATAATAATAATAATAATATAATAATAATAATAAAAGCTTAAAGAGTAGGGAAGAGAGATGCAAATATAAGATAATATCGAGACGTGTTATCGAAGAGGAAACCAAAGAATTTGGCCAAAAACCTCTTCGCGACCCTCCAAATCGAAATTGATCTACTAGAGAATAAAGTTGGAGTACATTAATAATAAAAGACCCTCCAAGCCTAGTCTACCCAATATACTTGAGCCCTCTAAGCTTTTGCTATCAACTGGTTTTTCGGAACTTTGTCTTTTCTAGCTTTTCGGATCCCCCAATTCAACCCAATTGCATCCGCCAATGAATGTCTCTTTCTAATGCTTCCAACAGCACCAAAATCTCACTTTACACTCAAATTGGGTGTGGTAAGTGTTTGAGTTATCAACCTCTCAAGGATATAGAGATGGAGAGGTAAAAGTTAAGGAAAATCACAATGAAATTTGTAGATGATTGTGAGTATAACAATCTCTAACTCTCAACTGTATTTTCTAGGGTTTTATCTCTGAAAAACACTTCTTACAATTTGTGGGTAATGAGGGTATATATAGTGTGGGTAAAGACTTGGTAAAGCAAAACATAACTTTTTGCCAAACAGAAAGTTTTGCGAATACTTTGCGAGATGGCCTTTCCCGCGAGACACTTATGAAAACCTCCAAGCTAGCATGACTCTTCATCTTCCAATCATGTGCTCTACACATGGCTTTTTCACGGGTAAGCTCTCGTGAGACACTCTCAAAATCCACTTGTTCACCATATTAAGCTTGAGTCTTCACACTCTCTCACACTCATACCTTACAATTAAAAACCCACATAAATATAGAGAAATATGATTGAATAAATTACAATTAAATTTGGCACGAATTAAAGCCAACATAAAGCTCTTTTAAAAAAGAAAAAATATTGTGAGAAAATATATAGGCACAAGTCTACTCATGTATCAAGATCAAGCAAGACTGTTAACCAATCATTCATAACAAGCTTGAAGAGTTATTTACAACAATCAAACGTAGATTTCTAGATGTCACTCACACTTAAAAAATGTGCATACATAACAAGCTAAGCTCATAAATATACTACGCTATTAATACAGAGGTACTAGGTCAAATTCACATGTGATATACATAACATAATCAATCAAACTTTTTGAGATTTTTCAAATTTTTATGGGTTTTTGAAATTTTCAACACACTAAAAAACTAAACAATCAAAGTAAGATCAACAAAACAACAAACAAAAACTTGAAAAAGAAACATGCATGTGAGACCTATATGACAAGGATGCATAACTAAACAAAAGTAGATCACATAAGAGTTATGAGTCAAGGGATGATACCGACACCAATGGTCTTACGAAGATATTCAAATCGTGGACCATCAAGGGGTTGAGTAAAGAAGTCTGCCTTTTGATTGTCAGGGTTGATAAACTCCAGCCAAACAATTTTCTCCTCCACCAAGGCTTGAATGAAATGATATTGAATCTCAATATGTTTTGACTTTGAATGTTGAATAGGGATCTTGGATAGATTTATGGTACTAGTGTTGTCATAGAACAAGCACATGGTGTATTGAGAGATTTCATAATCATGTAGGAGCTTTTTCATCCATAATAGTTTAGCACAATAACTCCCCACTACAATGTACTCAGCTTTAGCCATTGATAGAGACATTGAGTTTTGATTTTTGCTCATCCACGACACCAAGTTATTTCCGAGGTAGAAGCAACCTCCTAAGGTGTTTTTTTTTTTATCATCAACATGTCCAACCCAATCAGCATCCAAGTAACCAGCTAGGCAATCGTTTGAATATCTTAAGTACCAAATCCTATAGTCGGAAGTTCCATGGACATAGCGGATGATTCTTTTGACCGCTGTTAGATGGGACTCTTTGGGTGTTGCCTGAAAAAGTGCACATATCCCGACACTAAAAGCTATGTCCAGCCTACCCGCAGTGAGGTATAGGTTACTGCCATTCATGCCCCTATAGAGTGTTGGATCTACTTTCACATTGGCTGGATTGAAGCTTAGTTTTACTGAGGAACTCATTGGAGTGGATGCATGTTTTTTAAGTCTAAACTAAATCTCTTTATGAGATTTTTGGCATACTTCTTTTAAGATATGAATATCCCATCTTTCCCATTGTTTCACCTAAAGTCCTAAATAGTAGTTTAGCTCCCCCACCATGCTCATCTCAAATTCCTTCTTCATTTCTTCCGAAAATTCTTTAGCAAGGTGATCAATTGTTGATTAGAATACAATTTCATCCACATACACTTAAGCAACAATGAGAGATTTCTCATCTCGTTTGACAAAGAGTGTTCAATTGGCTTGACCTCTCTTGAAACCATGATCTAAAAGATATGAGGTGAGACGATTATATCATGCTTTAGGTGCTTGCTTCAGCCCATATAGTGCTTTCTTCAATCTTAGTACATGGTTCGGAAAATGCGGATCTTGGAACCCCTTTGGTTGTTCAACAAACACTTCTTCGTGTAAAAGTCCTTTCAAAAAGGCATTCTTCACATCCATTTGGTATAGCTTGAAATTCATAATACATGCTATGGAGAGAATAATTCGGATTGACTCAAGTCTTGCTACTGGAGCAAATGACTCATCAAAGTCTACGCCTTCAAATTGAGTGTATCATTAAGTCACCAATCTAGACTTGTTTTGAACAACTTCACTATCTTCATCGGTCTTGTTCTTAAAGATCCACTTGGTGCCGATTACATGTGTGTCCTAAGGCCTCGGAACCAACTCCTATACATCATTTCTAACAAACTGATGTAACTCTTGGTGCATGAATTCTACCCAATTTTCATCTTTCCAAGCTTCTTCCACTTTCTTGGGTTCAAATTTAGTAAGGTAGCAATGATACGTCATATGATTTATACTATAGCTCGGTCCTTTTCTCAAACGGAGTCCTTCATCCAAATCACCAATTATGTTGCTTTTGAGATGATTGAGAGTTACTCTTGATGAAGGTTTCTTAGAAGTGGAGGGTTCCTCATCATGAGAGATTGGAAGCTGAACTTCTAGAGGGGTGAGTGGACTTAAAGACCCTTGAGTTGATCTAGTCTCCCTTTTTGTTGTTGTAGGAGTAGACTCATTTTCCAATGATTGCCTCTCACCATCATCACTTTGAGACATGTTACCATCACCCTCATTCTTATTAAGGCTTGGAACTTTGCCATCCTCACCATCATCCTTTTCTGGAATAGTGTTATCTATGACCACATTTATCGATTCCATCACTGTCTTTGTGTTGTACACTCTATATGCCTGACTATTTATAGAATATCCAAGGAAGATCCCTTCGTCACTCTTGGCATCAAACTTCCCAAGATTCTCCCTATCATTAAGAATGAAGCATTTACTTCCAAATACTCAGAAGTATTTCACTTCAGCTTCTTTTCTTCCAAATCTAATATGACATTTTCTTTGTTCCTGCTCAGAAGAAAATTCTATTCCCAATGTGATATGATGTGTTCACCGCTTTAGCCCAAAATTTCTATGGAATGTCTTTGTTAAGAAGCATCACTCTTGTCATCTCTTGGATCACTCGGTTCTTCCCTTCAACAACTCCATTTTGTTGTGGAGTCTTTGGAGCTGAGAATTCCTTTTTGATACCATGTTCATTGCAAAATGCTTCAAATTTGGGATTCTCAAACTCCTTCCCATGATCACTCCTAATTTTGACTATGGGAATTTCCTCTTCATTTTGGAGCTTTTTGCATAATCTTTCCATCTTGTCGCGTGCCTCCGACTTTTTTCTAAGAAATTCCACCCAAGAGTACCTTGAGAAATCATCAACCACAACCATGATGTATCTTTTTCCACCCATGCTTTCCATTCTTGTTGAACCCATTAGATCCACATGAAGTAATTCCAATGGACGAGATGTAGTAACAACATTTACTTTGGGATGGGATGCTTTGGTTTGCTTTCCCAATTAACATCGACTGCAAACATTTTTCTTGATCTTTCCAAATTTTGGCAATCCAATCACGGTTTCAAGCTTTGAAAGTTTTGCCACTTGCTTGTAATTTGCATGTCCAAAATGTTGGTGCCATAAATCCAACAGATTTACTTGCGCACTCCGGCATGATACATTCGGCTTGGGAACTACGCCATAGCAATTGTCAATAGTTCTAAGTCCCTTCAAGACTTGCAAACCTTCTTCACTGAGAATTAGACATCCTTTTCTTTGAAAATTGAACTAAGAAGTCTTCATCACATATTTGGGTGATACTTAGAAAGTTTGCTTTCAACCCTTTGATGTAAAGAACATCTGTCAACAAAGGAAGTCTCGGAATATCAATAGTTCCCTTTCTGAGGACTTGTGAGTGGCTACCATCTCCAAACATCACATAACCATCCTCCTTCTCCTTAAGATTTTTAAAGAGTAATTTATCTTCGGTCATGTGCCTTGAACACCCACTATCAAGATACCACAAACATGAATTAGACACTTTTAATGTGGTATAAACAAAAAGACAAGCATGAGACAAACATTCTTGACCATCAAAGCAAGACTCATCTTCCTTTACATTATTCATGGATGAGTGAAGTTTTCTTTTCAAAACATCAATTTTATCACAGAATGTCTATTCTTTCTCTTATATTTTGCAATTAAGGAATTAGACTCACACAAGCTATTATGAAGCTCATGATTCCTATGCTTTAAACATTTCAGCATGTGTACAAGAATTCTAGCAAGTTTCTTAGACTTGAATAACTCTAGAAGCTCATTGCTAGGAAAATCTCCAAAGATGCTCATAGAGTCATTATCACAAACTTATGAATTACACTTCATGTTGGCATTTTCCATAGCTACATCCATAGCAAGAAAAGGGGTCTAGGATCACATGAGGATAATGAAATTCGGGTAGTGTACCCGCTCTGATACCATTTGAAAGCTTGGGTTTGTGTGAATACATAAGAGCTTGTTTAGACCCCCAAATAAAAATTATGGCTAGATAGCTTTTACTCTAATTTAGATTAAATGCAGAGTAAGAGTAAGAAGCGCAAACAACCGTTATCACTACCCTAAGCCATATATATCCATTATCAACAATATAAAATAAAGCTTAAGAGTAGGAAAGTGAGATACAAATACAAGATAACACCAAGACGTGTTATCGAAGAGAAAACCGAATAACTTAGTAAAAAAACCTTTTCACGACCCTCCAAGTCGAAATCAATCCACTAAAGAATAAAGTTGGAGTACATAAATAATAAAAGACCCTCCAAGCCTAGTCTACCCAATATACTTGAGCCCTCCAAGTTCCTGTTATCAACTGGCTTCTCGGAACCTTGTTTTCTCTAACTTTCAATTCTTTTTCTCCATAAACTGATAAGTGACAGGCTTTGACCAAATTGTCTGTGACCAATATTGACTAATTGTTGTGGTTTTTTCAAATGACTTTTTTTTCCCCTTAAACCAATTGCTTTCCTATTAACTTTTTAGTAATATTTATTTCACAATCACAGTTACATTCACAAAAAACAGGGAAAAACGTTATTTTAAGTCACTATTTTGAAGTGGAAGGAAGTAAGTTGGTGTTTTAAACAGGCTTGCCCTATGTAGGAAGTTTACAAAATTTTTGGGGTATAGAAAGTAACACAAATGTATCAAATTTTTAATTACTAACAGACTTTATGGACATGTGACTCTAGAACATGCACACTCATGCTTGCAATGCACAATGTTATGTGACACATTTAGTACTTGGGCACGTGGTATTTGTGTGTGTTCAAAATCTGAACGTATTGATATATATTTTTTTAAGTGAAAATAAAATAAAATTTATGGAACGATAACTTGTAGAAAATATTTTCTAATTACAAAATATTAACTTTTAAAAGATAACTTTTTTTTTTTTTTAAAGGATTATGAATTAATCTAAATAGTCATGATTTTCTGAGTGGTGCAAATTCAAATGAAGAGTCCAGAAACTCATCATTTTATAGAAAAATAAAGGGACTAAAGCGGATTCAAATAATTTTTGCTCTCATTACTATAGTTAAATACACAATTTTACAAGAAATTCTTTGCAAAGAAAACTTTAAAATTTTGCTATCCAGAGTTGGTGACTTATTGGTAGCCTAAGTACACTTGCCTCCTTCTAAAAAGTTAACTTATTTTATTATTTAATTTATTTTTATTATTATTAATGAACATTACTGTATTTTTTAATACTATTTATAAATTTTATTATATTTTTTCAACTAATTTTTATCTTAATTATTATACTTTTAACAAAAATTTATTAATTTCAATAAAATATACGTACTCTAAACATACGTAACGTAAATTGAAGTAACCTGACAACAAATTCCTTTGAGTTGGAGTCAATTATCACCTTAAAAATTTTGTTCAAGACACCTCAAAGTCAATTGGTTTTTGTTTTTTTTTTATATCATTGGCTTTTACTCATTTTCCTCGATATTCGAGCTGGACCCACTGTCACTTTTAGCCACTGCAGTCTAGACTTTGCATTAAAAAAATTAATAAGATAATAAAAAAATTATAAAAATAATTAAAAAAAAAAATAGAGGAGAGGATAGAAAGTCATCACTTATACGCTGCAAAATTTTCTCTACAGCCATAGCTGTCGGCATGCCATATTATTTTATACGTGCTTACAATCATGAGGAAAACAACATGATTTGTGTAGTTAAGTAAGACCAGGCAGTGGCTAAATTTTACATTGGAAAAGTGCGAATTAGATAAACTAGGGAAGCTTCAAGCGCATGATTAAGTTAACAGGCAATATTGTAGTCACGGAGTCAATGTGCCATATTAACAGGCAAAGGAAGATGCATAACTCAGAGGACTCTGGTAAGTTATTCACGAATCAGAGAAATAAAAATCAAAATTGGCTTCAAGTTTGTCCCCATGTACTTACAGGTTGCACTAAGTGGTATAGTTATTAGTTACAGTTAAGGGAGTTATTACCTCGACCTTGGCGTGGATGGTGAAGAAAACTCCTTTGTCAAGGCCAATTTTGAAACAAAGCAAGTGAAGAACAATAACTCACTCACCAGGAAAGAGGTTATTGGATGGTTGTGATAAAAGATTTAACCAGTTAAGTTAATCAAAATAACTTAACTATTTGTAGCCCTAGGTGCAATTTAATAATTTTAATTCCGTTCTATTAAATTTAATTTTGTGTACAAATTAGTTGTTGATTATAATGGATAGTATTATAATGCTTTTTTTTTTTTTGGCTGTAGGAATAGGAAGATTGAAAACAAGGACATTAAATTATGGCACACCATTGGATATCATCATATCCCTTTGCAAGAAGATTTTCCTGGGATGCCAATGCTAAACCTCGGATTTGCGCTTCGATCAATCAATTTCTTTGAGAGCAATCCGGTGCTTTAAGCCCTCTATTGTGCAGGATTGAATGCATTGGCATATTATTATTAGATTCCTGTTGAATTAATTTATTACCATATTATTATTATTATTATATTATTATTATTATTATCCCTAACCAATGTAAGAACTAAGAAGGCCATGTGGCCATTATATCTCCATCGAAGACACAAGGATATGAGTAATAGGTCTTGACCTAACCCATGAACCTACCCAAAACTCATGAACCCACCTAAAACCCACTTAATTTAGATAAATTATGACCCAACTCAATTGAATATTTGGGTTAAATGGATAAGACTCAATTGAATATTTGAGTTAAATGGATAATTGGGTAAACCACTGGGTACACAATTACCCGGTAGAAAGAGAAAATTCCTGACCTATCATAAGCTGATACATCATACTGCTAAGTTCACAAAAAACAGCTAATTACAAAGCGCCACGTACTACTGCTAAGTTTTGCTATCACTACTCAAAAACTAATAGAAATTTACCAAGTCTCATTGAAATAGAGGCATAAAATGCATGTATGCAAAAAAAAAAAAAAAAAATCCCACATTAGCGTGTGTAAGCGATGACAAAAGCAATCCAACACGTGTAAGCGATGACGTAAGCAATGACATAAGCAATCCAGCAAGTATAAGCGATAACATAAGTGGACTAATCAGGCTGTGACATATGTCACCAATCAGACTCTGTCATGTGTTGCTCACCCACCCCCAAACTCCTATAAATAGAAGCCTTCCTAAGGCATTTCAACACACACCAAGCCATCTAGAGCACAAGCAGTATCAGAGAAGATTTAGAAGCACTCAGAAGTACAGAAGCTCTGCAAGAGTCAAGCCTCGAAGCCTTCAAGAACTTCAACCTCAAAACCCAAGAACATTTGAAGCAAAACCATCCGAACTATCAACCTAGATTTTGAAGTTTGCTGGAATTAAACTCAGAAGCCTCCAGAAACCTCAACAAACCATAAATTAACAAAGCTCTACGGATTTAAGCCTCTAAAGCACCAAAGAACATCCACAACAAACCTTTGAAGACGAAGAACGTACCAAGAACAAGAACACGAAGAATAAAGAATTTCTAACAAGCTCATAGCCAGAGATTCATTGTAATTTTGTTTCAAGGGTCTTCAATCCATCATTCAATCAAATTGAAGGATTTTTGGTGTTCAAGTCAAAATCACATTATTACAATTCCAATCGACAAGTCTTTCAAGGAGATCGAATTAGAGGATCACTCTTTTGTAATTTCAAAGAATTTTACCACACATTCATCAATACAAATTCGCATTTGTGAAACTATTTTACTTGTTTGATTTATTTCAAACTCAAAATTTAGTCGTCTACATACCCATTTAAAATTTAAAGTTTAATACTCAAATAATAAAAAGCCAAAAACCTTAACAAACAAGAAAACATCACAGTAGCTACAGCTAACCGCCTCTTCCTGTATCTAATGTAAACATTTTCTCCTCCATTTTCTAGGTGTTTTCTTAGCTACCAAACTAGAAAAAATCTAAACACCTTTCCCTCTTCGACTTTGCCTTGTAAAACACCCACAAAATCTCACTCACTTAAGTAGAAAGAAGAAGATCACAAATCGAAAATTGGGGGAAACATCATTGGACTATGATTTGGATTCATGGCATCAAAAGCAACATTGGAGGGATCCAAGACGATGTGCTATAATTCAAACTCCATGGCATCAAAACCATGGATCTCATCCACTCGAATACGTCTTACCATTCTGTAATTACTCTATATTTTCCTTAAATTTTTACTAATCCTATATTTGGTTGCCGAGAAAAGTTAGGAGAAAGGGAAAAATAGCTATCTTAGGTTCAGTTTAGCGTTTGTGTATTTGCTATTTTGCTCTATTGTAGGGCATGATTTGTTTTGAGGGAAAATATTTTATGGAGTAAATTTGAATTAGTTTTGGATTGAAAAATCTATGTGATTTGCAGTTTTTCTCAATTCTTATGATTTAATTAATATTTTTTTTACTTATCTTTTGCTTGGCTGCCAACAAAAGTTAGGAGAAAAGAAAACCTGCAGGTTAGTTTCAGTGTTATTACCTTGAGGGAAAGGTGAATTAGTTTTGCCAAAGAAAAAGAAAAACCTCAAATGATTTGCATAGCATGGGTGAGAAAATTTTTCACGGGTAAGAGTTTTTCTTGTTGAATTGCTGAATATGAATTTTATAATGGGGTGAATGGGTGGGTTGGAGATAAAATGGGTTGGGTAGATAATAAGTATATAAATTTTATTTTTAAATGGGTCATAAATGAATAAGTGAGTAATTATATATCCGACTCATTCATGACCCATTTCAAATCATACCCAACGCGCCCAATTGCCACTCCTATGTGAAACATAGAGTGAGGCCACTAAGTGCAATAATCCTTGAATTCGCTTGTAATTTATTTTACAAATAGTATATTTTTATATAAACTGATTGGAGGAGCAATAATATGGTTTTTTTTTTTTCCTTTTTTCTTATTGACATTCTTATCACTTAAATATTGTGACAAATGCCAAGAGCTTTGTAATTGAATTAATACTTCTCTATATATAAAATGTTTAGGGATTTAATAAAGAGAAAAATATTCGAGTTACCGGCTTAATAGCATATTGTAATTATTTAAAAAAAAAGAAAAAAAAAGAATATTATAACAAATCAATGAATCATTTAGTTTTCCCTTATCCATCAAGTCAAATAAATACCATGGGATATCATCATCGTGTCCCCAAACTCAGTCCCCTCACAAGATTTTCAGGTGATGATGCCAATGCTAACAATGAATTTGAACTTCGAGACTGACCAATTAATATATTTCTTTGAGTGGTAGAGGACAGAAGCACGGGGTGCTACAACAGTATCTGGCCACACTACCCCTTAGCTTTTGTAGTCAAAACTCATATTATGAAAACAAATGCTGAACCACTGGGAGATCCTTTCTATTGTCTGGTTAATTTGAAGTCCATGTGAAGAATAAGAAAAGTAGACACATCAGGTTTTAAAGCTTATAAAATTTGTAATATTTTTATTCCGTATCATCCTAAAAATCAAGTAGAATTTAGAATTTTTATCATCAACTTTTAGGTTAGAGTAGAATTTTTATTATATATAAAAAAATATTAATTCTTTCACCCTTCTTTTAAGTATATACATCCTAAAAGCGAGGACATCGTATATGTCCAATAAGGAAAAGAAATAATTTACAGAAATTTTACAATATCATTTGGGCTCACTATTGACCGCTGACACAATGTTTTTACACAATAAATTATCATTTAAAAATTGTTTTAAAAAATTGAAAATATTATAGATGTAGCATTATTTATTTATGTTTCTAATCTATCAACAAGTTCTAGGTTTGAATGGCTAGCTACAAGGAACCGGTGGGAAGCCAAAAGTAATGTTTTCAAATATAGTTAGCATATAATACAATAAAATAATATAAACATCATAATAATCAACAATTACAGCGACAACAATAACAGCCATGATAACCATTGCCACAACCACAGCCCCCAACCACCATAATCCCTACAAATTGCAACCCACCACACCTAAAACAAAATAACCACCCCCAAAACCTTCATCACCACCACCCATTGAGACCACAACCTGCAAAAGCCCCACCTTCAACCGAAAACCCAACTTCAAACGAAAACCCATTCAACCAAAAATCACCTTTAGTCGAGCACTAAATCTCGAAAAATGAAGCTGTCAATGTGCTATTGAGAGCTGTCCATAGCAAAGTGACCTCGATGAATCGAGAAGCTATCAAGCATCTATCGAGCAGTCAGAAACTTTTTCAATGGATCGAGAATCTATTGAGAAGCTATCAAGATAAATTCTCCAAAACTTTGATGGATTGAGATTGCGATAACAGCTGTTGAGAAAGAAAATCAAGAGGCTCGATAGATAGCTTAGCTATCAAGACGTTTCGTGAAGCTATCGAGATGAGCAAAAATAGTTTTTGAAAGAAGAGAAAAACACATAAATGAATGCAATTAAGCATGCTACACAACCAAAGATCCAAACAACATTCTAAGCTCTCAAAAACATCTCTCAACTTGAAAAATGACAAGTATTTAGATCCAAAACACACACACACACACACACACACACACACACACACACACACACACACAGTTTAACCATTTTATATTTCAAAAACAAGTTAAGATAGTTTAGTGAGCATATATTAACACATTGTGTTAATGTATCAAAAGTAGCAAATCACATTGTACCTACACATGTATCAAAAATAGTAAATAATATTGTGTGTTGTGTTTGAAAAATATCGCAAGATTGCATAAGTGTCTACATGTTATGATGATTTGAGATTTGAGAAAATTAATTTAGCTCACACACAATCATATAAAAAGCATATAAAAAGCATTTTGATTTGTTTTGCTTTCATTTTTCTTTGCATATTTTCTTTTAAGCATACCATGCATGGGCACATAAGAGAGAGAAAGAGAAGAAATACTTAATGATGTTAGCTTTTGACATTGCACTTTTGTTATGCCGGAGCATACAGATGTCGTTAATATTGTACTTTTGCTATGCCGAAGCATACGAATGTCATATCATGATTGACGAGTAACAGTGGTGAGATGGTTATTTATGCATTTTTCTTAGGATTTTCTAGTCCTTCATGTCAAAAAGAGTGATATGAGTATTAAGTACAATAGATTACATAATCTTACTCATGACAAACATGAGCCACAAAACTCACTTACTTAGTTGTGCATAGAGATATTCACCTAAGTTGAAAAAGATACAAAGTTTAGAAAAATTTTGTTTCAATGGACATCCAAGATATACAAGTACCAATGTACACAAAACACATATTGTTTTTGTATTTTTTTTTCAATTTTTATGAAAAGACAAAAATAAAGCAAAATTAAAAATAAACAAACAAAAACATATTAAACAAAGCATAGCATAGAACTCAACTGACTCAAAACAAGAAAGCAAAACACACAAGTAATGCATAATCAAGAGAGAGAGAGAGAGAGAGAGAGAGAGAGAGAGAGAAATAAATGTGACAAAATCACTTTGAGCATTTTTCCTTCCACATCTCGGAACCTTTTCGTTTAGCTAACCCCTTGATCCAGCGGTGAGGAGGAAAAATTGAAACCGTTCAAGTTCAAAAGGAACATGAGGGCTTTGAGTAGATCTCCAAGAAGAGCAAAAGAGGATGGAAACTGATTCTGGTTTCTTGATGAGATCATACTGTTACTCTGTTGAGTGGCTAACCACTTATAGCAATTAGGTAAAGTATGTCTAGTCGTTGCACAGTGATGACAGAGATGTTGCTTCTTCTGTTTAGACTTTTGATAATTGATCTTCTTAGCCCTAGGGTTTTTGGTCTCTTTCTTATCAAGCTTAGAGAGTGCTCCTAAGATAAATTTACCATTATCTATGTTCTACTAGCTATAATAGTTTTTACATCATTGTTCTCAAATTCAATATTATTAGTAGGAGAAACAAACACAGTAGTACTAGAAGAAGCAATATTAAGAGAAGCGAAATCATACCCCAAACCGGTTCGATCAGAAGCAGATTTCTAAAAGCTAAGCATTACATCAAACTTTGCACTTGAAGTTCTCTCCAACGGAGCTCTGAATTGAAATAGCTCTGCTTTAAGCTTCATGGTCTTCTCAGCCAAAAAATTATTCTTAAATCTCAGTGCTCCAATGGTCTGATTTTAGAGATTTCTTCTCGTTCAAGCTCCATATCACTGAGTTTTTTGGTGGCCAACCTACACAATTTCTCATACTTTTTGGAGACCATGTACAATTTAGTATAGGCTATATGAATGTTATCTTGTTCATCCATCTTCTCAAATTTAGACTCCACCAAGTTCTCTTCTTCATCCACTTCTTCAACAATCTCCTCAGTAAGATTTACAGTAACAGTGAAGGCATTCAAGATTCCATCATCCTTATTATCTAAATCATCCTCAGGCTTGGTGTCAGCAAGGGCTTTGCTTTTCCCAATGGTTTTGATATACGTTGGGCACTCTTGTTTCATGTGTCCAAAGCCTTGACACCCAAAGCACTTTGGTCCTGAGAGAACAATGTACTAACCGTCATCCCTAACATCCTTCTTCTCTTTATCTTGGCTCTTGAATTGTGAAGAAATGGAATGCTTTCTGTCATTGTCAAATCCTTTAGCATTGGCATTTTTCATAAACTTTTTGAACTGACTCATGATGTAAGATTTCATTTTAGAATCTTCATCATCAGAAGACTCATCTGTGTCACTGCTTTTGGTCTTTAATGCCATGCTCTTACCCTTACTTGATTTCCCAATCCTTGTCAAATCCAACTCATAGGTTTGCAGATTGCCAATTAGCTCTATCAAAGGAATTTTGTCAATGTCCTTTAATTCCTCAATTACGGTGATTTTGGCATGAAATCTCTCAGGTAAAGATCTGAACACCTTTCTAATAATTTTGGGTTCGGAAATGGTTTCCCCAAAATTAAAGGCTGAGTTTAATATGTCCTTAAACTTGGCATAGAAGTCATCGAATGACTCATCCCCCTCCATCTTAATTTCTTCAAAGCTTGTGGTAAGCTAATGAAGTTTTGAATTCTTGACAACCTTAGTTCCTTCATAGGTTGTCTCGAGGATAGTCCATGCTTCCTTTGCAGTTTCAGTAAGGATATTTTTTTGAACTTCTCATTCGTGACTGTATTGAACAAAGCATTCAATGCCCTGCAGTTAAAGTTAGCCGCTTTGATCTTTGCATCATCCTAATCAGCTGGCACTTCCTTAGGCTTGGTCCTACCTATCTCTACAGCTTGCCACACATTCTCATCTAAAGATTGTAAGAAAGCTCTCATGCGTACTTTTCTGTATGCATAGTTAGTGTTATCAAATAAAAGATGTATAATAAAAGATTGTCCTTTCTACCCATGGAAAACGAGAGTCGATGGATCACACAGCAAAGATTAACCCTAATTAGAGTGTGTCTGCTCTGATACTACTTGATAGACCAAGAATGTATTGACCCCTTGTGAGAAATTAACCAATTAATTAGTCAAGTGAATTAATTAAATTCAATTAACATGCAATACGCGTGGTAGCACAAAAAAATCACCAACTAAGTTAAATGCAGCGGAAAATAAAGCTGACACAATAATTTTTTTACAAATGGGGAAAACTTCCAAGGCAAAAATCTTACTGGGCGATTTTAAGATTACCACTCCCGAGAATCTACTATTATCACAACAAGCGGTTACAAGTAAAGGAATCCTAGTACCTTATACCAACCTACAGTTGAACCTTTACCCTAATATACAGTTAGACTTGTTCTGTAGTGACAATCTCTTCTTTTCAATGCATGCCTCCTAGTACGTTATTAACCAATCGATGCATGAATTCTAGTACGCAGCTTACTCCTTTGCATGAATCCAAATACGTGACTAATACACCAACTTGAGAAGCATGTTGGTTACAAAGTTCTTCAGTTTATCAACATGATGAAGATCATAAAACTCCTTGGTTACAAAACCCTACGGTGTACAAACACAGCAGCTTCTTCAAGAGAAAGATAAACTAGGGAAAATTCTATCTTTGGTCACAATTTGCTTGAACAAAATCTTTGCATCAAATTTCATCAATTGAGACGGCCCTTAAAATAATTCTTATATATGTTTAGGGTTGTGAGAAAAGAAAACCTAAACAATTATATACAAATATGTGTGAAATCAGTTATGAAAAATCGATTTTTGTAAATCTCGATAGATAAATTATCTTGCTGTCAAGCATCGGGCTAAAACTGCCTTTTAAAACTCGAGAGTTACCATCTGTCGAGCTAGCCGTTGAGCTTTAGAATTCAACACTTCTTCACTTGTTTCTTCAACATATTTGCATGGTTTTTACTCTTAACTTTAACAATATGTTTCTTGAAGACTTAAACCATCCTAGATATACCCAATTAAAAAAAAAGTGCGTTTTGTTAATAGATATGCCAATTTTAAATGACATATGTTCTTAACATGATTCATATATGTCCTAACACACTAAATTATGTTACTATATATATATATATATATATATATATATATATATATATATTATGAAAGATCATCTTCAACATTCCTTTTTGTTATCTCTTTTCAATTATATCTTCATAATTTCTCTAAAAATTTCCCTTTAGGTATTCAGAAAAGGAAACCAATCCATTAAAAAAATGCTATCATTACTAAGAAGAAGAAAATGGGGAAAGAAAAATACTTCCAGCTTAGGTTTTTTTTTTTTTTTTTTTTTTTTTTTTTTTTTTTTTTTGAGAAAAAAAAACACACACACACAAAGGAGAGGGAAAAAAGTTCTAATATAAAGGCACACTACAACTTCACTCAAAACCATGGTAACCTTTTAAGGTAGGATGAGATAAGTTATATCATACACCACACTCTCTTAAACAATGTGGGACAATTACCCATTGAGTGATTAGATAACCTTTTAAGGTAGGATTAGATAACCTCTTTTTTTTTTTTTTTTTTTGTGGCTGAATTAGCTATTGAGTGAAGTATTAACCAAATTATAAGTATTTTGAAAATCCTAGTAGCCGTGTGGGATCTAATACTATATATTAAGGGAGTGCTGCCGTGTAGGAAAAAAAGCCCACCTAAAACTCTGTCACGTCTACATATTAAAAGAGAAAACTCAGAAAAGTCATGGTGTTTCATGTATCTAATTACTCAAAACCAAATTCAACACCAGTTTGGTTTTAACGGTTTACTTAACACAATTTCACCAAGTATAAGAGATGAAAATCAAAAATCAAAACAATTCGAAAACCCAAACTGAGACAATCCGTTAAAGAGAAAGGCATGGAGAGAGGAAAAAAATCTGTCCTCCAACTGCACCGTAGTACATCCACCCTCAGACCCAATCAGACCCTACCTCCATTGATAACGTCTTGTGCATTTTATGTGTATTTCTTATGCACTGGTTAGTTTAGCGGCAAACGTAATATATGTAGGTCTCATCATTGTTTAGACTAGAGTATATGTTACTAATTTGAGTGTGGAATCGATGGCTTAGGGCAATAGGCAAGGATAGGGAGTTCAGAATATTTATTAACGTCAAAATTTTATTTTACCACCAAATTGTAGATATTCCCAAAATTCTAGGGGCTGTATGTAATTCAAGAAGGGAATCATAAGTGAAGAAGAGTACTCGAATGGTAAAAGTTATGTCAGTTGTTTTGTAGATAGGAAGGAAAAAAAAGAATGATGTTAACACGTTTGGGATATTATAAATTCTATTAAATATTAAAGGCATCTTACAAATTGATGTACGTGTTTTATTATTATTATTTAAAAAAAATTTGATGTGTTAACTTTTAAATGTATAATATAAAAGTAATTAAAAAAATTTATTTATTTACTATGTTATTGATTTATGATCAATCATTTTAATTTTCATGTCAATTTGCAAATTTATTTTAAAAAAAATGTAAAATCAATAATAATTTTAGTGTTTTTCAAATTTGAATAAATAGATGAGAAAATCAATAGCGGGTAGTCATAGGAACATGGCTTATAAGTTAGTTCAATATACCCAATTTTTCTTCTACCACCCCCCCCCCCCCCCCCCCCCAAGCCCCAATTTTTATATATTTATTTTATGGGAAATGTTAACTGGTGTCACATCACTCATGAGACACCCTTTAAGAATGTTTTACATAAAAATAAAATTTGCATAAATTCATGGAAGAATGTTGAAAATTTAGCTAAAGTAATGACAGAGGTTGAAAAGATGATTTTGCCGAGCTTGGGCAAAAATGTTCTTAAGCAATTTTTTGCTCAAAATTTGATTTCCCTCCCTCTTACATTATATATACCATCAAGTCTCACTTTACCAATATTTTACTCTTTACTCTCTATCAAACTCTTCTTCCCCCACCCCCCCCCCCCCCCCAAATTTTTTTTTACCAATATTATGTAAAAGAAGAGGTGAAGAAAAGTTCAATGAAGGATTAAGGAATTATTAAACAATCTACAATTATTTTATTTTATTCATATTTATTTTTCAAATATATTAAAATATGATATTAATTTTTATTTTTAATACATGTTGCAATACTCTACCATCAATGATATTTTTTCTATGAAATGTTTTGACTATAATACAACGTTAATTTTTAGTTTTTTTACCACTATATGTTACAATATTTTCATTTGACAATATTAGGCCATTTTAGTAAAATGCTTCTTCAATAATGACACTAATGAATTTCGATATGTCTCTAGCATTATTCATGTTTTTTTTTTTGAAACCAAAATTTTGAATTAAAATTATTTTCTATTTTACTAAAAATTTAATATTGTTCATTATTTTTTATATCCCACCAAAAGAGAGAGAGAAACATATGATCTGTACGTGGTGCAGGACGCGTGGCTTTTAGAAGAAGATGAAGAATTTGATTTGAGTTCGAGAAAAATGGGACAAGGTATATTGGTCTTGTTGAAAAAAATTAACTTCTCATGAACAGTTTTCTTATCTCCCCGCAATAAGTGGGACGCTTTTTTTGGAGTTTGACAAAATTACATTAATTGTTATAGCACCAGTTAATTGGACCCCTTCAAAAAATATACCTAAAGTATAATGGAAGCTGTCCTACTTGACCTACCTTTAATCAAAGTGACAGATCCACTTTTCATTTTTATTTTTTTTACGGCCCTTACAGCAATTGTGTGTGTGTGTTTTTTAAAAGGCCAATGTATCAAAGAATATAAATTCTTTGTCCCAATCCTACCTTTAATATTCCACTTTATATTATTTCAATATATAACAACTTTTATGTAATCATTTTTTACTTTAAGTTATTAAAAAAAAAAAAAAATATATATATATATAATATATATATATATATATATATATAATATATATATATATATATATAAAACATATGACATTTCACAATTGATAAAATATAAAAGTGAAATATAAAAAATAGGAAAAATGGTATTTATATCTATGATCAGAGATTAAAACCCCTTATCTCTTTTGTGGTTTAGGGTCCGTTTGGATAGAACTTATTGTTGAAAACTGAAAACTGAAAACACTGTAGCAAAATAATTTTAAAATGTGTAAATAGTACCGCGGGACCCATTTTTAATGAAAAAGTTGTTAAAAAGTGAAATTTGTGGGACCCATAAACAGTGCATTTGTGCACTGTTCATGGCTGAAAAGTCAAAATAAGCTGCTGGGTAAAAAAAAAAAAAAAAAAAAGCAAAAACGTAGACGCACAAACGGCGAATCCAAACGCCCTCTTAGGGTGGTATTATATGTATTGGGTGCATGCAGGGGCTAGCTCTATGGTACAGGCGAATGAGAAGGTCACCTAAGGCTCTCAAGTAGAAAAAACCCTCAAATTTTAACCAATAAAATTATTTCTTTCATTGTAATAGTTTTAATTAAACTTAAATATTAGTCTAATGAAAACACATAAGAGAGAGAGAAAGATGTTACAGTCACAACATTTTTCACAACAAATTCTAAGTGTGTTAAGTTGTTACTGACTGTTATTGGTGGACAAAAAAATAATCTCAGTATTGAGTTCAAATTAAAACTACTAACAACTTAATACCTAACAATCGCATACCGTTGAGGTAGGGGGAGGGAAAATGCTAGGATTCATGTCCCTAGGAAGAAAGTTTCTCACATATATATACATGTAGATTAAACTAGAGAGTTTCTGCAAAAAAAGATTAAACTAGAGTAAAATTTTTATCTTATATAAATAAACAAAAAACAACTTAACACTTATGTAGCGTTTGGTACGAGAGAATCTACAAAAAACAACTTAACACTTAAGATTTGTTGTGAAAATATTGTGAATATGACATTTCTAAAAAAAATAGCAATACAAAAAATATTTCACAACAACTAAATTGGAAAACTTTTGCTATGACAAACTTTTAATAGTTTTTATCTAGATTTACTACTAATATTACAGTTTTATTTACCACTATAAATCAATTACATCAACAAGCGTAAAAGGTTTACCAAGTTTTTTGTGTCTGTAAGATTTTTTCAAAAAAAAAAAAAAAGTGATTAATTAGCAATTTTGCATTTAAAAATATATAAAACAAGTGAATAAAGTTTAAGCAATATGAAAATATATATTTTTAAAATAATATTTAAATATATAAACAATCTCAAATCAGCCCTTAAATACAGCAAGATTCCCTTCGGTGCACCATCCTCTGAAAGGCTGGTGCATGGACTTGTGGTATATGCAGATTTTCTACATTAGCTGTCTTTTCTATCAAATTTAGTGGCTAGGATTTACGTGTTTCGTCGTATAGCCGATGTACCATGCAAACCAATTATTATAAACTCCTCTAAAAAGTCTAAACTATATCTCACACAGCAAAAACAAAGCTCTGTTTCAGTAACACTCAATTATTATAAACTCCAATCAAAACTTTTGAGTGGGGTTTATAATAATTGAGTGTTACTTGAAACAGATCTTTGTTTTTGTTATGTGAGATATAGATTAGACTTTTGAGTCAAGAGTCTAATCTATATCTTGTTTTGATTGGAGTTTATAATAATTGAGTGTTACTGAAACAGAGCTTTGTTTTTGTTATGTGAGATATAGATTAGACTTTTGAGTCAAGAGTCTAATCTATATCTCACACAACAAAAACAAAGATCTGTTTCAGTAACACTCATGGCTTCAACCTTCATTTTATTTTTTTCACTTCTCTTCCTCGTCTCAATCCCAAGCATTCTCTATCACCCCTTGGACCCCCTCACCCCCTTAGAAATAAAACAAGTAACCAAAATTATCAAAGGGTCTAGGGCGGTCTCAATGCCAAACCTTACCTTTCAATATGTAGGCTTAAATGAGCCAAGAAAATCAACCATTCTTTCATGGCTTTCAAACCCCACAAAGGAACCCCCACCTCGTCAAGCTTTTGTTATTGCACGAGCTTATGAAAAATCCTACAAATTTGTCGTAAGTTTATCCCACGGTTCAATCATTTCGCAGCACATTTATAATGGCACTGGCTTCCAGCCTCATGGTCCCAGCTTCAAGATCGATGGTCACACCATTAGGTAAACAATAAGGCCACACAAACTGTATAACTTTTTTTCAATCAGCAGAATTGTCAAGTTCTGATTGAGTTATAATAAAAATAATGCCAGTGCTTATCTCATCTGAAAGTGTCATTACATTAATCATAATTTGTCATCTTAATAAGTTGTGAAAATTATTATGAGTATAATGCTGTTAGCCAGATAAATAATAAAACATTTTAATTGTTGTTTATTAATTAAAACTAAGGGTTTCAAAATATATATTTTTGAATGTTGGGTTTCAATTTTTATAAAAAATGATCCTTTTTATTTCAACCAGAATGAAGAATATCAATTACATAGTTTGAGAATTTAATTATGTTCTAAATCTAATAGTGTACAGTGTGTCAAGTTATTCAAAATTTAAATAATGTGGCATTGGATACATATTTGATGTTGCAATATTTAGTCTAAATGATTTTAAGATAGTTTTTATGTGGTATACACAATTGGGCATACTGAAATTTACACCTTGCTTTTGATGTCCGAGCTGGTCTTGTTATATCTCTAGCCACAATTTTTTATTCCATTGAAGATAAACATCGTCAAGTCCTATATAAAGGCCATGTTTCTGAGCTATTTGTGCCCTACATGGATCCCACGGAGGAATGGTACTACAAAACATTTTTGGATGCTGGAGAATTTGGGCTTGGCTTGTGCGCTGTATCTCTTCAACAACATACAAATTGCCCAGCCAATGCAATCTTCGTGGATGGGTACCACGCCAATCAGGATGGAGAGCCTGTAAAAGTTTCAAATGCATTTTGTGTATTTGAGCGATATGCAGGTGATATAGCTTGGCGTCACACAGAGAGTGCGATTTCAGGAGAAGTGGTATGTGATTTTCAAACCACCAAAGTATAAACTCTTCCTCCCCCCCTTCATGTGACAATATTGTGAATACTAAAAAGAATGGGTTGTGAACAATAAAACAAGTATCAAATTTACCTTAAGCATTCAATCATACAACACCCTCATTAGTTTCAGAACCAACCCATCTTTCTTATCATCACGTTAAGTTTCCACAACAAAAACCCAAACTTTCAAGCTCGAGGCAGAGTACATGGTTAAGAAATTGACTAATTTAGTGACTTGAGCTAAAGTATTGTGATTTGAACCTACCAAGACTCCCAATCCATCCTACCTCTTTTATTGCAAACAAGTCATATTCTCTTAAATTACTTGCTCTTCCATTGTATAATATAGAAGGGGAAGAGATTTTGAGAGAGAGAGAGAGAGTATTAGTATAATAATAGAGGAGAGTACTTGGAGTTGGAGTGGATGAGGTGAGACAAAAATAGAGGATTCGTTTAGATAGGTCTGGCTCAATATATTTTGGAGCATAAGGCAACAATTTTAAGAGGAGTCTTTTTATATCTAAATATTAATTAAATAATACTTATTTAAATTTTAATATCATTTTTTAATTTAAAATCTAATTTTCTTTTTGAGTTACAAATTTACTAATTAAGTTTTTATATTCAAACTCTACTAATATATATTTTTAAATAAATTTAAATTTGGCTAATTCACATAATTTTTTTTAATATAATCAATCTCAAATAGAATCTTATCAATATATATATATATAATATATATATATATATATATATGACATGCATATGTTGTTAGAACAATAAATCCAAATTATTAAAACAAAGCTTTACTTAACCTTTATTAGAATCTGCAACAATTTCAGCCTTAACAAGTAAAGATGGGTAAACTGAAAATCAAATTAATACAAAAAAGTTTCACTTCAATTGTATATGAAACATAAAATATAAAGAATAAAGAAAACTGATTAGGGGTAAAGGGACAAAGAGTGGGTTTGTCAAGAGACACTTTCAGTGAAAAATAGCAAAAAGGATAATATGGGGTTTTTCCAGTTTTTTCCAAACCACTTTTTCAAAAAAATTATAAAAAAAATGTCTCTCTCTTTCTAGGGATGACAATTTTTCCCCGTCCTGCTTAACCTGCCCCTCCCCGCTTCGCCCCATGCGGGTTATTCCCGCCCCGCAAAGATGGTGGGGCCGGGATGGGGCAAGATTTTAGCCCCGTACCATGGGGCGGGGCGGGGAGAGGTTTAGACTTTTTAGACCCGCCCCGCCCCGTATTGCTAAGTGTTATAATTGTAAATTTTGTATACCTTAAAATCCTACTATATTAAAGAAATATATCAATATTAGCTTTTTTTATTTCTTGGGCTTCAGCCGAGAGCGTGGGACTTTGGCCGAGATCGTGAGTTGTTCGAGTCCGAGTAGGAATATCTCCTCGGATAAGCTAAATGCAAATCGGGTATGGATCTTAATAATCAAAGTGACCTTCTAGGAAGTTCAAATGACAAGAACGAGCATTATGAATGTACAATAGGAATAAGGACTCAAAAATATATAAGAGAAAGCTGCTACATTGCATTGAATGCCCTGCAGCTAACTTTATGACTGCATTTATGTGGAAAAGACCCTTGAACAGTGCTACCTCGGCAACCACAACTCATAGAAGGTCAGAAAGGGTGTATGATGGGATAAGCACTCAAGTGGTGGCTCAAAAGATCATCCAAAAGGAACTATATAATGGAAAAGACCCTTTATGAAAAGGGGATGAAAAAAGGAGAAGAGAAAGCATTGTAGCAATCTAAACAGCTCTTGTAACCATTGTCATCCAATATATACTAGAATAGAGCTCCTTGAACTGTGCCGAGGACAAACTTTCTTGCACAAACTGGGTTCAATTTTTGTTGGCTCATCATCCAAAACCATATTAACTGTTATCCATGCATTAAAACCTATCAAAGTAGAATTAACTCTTAAGAATTCAAAACCCAACTTTTTCCCTCAGATGAGAGAAAAAAACCGGAGTTTTGAGGGACTATTGTGAGGTCTTGGACTTCGGCCAAGAGCGTGGGGTTTTGGCTGAGATCGTGAGTAGTCCGAGTCCGAGGAGGAATATTTCCTCAGATAAGCTAAACGCAGATCGGGTATAGAGCCTAATGATCAAAGTGACCTTCCAAGAAGTTCTAATGACAAGAACGAGCATCATAAACGTACAATAGGGATAAAGACTCAAAAATATCTAAGAAAAAGCTACTACATCGCATTGAATACCATGCAGTTAACTTTCTGACCTCATTTATGTGGAAAAGACCCCTGAACAGTGCTACCTCGGCAACACAGAAGGCTAGAAAGGGTGTTTGATGGGATAAACACTCAAGTGGTGGCTCAAAAGATCAACAAGTGTAGGATTAAGATCATCCAAAAGGAACTATATAATGGAAGAGGCCCTTCATGAAAAGGGGATAAAAAAAGGAGAAAAGAAAATATTATAGCAATCTCAACAACTCCTGTAACCATTGTCATTCAATATATACTAGAATAGAGCTCCTTGGACTGTGTCGAGGACAAACTTTTTCGCAAAAACTGAGTTCAATTCTTGTTGGCTCATCATCCAAAACCATATTAACTGTTATCCATGCACTAAAGCCTAGCTCTTTGATCCACTCTCTACAAATTGATTGTACTGGGTTCATTGTGCCAAGATCCCTTACATTTTGGGCTTGGTCTGAAAATCATGTCCCTACACTACCTGATGTGGTTCTCTGTCTTTATTTTGTTATGTGTTATATTATAAGATTTTTTTTATTTTTTATTTATGATTGTCTTGTTATACAATTAGATATATTATTCAATTTTTTTTTTCTAAAAATTGATTTGATTTGATGGGATAAATTTAGTTGTAATTTCAACTATATTTTTATTAATGAAATAAGTTTCATTAAAAAAATTATACTAGTTGTAGGTAAAATTAACAAAAAGTAGAGTTTTACGGGGTGGGGCAGGGATGGGGCAAGACAAAACCTTGCGGGGCGGGGACGAAGACCCTATCCTTTGACCCCGCCCTGCCCCATTGCCATCTCTCTCTCTCTCTCTCTCTCTCTCTCTCTCTCTCTCTCTCTCTATATATATATATATATATATAATATATATATATATAACATATTTTATTTATCTAAGTTGCCATAATATAAAAATTATGATATTATAACTAGAATTCTGGGGCCCTTCCACATTTGGGAACTTAAGGCAATTGTCTCATTTGCTTATATAGTTGAGGTATCACTGGGTTTAGAGAGAAGAAAAAGGTAAAGAGTGGTTCCAATTGTAAATGAAAAAAAAAAAGAAAAAAAGAAAAAAAAGACAGAGTCATTAGCAATTAATGGCGGAGCCAAGATTCAAGCCAACAAAGACAATTATTATTATTATTATTATTATTATTATTGTAGGGTCATAATTTGCACCCGAACCCAACAGTATGGAGGGGATAGGCCCAAAAAGCTCACTACAATGAAATTTGTAGAGACTGGACTTGAAATCTAGGTTCTAGGGATGTTATATGACAAAGATGATGGACTAGATTGTCAAGTCACATGCATTAAACTGTTTCTGTAACAAAATTTCTCCTCGGACACAAGCCGATGACGATTTATATTATATTTTTCTCTTCTAAAGATAGAATACAATTAAGGGTGGTGGTGTATACAGTACTTTTTCTCTTTCTTCTTCGATCCCCTTCCTTGAATGCATTTCTTCTTCTTTTATATTCCCCTCCTCCTTCTCTTCATCTTCCACGTATGGATTAGATCACCGATCCAGATACTTGTCCCATCAACCGCCCTCCTAAAGTCTTCTAATAATAGTTGTAAGGCTGATCACCACTGTTCAGATGTCACTTCCTTATTAATGCGGCTAGAGAGGTAGGTGCAAAACTTTTAATGCGATGGTAGTAGCTTTCTCTAAGATATTTCTCATCCATTCTTCCTCTCTGTGCCCTTGTGGAACATATTGTCATCCACCAAACCTTCTAGAATCTCATTCCAAACACCATGGCGTATCACATGACCTTCACTTCATTTAGCCAAGGAGGTTCCCCTCTTCAGACTATTTCCATTAGCCTCTTTCACAATAGTTTGTTTGTGGGCTCTTAAGTTTGATATCGTTACTATCACTAAACTTTCCTCGGACAAGTTAATACCCTCAGATTAGGCCCAAGGCCCAAGAACAAGCCCTAGACCTTTTGTCGTCACAATTATTATTATTATTATTATTAAAAATTGGTTAAATTTGTAGCCCACAATGACACAAAAATAAAAGTGTAGATGTGTGAGAGCATAGGGTATGCAAGACCATATACATGCAATATAACACGATAAATTCAACAATAAATATATAAATTGTTAGGAAATTAAATTAAACTATTTACAAACAAATTTGCACAAAAAAATAATTGCGTTAAAAAACCATTTTTTAAGGGAGTAGCAATGCTTTTTGGTTATTATATATATATATATATATATATATATATATATATATATATATATAATATATATATGCGTGTGTGTGTGTGGTTGAAAGTACTACTCCTTATCTTTCAGTTTTGAATGTTAAAGTAAGAAAAATAAAACCTTTTTACTAAGTATATTTCCTGAAAAGTGTTTGAAACATAGAAGAGTTTATAATCAAATAATTTTTTATGTGAAATATATCAACAAAAATAAATACATACGAGGGAATCCACTATTTCAATAAAATAAAATAAAATAAAGAAGAAGAAGAAATAAAAACATTTATGATAACAAGTTTTTTGTCCAAATGTTTTTTCGAAATTGGGATGTCATTTTGGCCTCCCAAAATGACCTTCCAAAGAAAAATGAACAAATATTGGCTAACTGAATTAGTATCCCTCAAAAATACAATTGGCTAAGGTTGTCCAAAAAAGAAGAATTATTTTTAAACAAAAGAAATCTGTCCTGTATAATCAACTGTTCATTTTGTCAATCATTTTCTTTATATATAAAAGGATCATAAATGTTTTTATTTATTAAAAAAATAAAATTTTCATATATATATATATTATATATATATATATATAATATATATACTATATATGCGTGTGTGTGTGTGGTTGAAAGTACTACTCCTTATCTTTCAGTTTTGAATGTTAAAGTAAGAAAAATAAAACCTTTTTACTAAGTATATTTCCTGAAAAGTGTTTGAAACATAGAAGAGTTTATAATCAAATAATTTTTTATGTGAAATATATCAACAAAAATAAATACATACGAGGGAATCCACTATTTCAATAAAATAAATAAAATAAAGAAGAAGAAGAAATAAAAACATTTATGATAACAAGTTTTTTGTCCAAATGTTTTTTCGAAATTGGGATGTCATTTTGGCCTCCCAAAATGACCTTCCAAAGAAAAATGAACAAATATTGGCTAACTGAATTAGTATCCCTCAAAAATACAATTGGCTAAGGTTGTCCAAAAAAGAAGAATTATTTTTAAACAAAAGAAATCTGTCCTGTATAATCAACTGTTCATTTGGTCAGTCATTTTCTTTTATGTATAAAAGGATCATAAATGTTTTCATTTATTAACAAAATCAATATTTAAAAAAATAAAAATAAAAATAAAAAATATATATATTGATGATTATTTTTAAGCCAATTTATTTTGATGATTTTATATACATAATATATCAGCTTTATCGGTAACTCTAATATTAGAAAACTAATAACCTCTATTTTGATGATTATTTTTAAGCCAATTTATTTTGATGATTTTATATACATAATATATTAGACTTATAGGTGAGTACTCTAATATTAGAAAACTAATAACCTCTCTCTCTCTCTTCTCTCTCTCTCTCTCTCTCCTCTCTCTCTCTCTCTCTCTCTCTCATACACATAATTTTGTATGAATATGTTTTAAGTTTAACTGACCAGTTCATCAATCTCAAATTTGGCCTTCCAAGCAAAATTTTCTAACTTCAACTTTGGTCACAGCTCACAAGGATTTGAACCCCTCTTTTTTTTTTTAATTACAAATTTGCCACATTGTTTGCATTTTTTGATTGAAAACAACTAAAAACACCATTTTTCCCCCTACCTTTTTTCCATTTGCACAAGGATTTTTTTAGTCATAATTTAAAATTAAAGATAGAAAACACCCAACCAAACAATATTTGTAAGTAATTGTAACAGACTGTTTTATATATTCTGTTTTTATAAAAACAAAAGTTTTATCAAATGCAACCAATCAGGCTCACTAATCATTTAAAATGACATTTTAGTTAGTTGGAATTATCTATTTTCACTAGTTGCATATACATCTGATTTTTGTTTTTTGATTTTTTTTTTCTTTTTTGGCTTCACAGATGACAGAGGTTAGACCTGGAGTGAGCCTAGTTGTTAGGACGGTTTCAACCATTGACAACTATGACTATATCATGGACTGGGAGTTCAAGAAAAGTAGTAGTATTAAATTTGGGGTATGGAAATTAAATAACCAAACCATCTATTTATAATATTATCCTTATTGTTTTTTTTTTTTTTTTTTTTTTCAATTATCATTATTGTTTCGGTTGGTTTCATTCGAAATTGTGATGATCCATTTCATAGTTAAAATATTATTTTTGAAATCTAATTGTGTATAGAGTACTATGTCATTTAAATTTATTTTTTTTTAAATTAAAATTATTAATAACATATATGTCTATAAATATACCTTTCAAAAAGCTCTATTTCAAATGGAGAGATCATTTTCGATCAAGTGGTACCTAAAAAGTCTTTGTGAGGCTGTTAATCATTATTACTAACAACTATATATGTTGTATGCACTATTTAATTAGGTGGGTTTATCTGGTATTTTGGAAGCAAAAGCTTCAACATACACTCACAAAAAACAAGTCAAGGAAGACATCTATGGTACATTGGTAACGGAAAACACTATTGCAATAAACCATGACCACTACATGACCTGTTATCTTGATCTTGACACTGATGGTGAAAAGAATTCATTTGTCAAAGGCAAGATGAAAATAATAAGAACAGACGGTAGCATGCCCAGAAAGAGTTATTGGACCATGATTCGAGAGCCAGTAAAAACTGAATTAGATGCAAGAATTTGGACTGACAAACCAACTGAATTATTAATAGTGAATCCTAATAAGTTTACTAAAATAGGAAATCAATTTGGCTATCGATTGGTTCTTGGTCCGGCTACGATTCCACTTCTACTAGAGGATGATTACCCGCAGATCCGCAGCGTATTTTCGAATTAAAATGTATGGGTTACGCCGTATAACAGGTCAGAAAGATGGCCTGGTGGGTTATATGCTGATCGAAGCCATGGGGATGATACCTTATTTACTTGGACAAACAGGTAATATTGCATGGTTTTTATAACGGTAAAAATTCTCTCACACTCTTTGTTTACACATTCGTACGCACAATTTTCACAAATATGTGTGCATGATATGAAAATTTTTGAAACGAGAAAAGGGTGATATTCATGACTAAACATGGAAAGTGGATGTGTACAAAAGATGTTAAATAAGTTTTGGGAGAAAATTATAGCCCTTTTTTAAAAGTCAAAATATAGCATTGGTCTTAGGGGTACACCAAAATACCTAATATTGCCTTTTCCTTCTTTCCTTTTGTTTTTTTTTTTAATAATATATTTTATAGGTAACAATTCATTAAAAAGAATGTATTTTTATTTTATCAATTTTTTAATGGTTAAGTTATAAAGAAAAAATGATAAAATAAAATTTAAAAAAAGGAACAAAAATTTAATCGAAGAGAAAAATAGTTTAAAAAAATGTAAGGATCTTTAATGTTTAATATAATTAGCAAGAGTGTGTTTCTCAAATTCGTTATGTATCAATTAATAATAAACTCCACAATTTGTATTTGAGTTATACTATAAAATTTTCCCCGTACAATTGATTGCCATATGATTTTAAAATGTTATAATATAATCATTTTATGAGTTAAATAAAAACAGAAATAAGTTGTACTTGAAATTTATGTAATTACTATAAATTATTACATGAGAAATATAAGTTCCGTACCACTTATTCATTTATTAAAAGGCCTTAATAAGTAAAGAAAATATAATAGACATGCTATCTTCTTACAAGTTTTTGAATATTAAGATACCACTTAGTATTAAAATGAGTAATATGTCTCATAAAAAAGAGAGTAATATGCTATTGTCTAGTTTGATTTTAAGTATTACATATTTAATACGTGTTCAAAATATGTTTATCTAAGTATTTTTGCAAGTGTATTAAAACACATGTATATTGGTTATAAATTTGTTACTCTAAAGTTAAATCTTGACTCTTCCACTTGTAGATCCACAAAATTTAGTGTAAGAGAGATGTAAATTATTCACTTAAGTTTAAAGTATTCACTTAAGTTAAATCTTGACACTCTGCCACTTTTAGTTTGTCAGGAATAAAAGGAGATTACTATAAACTTAAGTGATCGTTTGGTTGCTAAAAAACTTAAAGTGATAGATTTTAGTCTCTAACAAACTTTAAAAGATCACTTTTATTATTTATTGAGCAATGACATGATGGTTTCGAGATCAATTTGACCATGTCATCTAAGTGACAAAAAATAATCACTTCAAACTTCTAAGACTAAAATTGTGCTAAATTTTAAGGATTATAGGATATTCAACTCTTTTTTTATTATTATTATTAGGTACTGTATCCTTCTATTCGTTAGCTAAAACCACAAATCCACTTCGACTCAAATAAATTATGTTGGTGGAAGATATATAAAAGAAAATTAAAAGAAGGAAAAGAGAATGTCTTAGATAGTGAGGATGGGAATGGGGTAGAGTTGGCATGACATGCAAAAGCCATGCCTAAGTTTATATTAATATTCAAAATAAATTTATACTTATTTAGCAAAAAACCTTTATAATTAAATACTTGAAATTTGGGTGTGGGTGAAACTTCATTTAGCTAATTAGGTATTTAAAACATACATATTAACTTGAATTAATTGGGAGGTAATATAGAAGTAATTATTAGGAGTTCCAATAGTGTGGTGATCTGGTGTTTACTCCTCTCATATTTATGGTGAATTCCACTAATTAATTCATGGCATGGTCTATTATGAATTTAAGAGGAAAGAGTACTATGTTATCCTGTTCTGGGAGTTACCACTAATTTTCCGATATTATTGTTAACCCTTATAACTAACATGGAAGTTTTGTCACATGCAATTTTTTCCTTTAATAAAGTAGGTAGCAATGAAGAAAATCAAACTGGTTGATTTGGTTCATTTTGCAGGAATAGGGATATTGACGACAAGGACATAGTGTTATGGCACACAATAGGCTTCCACCATAGCCCTTCCCAAGATGAATTTCCAGTGATGCCGACTTTGAATGGTGGGTTTGAGCTCCGTCCTTCAAACTTCTTGGAAAGGAACCCAATCTTGAATTTAAGGCCTCCTAAGCATGTGGACTTACCCACATGCAATGCCCCCACTCCTTAGAGGAGGAAATTAAAAAATAATTGGAATAACTGCATCTTTAGTAGAAGTTCTAGATAAATGTTATTTGTGCTATTAGATATTCTAAATAATTGTCAACTTTTATGTCGTTTTTAGAATAAGAATTTTAAAAACTATTAGAACTTTTAAAATGGTGGAATTTAAATTTATGGGAATTTCTATCTTATCAATTAAGCTTTTATCAATTTTCCGAGTATATCTGAGAGTTAAGAATTTGAAGTATTAGATTAGTTACAATAAGTATGGTAACAGGGATGATAATGCATCGGTGACATTGAAAATATGGTATCATGGTATTGGTGGTGGTGATAATAATAGTGTAATCAAAATAGTTTGTTCTTGGTGGTGGAGGCAGTGATAATGGTAATAGTCTTAGCAATAATGTTGTTAGTATTATGCTATTATGTTTGGTAGTGTTGGTGGAGTTGATGGCAGCTATGGGTGACAAGCGGTGGTGGTGGTTTTGGTGGTGATAGCCACTTGTGTTAAAATATGATGTTATTATTATTTTCTTTTTAATATGTGTTGCAATATTATACCATCAGTGAAATTTGTTCTAAAAAGTTTTTTGAGTTTTGACTACTAGATGAGTATGTGGTGTTAATTTTTAGTACTAAATGTTCACATTTTCATTTCACAACATTAGGCTGTTGTACAAAACACTTCTTCAATAATGACACTAATGAGTTTCGATATGTCTCTAGCATTATTTGTGTTTATTTTTCTGAAACCAAGATTTTGAATTGAAAATTAATTTCTATTTTACTTAAAAATTTAAAATCGTTCTTGTCTTCTTTAGTAATAAATCATTATTTTTTTATTTAATATTAAATATATAATAAAATCCGAACTATTATTAATATCCCACCAAGAAAAAAAGAAACATGATCCTTGTTTCAAAATATTGTACGGGCCTCACCCCCCGTCAAGCCCAATCGCCTTGAGGCCCATGAAGACTAACTCGTATAAGAGTCCCGCACTGATCACACATGGTAACGCACATGCCGTACGAGGGGTTTGAGCTCGGACTGCTCAAAGCAGCCTGTGGCGTGCCCCTGTCGAGTACAGAACTTACTGGCGAGGCTGGTCCCAATGCAACTATCGTTTTCTCCCTCCTGTCACCAAACATCCACTTAGGCAAAACGGTATTGGACATCCTTTCCATTGCCTAGGGAACGCCTCTGCCGAGCATCAAATCCAGCGGTGGAGCCAGTTCCAATTCCATTGCCACCTTTCCCACTCACCATTAAACCTTCACGTAGGGGAGAAGGTATTGGACCTCTCATTCCACCCACCAGGGGAATGATAATGATCACTCCACTAACCTTCGCTATAAATAGGCAAGGGGAACTCAATTGGAGAGGTTGGCAATTCCAAAGTGGAAAGACTAGAGAAAGTAATACTGATCATCCCCAAGGAAAAAATGGGAGTGTTAGTGAGAAAAAAGGAGAGACTCAGGAAATGGGGCAGCCGAGCATAGTGCCATCCGTGGTAGGAAATCCAAAACCCACCATATAAATAAATTGTGAGCCCAAACTCCCCTTAGGCCCAGCAGCCTTATTTTGGAACGTACAATTGGCGTCGTCTGTGTGGATCTCCTACGTAGCTGTGGTGCTATCTTGACACGCTCGTCAGGATGTTTGGAAGTGGACAGAGAAGCCATGCAGAGAGCGACACTGGAGGGTCATCGTGGTGGTCTACATGGCGAGAAAGGAGGCAAAAGAGGCTGGAGGACAGAAGGCGTGAGGAGGTAGAAGAATCTGGGCCCAGAGAAGGATTGTACCAAACCCTCCGGACAATGTCTAATGCCTCGGGCCACAGCCGCCCTGACAGACGAGACCAGGAGCTTGAGTAGAGGGATCGAGAGCTCGAACGCTTGCGCAGGGCGGTCAGGGATCTGGAGTTGCAAGCACGGGGTCGACGCAAGAGAAGGGACAAGGGAGAACGAAGGGAAAGGTCAGTAAGTGTGGGGAGTCACCGTGAGGCAGGATCTCATCAATCCGGGTCTCGTAGACACCGCGACCGTTCGCGAGAGTATGCGGACCGTGAATCGACTTCCCTCGACGCGAGGCGACCGCATAATGCGGCCATGGATACCATGAGCCAAGCATTGCGTCAAGCTGCCCGGTCTCCGTTTTCTAGAGACATCGAGAGTGCGCCTATGCCGAGCCGGTTCGTACGCCCACCGTTCAATTCCTACACTGGGAAGACAAACCCGATGGAGCATGTAAGTCACTATATTTAGATGATGTCCCTACACTCCCACAATGATGCATTGATGTGTAAGGTTTTCCCCTCGAGCCTCAGCCCCACTGCTTTGAGGTGGTTCAACGGGTTGAAAAAGGGTTCGATCTGTAGTTTTTCGGAACTGATCCAGGGGTTTGGAGTGCGGTTCATGACTTGCAGCCGGGTGCCACAGCCCGTGGACGCGTTGCTATCAATGAAGATGGGGGCTGGAAAGACCTTTCGCAAATATGTCAATCGGTACTGGGAGTTGTATAACGAGATCGGCGGGGGTAATGAAAAGATCGCGGCGAGCACCTTTCGGATGGGCTTACCTGAAGAATCCAGGCTGAGAGAATCATTGACCCTAAAACCTCCTGAGGATATGAAGCAATTGATGAGGTGTATCAAGGAGTATAAGCGCTTAGAAGATGATCGGCTACAGACTAAGGGGAAGGAACCGATAATCAGTTATCCCCGGAACAATGGCTTCAACCCCAGACACAGGAAGGATTTGAGAATCCAAGAGCTCGACCCGGCGATTGGGTGAGTCAATGCGACTTTCAAGGAGCCTGTGCATCGCATCATTGATAGGATAAAAAATGAGCCGTATTTTAAGCGGCCGAACAGGATGGCAGGTGACCCGTTAAGGAGAAACCAGAATTTGTATTACACCTATCACAGAGATAAAGGGCACAACACCGAGCAGTGTAGGGTGTTGAAAGATCACCTGGAACAGTTTATGAATGCAGGGCATTTTAAGGAGTTTCTAGTGGAGACGGGGAATAAAGAGACCAGGCAGGTAGATCGGCTACATCGAAACCCTCTCCCACCCCCCTTGGGAGTGATAGAGATCATCCACGCAGCACCAAGGGCAATTAGAGCACCCCCACAACAAAAGGGGTGTTGACTGTGGTGTTAGTGGAGGGAAGCATGAGCGAACAATCCCCGGGGAAGAAACCGAGGTACAGTAGACAACCCATAGCGTTTGACGACGATGACCTGGAAGGCACTACTCAGCCCCACCGCGATGCTTTGATAGTCACCGCCCGTGTAAGGGGTTTTATAGTGAAGAGAATAATGATAGATTAAGGGAGTGGTGTAGATGTAATGTACCCGGACCTATACAGGGGGCTCGGCCTGAAAAAGGGGGACTTGTCCAAGTATGATACACCTTTAATGGGATTCGATGGGCATATGGTGACTCTAGAAGGGCAAATTTCACTCCAAGTTATCATGGGAGGCAGGGAGGTAATTGTGACATTCATAGTGGTCGCCTCTTTCTTGCCGTATACGACAATATTCAGAAGGCCATGGATACATAACATGGGGGCTGTACCGTCCACCTTGCACGTGAAAGTCAAGTTCCGAACTAACGAAGGGATTACAGTAATAAGGGGTGATCAGCAAGCGGCCAGACAGTGTTTGGTAGTCGTGGGAAACAAACAAACAGAGCAGAGGGAATCAACCGAGAAGGAGCCTCTATAGCAATTACAGCATCCTCAGGTTAAAGGGACCAACGTTGTCGAGGATTTGGTAAGCGTAAAGATCTTACCGAGAGGTGAAAGGAGTTTTCAAATAGGGGTAGGCTTGAATGATGGGAAAAGGGTAAAGCTACTGCTGTTCCTCATACAAAACGTGGACGTGTTTGCATGGAATCCATATGAGGTGCTCGGTGTCGACCCAAAGTTCATAGTTCATAAGCTGAATGTGGATCCCCTATGCCCTCCCAAGAAATAGAGACCGAGAAGGTCTGCTAAGAAGCATATGGAAGCCGTCAAACAGGAAGTTGGGAAACTGAGAGAGGCGGGGGCCATAAGGGAAACGTTCTTTCCGGAATGGCTCGCAAACACGGTGGTCGTGAAAAAGAAGAGCGGTAAGTGGGGGGTTTGTGTTGATTTTACCGATCTGAACCAAGCATGTCCGAAGGATCCATTTCTAATGCCAAAAATCGATCAATTGGTGGACGCTACGTGCGGGCACCCGGGAATGAGTTTCCTCGATGCTTTCCAGCGCTATCACCAGATTGCCCTAAATGCCGAGGATCAGGAGAAAACGTCATTCTTAACACCCGATGCTAACTACCACTATACTGTGATGCCGTTCGGATTGAAGAACGCAGGAGCCACTTATCAACGAATGATGACGAGGATGTTTAGGGATCAGATTGGACGGACAATTGAAGTTTACATTGATGACATGGTGATAAAAAGCAAGCAAGAAGGGCAGCATATTGATGACCTGAAAGAAGTGTTCGAGATACTCCGACGACACTGGCTGCGCCTCAATGCCGATAAATGTGCCTTCGGGGTTGGATCCGGCAAGTTCCTGGGTTATTTGATTACTAAATAGGGGATCGAAGTTAACCCCGATCAAATTAAAGCCGTGAAACGTCTCAAACTGCCGAGCAATCCGAAAGAGGTTCAAAAGTTGACTGGTATGCTGGCTGCTCTTAATTGATTTATTTCCAAGTTCGCTGATCGGTGCCAGCCCTTTTACCAACTTCTGAAGAAGTGGAAGGGGTTCCAATGGGACGAGGAGTGTGATAGAGCCTTCCAAGATCTAAAGGATTACATTGGGTGGGCACCGACGTTGTCAACCCCAGAACTAGGAGAAGACTTGTATATGTACCTCTCGATATCTGAGCATGCAACAAGCGTCGTACTCCTGAGGGATAGCGGTGTACAACTCTCGGTTTATTACATCAGCAAGACGTTAGTCGATACGGAGACCAGGTATTTACCACTGGAAAAACTGGTGCTGGCCCTCGTGCATTCCACCTGAAAATTACCTCATTACTTTCAGGCCCACACAGTCCACGTTTTGACCGAGTACCCACTTCAGTCATTATTGAGGAGATCTGACTTTACGAGAAGGATAGCCAAGTGGGGGACTCGGCTGGGCTCTTTCGACATCAGATACAAGCCGAGGAACTCAGTGAAGGGACAGGTACTTGCGGACTTTATTGCCGAGTTCTCGCTGAGAAGTACGGACATAACCTGCCTAGTAGAGGTCAAGCCATGGAAGGTATTTGTGGACGGCGCGTCCAATGCGGCTGGAGCGGGGGCTGGGATCGTGGTCATCACCCCGGAAAATCTGAAGCTAGAACACTCATTCAGATTAGGCTTCAGGACTTCTAATAATGAGGCCGAATATGAGGCTCTGTTGGCTGGACTAAAGGTTGTCATGGATTTTGGGGTAAAGGAGGTGGAAGTGTACTCGGACTTCCTCCTAGTAGTAAGTCAGGTCCAAGGGAACTTCGAGGCCAAAGATCCCCGGATGATAGAATATCTGCGGCTAGTAAAGCAGATGATGAGTAACTTTGTGACAGTCAAGATCGAGCGGATAGCCCGGGGACAGAACCGGCACACCGATTCTTTGGCAACTCTAGCATCATCAATAGCTGATGAGGTACCTCGGCTGATCAGGGTGGAGTTGGTGCCTGAACCAAGTATTACCGTTAGGGCACTAATTCTATAGGTCATTGAAGCCGAGAAGTGCTGGATGGATCCAATCATCGACTTTTTTGCAGAAGATCGAGCCCCGGAAGATGAGAAAGAGGCAGTCAGAGTACGGCAGCTTCCGCTCGGTACTGGTTATCTGCTGATCGAAAGCTTTATCGCAGATCATTCGAAAGGCCATACCTGTAGTGCCTTCGCCCCAGTCAGGCTAAAGAACTATTAGCTGAACTGCACGAGTGAGTCTGCAGTAGCCACGAGGGGGGACGCTCGCTGGCGCACCGAGCAATGACCTAGGGGTTCTGGTGGCTGCAGATGAGGAAGGAAGCTACCGAGTACGCTTAGAGGTGTGAACAATGTCAAGTGCATGCATCGATGATCTACCAACCAGCCAGAAACTTGAACCCAATTTACAGCCCATGGCCATTCACCCGCTGGGGGTTGGATATAGTCGGACCATTTCCCCGAGCAATGGGCAACCGAAGGTTCGTGCTGGTGGCAGTAGACTACTTCACAAAGTGGGCAGAAGCTATGGCACTGGCCAACATCCGAGACGTTGACGTTAAGAGATTCGTGTGGAGGAACATTATAACAAGGTTCAGCGTGCCGGAATCTTTAATATCGGACAATGGCCTGCAGTTCGACAGCAGGGCTTTCCGGGAGTTCTGCGAGAACCTCGGTATCTGGAACCAATGCTCTACACCAGCCTACCCACAGAGTAACGGCCAGGCAGAACCGACCAATAAGGCCATCGTGAGCGGTTTGAAGAAAAGATTGGAGGGCGCCAAGGGTAGATGGGCCGAGGAGTTGCCAAGCGTCCTATGGGCATACTGAACAACTCCAAGGAGATCCACGAGAGAAACGCCATTCTCTCTAACTTACGGGGCGGAGGCAGTCATCCCTGCTAAAGTAAACCTGTGCTACGCCCGAGTTGCGGGATTCGCTCCTGACGAGAACGAGAAGTTGATGGCCAAGGAGCTGAACTTACTGGAGGAACACCGAGAAGTGGCCACCATTCGGCTGGCAGAGTATCAATAGAAGCTTGCCCAGAGGTACAATAGAGCTGTCAGAAGGAGGGAGTTCGCCGTGGGAGATCTGGTACTTCGTAAGGTCGTGGGAAATATGTGAGAGACGAGCGCGGGAAAGCTAGCTCCGTCCTGGGAAGGGCCCTACCATGTGACTGCTATTGCCGGAGCAGGGGCATACTATATGGAGGATTTGGAGGAAAAACCGCTCCACCGGCCATGGAATGTTCGCAATTTGAAAAAGTTTTATCAGTGACCGGACACCCTCCAAAGATATAAACTTGATGTAATCCTGCATTGCTGCATGTTTAATACGAAGGCATTTATTCAGCAAGATTCCCCCTTTTCTTATTTCAAGTTATTATCGCCAGGCAAGAATTATAAAGAGAATTGCAAGGGTAAAGGCAACTCATTTACGATAAGGACGGAAACCTGCCCTCGGTTTAATTCCTATCACCGAGCAGATGAAAACCTTAGGCTATTTTGATCTAAGGACAGAATCCTGCCCTCGGTTCGATTGCTATCACCGAGCAGGTGAAAACCTTAGGCTATTTTGATCTAAGGACGGAAACCTGCCCTCGGTTCGATTCCTATCACCAAGCAGGCGAAAACCTTAGGCTATTTTGATCTAAGGACAAAAACCTGCCCTCGATTCGATTCCTATCACCGAGCAGGCGAAAACCTTAGGCTATTTTTATCTAAGGACAGAAACCTGCCCTCGGTTCGATTCCTATCACCGAGAAGGTGAAAACCTTAGGCTATTTTTATCTAAGGACAGAAACCTGCCCTCAGCAACAGCCTTTAGCGCCTTTTCCCCCTCTAAGGCCTTGGCCGCATCCTTCAACCGCCCGTTCATAATGCTGGTCAACTGCGCAGCTTGGAGATAGAATAGTAGCCAAATGGTGAAATTGGAAAGAAAAGACCATTCATTACAATGTACACAGCCAAGGGGAATAGAATGTTACCGCAATGGAATGCCATTGTAGTCAGGTGGCAAGTGTCTCGTCATCGCCCTATGCATAATAATGGACATCCTCGGGTAGCATGAGGCCTTGCACCAAACTTTGGGCCACTCGCCCCCCTTCACCCCGGTCCCATAGCCGAACGCTGGCGGTTTTCGACAAGCACTCATCACCTAACCGGAAGGTGTGTTGCCAGCCGACTCTTGGTTGGGAAGAAGACGCCATGTTTGTTCCAACATGAATCGCAGGGGGTGTGACCACCAGCGCCTCTGGAAGCCTAGAACCGCCCACTGCACGAGGAGGGGTCTTCGGCAAAGTGTCACCCGGGACAAGAGGGTTCTTCTCGGCAACCCTTTTTCTCTTCCTGTTTTCAGCCCTGGGAGGAGTTTAACCTGTTCCTTTTGAGGACTGAGTTTGAGCCGCAGGTCTGGCGCCAGGAATGAACCAAGAAAAGGTCATCTCCCTATGCTTCACCATTCTCTCCGCGTGGTCGGATGTAACGCCCGAAATACCTACTGGCTCGGCAGCTCGATCCTCAGCTACGGGGGTGGTGTCCTCTAGCTGTCCGATCGCTTCGATCCTTTGTCGATTTTGGGACACGCGTTCGGCAGAAGCATCCCTCACAGGCGCGATGTCATCTGCAGTAGTATAGCGCGAGCCACGTTCTCGAGCCTCGCCTGTGGTGAGCTCGGGGGGAAGGAATTTCTTGTACTGCACGTCGATGTATGACAGGAGCGGGCTGTCTACCAAAAGCGCCTGGCTGAAGTTTTGCCAAGTGGTGTACACGGGGTTGACGCCGAGGATCAAATGAGATGCCCTAAGTTGCCCATCGTCGTGCACGAAGATCTCCGACCTAAGAACAAAGTTGAGGTCTCGCGTGTGTATAACTCGAGGGTCCGAAAAGAACCTTTTGGATTCTGCAACAAGTTCGGGAACAAACCAATCAGCTATAAAAAAATATATATATAGGATGCAAGAACAAATCAAATGGAGATTGTCTGTACCGACCAACTTCATGTGGTGAGAGCGGGCAAAGAAGCTCACTGGCATGCTAGTTACCAAGCACCCGAACGAACTCTCTGGCCGAGTTCCTATTAGAGTCGGGCAGGCAGGATATAAGCCGGACTCGTGTATCTCTAGTTTTCAAGTAATAATCACTTGTGAAGTTACCGCACAGTTTATACATGAAATTTATGTCATGCTAGTTCAACTGCAGCCCGAACATGTGATTTAACCGGCTGACACAACTAACAACCCTATAAAAGTTGGGGGGAAACTGGTCAGGGCACAGACCGTAAAACTCTAGGGTACCTATTATGAAAGGGTCTACAGGGAACTTAACCCCACCCTTAAGTATGGACATTAGTGGAAAGAACACTGCATTCGAGTCAGCAGCCCTCTGGAGTTTGAGGTCATCCATATTGCAATACGCAACGTCGACATCCCCTAGGATGCCAAAGGTCTCTCTAAAACTAGCCAAGGCAGCCCCAGGGGTAAGTAGGTGAGAAAACCCCATTCCTAGCGTATGAAATGGAAGAGAATCAAAAAGGAAAGAGAGACAGAGAGAACTTACTTTCGGCTCTAGGGAGTGAAGAACTGAGGAAGTTTTGCACAAGAGAAGAATGCTCGGTAAGGGAGTGATTGGGAGCGAAAGGAATGCGAAAAGTGAAAAATGAGTCTAGAATGGGCTATTTATAGGACTTTGAAGCATTTAATGAGGCCAGGAGCAGGAAAACCCTCTCAAATCCATTTCTTAGATAACCCCCTACATGTGTGGGCACGGTTCACGAACTGTCAGGCAATTCACCAACTACCAAATATTAATTACTGACGTGACGATCTGATACGGTGCCATTTTCGAGAAATCTGCTATGACGATCGCCCTGGCCATGTGCAGAGAGTATACGTTCGCGGGAAGCCATTACCACAACTTGCCCGGGATCCTTGATTCATCACCTGAAGCAGAGCATGAATCAAGGGGGGGCTATTGTATGGGCCTCACCTCCCGTCAAGCCCAATCGCCCTGAGGCCCATGAAGACTAACTCGTATAAGAGCCCCGCACTGATCACACATGGTAACGCACATGCCGTCCGAGGGGTTTGAGCTCGGAGTGCTCGAAGCAGCCTGTGGCATGCCCCTGCCGAGCATAAAACTTACTAGCGGGGCTGGTCCCAATGCCACTATCATTTCTCCCTCCCGTCACCAAACATCCACTTAGGCGAAACGGTATTGGACCTCCCTTCCATTGCCTAGGGAACGCCCCTGCCGAGCATCAAATCCAGTGGTGGAGCCAGTTCCAATGCCACTGCCACCTTCCCCATTCACCATTACACCTCCACCTAGGGGAGAAGGTATTGGACCTCTCATTCCACCCACTAGGGGAATGATGATGATCACTCCACTAACCTTTGCTATAAATAGGCAAAGGGAACTCAGTTATAGAAGTTGGCAATTCCAGAGTGGAAAGACTAGAGAAAGTAATACTGATCATCCCCAAGAAAAAAAGAGGAGTGTTAGTGAGAAAAGATGGGAGACTCAGGAAACGGGGCAACCGAGCATAGTGTCATCCGTGATAGGAAATCCAAAAGCCCACCATACAAATAGATTGTGAGTCCAAACTCCCCTTAGGCCCAGCAGCCTTATTTTGGAACGCACAAATATATACATAAAATATAATGGTAGTTGACTTACTTGCCGTCTTTAATCAAAGTGACATATCCCCCCGTGTGTGTCTGTATATATATATAGTAGGGTTAATAGGCCCTGGAGTATATACCTATGTATGTATTGGGCCAATGGCCCAATTTGAAAACATTAGGAAGTCCGAATACGGGAAAATATCTCCTCAAGGGTTCGAGTTGGAAAGTAAAAGGATAAAGTTTGACTAAACTTGTCCAAGAAGACAGTCCGAGGTGGAATATTTCATCGGTAGAGTAAAGCTGAGGTTGAGAGGGATGGTCTGTCATCCAGAAGCAACCTTCTAGGAGGTCTTGTAGATAAGGATGTACATGGTAAGAGTACAGGACAAGGAAGGGTCGTGAAATATCTAAGGAAAAAGTTGTTGTCACCGCATTGAATACTCTATAGCTAACTCTCTGGCCGCATTAATGAGGAGATGATGCCAGAGCATCAGGATTCAGCCTTACAGCTACCTCCAAAGACTTCAGGTAGGGACTAATGGGATAAATATCCAAACCAGTAATTTGATCCATACGTGGAGGATGTAGAGAGGAAGAAAGATGATATAAAAGAAGGAGGAGACATTCAGGAAAGGGGGGAGATCGAAGAGAAAGAAAGAAACACTGTAAACTGAATATTTTTGTAATCTTCCTTTAAGAAGAAAGGAGTATAAGAACTATCTCCTCGGCTTGAGTCTTAGGACAGTTTTTCATCATATAAACTTGTCCATCAATATTGTTTTGTGATCTTGAGCCAATACCGTTGTTAACGAAGCCTATAAGCAACTAGATTAAGAATCCACTCTTTACAAATTTATTGTATTGGGCTCTTTGGACCTATTCCCTTTCTAATATTGAGCTTAGGTGCAAATTGTGACCTTACAATTGGCGCCGTCTATGGGAAATCTTGTTGTTTTATTGAGCCTAACATTCAACTATGGTAGGTTCAGGTCCTCACCAAGTTGAGTCTATGGGGTCTTAACGTTAGGAGCGTTCCCTCAATCTTGAGTGAGGTAGAGATCGGGAGGGGAGTGTGCATACTGCCCATACTAGCACGAGTCAATCATTGAGTGGGAGTCGTGCCTCTCATGCAGAGTATGCTAGAGCCATGTAGCTAGAGATTGATCACTTGAAGAGAAAGCTACACCATGAACAATGAAAACCAACCCCCTCCACTTCTGACCCCTCTTTTGGCGATATTGGAGACAGCAGCTACAGGCCCAGATCAAGGACTCCCCCTAGTGAGTCATTTTCGTGTGAAGGGGATAGCTTGCGTGGCCTTAGAAAGAAAATTTTATCTTGCAAAGGCTTGGGGAATGACTCTATGAACAGGTTGTTGAACCAAATTGCTAAATCACCTTACACGCGCAGTATTGAAGAGGGCAAGCTTCCTTGGTGGTTCACTCAACCAACGTTCACCATGTACAATGGACGAACAAACCTTATGGAGCATGTGAGCCATTTCAACCAAAGGATAGCCGTACACTCTAAGAATGAAGCTTTGATGTGCAAGATGTTCCTATCCAGTTTGGGACCTGTGGCAATGAGATGGTTTAATGGTCTAGGGGCGAGTTCTATTGATTCTTTTAAGGCACTCACTCGGGCATTTGGATCTCGTTTTATTACGTGTAGTAGGGTTCCTCGGCCCTTGGACTCCTTATTGTCTATGACTATGAGAGAAGGAGAAACTTTGAAAACATACTCAGACAGATACTGGGAGATGTTCCATGAGATAGATGAAAATTTTGATGATGTGGAAATAAGAACTTTCAAGGTCGGCCTGCCTGCCGAGCATGGTTTGAGGAAATCATTGACTGGAAAGCCGGTTAATAGTGTACGCAAACTTATGGATCGCATTGACAAGTATAAGCGGGTTGAGGAAAATCAACAATTAGGTAAAGGCAAGGGGAAGGTGGTCCCTCGGGATAGGAGGGACTTCAGGTCGGACCGGTTTAACAATAATCGTCCTCGGTAAAAGTTTTCTGGGTAGTCTAGGGTTGCTATGGCACCACAAGCAGTTAACTTGTTGTTTTGAGAACCAATACATGAAATCCTAGAGAAAATCAGGAATGAACCTTTTTTACAGTGGCCAAAAAAAAAGGGAGGGGATCCCACGAGGCGTAACTAAAGCCTTTATTGTCAATACCATTAGGAACGATGACATACTACAGAGGATTGTAGAACTCTGTGGGGTCACTTGGAGCAGCTGGTACAAGGAGGTAAACTAAAGTAATTCATATATCGTCCCGTTGGATAGGGAGCCCATGCAGGGTCAGGATCTCAGAGGGATACTTCTTTAAAACCACCTCAGGGCACAATCAATGTTGTTCTCACCACACCAAGAAGGGTTAGTTCTCACCATTCTAGGGTAATATCCGTGGCCCAACCTATTGTAGGGGAATACTACCCATAACCCAAAAGGATCAGAACGGAGGGTCGACTAGTGCTAAGTTTCTATGGCGATGACAAGGTTGGTACTCTACAACCACATGATAATGAATTAGTGGTTACCCTCAGGATAGGAGGATACAACATGAAATGAGTTATGGTTGATCAAGGTTGTGGGGCAGAAATTATGTACCCAGATCTTTATAAGGGTTTGGGGCTGAAACTAGGGGATTTAACCAGTTATGATTCACCCTTAATAGGGTTCGATGGGAAGGTTGTTATACCAATGGGTTAGATCAAGCTACTAGTGTATACTGGGGCGGAGATAGTGGATGTCAACTTCAAAGTGGTGGATGCTTTCTCCCCCTACACAACCATCGTGGCGAATCCCTAGCTTCATGCCATAGGAGCTATCTCCTCTACCCTGCATTTGAAGGTAAAATATTCGTTTGGTGGTTAGGTGGAAGAGCTGAGCGGCAACCAACCTATGGCCAAGCAGCGCATGGTGGCTGCCATCAGGCATCAGACCAAAGCAGAGTCTTCGGCATCAACCAAGCAAAGTTTGTAGCAATCAAAAGAGCCAGCATCAGTTGGCATTATGGCCGAGGAGATAGAGTGTGAGGAATTGGAAAGAATTGTAATAGATAATGATAAGGAGAAGTATTTTTAGGTCAGATTTCAACTGCCTCTTCAAGAGAAGGAAAAGTTGATGATGTTCTTGAAAGAAAATATTAATGTGTTTGCATGGAACTCTTATGAGGCTCTCAAGGTGGATTCAAGTTTCATTTGCCATCATCTAAACGTCAATCCAGCTATGGTACCGAGGAAACAACCACCTTGGCGTTCATCCAAAAAGCATTATGAGGCTGTCAAATAAAAGGTAATCAAGATCAAACAGGCTGGAGCTATCAAGAGAGTTTTTTTTATCCTAAATAGTTGGCTAATACAGTGGTGGTGAAGAAAAAGAATGGGAAGTGGAGAGTATGTGTAGAATTTAGAAATTTGAACAAGGCTTATCCTAAAAATCCTTTCCCAATGTCTCGTATAGATTAGTTGGTGGATGCCACTGTTGGGCATTCTCGGATGAGTTTTTTGGATGCTTTTCAAGGTTATCACCAAATACTTTTGGCTTTGGATGATCAGGAGAAAACAGTCTTTGTCACTCTAACAGGGAATTATCATTACAAGCTAATGCCCTTTGGTTTGAAGAATGCAAGGGCTACTTATCAAAGGATGATGACCAGGATGTTCGAGCCATAATTGAAAAAAACTATTGAAGTCTATGTGGATGACATGGTAGTGAAAAGTAAAGTGGCGTCCACGCATGTGAAAGACCAACATGACACCTTCCAGACACTAAGAAAATATAAGCTGCGCCTTAATGCTTCTAAATGTTCCTTTGGTGTGGGATCAAGTAAGTTTCTAGGTTATATGGTCACTCATCGTGGAATTGAAGTTAACCCTGCGCAGGTTAGGGCAATTAACAACTTACAGCCACCTCGGAATCCCAAAAAAGTTCAGAAGTTGACAAAGATGACTGTTGCCCTAAACCGGCTTATTTCTTGGTCCGCAGACAGGTGTAGGCCTTTCTTCCAGTTTTTGAATAAGTGAAAGGGATTTGAATGGACCGAGGAGTGCGCTTTAGCCTTTCAGTAGCTTAAAGAATATCTTTCTCGACCGCCTATTATGTCTTGGCCCGAGGTGGATGAAGTTCTATTCGCCTACATTGATGTGGCTCATCATGTCATTAGTCTTGTGCTGATACGGGTTGATGATGGTGCACAAAGGCCAGTTTATTATGTGAGCAAGTCTTTACATAAGGCCGAGGTGCATCATTTACTGTTGGAGAAAGCTATCCTAGCAGTAGTGCATGCTACGCGTAAGCTTCCCTATTACTTCCAATCCCATACAGTTGTTGTTTTGACTCAACTTCCTCTTAGGTCAATACTTCGAAGCCCCGACTACACCGGGAGGATTGCCAAATGGGGTACCCTATCTTGGAGGCTTTTAACATCAAGTATATGCCTCGTACCTCTATAAAAGGCCAAGTCCTTACCGATTTGGTGGCCGAATTCACTGAGCCCTCATTAGAAGGAAATGCCAAGATGTTGGGCATGTATGAAAAATCAGTTGGCACAATCTCCTTAAAAGAACCTCTGCTGTGGAAAGTGTACGTGGATGGTGTTGCAAATCAAAGAGGATTAAGAGTGGGGCTGGTTGTGATCTCTCCAAAGTGAATCGTTATTGAAGAATCTTTGAGGTTGAACTTTTCAGCCACAAATAATGAGGCAGAGTATGAGGCTCTCTTAGTAGGAATGATCATGGTCCAAAGAATGGGAGGAAAGATGGTGGAAATGTTCTCGGATTCGAGGCTGGTTGTAGGCCAGGTCACAGGGGAACTAGAGGCTAGGGATTCGAGGATGCAAGAGTATCTAAACTAGATTAGACATTTACAATTAAAGTTTGAGTCCTTCATCTTAGTGAAAGTCCCTAGAAGCATAAATACCCATGAAGACTCTCTTGCCACATAACAACGTCCTCGGTACAAAGCTTACCTCGGGTTATCTTGGTGGAAGATCTGTGTAGGCCTAATGAGGTGAATGGGAGTGCAGTCCGTGTTCATCAAACTCAAGTAGGGCCTAGTTGGATGGACTCCATTGTGCTGCTTCTTAAAGAAGATGTCTTACCTGAAGAAAGGCCCGAAGCTGACAAAGTACAAAGAAAGGCTCCTCGGTTTTGGTTATTCGAGGACCAAAAGTTGTACAAACGCTCTTTTCTGGACCATACCTGTTGTGTATACACCCTGAGGCAACCGAGTTACTATTAGAAGAATTACACGAAGGAATTTGGGGAAGCCATACTTGGGGTAGATCTTTGTCTCATAGGGTACTAACCCAAGGGTATTGGTGGCCAAATATGCACAGAGAAGCACAAGAGTATGTGAAGAAATGCGATCAGTGTCAGAGGTTTGCTTCAAACATTCATCAGCTAGGGAGCGTTCTTAATCCTCTGTCCAGCCCTTGGCCTTTCACTCAATGGGGCTTGGATATTGTAGGACCTTTCCTCAAAGCAGCAGGAAATAGGAGATGGCTACTGGGTGGCACAAATTGCTTCACTAAGTGGGCTGAAGCTAAGCCATTATCAATATCAGGGATTTAGATGCAAAAAAGTTCATTTGGAGAAATATTTTCACCAGATCTGGAGTTGCTCGCACCCTCATCTCAAACAATGGCCTTCTGTTTGATAGCAAGGTGTTTAGGAGGTACTGCTATGATTTGGGCATTACAAACAAATATTCCACCTTGGCTTATTCACAAGGGAATGGACAGGCTGAGGCTGTCAATAAGGTAATAGTGAATGGGCTCAAGAAGAGACTGGATGAGGTAAAGGGAAAATGGGTAGAAGAGTTGTCACATGTTTTATGAACGTATCGTACTACTCCTTGGAGGTCCACTAGAGAAACCCCTTTTTCTATGACTTATGAAGCCGAAGCTAAAATCCTTCTCGAGACAAGGTTCCTAACACTGAGGATGAGCTCTTTCACCCCAAGTAACAATGATGGCTTGTTAGAAAAGAGTCTGGATTTAATTGAAGAATGGAGGGAAAATACAATGGTTCAATTAGCGTACTATCAACACAAGCTCAAACAAGGGTACGATTCAAACGTAAAGTTGAGACCACTTGCACATGGAGACTTGGTATTCAGGAAAGTGTTAGGTACTGCAAAAAATTCGGCATGGGGAAAATTAGGGTCCAACTAGGAAAGGCCATATCGTATTACCTTGGTAGCAGGGATAGGGGCATATCATCTGGAAGACTTAGATGAAAAAGTTGTATCACGCCCATGGAATGTAAATAACCTACGAATGTATTATTATTAATAAAAATCCTTCTTATCACATGTCGTTTATATTATTTCGTACTTTTTTTAAGTATCAAACTGAACATTGGCTATGTCTGGCTCCTCGGACCACATACCTTGGGTAAATTGATATTTTACAACATTTTTCTAAGTGTTAAACAAAATCTTAGTTATGTCCGGTTCCTCAGACTAGCTACTTTGGGTAAATTAACACTGTAAGTTATTTTTCTAAGTATCAAACAGAACCTTGGCTATGCTTGGCTTCTTAGACCACATACCTTGGGTGAATTGATATTTCACAACATTTTTCTAAATGTTAAACAGAACCTTAGTTATGCCTAGTTCCTCGAACCATCTATTTTGGGTAAATTAACATTGTAAGTTATTTTTCTAAGTATCAAACAGAACCTTGACTACGTCTAGCTCTTCGGACCACATACCTTGAGTAAATTGACATTTCACAATATTTTTCTAAGTGTTAAACAGAACCTTAGTTATGTCTAGTTCCTTGGACCATCTACTTTGGTAAATTAACACTGCAAGTTATTTTTTTAAGTATCAAATAGAACCTTGGCTATGTCTGGCTCCTCGAACCACATACCTTGGGTAAATTGATATTTCACAATATTTTTCTAAGTGTTAAACAAAATCTTAGTTATGCCTGGTTCCTCGGACCATCTACTTTGGGTAAATTAACATTGTAAGTTATTTTTCTAAGTATCAAATAGAACCTTGGCTATGTCTAGCTCCTCAGACCACATACCTTAGGTAAATTGATATTTCACAGTATTTTCCTAAGTGTTAAACAGAACTCTTTGGTCCCTCAGACCATCCATTTTGGGTCAACTAACACCTAAGGTTGATCTTGATTATGTTTAGTCATCCTAATCGCATATCTTAGGGGCTCCCAAAATAGTGATCTAAATAGATAGGAGTTTATGAGCATCACTTAATACATTTGTAAGTATATCAAACCTATCTGTTGTTTGGTCAATACCTGATTATTACCTCAAGATCATTAGGTTTACAATGAAAGATATGAATCATTATTCTGTTATGATGTATGAATCTTGTAATTACAAAGGTGTTTTGCCAATTTGGTTGATTTACTAACTTTCGATCTTGTTGATTAGAAGAGAATTATCACTCATGCAAGTAACAAAGTTAAGCATATATCATTGTTATGTTAATTAATTACTAAACAAAATAGAAATTATACAAGTAAAAGCTACAAACAACATACACGTAAAGAAAAAGCTTGTCATTTTCATTAATTTAAAGCCTTTTGAAGAGGCAATTTACTTATAGAACATCCAATTATATCAAATAAAAAAAATACTAAGGCTAAAAAAAGAATAAACTAGGACCAATCATGGCTTTGTCTTTATCACAAGATTGCCCTTGGAAGTCTTTGAAGGCTGTTTAGGAGCCGTGGTGTCAGAAGCAAGCCCTTTGCCCTTCGAGTCCTCCTTGGTGGTGATAGGAAAGGTCGCTAGGACAATTTCCATTGACTGGGTAGCTCCCTTCTCCTTGGCAGGCTCCTTAGGGGCAGTAGGAGGGTGAGCAGCATCATGGACCGCCTCTTTAGTTGTTCCAGTTGGTTGTCCCGTGGCCTTAAGCTACTTAACCTCCTTGGACTGATGTCCAGTGGAAGGAAGGGCTTTAACTGAGCCATCCTTTCTAGCATCTGCTCCCTGGGAGGCAACATCATCCTTGCATCCTTGGGAACAGATGGAGCAGAAGCTCGAATGGCTGGGAGATAGTAAACATTATATGTCCTCCAAAGGGCAGAAGAGGCATCAACCCCAACCTAGGTAAGTGCCTCATTCCACACTTGGAGGCAGTAATGCCTACATACCTCTGAGACCCGCAACCTAAGGTTTTTCTCGGTCTTAGACACCTCAACCTCGTATTAATCTTGCTTAGCTCAATCCCTTGCTTTCTCGGCTTCCTCTTTGGCTTTTTCAGCTTCCTCCTTAGCTTTGTTGGCTTCCTTCTTTACCTTCTTAGACTCCTTCAAACTCTTTTGGATGTCCTCTATTAGCTTCTTTACCACAGCATAATCCTTGTTGGCTTGGTAAAGCTGTAGCTGTTGGGTCTCGGCCTGCCTTTCAGCTACATTTAGAGTTGCCTCGACGCTCTTTTTATCGTTTTCTGCCTTGTTTAACTTGGCAGTGACCTCTTGTAGCTTCTTCTCCGCCAACTCAAAGGTCTTTTGGGCATTGATGCACCTGGCCTCCTCATCCTTCATTACTCTGTGTAAGTTGATAATTATCTCCTCAGCCCTATAAGCAGATTGGACAACCTATTCACAACAATAGAAAGGAACAAAGTGGCATAGTTAAACCAAAAAAACTAAGTATAAAAAAATAAAGTATAAAAAAAATGGAATGAGTAAAAGTTGGAGAAAAGTTGGATGGGAATCATACCATGGCGAGCTCCTTTTTTAGTGTCATGACGACATCTTGCTTCCTCATCTGCCTCAGCTTGGCCATATCCTCAAGTAGCAGAAGAGCTTGTTCTAATGCGTCAGCCACACAGGCAGCTGTTCCTAGGTCAGATCTCTAATGAAGGCGTCGGCAGTGACCTCATGATTATCTAGGATCATTGTTGGGGCCCAAATTGGGGCAAACATAGGGGCTTGAACCTCAGTCCTCTTCTCCAAGCTCGTTTGTGTTGTCTGAGCGTGCTTAACTCCCTTTTGAGGCTCCATGTCCTTGGTAAGATGGCTCTTCCATCCCTCAACCACTTCTTTGCCCTTAAACTGATCCATATTTCTCTTATGATCAGCCCGATCAGCGTGTTGGGGTTGAATGGGTGGAAGAGAAGGGAGTTTAGGCTGAGAAGACTTCTCTGGCTCTTTATCCTTAGGAGAGGGGAGTTTAGTCTGAGTAGTCTTCTCAAGCTCTAGACTCCCCACCTGGGATTCCATTATATCTCTAAGGCTCTGTCTAGTCCTGCATTGAATTCCCATTGTGCTTGGACTAGTAGTTTCTTCTTGTGGATGGCTTGGTAGTTCTGAAGATGAAATGCTGAGGTCACTAGCTGGGCTTCCCGAGGAAGTAGGTTGGTTGAAAATCTCGAATTTGTCCTCGGAATCTAAGACTTCAACAAATTCTTCCTCTTCCTTGATGATGGGTTGGGATGGAAAAGGTATTATAGGAATACCTTTAGGTATGGGTTGTGTGGCGAGAGTAACTTAGGGAATAGGGGCACCCTCAGGAAGAAGGAAACCCTTGACAGCAACACTTATCCAGTGTAGGCGTGGGTCTTTTGCTCTAATCACGCACTTCGGTGCTTGGAAGGATTTGGAGATGGAAGTGTAGTCGAGGATCAAATGTGCTACTCGGAGCTGATTATCACTGTCTACGAATACTTTAGCCTTCAATATCTCGTCTAATTTCACCTGGTTAACAAGGATAAAGTTGGGGATAGCAATGCGTCTGTCTGCAAAACCATCAAGAAAGGCAGAAACGTCCTCAGTAAAAAAGATTAATTAAGTAAGTCACAAGAAATTTTCTATATAGATACAAATTAAAGATGAAGAAGAAGAGGGAGTGATTATAAATAGTTGACCTAAGCCTAGAGTCCCACCTGGTTGCCCCTCTCTCGTCGAACAGGGGAGGCCATCGTGCCATTCCCTAGATACGATCAAAAAATCTTTTTTCAGACCCTTGTTGGAGTCAAGGAGGCATTGGATGAGTCTAACCTCAGGATACCTAGATTTTAGGTAGTATCCCTGCCTAGTTAGGTGGTGGAGATCGTAAATCCAGTTAACTTCGTGATGGGTTAGTCCCAAACCCATCTTTTCATTGAGCACATCTACACAACCTAAAATTCTAAATAGATTTGGGGCGCACTAGGTAGGAGCTAATCTATGGGCCCTGAGGTAATCCCTAGTGACCGTCCCCGTGGAGATTTTCATCCCTCCCTCTATAAAAGCGATCATTGGGATTACTACTTCTCCTTCTCACATTTTCTCTTGCCATTCTCCTTCCTTACAATACCTAATGGATACCCCTGGTGGAATCCTATACAAAGTTTTAAACTATTCTATTTTTTTCTCGGAATCTACTAAAGAAGCGAATCTACCCATTTTTAAGAGAGGGTTGAAGGTATTGAAAAATAAAGAAAGGGAAAAGAGAGCCGAGGAGAAAGAGACACAAAAGAGAGAAAAGTATACGAAAAGAGAATGAGTGAAGAGGTTTATGACGACTTACACTAAGAAGAAAAACCTCCTCGGATTAATTCTTGGTAGCTGTGAGGGCACGTGTAGATTGTGAAATTTTGCAGGTTCGTTGTATGAGTGTTAAAGTGGGAAAGATGATTTGATTAGATGATATTTGAAGAGTGTCTATTTTATGGACAGGATTCGTTTGAAATAAATCTAAGATCTGAAGCATGCCACGTCAATTAAAATCCAACTGACTTAACTCAGCAATTTCAACTAGAGTTAGATGTAAAGGTTAATATTGCATTTCAACTTGCTACCACTTTACTTAAAAAAAAAAGAAAAAAGAAAAAAAAAGAAACCTCTTCTCTTTGGATCTAGATGCTAAACATAGAACAGAGCAACTGAATGATCAAAGAAGTATAATATTGTTCCTAGCAATTGGATTCTGGACATTTAAAGTAATAATAAAATAATGTTTATTTTCTAATTTTTCTTCTCTCTACCCTCTTTCTCTGTCCCTCATTATTTCATTTATCTTTCTCTCTCTTCCTTCTCTTCAAATCATTATGCTCTCTCATCTTCAAACTTGAAGCACTTCCTTCCTCTCTCTCTCTCTCTCAAATAGAAATGGAGAGGATCCGGATCCGTCTAATGTTTGGGTTAGACCTATTGAGGGTATTGTTGTATTTGTGCACCTTGATAAGATGATGATTGTGAAGTACTTTGATAGTGAAGTGGTACCAATACCAAGAGCTAAGGGTACTGAATATCGAGATTCAAAAATGAGGCCACCATTTGCAGCTGAAACAAAGCCTATCATTGTTGTCCAGCCTCATGGTCCCAAATTCAAGATCCATGGTCACACCATAAGGTAAACAATAAGGCCACACAAATTGTATAACTTTTGCCCATCATTGAATTAAGATTTGATTGAGATATAATAAAAATGATGTCAATACTTATCTCATATTAAAGTGTCATTACACTAACCACAGTTTGTTATTTTAATAAATTATGAAAATTGTTATGTGTATAATGTTATTAGCCAGGTGATGAATGAAATAAGTTAATGGTTGTTTATTAATTAAAACTGAGGGTTTCAAAATATAATTTTTGAATGTTGGGTTTCAAATTTTATAAAACAAGGACTTTTTATTTCAAGTTAAATGAAGAATATCATTTACATAGTTAATTTAAGAATTTAATTATGTTCTAGATCTGATAGTGTACGACGTGTCAAGTTATTCAAAGTTTTAGATTATGTGGCACTGGATACATCTTTAATGTTGCAATATATAGTCTATATCATAAAATGCATCCTTTTAAATGGAAATGATCTTAATATAGTTTTTTTGTGATAAAATTAGTTGGGCAAACTGGAATTTGCACCTTACCTTTGATGTCCGAGCTGGTCTTGTTATATCTCTAGCCACAATTTCCGATTCCATTGAAGATAAACATCGCCAAGTCCTAGATAAAGGCCATATTTCTGAGCTGTTTGTGCCCTACATGGATCCCACAAAGGAATGGTACCATTGAACATTTTTGGATGCTGGAGAATTTGGGCTTGGCTTGAGTGCCGTATCTCTTCAACACAATGCAGATTGCCCAATCAATGCAATCTTCATGGATGGGTACTATGCCAATCAGGATGGAGAGCCTGTTAAAGTTTCAAATGCATTTTGTGTATTTGAGCGATATGCAGGTGACATAGCTTGGCACCACACAAAGGCAATTATCATTATTATTTTTTAAATATGTGCTAAAGTATACAACAAACAAAGTATATACACATGGGTGTGGAAAGGGGGGCTAGAAATCGAGAAGAATAGGACAAAGAAGAGAAATAGGGTTATGAACGGTGTCAAACCTAGGATTTAATTCCTTATAAAATTTAATTTTTTATTATTTAAAAATTGGTTAAATTTTTGTAACACACAACACAAAAATTAAAGTATAGATGTGCCTTGTGTGTGAGAGCATATATGGCTTCACATATACATGCAACATAACACAATAAATGTAAAAATTAGGAAATTAAATTCAACTATTTATAAAAAAAAAGTTCACAAAAAAATAATTGCATTAAAAAAACCTTTTTTTTAAGGGATTAGCAATGCTTTTTGGTTATTTCGCTCTCCTCTCTCTCTCTCTCTCTCCTCTCTCTCTCACTCACACACACACACACACACACACATTGAAAGTACTACTTATCTTTCAGTTTCATTTTTCCCTTACTTTCCTTTGTTTTGAATGTTAAAGTAAGAAAAGTAAAAGATTTTTTTTAAAAAAGTATATTTCCTCAAAAGTGTTAAAAACATAAAAGAGATTATAATCAAATAAATTTCTTCTATGAAATATATCAACAACAAAATTTGTAAGTAATTGTAATAGACTGTTTTATATTTTCTGTTTTTGAAAAAAACAAAGTTTTAACAAATTCAACCAATCAGGCTCAACAATAATTTATATATGACATTTTAGTTAGTTGGGATTATCTGTTTTCACTAGTTGCATATATACATCTGATTTTTGTTGTTTGATTTTTTTAATTTTTTTTTTTATGGCTTCACAGATAATAGAGGTTAGACCTAGCGTGAGCCTAGTTGTTAGGACTTTTTCAATCATTGGCAACTATGACTATATCATGGACTGGGAGTTCAAGAAAAGTGGTAGTATTAAATTTGGGGTATGGAAATTAAATGACCAAACCATCTATTTATATTAGTATCCTTATTGTTTTTTTTTTTTTAAATTATCATTATTATTTCAGTTGGTTTCATTCGAAATTATGATGATCCATTTCACAGTTATAATTTTATTTTCGAAATATAACTGTGTCTAGAATGCTATGTCATTTAATTAAATGTCAATTTTTTTAAAAAAAATTAAAATTATAAATAATATATATGTCACTAAATGTTAGGTTCTAAGAAATTAGGAACTAATGCATTAGAACTTCAATATATATATATATATATATATATATATATGTTGGCAACCATGATCAAAACGTTTAGTCTAGATTTAGGCTGCTCAAAGTATGTGTTTGTGTAAAGTTGGAATCGAGTAATTGTAGGAAATTAATATTCAATTTCTGCAAGGCTCAATCGATCGAAGCTCGTGTAGAGTATTTTTCTACAAAATTTTCCAACTTAGCCCAAGTCCGTTTGACGTGTAGGATTTTATGTTTTATGTCTCATATAAATAGAAAAACCCTAGCCATGTTTTAGAGGTTGTTGATATGCTGTGTGTGTGGATCTCTTATGAGATCTAGAGGTGTTAGGTTCTAAAAGTTTAGAACAATTGGCAAATCGTGAACACATAAGAACATACAAGGTGCAGAAAGAAGATTTCAAAATCTATCTGGTTCGATTGATCGAGAAACAGGCTTAACCGATCGAAAGTCGTATCTGCAGAATTTTATTTAAGCCCAAATAGCAGTTCAAGCCCATTACGAATTAGGGTTTCAGATCTACTTCTCCCACTATATAAAGGAAACCCTAAACACGTTTTTATAAAGGCTTTTTAGAGAGAGAAGAGTGTGCCTCTTTTGTATTTAGGGTTTTGTTCCTAAAAAGCTCTCTCATATCTTCTACCGATGTTATTACTTCAAGAATCTCAAGATCCGGTGTTGTAAAAGTTGCTGCCTTCTCTAGTCATCAAAGGTGCTGATGATCTAAACCTTAAAGGTGGTCTTGGAGTCACAAACAGGAGAGTTTGTGTTGCGAAACCTTTGAGTGAGATCTCAAAATCACAAACATGGGTGTTTGTGTTTTGCAAAAGCCAAAGAAAGAAGTAGTTTGTGAACTCGAAACTGTCATGTGGTCGTGGTAGTAAATTTCCTACTCGAGGTAGTAATAAAATGTTAGTGGTCTAAGTCGCTATTGTACAAACTTCAATTCTTTCATAGTGAATTTGCTATTTTACCTTGAGGATAGTTAGGTCAAATCCTCCCCAGGTTTTTTACTGGTTTGGTTTTCCTAGGTCATCATATCATTGTGTTCTTTATATTTCCGCTGCTTTACATGATATGATTGTTATTGATTTAACCTAGATTTGAATAATAAACCTAAGTATTCACTTGGTTAATTAATTAGGTTAAGCAATCTAGTTTACAGGGGTTTAGAAATGTACAAGAGGTACTTACCTTCATACACACTTAGAATTATCAAAATCAAGATTGATGTCGAGAGCTTGGTGATCGCTTCAGTTGCTATTTCAAGAGCTTAAAGAAAAACACAAGTGGGTGTACTTATGGATGCTGTGGATCTGAGAAAGAAGTAGCTCGTGGACTTGAAGCTGTCATGTGGTCGTGGTAGTAAGTTTTCTATTCGAGGTAGCAATAGGATGTTAGTGAACTAAGTCGCTATTGTAAAACTTTAATTCTTTCATAGTGGATCTTTTTTTACCTTGAGGATAGCTAGGTTAAATCCTTTCCAGGTTTTTTACAGGTTTGTTTTTCCTGGGTTATCATATCGTTGTGTTCTTTATTTTTCGCATTGTTTACTTGATATGATTTGCTTGTGTTATCCTAGATTTGAATAATTTGCCTAAGTAATCACTTAGCTAAATAATTAGGTTAAACAATTGGTGTTTTAAAGGGTCTAAAAACGTACAAGTGGTATCAAAGCAAGTCAGCTCTTGTGTTTAGATCTTTTGATCTAAAAGTTGATCTTTGACCCCTGTTGTCATGGAACACGGTCACTCCCTTGTGATCCCACCTTACTTTGATGGGAACAACTATACCTACTGAAAAGTAAGGATGAAAGCATTCCTAAAATCCATTGATGAGAGGGTTTGGAATTTAGTTGAATACGGATGGGAGAAGCCGACTACTCCTATAAGCGAGTGGCAAACTTCTAAAAAAGAAACAGCCGCTTTTAATAGTAAAGCCATGAATTCTATTTTCAATGCTGTTTCTATGGAGGAATTCACGAAGATCTCAAATGTTGAGGTTGATCATACTGCATGGAATATTCTCCAAACTGTGCATGAAGGCAAAGTAGCTACCATTACTGAGAGCAAGGATGTAGACTCTATCCCTATTGATGAGCTTGTAAGATCTCTTCAGTCCTATGAGTTAGACCTACCCAAGATAAACAAATCCAAATCAATGGCTCTTAAGTCGGTTGATGATGTTGATAGGAATAGATTTGATGATGAACTCTCTTCTACAGAGATTGCATACCTTGCCAAGAACTTTAGAAACTTTCTTGGGAACAATAACAGAAGGGCAAGAGATAAAACAATGTTGAACCTAGGAACTATAAGAGGAATGAACCCACTAAAGTGAACAATGCTGATAATTTTAAGAGGAAGTAGGTCAAACCTCTAATAATTCTTTGGGTCAAAAATGTTTTGGTTGTCAAGGGTATGGTCATGTGAAATTAGAATGTCCTACATTCTTGAGATCAAAGGGTAAAACTATGGATGTAACCCTAAGTGATGATTAAATTTCTGATCATAAGTCTAGTAGTGATGAGGATGGAAACTTCATTACTTTCACAGCTACTGTTGTAGTTGATGAAAGTGTTGTTGTTGAAGAGAGCCCTTCTGATGGGGAACTCTCTGAATATGCTGATTTGCAAGAAGCTTACAATAAGCTGTGCAAAGCTACTGCAAAAGATGCAATGAATGTGGAAAAAGGTTTAAAGAAAATTACTTCTCTTGAACTGGATAAGAAAGATTTGTTGTTGAAATTGCTTGATGCTAGCACTTTAATTGATAAAGTGAAGACTAAGAACATGATGTTGACTAACAAGATTAAAAAATTGGAACTAGAATTATCTATTGCTAGAGAATAAACTAATAGGTCTGCTAGTTCTAAACTTGATCACATGTTGAGTGTTCTAAAGTCTCCTTTAGACAAAACTGGTCTAGGTTTTGTAGAAAGCATCTCTTTGTCTGAAACTCATTCCACAAATTTTGTTCCTTCTTCTGAGCTTCCCGTAAGTGAGATTGTCAAACTAGTAGGGTTGATCTCAAAGAGTCTAAGCCTAAGACTCCTAATCCTCCTAAGGATAAGTTGCATGATAGACTTGTTTGGGTTTGTCATTTTTGTGAAAAGTCTGGGTACATTCGTCCAAACTGTTTCAAGTTGCAAGTTGCTAAGCAAGCAAATAAGACAAGATCCTATGGAACTTATTGGTGAGTTGGTAAAGGCATTAAATCTTTATTCCAATCCTGGAGTTGTTCATCATTCTAATCATTATAACAACTCCAATGCTAGAGTTGCATCTAAAAGGTTTTGGATGCAAAAGGCTCAATCTAATTGAGTCTTTTTGACATGGTCCTTGTACTTCATCTCTCTATTTTTTGTGACCATTCTTCGTTTGTTGTTTTGGTTTCTCTTTGTTTTTAGGATTTGCATTGCATAACATTCATGCATTTCATGTTAGGTTGTTTTTTGTTTTTGTTTTTTATTTTTATTTTTTAAAAAAAAGGGGGAAAGAAAGGTAAAATGTGTTTTGCATTATTGTTTATGGATTTGAAATCAAGGCTGTCCATATTATTTTTACATAACATGTTTATGTTCTTTGTTTAGCTTGATTGAGCTCATTTTATTTCACTTTACTAGTTTTGGCTATGTTGTGCATGTTGTGTGGGAGTTGTTTATAGTTTTTGATCACATAATCTTGATTTTGAAATCACATGCTTTTGATTGTAAAGACTAACAAATCCTAAAAGAAAGGCATAAATAACCATTTCACCACTGTTTACTAGCCAATCATGAACACCTTAGTACATTTCATATGATTTTGCGCTCGAGAAAGTGTAGCACATACACAAAAAGAACATAAGGTGTAGCCTTGACTTAAATAATAAAATTGGTGTGTACATTATTGGGCTATAAAATTCAAATTGAAATAAAAATTGGTATGTACATTATGAGGCAAATCAGGAAACTTACATGATTGCAAGCTTGTTTTCTAGGAGATGTGGGAGTTATATGATATAGCTCTTTAGGTGATAGTCACTTTTAAACGTATGTGATGAGTTCTATAGAAATTTTGATTGATTACTATTTACTTATCACCTCACATGTATCTCATGTTTTTGCTAGTTGCACACACTACACAATTTATTCTTTGCTAAACTTAGTACATAATATTGTATGTGATCTTGTTGTGGCCATTCAAGATTGAAAATTTCTTGATTTTGATGCAAAATATGTTTAATGGTTGTATTTTGAGGACAAAATTGGTTGAAAATCATGTTTTTTTGGAAGATCTGGGTTGAATTCAAGGGTTTTTGAAAAACTTTTCATCTTATACTCATGCAATTCATTTATAAAAAAATGTGCTTCGAGGAGTTTCTACATTAAAATGCTCTATTTTTTAAAAAACTATTTTTTCTAAATTTTCGATCGATCGAGCCTGTTGCTCGACTGATTGAAAATGTGATAAAAATTTTGGTTACAATCTGCTTGGCTCAATCGATGCTCGATTGGTGCTGGATCGATTGAAGAGCATCTTCTCTTCGATCGATTGAACCTATTTTTTGATCGATCGAAAATCGGTCACAGAGTTTTTAAAAAAGGTTTTTCTCACATGTTCATCACATTGTTCATACTTTTTCAATAAGCTTTTTCTCTCTTCTTCTTCGACCGATCCACTTCAAGTCAAATTTTTGTCGTTTTCTTCCAAAATTTTCTCAAGGTTCTTGTCTTCAGGTGTTGGTAAGACCTTTTTAACCCTTCTTTTTCATTTTATTTACATTTTTCATGCATTTTAGGTGTAATTTTCAAACATATAGGAATTTGGGGATTTTGATTTTTGAGTTGGTTTCTTTCAAAATTAATCATTGGGTTTTTGTTCTTAGATGCTATAAACATGTTTCCCATGCATTAATTTGATTAGTTTGGTGGTTTGAGAACAATTTGAAATTCTAATGCTTGAAACTACATGAAATTGGGAATTTTGTTCAATTGGGTTGCAATTGGTAAAATTGACTTGTGTAATTGATTGATTAATTCATTATATGATGTTTCCTAACTAGCATGATGGTTAATTATTCAATATAGGTTACTTTTTAAAATTGGGTTCTTCAAAATTTGGGGTTTTTGTACTAAAACTCTATGTTCAAGTCAATTGTTGGTTTCTAAATGATAATTGAACTGTTTTCAATGCATTAGAGCATGCATTATTTGTTCATTCAATTAATGCATCATATAGAATGATATTTTCTATTGTTGTTTTTCTTTCTAACCCTGTCTAATGCAGTCTACCCTTGGTTTTCTTTGTTTTCTTTCTTTGGTTTTTGTTTTGGTCTTTCCTTTCCTTCCCTTAGCATCATAATTAAGAAGACTAGAGCCACTAAGAAAACCTCCACCTCCTCTACCCCCGATTTCCAGAGTGATAGGTTTCTTAGCTTGAAAAATTAGGAAACCTTTGAGAAATTGAATGTATATAGGAAGGTGTGGGCTGAGAGGAAAGTGATTTTAGATGAGGTTGATCTTGAGATGCGTAGGAGTTTTGATCGTAGGGGTTGGTTGCCTCTTTTAGATGTAGATCATCCTCCTCTAGCTGTTCTGATCAGAGAGTTCTATTCGAATCTCTCAGTTTATTCCACTTCATCCAACATTCAGTTTATAAAGAGTTGGATAAGGGGAGAAGAGTATGTCATTACTCCGCAGGTAGTGGCCTCTACTCTTGGTGTACGTTTAGTACAACGGCCTGTTTATCCTTATGATGAGTCCCCTCTCCTGGACGACATCATGTCCCTCAACACTGATACTACCATTTAGTGGGATACTAATCATTGTATCACCTCACATGGGCTTACTGAGATTCATTACTTGTTTTTCCAGATTTCTTGTCATTCTATCTAGCCTATCTCTCACTTGCACACCATTCCTCTTAAGCGTTGTGCCTTTTTGTGTGCCCTTGTACTAATGCTCCTATGTGTTTTCTGTCTCTTTTCATTTGTTCTTTGGTTGAGGTTCATAGGAGTAGTTCTAGGTCACATGGTCTTTTCTTTCCGGTTTTCATTCATAGGATTTTGTTAGATTTGGGTTTAGAGGATTTTCCTGCATCCGAGCCTATTCATATCATCACCCTCATAGGTGCCACCTTTCTTAGGCAAAGAGCGGCTCAGATGAAAGCTAGCTCTAAACGCCCTCATGTAGAGTCTTCTACAGGTGATGCATCTCGGCCTCCTTTAGCTGGTGATCCATCTGCTGAGGAGTTTGTCTATCCCACCGCCGCAATTGATCCTCCACCTTTTGCTTTGGATGATTCCAGCCTTCTAGGTATGTTGGAGACTGTCATGACTGTTCAGGCAGTGCATGGACAAATTTTGGTGGATGTGCTGGCTGAGCTTCAGGCTTTACGTGCAAATTTGGCGAGTATTCGACATTCTTCCCCGCCTCCACCTTTTGATGATGAGTCTTGATTGCTCTTTGGCAATTCGTCACAAAAAGAGGGATTATTTATACATGTTGATGGGGAGACTGTGTTTTTGTTGATAGGGGGAGCTTTAGATTGTATTTAGGAGATTCATGATGCATTCGTTTTTATGGGTTGTGTATGTTAGGAAGAGACTTTATGTTTTTTTTATCTCTTTTATTGTTTCTTGTTTCACATGATCTACATTGATTATTGATTTATATTATGAAGTTATTCATGATATATGTCTTTTATTTTTTGTTTTGTGAAATCAAGAATTTATTTATTTTACTTGTATTTTCTACACATGCGTTTATGTGTTTGTTGAGTGTTACAAGAATATATAGGTTGATTCAGTCATGCTGTTGTCTACACTAGCAACTAATAGATAGTAGTTAGGTTGAATTGTTTTTGGGCATTTTGTTGTAATGGGCTATTTTGTAACTTTGAGAATTTTTGTTTTTGTATGTGTTTTGTCACGGATTACCAAATGGGGAGTTTGTTAGGTTCTAAGAAATTAGAAACTAATGTATTAGAACTTCAATATGTATATGTTGGCAAACCATGATCAATACATTTAGTCTAGATTTAGGCTGCTCAAAGTATGTGTTTGTGTAAAATTAGAATCGAATAATTGCAAGAGATTACTATTCAATTTTTGCAAGGCTCGATCGATCAAAAATTAGACTCGATCGATCGAAGCTTATGCAGAGTGTTTTTCCACAAAATTTTCGAACTCAACCCATGCCCATTTGAAGTGTAGGGTTTTATGTTTTATGTCTCATATAAATAGAAAAACTCTAACCACGTTTTAGAGGTTGTTGATATGCTGTGTGTGTGAATCTCTTGTAAGATCTAGAGGTGTTAACTTTCATACACACTTAGAGTTATCAAGATCAAGATTGATGTCGAGAGCTTGGTGATTGCTTCAGTTGTTGTTTCAAGAGCTTAAAGAAAAACACAAGTGGGTGTACTTGTGGATGCTGTGGATCTAAGAAAGAAATAGTCCGTAGACTCGGAGCTGCCATGTGGTCGTAGTAGTAAGTTTTCTACTCGAGGTAGCAATAGGATGTTAGTGGACTAAGTCGCTATTGTAAAACTTTAATTCTTTCATAGTGGATCTTATTTTACCTTGAGGATAGTTAGGTTAAATCCTCCCTAAGTTTTTTACCGGTTGGTTTTCCTAGGTTATCATATTGTTGTGTTCTTTATTTTCCTTATTGTTTACTTGATATGACTTTTTTGTGTTATCTTAGATTTGAATAATTTACCTAAGTAATCATTTAACTAAATAACTAGGTTAAACAACTGGTGTTTTAAGGGGTCTACAACGTACACTAAATATACCTTCCAAAATACTCCGTTTCAAATGAAGAGATCATTTTCAGTAAAATGGTACCTAAAAAGACTTTATGAGGCTGTTAGTTGTTATTAATAACAACTATATATGTCGTATGCACTCCATTTAATTAGGTGGGCTTATCAGGTATTTTGGAAGCAAAAGCTTCAACATACACCCACAAAAAACAAGTCAAGGAAGACATCTATGGTACATTGGTAACGGAAAATACTATTGCAATAAACCATGACCACTACATCACCTGTTATCTTGATCTTGACATTGATGGTGAAAAGAATTCATTTGTCAAAGGCAAGATGAAAACAATGAGAGCAGATGGTACCACACCTAGAAAGAGTTACTGGACCATGATTCAAGAGCTAGTAAAAACTGAATCAGATGCAAGAATTTGGACTGACAAACCAACTGAATTATTGATAGTGAACCCTAATAAGTTTACTAAAATAGGAAACCAATTTGGCTATCAATTGGTTCTAGGTCCGGCGGCTATTCCACTTCTACTAGAGGATGATTACCCGCAGATCTGCGACGCATTTTCGAATTACAATGTGTGGGTTACGCCGTATAACAAGTCAGAAAGATGGGCTGGTGGGTTATATGTTGATTGAAGCCATGGGGATGATACCTTATTTACTTGGATAAATAGGTAATACATGTTTTTTTTAACGATAAAAATTCTCACACTCATTTATTATACATTCGTATGCACAATTTTCACAACTGTATGTGCTTGATATAAATATTTTTGAAGCGAGAAAAAGGTGATATTCATGATTAAAACATGAAAAGTGGATGTTTACGGAAAATGTTAAATAAGTTTTGGGAGAAAAGAATTTCCATTTTTTTAAAGTCAAAATATAGCGTTAGTCTCAAGTGCACACCAAAACACTTGATAAAGTTTTTTCCTTGTCTTTTTTGTTAATAATTTGTTTTATAGGTGAAACTTCATTAAAAAGAATGTATTTTTTATTTCTATCAATTTTTTAATGTTTAAAAGTTATAAAAAAAAATGATAAAATAAAATATTTTTAAAAAGCAAAAATTTTAATCGAAGAGAAAAAAAATGTACGGAGCTTAAATGTTTAATGTAATTAGCAGAAGTGTATTTTTCAAATTCTTTATGTATCAATTATAAATAAACTCCATAATTTGTCTTTGAGTAACGCTATAAAATTTTTCATGTACAGTTGTTTACCTTATGATTTTAAAATGTTATATATACTATAATCATTTTATGAGTGAAATAGAAACAAAAATAGGTTGTACTTGAAATTTATGTAATTACTAAGTATTATTACATGAGAGATATAAGTGCAATACGACTTATTCATATATTACTCTGTGTCTTGTAAGCCAAGTATCTGACACTTCGTATACACACGAATGTCCTCATAAATATTAGAAAAAATAAAACATATGAAGAGAATGCCTACTTAACTTATTAAACCTAGGGAACAAGCTAATATGTGAACAATTTTATCTATCTTGGCGTGTTTTGACCAACTCAATATTACTTGTTAATCAACATATCTGTGCTAAATTAATCATGATATCATAGGTTGCTCCTCAAAAGATTAATTCGATCATGAAAATTAGAAAGCTAAGATTTTATGTGGCCTTGGCATTAGATATATATTTTTCTGAAATAGTCACATTCTAGCTAATTCACGTAGAGTCATAGGAACTAGTATGCATTTGACCTATTTATTATGAAAGTGGTTTATCCTATGACTAATATATAGGTTATATACAAATCTATAAATTATATTTTAAAAAACCATAATTAACTCATCCTTATAATCTCATTGGTAAACAAAATTAGTAATCAAACTCAAAAGGACGAACCATTGACATAACTCAAAAGGATGAACCATTGACATAACAAAAAACATTACCCTTCTTTTTTCTCTTTAACATGGAACAATTCAATAAAATGTTTATTTTATTGGGTGCACATAATCCTCACATCTCACAAACATTTAATAATTACGTTAGAGAAACACGGCTTGGCTGGTCTTGCCTTGTCTCTCAAGTGGAGTTGAGAGTAGAGATGAGGAACTCAAAGAGTGTTGTTTTGAGGACTTATGGGCTTTTTGAGTGTTTTTGAGGGTTTGTAACTATGGACAGGTATTTACTTAACTGGTCCTTAATGGGCTCATCAATTTCTGGGGGCCCAAAATCTTCAATAATTTGGATCCCATTTAATATGTTACCAGCGTGGGTATTTTACTCATTGCAATTTTATTTTAATTTTTTATTTTAAACGAAGTTGTATTAGTATTTAACTATTAATGTGAGAAAAAAATGTAGATGTGGGAAAAAAACAGTTTAGTGATAAAAAAAAAGTGGTATGTTTGTGGGGTAAAAACAAGCAATTATATATATATATATATAATATATATATATCTATATATATATATATATATATATAAATGCCTCAAAAAGAAGAAGTTGTATTAGTACTTGACAACTAAATCAAGAGAGAAATGTGGAGGTGGAGAAAAAAATGTTTTATTTTGTTAAATTTAGCTAAAAATTAGGAGTTTCTATATTACTAATTTCACATGTCTAACCCTATGATTTAAGCCTTTAAAACAGACGAATTTGAGGGTATTTTGGGCATCTAAATTGATTATAACAAACAGGGAAAACCCTTTAAATAGTAGTACACATATCTATACACCTGCAAAAGCTCCACCTTCAACCAAAAATCCAACTTCCAATGAAAACCCATTCAACCAAAAACTCACCTTCGATCGAAAACCCCTTCCACCGAAGACCACCTTCAACCGAAAACCCTTTTACCAAAAACCTACTGAAAAAAAAAAAAAAAAAAAAAAAAACCCACCTTCGACTAAAAACTTTTCTCTGTCAACACCCAGCTCAATCGAAACCCACCTTCGCACACCCAGCCCAGCTGCTGAAACCCAACCATAACCCTCTGAAACCTCTCTCACAAACCCATATCAGGAAACAAAAGGAGAGATTGAGACGACAATAAACTTGAGCCATGTAAGAGGGGAGAGATGACCGAGGAGTGGGCTATGGCTTCTTCTTCTTTTTTTTGGAGAAACGTGGGCTATGGCTTGTGGACGTGAAGGGAGAGTGGAGAGAGAGGGAAATGAAAAAAAAGAAAAAAGAAAGAAAGAAGTGAATAAAAAATTTATAGCAACTAGCTACAGTGATCTGCTAGTAGTAACAGATCGTTGTCAGTGGCAGCTCTAGAAATTTCTTTTAGGGTTGGTGGTCATTAAGAAATTTAAATTATAAAAAATTTAATGAATAGATAACTTGAATATTTGATACAACTATGAGTCAAGTTGCTAAGAAGAGTAAAATTGTTGCAATTGTAAAGTCAAAAATAAAGAGTATAACTATTGTCACCATCAAGAAGAACTTACAATCACAATATTTTTCTTGGTATCATTTTTTAAAGAAAAATTAAATCAGAGATTATTTTTATTGAATAGGTCAAATGAGCTACAAATTTGAATAATTCGAGATTTTTATCTTTTTTTAAAAAAAAATTTGTTCGCTTGTTGTTGTTTGGTCTTATCTTATTTTTGTTTGATTTATGTTTGTTATTATTTGGGCTAATATTTACTATTGTTATTTAAGTTTTTTTAAAAAAAAATTTAAAAAAGTGATTAAGGATTATGTTTGAGGGATATAACTAATTTTAAAGTAATGCTACATCCACAACATTTTTACAATAAATCTTATGCAAAAAACTATTATTGATGGGTAAAAAAATAATACCAGTATTGGACTCAAATTAGAATCAATAACAGTTTACCACATTGTATTTGTTGTGAAATTATTGTGAAAATGTTGTAAATGTAGCATTACTCTTATTTTTATTGAACCCAAATTTTTGAAATTTTGAAGATTATGTTTGAGGGATATAACTAAGTTTGGAGTAATGCTATATCCACAACATTTCTACAATAAATCTTATGCAAAAACTATTATTGATGGGTAAAAAAATAATAATAGTATTGGGTCCAAATTAAAAACAGTAACAGCTTACCACATTGTATTTGTTGTGAAATTATTGTGAATATATTGCAAATGTAGCATTACTCTTATTTTCATTGAACCCAAATTTTTGTAATTCTAAAGTTAAAGTATTCAATATTTTTATTAGAGTAGTTGCAATAAATTAGTTTAGTATATAATATATTTTTAGCAAGTGTATATTTACATTTGTATGTGGTCCTGTGACCACCCTAACTTGCATGTGGAGCCGTAATCACTATGGTTAGGTGTCAAATTTATATAGATATAATATCATTAATGAAATGGGTTTTTAGTAAAATCAGTTGTTAGAAACGGGGATTTAGCATTTTTCACATTTTTTAGGTGAATACTCTTAATAACTATCAGACTCGATCCTTCTTGTCGTATGTCAATCCAATTGAGTGAGAATGACAAATTCTCACATTAATTAGAAGGCCACTTCACAACTTTTCCGTATTTATCTATGTGATGCCTCTTTCTTTTACCCTTCGTGGGGAATTCGGTATATCGATCAAGGACACGTATGAATTTAAGTGGGGTTTATTTTTGAGATAAATGTGTTTTATTTTTTGTGGTTATCGCTGCAGCACTACTAGATTACGCTGTATTTTATCAGAGTCTTCTATGTTAGAGTCCTTTCGTTTATGACAACATGGTGGTCCTATGGTCCCTAATTTGATAAAATATCTCTCTAGATATCTTTTCTGCTACTCTGTACTGTGTCACTCGACTCCTTCCGTTCCTCGCAGAAAGCTGGAATCGATAAAAAGATCTCTCTAGATATCTTTTCTGCTACTCTGTACTATGCCACTCGACTTCTGACGTTCCTCACAGAAAGCTGGAATCCCAGGCTTGGACAGAAAACTTTAGTAAGACTTGTAGGTTTAAAGCTTTCATATGCCTTTCTTATTGTTTGATAAATATAATAGAATTTTAATTTAAAACGTTTGTTTTATAATAACTTTTTATTATTGGATTAAAATATTATTTGATTTTTATTTGAAATTCAAATTTTAAATTTTTTATTCAATAATAAATATTCATATATTTAAAAAATAATATAAAATACTTATTTTAACCATTACAAGCTGTTGGGGACATCCGATAAAATTGGAAGATATTATTTATCAAGGATTAAATATTTATGAATATAGTAATGAATATGCTTTTTTATTTTGGAGAAAATATAAACATACTATTATGTGTATATATTTCAACGGTTTTTAATCATGTTTTGAGGTCTAACAACGAGTGATAAATGTGGAACACTTTTTTTCAACTATCGAATTAAAATACTTTTTAAAACTGTTTATAGTAGGTTTTTCAACGGTTTCAATTGTTGAAATAGCCAAATTTCTTATAGTGATTATAAGGGTTTGGAGTTGGGTTGATGGCAAACCTAATTAGGTGATCTTCTTAGAAGAACTAATCAAATCAACCGTTTTTTATTTTATTTTTATTTTTATTGTGGTTCTCAAACCCGGCTAAGGAAAATCCCACTGTTTTATTATAGACTTGTTATACACAAACAAAATTAAAGATAAGGTAATAAAAGTTAATACATTACGGCACAGAGAATTAACATTGTTCAGCAAAACTTTTTGTACATCTAAATAATATGAAGGTATTTTTTTTCCCATTATCATTAGATCAAGGGAAAAATTGCACACATAGAAGTTTAGAAGCCTCTTTCATAGCAAATCCAAATGAATAAAATTTGCAGCTTTGATCTTTTTCCTTGGATCGATTTTGGTTGGACTGAAACTGAAAGTGATACGAGTTTCCTTCATTCACAAAAACTCGTCATATTGAAACTTTCAGAATTTTCCATGCACGCCCATTATTATCTATAATTTAATAGGGCTGAAAGTTCGATTCCTTCATTCACAAAAGCTCGTCATATTGAAACTTTCAGAATTTTCCATGCACGCCCATTATTATCTATAATTTAATAGGGCTGAAAGTTCGTTTCCTTCATTCACAAAAGCTCCTTCAACTGCCATATCTATCATTCTCAAGTAAAGAAAGGTCAAGTATTAAAACCAACATCCATGTAGTTTAGAGTAGATAACTTAAGGTTATATTAGGGAAACCAATTCTTGTAGTGCACCCAATAAGTGGAAGTCACTAAATTATGTTACTATATAGTATGTGCATATATATACACACTTTTTATTTTTATTTTTATGAAAGATCATCCTCATCATTCCTTTTTATTATTGTTTTTCAATTATATCTTCATAATTTCTCTGAAAAATGTCCCTTTAGGTATTCAGAAAAGAAAACCAATCCGTTAAACAACGGTATCATTACTAAGAAGAAGAAAATGAGGAAAGAAAAAAACTTCCAACTTAGGCTTCTTTTTTTTTTTTTTTTTTTTCTTTTTGGAGAAAAAAAAAATACACACACACAAGGAAAAATGAAATAAGTTCTAACATAAAAGCACACCACAATTTCACTCAAAACCAAGGTAACCTTTTAAAGTAGGATGAGGTAAGTTATACTATACACTACACTCTCTTAAGCAATGTGGAACAATTATCTTTTCTTTTCTTTTTTTTGGCTGAATTAGCTATCGAGTGATGTATTGACCAAATTATAAGTATTTTGAAAAGCCTAGCAGCCGTGTGGAATCTAATATTATATATAAAAGTAGAAGTTTTTTCTGTAATTAAGGCGGTGCTGTCATGTAGAAGAAAAAAAAAAAAAAAAAAAAAAACCACCTAAAACTCTGTCACGTCTACATATTAAAAGAGAAAACTCAGAAAAGTCATAGTGTTTCGCCGTCTAAATACTCAAAACCAAATTAACCTTTTAAGGTAGGATGAGGTAAGTTATACTATACACTACACTCTCTTAAGCAATGTGAACAATTATCTTTTCTTTTCTTTTTTTTGGCTGAATTAGCTATCGAGTGATGTATTGACCAATTATAAGTATTTTGAAAAGCCTAGCAGCCGTGTGGAATCTAATATTATATATAAAAGTAGAAGTTTTTTCTGTATTAAGGCGGTGCTGTCATGTAGAAGAAAAAAAAAAAAAAAAAAAAAACCACCTAAAACTCTGTCACGTCTACATATTAAAAGAGAAAACTCAGAAAAGTCATAGTGTTTCGCCCGTCTAATACTCAAAACCAATTAACCTTTAAAGGTAGGATGAGGTAAGTTTTACTATACACTACACTCTCTTAAGCAATGTGGAACAATTATCTTTTCTTTTCTTTTTTTTGGCTGAATTAGCGATCGATGTGTATTGACCAAATTATAAGTATTTTGAAAAGCCTAGCAGCCGTGTGGATCTAATATAATATATAAAAGTAGAAGTTTTTTCTGTAATTAAGGCGGTGCTGTCCATGTAGAAGAAAAAAAAAAAAAAAAAAAAACCCCTAAAACTCTGTCACGTCTACATATTAAAAGAGAAAACTCAGAAAAGTCATAGTGTTTCGCCCGTCTAAATACTCAAAACCAAATTAACCTTTTAAGGTAGGATGAGGTAATTTATACTATACACTACCCTCTCTTAGCAATGTGAACAATTATCTTTTCTTTTCTTTTTTGGCTGAATTAGCTATCGATGATGTATTGACCAAATTATAAGTATTTTGAAAAGCCTAGCAGCCGTGTGGAATCTAATATTATATATAAAAGTAGAAGTTTTTTCTGTAATTAAGCGGTGCTGTCATGTAGAAGAAAAAAAAAAAAAAAAAAAACCACCTAAAACTCTGTCACGTCTACATATTAAAAGAGAAAACTCAGAAAAGTCATAGTGTTTCGCCGTCTAAATACTCAAAACCAAATTCAACACCAGTTTGGTATTAACCGTTTACTCACAATTTCACCAAGTATAAGAGATGAAAATAAAAATCAAAACGATTCAAAAACCCAAACTAAGACAATCCGTTAAAGAAAAAAAAAAAAAAAAAAAAAAAAAAAAAAAACTGTCCTCCAACTGCGCCGTAGTACATCCGCCCTCTGCCCCAATGAGACCCTACCTCCATTGATATAGTCTTGTGCATTTTATGTGTATTTCTTATGCACTAGTTAGTTTAGCGGCAAACGTAATGTAGTTCTCATCATTGTCTAGACTAGAGTATATGTTACTAATTTGAGTGTGGAATCGATGGCTTAGGGCAATAGGCAAGGATAGGGAGTTCAGTATATTTATTAAGGTCAAATTTTTATTTTACCACCAAATTGTAGATACTCCCAAAAATTCTAGGGGCCGTATGGAATTCAAGAAGGGAATCATAAGTGAAGAAAAGTACTCGAATGGTAAAAGTTATGTCGGTTGTTTTGTAACTAGGAAGAAGAAGAAAGAAGAATGATGTTAACATGTTAGGGATATTATAAATTCTATTAAATATTAAAGGCATCTTATAAATTGATGTACGTGTTTTATTATTATTATTATTTAAAAAAATTGATGTGTTAACTTTTAAATATAAAATCTAAAAGTAATTAAAAAAATTAATTTATTTACTATGTTATTTATTTATGATCAATCATTTTAATTTTCATGTCAATTTGCAAAGTTATTTAAAATAAAAAAGTAAAATCAATAATAATTTTAGCATTTTTCAATTTTGAATAAATAGATGAGAAAATTATTAGCGGGAAGTCATTGGAACATGGCTTATGATTTAATTCAATATACCCCATTTTTCTTCTAAACCCCCACCCCCCTCCCCCAAGCCCCAATTTTTATATATTTCTTTTATGGGAAATGTTAACTGGTGTCATCGCTCATGAGACACTCTTTAAGAATGTTTTATAAAAAAATAAAATTTGCATGAATTATGGAAGAATGTTGAAAATTTAGCTAAAGTAATTACAGAGGTTGAAAAGATGATTTGCCGAGCTTGGACACAAATGCTCTTAACCAATATTTTGCTCAAAATTTGATTTCCTCCCTCTCACATTATACATTTTCCATCAAATCTCACTATATTTTACTCTTCACTTTCTATCAAACTCTTCTCCCCCATCCCCCCCCTTCCCCCAACCCACAAATTTTGCCAATATTAAATAAAAGAAGAGGTGAAGAATATTTTACTCTTCACTTTCTATCAAACTCTTCTCCTCTCTCCCCCCCCCCCCCCCCCCCCCCCCCCGGCGCGGGCGGAACCCACAAATTTTGCCAATATTAAATAAAAGAAGAGGTGAAGAAAAGTTAAATGAAGGATTAAGGAATTATTAAACAATGTACAATTATTTTATTTTATTCATATTTAATTTTTAAATATATTAAAATATGATATTAATTTTTTTTAATACAGGTTGCAATATTATTCCATCAATGGAATTTGTTCTAAGAAATGTTTTGACTACGTTAGTTTTTAGTTTTTTACCACTAAATGTTACATTTTCATTTGACAATATTAGGCCATTTTACTAAAAAGCTTCTTCAATAATGACACTAATGAATTTTGATATGTCTATAGCATTATTCGTGGTTATTTTTTTGAAACCAAAATTTTGAATTAAAATTATTTTCTATTTTACTAAAAATTTAATATTGTTCATTATTTTTATTATTTAATATAATATATATATATATATATATATATATATATAATAAAATCCAAACTATTTATAATATACCACAAAAAAAAAAAAAAAAAAAAGCGAGAGAAACATGATCTGTACGTTGTGCAGTGTGCAAAACGTGTGGCTTTTAGAAGAAGATGATGAATTTTATTTGAGTTTGAGAGAAATGGGACAAGGTATATTGGTCTTGTTGAAAACATTAACTTCTCATTAACATTTTTCTTATCTCCCCGCAATAAGTGGGACGCTTTTTTTGAAGTTTGACAAAATTACATTAATTGTTATAGCACCAGTTAACTGGGCACATTCAAAAAATATGCCTAAAGTATAATCTATACTACTATTTAAGGAGCTGTATCTGTTTGGATTTCACATTTTGAATGCCTAAAATACCCTTATCATATCCACTTATAAGTTTTCAACTAATGAAGATAAATATGTAAATTAAAACTCCTACACTTTAAAATTCATAAACTCACGTACGCTTTGTAGTTTCTATCTCACTTTCTATCTCTCATTCTTCTTCAGATTGAAGACATTTAGTTTAGCTCTACATCCTTCTTTCTTTTTCTTCAGATTAAAAACATTTATTGTCAGAAGCTCCAACAAATTTACAGATTTTATCTTTTGCAAGTTCTCTTTGTTTCTTTTCTTTGGTTTATGATTAACTTCCTCACTTCTTCTTTTTTTTCCTTCTACGTTTTTTTTTTTTTTCCTTCTACGTTTTTTTTTTTTTCCTTTTTAAGATTTTTTTTTTTTTTTTTACAAAAAAAGAAGTGAATTTGTGATATGTATTAATGTATTAGTGTTTTAGCTACACCAGATGTTGATGCAGTGTTGTAATTTTTGTTGTTGTTTCCTTTCAATGTGATCAAGATTGTGCTCCCAATCTGCAAAGAGAATTATTTGCACCTGCTGATATTAATAGTGGTAGGTGGGACACCATACTGCCTCAGTTGTCTCAGTTCAAGCTTCCTAGGAATAAATTGGAGGATTTGTATGAGCAGGTAAATAACGTCACTCAATGATGAAATCTTTATTGTTTCGTTATTATTTGATGATGTGGTGATTAAATTTTAAAGATCCATAATAGAGTTAAATTATAAAAAAAATTTATCTTCTATTTCCTCACTTTTTTTTTCCTTCTACGTATTTTTTTTTTCTTTTTAAGAATTTTTTTTTTACCATCATTGTATATGTTTTTGGCGTTAAAGTTTTTTAGTTTTTTTTTTTTTTTACCATCATTGTATATGTTTTTGGCGTTAAATTTTATTTTTTTTATTTAGTTATTTATTTAAATAGTTGATGATGTGGTGATTAGATTTTAAAGAGTTCATGATAGAGTTAAATTCTAACTTTGGTTTGTTGATTAATTTGAAAAAAAAAAAAATACTTGGTTTAACCCTAATTCTTTTATCTCTCTCAGGTTCACGTACGCACAAATTTTTTGGATTGCATTGAGGAGTCATTGGAATGGAATATTAGATAAGTTCGGGTGAGAGACTTTACAATAATTATTATATGTATTAGACCTCACATAAAGTGGTCGTTATCTAAGAATTTGTTGTAAAAAAAATTCTTTTGTAATAGAAACTATATTTATCATTTGTATAATTCTATGTCAATATAAGTATTGATAATTATAGTTTGTCAATTTCAAACTCATTGGATACTCAGCTATTGTAAAAATTAGTAGAACAAAAGAAAACGAGGAGATAAAAGTTTGAATTTGACCGAAGAAATTAATCCTGACCTCTAGGAAGTAGGAACTGTGAAGATTTTTTGAAAAAAACTTCAACTGTTTAAGTAGTAACTTCTCAAGTAACATTAAAGACCTAAAATAAAGGAACCACATCTCCTAAACTTATGCCCACAGTAGGAAACCACTAACACTAAAATAGTATAATACGGTTCAAATACAACTCAAACATTAAAACTATCTACTCCTACTAATCCATATCTAAGAAATTGTTGAAAAAAATTTCTTTTGTAATAGAAACTATATATATCATTTGTATAATTCTATGTCAAATTCAATTTAAATTTTTTTCCATAAGTATTAATTTACTACTTCATAAAAAAATGTTACGTACCTTTTTCTCAGTTTTAAAGGTTGTTGATGTTGTTGATATATTTGAAATTTAAACTATTTTTAACTTTTGTTATAGATGTGTAGTAAGTGGCTAACTTTTAGGACTAAAAAACTAAAATTTTGGATTAAATAAAAATTGATAAATGTTATTAATTTTTTTTAAAAAGAACAACAACACCAAAAGAAACGTGTATCTCCTGCCATAAAATTTGAAATTTAAGTTTTTATTTACTTATGTTATGGGTGTTTAGTAAATGGCTAAATTTTAGGATTAAAAAACTAATTTTTTTTTTTAGGATTCGAAAACTAATTTTAGTAATAGGCTAATAGCAATCATGAAGACTATTAGACTTACTAACAATACAAAGGAAATAGTGATAATACTATAAAGTACTATAGACTTACTTCATGATTGTTTGTTGAGAAGAAAAAAAAATACTATAAAGAACAACTAAAATAATAATACTATAAATAATACTATAACGTCTATCTCTTAAGTAAAAAACTAATTTTAGTACTATTATAAATAATACTATAAATAACGTCTATCTCAATTTTTAGTATTATTATAGTATTATTAACGTCTAATAATACTAATTTTTTTTAGTAGAAATTACGTGAGAAGTTACTACTATTTTTTTTAGGATTAAAAAATTAATTTTAGTAATAGGCTAATAGCAATCATGAAGACTATTAGACTTACTAACAATACAAAGGAAATAGCGATAATACTATAAAGTACTATAGACTTACTTCATGATTGTTTGTTGAGAAGAAAAAAAAATAATACTATAAAGTATTATTAAAGGTGGTTTAAACAAAACCCAAAAGGAATACTAAGTTTTTGTAAAAATTAGTAGAAGCATCCAAATCCCAATCCAAAAATGCAAGCCATGTATTAGTATGTCCCACGTAATTAAGCGTATTTTTTTATGGATAATTAAGGGCACTTAAGTAAACAAGAGATTAAAAAAGTTTTAACGTAAAACAACAATATTTGTTTGTTCAAACTTCCACGCCTCTTTGCATATTTATTTGATATTATTCTATCCTAATTTTAGTATTATTATAGTGTTATTAATGTCTATCTCTTGCCATAAAAATTTCAATTTAAGCTTTTATTTATTTATGTTATGAATGTATAGTAAATGACTAAATTTTAGGATTAAAAAAACTACATTATAGGATTAGACAAAAAATGATAACTATCATACATAAAATTTGGAAAAAAAGAACAACATCAACAACACCAGAAACGTGGATGTATAGTTACTAAATTTTAGGATATTTTTAGGAACATTTCCTTTAACAAACATTTCCTTTAATTTACTATTCCATAGAAAATGTTACATACCTTATAAAATACAATATAAGTATTGATAATGATAGTCTGTCAATTTAAAACTCATTAGATACTCACTAATGTAAAAATTAGTAGAAGCATCCAAATCCCAATCCAAAAATGCAAGCCATGTATTAGTATGTCCCATGTAATTAAGGGTATTTTTTTATGGATAATTAAGGGCACTTTAGTAAACAAGAGATTAAAAAAATTTTAACGTAAAACAACAATATTTTTCTTTTCAAACTTCAGCGCCACTTTACATATTTATTTGATATTATATTTATATCCGGTAAAGTGAGAAATTAAATGTACATTCAAATCCTTTAAATACCCTTCAAGACTTTCATCTTCCTCATCACCTCCACAACTCTCAACTTCTAAACTCACTAAGCCACTTCTTCTCTCTCTTACACTTACACACAGACACACAAAGTTACAAACAGACACATTATTTTCTCATCCAAATTAACCAAAATGGCATAGTTTTGTTTTCTTCATATTGATCTAACAAATCATAACCTAAATTCAAATATATTCTCAAAACTTATACCTAAAATAATAATTTAATAATTTTAAGAAGTGTAACTTATTTCTCCTATTTTACTAAAAATTTATTACAATTACACATATTATTACAATTCTTACATGTGATTAATTTGTTCAAAATTAGTTCACTTTATTGAGGTTTTAATACACCCTATTTGTGACAAGGAAAAATCTATTCATTATTGTGTATGTATGCGCAACAACCACTATAAATTTAATTTAATTCTATGTCGAAATGAGTTCACAAAATACAGCGATGGTGAATACCGATGACATAGAACGTCGTCGAGAACAATGGAGATATTATGCTCGCTTGAGAATACAAAGAGAAGACAATGAAAGCAGAAATATTCGATTGGCAAGACGTCGTGCTAATTATGCAAGACAAAGACAACAAACTTTGGGTGGTGGTCACATTTTAGTGGGAGGCCCAACAAATTTGAATGAAGAAGATGTACATTCTAATTCAACATCAACAAACTCATCACTAATACTACCTAATCATGAGGCTGGACGAAGTCGTTATCTTACACATATCCGTAACTTGGCATGCAATATGCCAGTTGAGCATAGGGCTGTGCAAGAAGTCAGTGGTGAGATTATAGTTTTATATCTTTAAACATTCTTCATTGCTTGGAATCTTATTATTTTGAGAAAATCCATAGTTTTTGGCATGTTAGTTGTATGTCAATGTATACAAAATTACTAAGTTAATGTTTATAATATTAAATTTAGATCTCCTTCCAACTTATCCAACTATAATGGCAAATGTTTTTAAGGCTGGACCAAGTCATATAAATTCTGATGTTAATAATGGTAAGTTTTATATAATATATTTATAAAGCTTTCACTATTATTTTTTATATATAATTAAACCAATTGAGCATTTTATATAATTACATTGTAGTTACAAAAAGAATTGAAAGAGTTGAAAATATTGTTGAGTAAAACCAAGGGGATGCCCACAGAGAACAAGGTTTATTACTCAATGTCACCATTTTTATTTTTATTTTCATGTTTATATCCTTCTATAGAGCTTTCATCATTATTTTTTTATATATAATTACACCAATTGAGCATTTTTCTATAATCACATTATAGCTGTAGAAAGAACTGAAGAAGTTGAAAATATAAATGATCAAAATCATGGGGATGGCTATAGAGAACAAGGTTCGTCACTCAATGTCACCATTTTCATTTCAATTTATATGTTTACCATTATCAATTTTATTATTTGTTAATAAGCTGCATATTCGAAACATTATTAATATTTTGCTTATTTCACAACATAATATTTGGTACAATTTTAATATTTTCTTTCACAACTATCATAACACTCTTTATCACTAATTTTTTCCTCAAAATAAAAATTAGGTGTTGACAACACATTTGACGGTACTGCACATGTAATAAATTGTATGCGAGGCAAATACAATTGTGCAAAGGATTTTAAAGAAGGTATTGAGACCATTAGGTACCAACTACCACAACCAAAGACATGTCACTTTAGTAATGCCCGTTTGTTCCATCGAGAGACATCCTTGATGTGTTGCAAGGATGGAAAAATATCCTTGCCCAATATACCAATTTGTCTTGAATTTATGGAGCTCATTTGCGAGCAAACACCACGGGGTAGACATTTCAGGCAATATATACGGTTTTACAACAACATGCTTGCATTTACCTCAATGGGTGTGCACGTGGATGAAAGCGTGGCCTCAAATAGTCGAGGAATATATACATTTCGTGCCCAAGATGCCATCGATCATAGAATTAGTAGTCTTTTACCACATACACCTCTAAGTGTGCGGCATCTACAATTGTATATCTACGACACCGATCTTGAAATACAATGCAGAATGTCTCAATCTATAGAAGCTCATGAAGATATTGTGAGACTTATTCAAAGGATCTTAGACATGCACAATCCATTTGTGGAGAAATTTCGTCAACTATCTCGAAGTCCAAATTTATATCAATGTAAACTCCTTATTAAAGAACAACCTCTAAACCAACCTCAATATTGCCTTCCCAATGTTTCCCAAGTGGCAGCTATTATTGTAAGAGGAGAAGAAGCTGGTCATTTGGAACATATGGATGGGATATCAACATATGTGACGCTAATAGAAATAAAGTGTCATGTTGCGATTATTATGCATACATCTTTCAGGTAACAGTTTTATTATTTTCAATCTATTACTGCAAAATGCCACTTACATTATAAACTAACTGAACTTACATCTATTTTTACTAATGTCGAAGATTTGCGACGATGCTCTATCAATGATTTGGTTTGGAAGACGCCTTTCCCAGTAGTATGTTGTTGATAATTATGTAAAAATTGAAACACACAAGTTTAGGTGGTTTGAGCACAATCAAGATTCTATTAGGGCAAATCTGTACCAAGGCCTACAAGATACTTTCAATGAAAGAGAGATTGATACTGGTAATGTAAACTTTACATTTGAAATTTACATTACTTTATTAATGGCGAATTAGGATCAATATTTATTAATGGCCCAACTTTTCATCTTATATATAGGAAATGTTGGACATAAAACCATTCACCTTCATCATTTGTGGGAAGCCCGCGCGATATGATCCAACAATTTCAAGATGCAATGTCATTGGTTCAAAAGTTTGGGAAGCCAGATTTATTCATCACAACGACGTGCAATCTAGGATGGGAAAAAATCCAAAATGAGCTTTTACCCGCACAAACAGCACAAGATCGTCCAGACTTGCTTACAAGAGTTTTCAAATCGACATTTGAAGAATTGAAAGATGATATCGTGGTCAAGGGGGTTCTCGGAAGAGTTATTGTATACGTGCAGGTCTTTGAGTTCCAAAAAAGGGGTTTACCACATGCACACATGCTTATAATTCTCGATGAAGATGATAAATTGCATAATCCAAAGGATTACGATCGAGTTGTTAAGGCAGAAATACCATGTAAGGAGGAACAATCTCAATTACATAAAACTGTACCGAAGCATATAATACGTGGCCCTTGCGGAGTACAAAATCCAAGATCACCGTGCATGAAAAATAGGCGATGTAAAAAAGGATACCCAAAGCCTTTCTCACCAGAAACCTACCAAGGCAATGACTCATATCCTGTTTACAAACGATATGATACTAATAATCTCGTGCCACTGAATGATCATTACATGATTATGGTAGACAACACTTGGGTTGTTCCATATAATCCTTGGTTACTGCTAAAATATAATTGCCATATTAATGTTGAAATATGTTGCAGTATCAAGAGTGTCAAGTACTTATATAAATATGTGTATAAAGGCCCAGATCGTGTCTCTATGGAAGTTAGGCTAGGGCCAAATTATGATGAGGTCCAACAGTACATTGATGCAAGATGGGTATGTGCTCCAAAGGCATGTTGGAAGATATTTTCTTTTCCTATGTATCGAATGTACCCTGCCATTTTTCGTTTGCAAATTCATCTTCCAGATAGACAACAGGTATGCTTTAGACCACATAAACCTATTGCTAATGTTTTGGAGCAAAGTAAAAAGACAATGTTCACTGAATTTTTTTATATGAATATGATTGATCATGATGCACGAAATTATCTATATAGAGAGTTTCCTGAGCATTATTGTTGGGATTATAAAAACAATATATGGACACGAAGAAGATCTTATAAAAAAGTAGTGGGCATGATATATACTGTTTCACCATTTGATAGAGAGAAGTTCAATCTTCGTGTTCTTCTTAATCATGTCAAATGGCCAATAGGATTTGATGATTTATTGACCGTCAATGGGATAACCTATCCGACTTTTAAGCAAGCAGCTGAACAAAGGGGTTTACTAGAAAATGATAACAGCATATGACAGTGTCTACTTGAGGCAAGAGACATTCAAATGCCGTAAGCTTTAAGAAGATTGTTTGCAACAATATTGGTATTTTGTCTACCGACTGGATTAAGAGAATTGTAGAATGAGTTTTACCCATATATGGTAGAAGATTACCCATCAACATCTGTTACAACAGAGACACGTCGTACAAATAAACTTCTCAATGATTTAGGGGTGTTACTCTTGCAACATGGAAAGCACATTACAGAGTATGATTTGCCGATATCAACTGGAGAATGTGACAATGATTCAGCTGTACCAAGACTCATTCAAGATGAGCTATCTGTTCTTAATGTAGATGAAGAACTTACTTTAATTGAAAAGTTGAATAATGACCAGAGAGTTGCATATGAGAAAATCATGACAGTTATTGATCGTAAGGAAAGCATGATATTCTTCGTCGATGGGCCAGAGGGAACTGGGAAAACATTTTTGTATCGCACAATATTGGCAACCTTAAGAAAAGCAGGTCACATTGCAATTGCCACAGCTACTTCTGGCATAGCAGCAACATTACTCCCTGGTGGAAGAACAGCGCATTCCAGGTTTAAGATTCCTTTAACTCCTGATGCTTCATCTACTTGCTCAATAAGTAAACAATCAGACTTAGCTGAACTTATTAGACGTGCCACCATAATTATTTGGGATGAAGCCCCAATGGTAAATCGATGTGTACTCGAATCTTTAGATAGAACATTTAAAGATATTATGGAAATAAATTTACCTTTTGGTGGGAAGGTGCTAATTTTGGGTGGAGATTTTCGTCAAGTACTTCTGGTTGTTCCAAAGGGTACAAAGGCAGAAATGATTGATGTATGCATAGTCAAGTTCCCATTATGGAAAAATGTCAAAGTGTTACATTTGAAGCAGAATATGAGGTCTATCAACGATGAAGAATTTGCTGAGTATATACAACGCATTGGTGATGGGAATGAACCATTTATAATGGATGATTTGATTAAACTACCCCCTTCAATGGCAATGCAATGGGAGGGTCAGCATTCTATATACAACTTGATTGATCAAGTTTTTCCAAGTTTGCAAGAACATGCCAATGATGCAAGGTATATGGTTGATAGGGCTTTGCTAACACCTATAAATGATGATGTTGAACAGCTTAATGCAAAGATAATTTCTCAGTTCCCAGGAGATGAGTTTAAGTTACATTCTTTTGATGAGGTTAAAGGAGATAATAATCATCTATATTAACAAGAATTCCTAAATTCTATATCTCCAGGGGGTTTACCACCACATATATTAAGGCTAAAAAAGGGTGCTCTAATTATGTTGCTGCGCAATATAGATCCAAAAGTCGGATTATGTAATGGTACAAGATTGATATGCCGTGGATGTTTTAACAACGTAATTGACGCTGAAATTTTGATTGGACAATATGCAGGTACACGTGTTTTCTTGCCAAGAATCCCTTTGAAGACAACAGAAAATGTACACTTGCCATTTGTAATGATCAAACGACCATTTTCTGTACGTTTAAGCTTTGCACTTACAATAAACAAAGCGCAAGGTCAGACAATTCCAACATTTGGAATTTATCTTTCTGATCATATTTTTAGTCATGGCCAATTATATGTGGCATTGTCAAGGGGAGTCTCCCAATCCACCACAAAAATATTGGTGCAAAAAGGAACAATACCTGAGGAGGAAGGTGTTCACACAAGAAATATTGTGTATAAAGATGTTGTGTTCCTTTCATCATAGGTATTAATTAACAATTGGAAAGAACTGTCTTACATATAAATTTATTTTAATAATTTACAAATTTTAATGGTTATGCGGTCTACGTTTTAATATTTTATTTCTTGATCTTTTTTATGTATACAATTAATTAGTAAAAGGAAGGATGCCTAACTCAAATGTGAGGATCGAGTCCATTATGCTAAATAATGGAGTGCATGCTGTTCCTACTACTCATTGGGAGAATTGGAAGGATGATCAATTATTATTAAACATGGAGGCCATTGATAACAAGGTATATTTCTTTTTAATAATATCTTTAATCAGTCAATCCCTTTCTATTGTTTTATCAAAATTAATATTAAAAATGTCATGCTGCGTATGTGTTATGTTCGCAAATTGGCAATTTATTCACCTGGTTGGGGATTCACTATTCGAGCTGACAAGAAAGAGCTTTGGAAAGAAGTGAAACGAGTTTTAGAGTCACAAGAATTGGAAAGGTTTGTTACGGTATATTTTAAAATAGGAAAATAAGTAATTGATAGTCTTAATATACAAACAATTTTTTTTCTTCATTTTGAAGTTCCATAAACAAAGACTAACAACAAATCAATGTCAAGAAGAGTAATGAGGTGCGCAACATCCATAGGAATAAAGACAAAGGAAAAATGAAGGACGATGTGATCTCTAACACTCATGCCAACATAGACAAACGGAGAATGAAAATCAAGAACAATGTGGTTTCCAACATCCATGAGAAAAAACAGATACGAAGAAAAAAAACCAAGGACGATGCAATTTTCAAGACCCAAAATAGTAAAGAAAAACAGAAAACGAGAGTCAAGGACAATGAGATAATAAAGCAAGTACAAATCATTACCACGACTACTTTAAAAAAAAAAAAAAAAAAACTCTATTACATAGTTGACTATATAATTTTTTTTAAAATTTTTTTTGGTAATTAAATGATAGTTCTTCAAGTCCCAAGCTGAAGTAGACCATTTCACATACATGGAGCTATGCAATATCATCACAAGGTCAGTTCAAATATTTCATTTTATACGTTTATGCTTGATATTTATTGTGCTTATTATTATTATGTACGTTTTAAAGTCTCTATTAATAACACAAACTAACACATTTTGTATCATAGGTTTATGGCAAATTCTGCTAGAAAGCAATTAGAATGTGGATCAAATAGCATTGCTTCACCAACTTCTCTACCATAGCCAGCATAATATTAATAAGTTCACCTATTCCATGTTTTAGATGTAGTGCATTATTTTACAGTTTTACATGATGTAAATATTTTAGTTTTCTACATTGATCCATCAACTTCTTCATAATAGCTTTTGTAAAAGTCATCATATGTATTTTGTAAGTAGTTTTATTGTTACAATTTTATTATGCATTTTCAATATATGCACTATTTATAAGATTTATTCAGAGGATCTTTTTTTTCCTCCCCCTAAAAGTTAATACTAAATTATTGCATCATCTTCCAATCAATAACACGTAGATTACTGCATAAATAAAATTGGCAAAAATGGATAATAGTTACGGAATACTAGTCTCTGAGCACGCGCTCACATACGTGCTCAGAGGCTCTTCTATTTTTTGGGTAATGATTAATCTAGAGCATTTATTATAATTTGGAAATACTATATTTCCCGATCACAAAAAAAACCTAAGGGTGTGATGAAAGATTATTTCACCTGCTAACGCATAATACTCATCACACCCCTAAGTTTTTTTTATGATTGAAAAATGTAGTAATTTTAAATTATAATAAATACTCTAAATTAACCATTACCCAAAAAATAGAAGAGCCTCTGAGCATGCGTGTGAGCGCATGCTCAGAGGCTAGCGAAAGCTGACTTACTTGACCGACCTTTAATCAAAGTGACAGATCCACTTTTCATTTTTATTTTTTTACGGCCCTTACAGCAATTTTGTGTGTGTGTTTTTTTAAAAGGCCTATGTATCAATGAATATATATATTCTGTCCCACTCCGACCTTTAATATTCCACTTTATATTATTTAAATATATAACAACTTTTATGTAATCATTTTTTTTCTTTCGTAAGTATTAAAAAAATAAATGAATGTAAAACATATGACATTTCACAATTGATAAAATATAAAAGTGAAATATAAAAAATAGGAAAAATAGTATTTATATCTATGACAAAATATTTCACAACATTTTTTACAATAGATGAATTGGAAACTTTTGCTATGATAAACTTTTACTAGTTTTTATCTAAATTTTCTACTAACATTTCATTTTAACTTACCACTATCAATCTATTACATCAACAAGTATGAAAAATTTTGCCAAATTTTGTGTCTATAAACTTTTACAAAAAAAAAAAAAAAAAAAAAACGTCATTAATTAGCAATTTTTCATATAAAAGTATCTAAAACAAGTGAATAAAGTTTAAGTAATATTCAAATAATTTTTAAAAATCATATTTAAATATTATATATATATATATATATATATATATATATATATATATATATATAATATCTCAAATTAGCTCTTAAATCAAGATTCCCTTCGGTGCTTGCATCCACCCTGTCACGACAAGTGTGGAATTCGGCTTCGGTCCCCTCTGATAGGCTGGTGCATGAACTTGTGAGATATGCAGATTTTCTCCATTAGCTGTCGTTTCTGTCAAATCTAGTGGCTAGGATTTACGTGTTTCGTCTTAGCGCTGATGTTTTTCACTCAAAAGTCTAAACTATATCTCACACAACAAAAGCAAAGCTCTATTTCAGTAACACTCATGGCTTCAACCTTCACTGTATTTTTTTCACTTCTCTTCCTCCTCTCCATCCCAAGCATTCTTTCTCACCCCTTGGACCCTCTCACCCCCTTAGAAATAAAACAAGTAACAAAAATTATCAAAGGGTCTAGGGCGCTCTCGTTGGCAAACCTTACCTTTCAATATGTAGGCTTAAATGAGCCAAGCAAATCAACCATTCTTTCGTGGCTTTCAAACCCCACCAAGGAATCCCCGCCTCGTCAAGCTTTTGTTATTGCACGAGCTTATGAAAAATCCTACGAATTTGTCGTAAGTTTATCCCATGGATCAATCATTTCGCAGCACATTTATAATGGCACTGGCTTCCCTTTACTGAACCTTGAAGAACAGTCTGCTGCAAATGAGTTAGCATTTAAATACCCACCATTTATCAAGTCCATCAAAAAGAGAGGGCTGGACATAAAGGATGTGGTTCCTTCAGTTTTCACGGTGGGATGGTATGGAGAGAAAAGCATGAGTGGGAGGGTTGTTAAGGTACTCTTTTTCTACAAAGGTGGCTCGCCTAATGTTTGGGTTAGACCTGTTGAGGGTATTGATGTACTTGTGGACCTTGATAAGATGGTGATTGTGAAATACTCTGATAGTGAAGTGGTACCAATACCAAAAGCTGAGGGAACTGAATATCGAGGTTCAAAAATGAGGCCACCATTTGCAGCTGAAACAAAGCCTATCACTGTTGTCCAGCCTCATGGTCCCAGCTTCAAGATCAATGGTCACACGATAAGGTAAACAATAAGGCCACACATATTGTATAACTTTTTTCAATCAACTGAATCGTCAAGTTTTGATTGAGTTATAATAAAAATAATGTCAGTATTTATCTATCTCATGTGAAAGTGCCGTAACATTAATCACAATTTATTATCTTAATAAATTATGAAAATTGTTATGTGTATAATGTTGTTAGCCAAATAAAGAATAAAACATTTTCATTGTTGTTTATTAATTAAAACTAAGGGTTTCAAAATATAATTTTTTGAATGTTGGGTTTCAGTTTTTATAAAGCAAGATCCTCTTTATTTCAACTGGAATGAAAAATATCAATTACATAGTTTAAGAATTTAATCATGTTCTAAATCTAATAGTGTACGGTGTGTCAAATTATTCAAAATTTAAATAATGTGGAACTAGATACATATTTGATGTTGCAATATTTAGTCTAAATCATAAATTTCATCCTTTTAAATAGAAATGAATTTAATATTTTTTATGTGGTATACATAGTTGGGCAGACTGGAATTTACACCTTGCCTTTGATGTCCGAGCTGGTCTTGTTATATCTCTAGCCACAATTTTTGATTCCATTGAAGATAAACATCGCCAAGTCCTATATAAAGGCCATGTTTCTGAGCTATTTGTGCCCTACATGGATCCCACGGAGGAATGGTACTACAGAACATTTTTGGATGCTGGAGAATTTGGGCTTGGCTTGAGTACTGTATCTCTTCAACAACATACAGATTGCCCAGCCAATGCAATCTTCATGGATGGGTACCATGCCAATCAGGATGGAGAGCCTGTAAAAGTTTCAAATGCATTTTGTGTATTTGAGCGATATGCAGGTGATATAGCTTGGCGTCACACAGAGAGTGCGATTTCAGGGGAAATGGTATGTGATTTTCAAACCACCAAAGTCTAAACCCTTCCTTCCTCCCCCACCCTCCTCCCCCTCTCTTTTATGTGACAATATTGTGAATACTAAAAATAATGGGTTTAAACAATGAAACAATTATCAAATTTACCTTAAGCATTCAATCATACAACACCCTCATTAGTTTCACAACCAACCCATCTTTCTCATCATCACATTAAGTTTCCACTGCAGAGTAAATTGCTAAGAAATTGACTAATTTAGTTACTCGAATGAAAATATTGTGATTTGAAACTACCAAGACTCCCAATCCATCCTACCTCCTTGATTGAAAAAATCATATTCTCTTAAATTACTTGCTCTTCCATTGTATAATAGAGAGAGAGAGAGAGAGAGAGAGAGTAATCATAGAGGAGAGTACTTGGAATTGGAGTGGATGAGGTGAGACAATAATGGAGCATTCGTTTAGATAGGGTTGACCCAATATATTTTGGAGTATAAGGCGACAATTTTAAGAGGAGTCTTTTTATATCTAAATATTAATTAAATAATACTTATTTAAATTTTAATATCAATTTTTAATTTGAAATCTGATTTTCTTTTTGAGTTACAAAGTTACTAATTAAGTTTTTATATTCAAACTCTACTAATATATACTTTTAAATTAACTGATAATTTGGCTAATCCACATATATATATATATATATATATATATATATATATATTATATAGTCATTTTTTAAAAAATACAAGATAGAATCTACTCTAGTCTAATCTAAGTATATACATGTGTAAAGCTCCCTCCTAGAGACTTGAACCCCGACCCTTACCACCCACACCCCACAAACACTTATACTTGTGGAGTAATCATCGCACCAAGGATGTGTGGTAGTTAATATAGTCAATCTTAAATGATCTTATCAATTTATTTATTTATTTATATGAAAAACTTATTTTTACAGATGCAATTGTGACATGCATATATTGTTAGAACAATAAATCTAATTTATTAAAACATAGCTTCACTTAACCTTTATTAGAATCTGCAACAATTTCAGCCGTAACAAGTAAATATGGGTTAACTAAAAATAAAATTAATACAAAAAAGTTTCACTTTAATTGTATATAAAACATAAAATATAAAGAATAAGGAAAACTGATTTACCTTAAATATAACTTTTGATCAATGATAAGTTCAGGGGTAAAGGGACAAAGAGTGGGTTTGTCAAGAGATACTTTCAGTGAAAAAGAGCTAAAAGGATAATATGGGGTTTTTCCAGTTTTTTTAAGAACATTTTTCAAAAAACTTATAAAATCTCTCTCTCTCTCTCTCTCTCTCTCTCTCTCTCTGTGAAACATATTTTATTTATCTAAGTTGCCATAATATAAAAAATTATGACATTATAACTAGAATTATGGGCACTTTCACATTTGGGGACTTAAGGCAATTGTCTTATTTGCTTATATAGTAGAGCTATCACTAGGTCAATTATTATTATTATGTGCTAAAATATACAACAAACAAAAGTATATACACACAGGTGTAGGCATGGGGGCTAGAAATCAAGAAGAATAGAGCAAAGAAGAGAAATAGGGTTATGAATGTCAAAGCTAAGATTTCAATTATTATTATTATTATTTACAATATGTTAAATTTGTAACCTACAATGACACAAAAATAAAAGTGTAGATGTGTGGGAGCATATGGCATGCGAGAACATATATATACATGCAATATTACACAATATATATATAAATTGTTAGGAAATGAAATTAAACTGTTTACAAACAAATTTTCACAAAAAATAATTGCATTAAAAAACCTTTTTTAAAGGGAGTAGCAATGCTTTTTGGTTATATATATATATATATATATATATATGGGGTTGAAAGTACTACTCCTTATCTTTCAGTTTCATTTTACCCTTACCTGCCTTTGTTTTGAATGTTAAAGTAAGAAAAGTAAAACATTTTTACTAAGTATATTTCCTGAAAAGTGTTTGAAACATAGAAGGATTATAATCAAATAATTTTTTCTGTGAAATATATCAACAAAAAATACGTATAAGAGAATTCACTATATCCATAAAATAAAATCAAATCCAGAAGAAGAAGAAATAAAAACATTTATGATAACAAGTTTTTTCAAAATTTAGAGTTGTGCATATATATGCGTGTGTGCGCATGCGCGCATATGTATTCAAAAAATTGATTTGGTCTCCCAAAATGACCTTTCCAAAGAAAAATGAACAAATATTGGCTAACTGAATTAGTATCCCTCAAAAATACAATTGGCTAATGTTGTCCAAAAAAGAAGAATTATTTTTAAACAAAAGAAATCTATCCTTTATAATCAACTGTTCATTTGGTCAGTCATTTTCTTTTATGTATAAAAGGATCATAAATGTTTTCATTTATTAACAAAATCAATATTTAAAAAAATAAAAATAAAAAATAAAAAATATATATATTGATGATTATTTTTAAGCCAATTTATTTTGATGATTTTATATACATAATATATCAGCTTTATCGGTAACTCTAATATTAGAAAACTAATAACCTCTATTTTGATGATTATTTTTAAGCCAATTTATTTTGATGATTTTATATACATAATATATTAGACTTATAGGTGAGTACTCTAATATTAGAAAACTAATAACCTCTCTCTCTCTCTTCTCTCTCTCTCTCTCTCTCCTCTCTCTCTCTCTCTCTCTCTCTCATACACATAATTTTGTGTGTATATGTTTTAAGTTTAAATGACCAGTTCATCAATCTCAAATTTGGCCTTCCAAGCAAAATTTTCTAACTTCATCTTTGGTCACAACTCACAAAGATTTGAACCCCCCCTTTTTTTTTAATTACAAATTTTCCACATTGTTTGCATTTTTTGATTGAAAACAACTAAAAACACCATTTTTTCCCTACCTTGTTTCCATTTGCCCAAGGATTTTTTTAGTCATAATTTAAAATTTAAAATAGAAAACACCCAACCAAACAATATTTGTAAGTAATTGTAACAGACTGTTTTATATATATTCTGTTTTTGAAAAACAAAAGTTTTATCAAATGCAACCAATCAGGCTCATTAATCATTTATAAATGATGTTTTAGTTAGTTGGAATATAATTATCTGTTTTTACTAGTTGCATATACATCTGATTTTTGTTGTTTGATTTTTTTTTTTTTTTTGGCTTCACAGATAACAGAGGTTAGACCTGGGGTGAGCCTAATTGTTAGGACGGTTTCAACCATTGGCAACTATGACTATATCATGGACTGGGAGTTCAAGAAAAGTGGCAGTATTAAATTTGGGGTATGGAAATTAAATAACCTAACCTTCTATTTATAATATTTTCCTTATTGTTTTTTTTTTTTTTTAAATTATCATTATTGTTTCGGTTGGTTTCATTCGAAATTGTGTTAATCCATTTCAATTTTAAAATATTATTTTTGAAATCTAACTGTGTATAGAGTACTATGTCATTTAAATTTAATTTTTTAAAATTAAAATTATTAATAATATACATGTCTCTAAATATACCTTGCAAAATGCTCTATTTCAAATGGAGAGATCATTTTCGATCAAGTGGTATCTAAAAAGTCTTTTTGAGGTTGTTAATCATTATTACTAACAACTATGTATGTTGTATGCACTATTTAATTAGGTGGGTTTATCAGGTATTTTGGAAGCAAAAGCTTCAACATACACTCACAAAAAACAAGTCAAGGAAGACATCTATGGTACATTGGTAACGGAAAACACTATTGCTATAAACCATGACCACTACATCACCTGTTATCTTGATCTTGACATTGATGGTGAAAAGAATTCATTTGTCAAAGGCAAGATGAAAACAATGAGAACAGATGGTAGCACACCCAGAAAGAGTTACTGGACCATGATTCGAGAGCCAGTAAAAACTGAATTAGATGCAAGAATTTGGACTGACAAACCAATTGAATTATTGATAGTGAACACTAATAAGTTTACTAAAATAGGGAATCAAGTTGGCTATCGATTGATTCCTGGTCCAGCTGCTATTCCACTTCTACTAGAGGATGATTACCCACAGATCCGCGGCGCATTTTCGAATTACAATGTATGGATTACGCCGTATAACAGGTCCGAAAGATGGGCTGGTGGGTTATATGCTGATCGAAGCCATGGAGATGATACCTTATTTACTTGGACAAACAGGTAATATTGCATTGTTTTTATAACAATAAAAATTCTCTCATACTTTTTTTTACAAATTTGTATGCACAATTTTCACAACTATGTGTGCTTGATATAAAACTTTTTGAAATGAGAAAAGGGGTGATATTCATAATTAGAACATGGAAAGTGGATGTGTACAGAAGATGTTAAATAAGTTGTGGGAGAAAATTATTGCCTTTTTTCTAAAGTCAAAATTTGGCATTGGTCTTAGGGGCACACCAAAATACCTAATACTGCTTTTTCCTTCTTTCCTTTTTTCTTTTTTGTTAATAAATATATTTTATAGGTAAAATTCATTAAAAAGAATGTATTTTTATTTTATCAATTTTTTAATGTTTAAAAGTTATAAAGAAAATATGATAAAATAAAATTAAAAAAAGACGAACAAAAATTTTAAAGGAAGAGAAAAATAGTTAAAAAAAATGTAAGGAGATTTAATATTTAATATAATTAGCAAGAGTGTGTTTTTCAAATTCGTTATGTATCAATTAATAATAAAATCCACAATTTGAATTTGAGTTATACTATAAAAATTTTCCCGTACAATTCATTACCATATGATTTTAAAATGTTATAATATAATCATTTTGAGTTAACTAAAAACAGAAATAAGTTGTACTTGAAATTTATGTAATTACTATAAATTATTACGTGAGAAATATAAGTGCCATACGACTTATTCATATATTAAAAGGCCTTAATAAGTGAAGAAAATATAATGGACATGCTATCTTCTTACAAGTTTTTGAATATTAAGATACCACTTAGTATTAAAATGAGTAATATGTCTCATAAAAAAGAGAGTAATATGCTATTGTCTAGTTTGATTTTAAGTATTATATATTTAATGCGTGTTCAAAATATGTTTATCTAAGTATTTTTGCAAGTGTATTAAAACACATGTATATTGGTTATAAATTTTTACTCTAAAGTTAAATCTTGACTCTTCCACTTGTAGATCCTCAAACTTTAGCGTAAGAGGGATGTAAATTATTCACTTAAGTTTAAAGTATTCACTTAAGTTAAATCTTGACTCTGCCACTTTTAGTTTGTTAGGAACAAGAGGAGATTACTCTAAACTTAAGTGATCATTTAGTTGCTAAAAAACTTAAAGTAATTGATTTTAGTTCCTAACAAACTTTAAAAGATCACTTTTATTATTTTTTGAGCAATGACGTGATGATTTCTAGATCAATTTGACCATGTCATCTAAGTGACAAAAAAAAAAAAAATCACTTCAAAATTCTAAGATTAAAATTGTGCTAAATTTTAAGGATAATAGCATATTTAACTCTCTCTTTTTTATTAGGTACTGTATCCTTCTATTCATTAGCTAAAACCACAAATTCGCTTTGACTCAAAGAAATTATATAAAAGATATATATAAAAGAAAATTAAAAGAAGGAAAAGAGAAAGCCTTAGATAGTGAGGATAGGAATGGGGTAGAGTTGGCATGACATGTAAAAGCCATGCCTAAGTTTATATTAATATTCAAAAAAAAAATTATGCTTATTTAGCAAAAAAAATTATAATTAAATATTTGAAATTTGGGTGTGGGTGAAACTTCATTAAGCTAATTAGGTTTTTTTTTTTTTTTTTTTTTTTTTTTTTTGAGGGGGAAGCTAATTTGGTATTTAAAACATACATATTGACTTGAATTAATTGGGAGGTAATATAGAAGTAATTATTAGGAGTTCCTATAGTATGGCAATCTGGTGTTTATTCCTTTCATATCCATGGTGGATTTTACTAATTAATTCATGATGTGGCCTATTATGAATTTAGAAGGAAAGAGTACTATGTTATCCTATTCTGGGAGCAACTGGTAATTTTTCGATATTATTGTTAACCGCTAATAACTAGCATGGAAGTTTTGTCGCATGCTGTTTTTTCCTGTAATAAAGCAAGTAACAATGAAGAAAATCAAACTGGTTGATTTGGTTCATTTTGCAGGAATAGGGATATTGATGACAAGGACATAGTGTTATGGCACACAATAGGCTTCCACCATAGCCCTTCCCAAGATGAATTTCCAGTGATGCCGACTTTGAATGGTGGGTTTGAGCTCCGTCCTTCAAACTTCTTCGAAAGCAACCCAATCTTGAATTTAAGGCCTCCTAAGCCTGTGGACTTACCCACACGCAATGCCACCACTCCTTAGTGTTGGAAAAAAATAATCGGAATAACTAGCATCTTTGGTAGAAGTTCTAGATAAATGTTACTTGTGCTATTAGATATTCTAAATAATTGTCAACTTTTATGTTGTTTTTAGAATAATAATTTGAAAAACTATTAGAACTTTTAAAATGGTGGAATTTAAATTTGTAGGAATTTCAATCTTATCAATTAAGCATTTATTAATTTTCTAAGTATATCTGAGAGTTAAGAATTTGAAGTATTAAATTAGTTACAATAAGTATGGTAACAACGATGATAATGCATTGGTGACATTGAAAACAAGAGATAATAATAGTTTAATTAGAGATAATAGTTTGTTGTTAGTGGTGGAGGTAGTGATAATGGTAATACTTAATAGTCTTAGCAATAATGTAGTTAGTATTATGCTATTATGTTTGGTGGTGTTGGTGGAGTTGATGGCAGCAATGGGTGACAAGTGGTGGCGGCAGTGGTGATAGCCACTTGTGTTAAAATATAATGTTATTTTTTATTTTTAATACATGTTGCAATATTATACCATCAATGGAATTTGTCCTAAGAAGTGTTTTGACTACTAGATGAGAATGTAGTGTTAATTTTTAGGGTAAATTACAATGTTAATCCTTATCCTTTATACCATATTTCAATTTGATCTCTAACCTTTCAATTGTGTCAATTTGGTCCTTAACCTTTTCAATGTCGTGTCAATTTAGTCCTCGTTGTTATCCCTTGGATGAAATAAGTTGATGTGTCAAATGAAATAATACAAAATTATTTTTCATACCATATCAGCCATCAACTGTACTGCCACATCAAATAATTTATTAAAAAAAAAAAAAACCAAATCAAGATCTACTTCACACAAGTGAGATCAATGCTTTAAAATCTGCAGATGTGCTTGGCTTTCATTTCTTAAATATGCTTGTCATTCCAGTTAGTGAAATTAATGCACCATATATATCAAAGTTGTGTGTGAATTTGGATTGGAATATAAAAGAGACTCTGAATCCAAAACAAAAACTTTATTATCAGCAATAATTTTCCTAAGGTCACTAATTCACTAAATATCAAAAGTTTTGCCACAGAAAGTGGATCTCGCCTTGACTCCAAATCCAAAACAAAACCTTTTAGGCACCCGGCGCCACCATCGCTCTTTTCCTGAAGCAAAAAAAAAGCCTGTCCTACATCTTGAGATATCATAAACACTAAGCAGCCCCACTAGAGTATATAAAAAACTCATTGAGATTTGGTGAGATGATATTGATCTCAAATGTGTACAGATTTTAGGGATTTGAGTGAGATGATAATGATCTCACATTTACACGTGTGTAAATTTAATTTGGGTTTTTTTTTTTTTAATAATTTAATGTGGTGGTTAATTGGTAGTTGATGTGGCATAAAAAATAATTTTGTATCATTTCACTTGACACATCAACTTTTTCCATCCAAAGGATAATGACGAAGACTAAATTGACACGGCATTGAAATTGTTTGGGACCAAATTGACATAATTAAAAGATTAAAGACCCAATTGAAATATAACGTAAATGATAGAGACTAATTTAGTAATTTACCCTAATTTTTACTACTAAATGATCACATTTTCATTTGACAACATTAGGCCGTTGTACAAAACACTTCTTCAATAATGATGTAGGGTCAATGGCCCTTCATTGTATTCGGCTTTTGGGCCTATTTCCTTCTCACTGTTAGGTTGGGGCTTAAATTGTGACCTTACAAATGACATTAATGAATTTCAATATGTCTCTAGCATTATTTGTGTTTATTTTTTTGAAACCAAGATTTTGAACTGAAAATTAATTTTTATTTTACTAAAAAATTTAATATCGTTCTTGTTTTCTTTAGTAATAAATCATTATTATTTATTTAATATTAAATATATAATAAAAATCCAAACTATTTTTAATATCCTACCAAGAAAAAAAAAAGTAACATAATCCTCATTTCAAAATATATACGTAAAATAAAAATTATATATATGTATATATGTAAGTGCATAATTTGTACCCAGACCCAAAAACAAGTGATGGGCTCAAGCCTAAGCCTTATACAATGAAATTTGTAGAGTATGGGTTTGAAACCTAGGTTTGGGATGCTGGAAAGTTGATCAACAGGCTAGAATGCCGCTGTCTATTCAAGTAATAGATGGACATAACAAAAAACCCTCCTCAGACGTAAGCTGATAACCATTTATATAGTATTTCCTTTTCTGAGCAAAAGATTACAATTCTTAGTTTTTCAGCCAAGAAGAAGATCTCCCTCTTCTTTCCTCTCTCGTCTTCTTATATACTTCTTCTTTTTCACTGTTTCATCCAAGTGTCACACAAATCTTCCTCTTAGATACTTGTCCCATCTACCACCTTCTTGAAGTCTTCAAATAATAGCAGGAATGTTGAATTCTGCTATTCAGAGGTCATTTCTCCATTAATACGGCCAAGGAGGTAGATGCAGGGCCTTTAATGTCGTGGTAGCAGCTTTTTCCTCAAATATTTCTCACATGTTCCTGCTTCTAAAGGGTGCTTGGATCACACTTTTACCCACCAGTTTTTCTAGAATTCTGCCTCTAGGCCGTTTAGCAAGTCCCAGGGCCTTTGCTGGGCCTGTCCGAGGAGATATTCCTCCTCAGACAACTCCTCGGGCCACTATAGTGCGGACTGACCTGTGGGCCTAGAGACCCTGATCAAACAGACTTATACCAACCAATCAGGCCCAAAACCCAAATGTTTTTCAAGCACTTTCACCCCCCACAATAGCCCTTCAAAACTTTATTTTTCCCTCCCATCCGAGGAGAGAAATAGAGTTTTGAATCAAACAGCACGCCCTCCACACACTTTGCAAACCGCCATGTAGGGGTCCTTTCGTTCCCTTAAACCGTCTCTGACGCTTCGAAACCCAGAACACGCGCATTTATGTCTACAAGTTACATCCTGTTCCCCACGTTCAATGGTAAGATATGCATCCAACGACTCAGATTTGCTATAAAAAATTGAGCGAGAGAATTTTAATTTCGAGGCCGCCTCCCGCACGTCAAAACACTTAGGACCTCGTATCTTCATCCATTCTTTCAGAAATCAATCACATCTAAGTGTCAATCATTATCTTTTCTCTCAAGAAGCTCGTGAAGAATCGCCTAATCAACTCCTGTAAGTTCTTACTTTTCTTTACTCATTCCTTCTCGGCTTTTGTCCTCGGTTACCATTTAAATCCATTTCCTTCTTTAAACTTTCATTTTCATTCCCACCAAATGGGTAGATTTAAGTGTTTAGTAGATATTGACGCCGGTATGGAGGGTTTTAGGGCCAAATATTAGATTCTTCATGACGTAGGCTTGAAATATTGCCCAATAGAAGCCATAGGTGATGCTAGGAGAGAGGGAGAAGTTATCATTCCCATCATCGCCTTTCTAGAAGGTGGGATGACCCTCTTCATGAAAAACGTAATCAGCGAATACCTACGTAACCATAGGTTATGCCCAGATCAGTGCACACCAAACGCTTTTAGAGTCTTAGGTTGTGTCGATGCTTTAAACAAGCAAATGGGTCTGAACCTTACATAGCACGATGTTGTCTATATGTACAAGTGCCATAAACTTAGAAGCGTAGGATACTACCTTAAATCCATGTCTAGCATCGTTAGACTGATATCCTGTCTTCCCAAATCCAACAAAGGCATGAAAGACGACTATCTCATCGCCTCGGAAAACTGGTTTGACGGTCCCGTTACTTTCACCATTTTTAATTTTATTGCACATTATTGCTTTTTACCTTGATATTTATCGCTAATCTAACCATGCTCGTCTTCTTGGATATTTCTTTTCACAGATAAACAACACTTACGTCCACGTCTAAGCCTTTGCAACGTTGCTGACTTAAACCGCGTCCTTCGATCTGAAGTTTTTGTCAATGAAGACCTGCAAGTGAGAGCGGCCCACCTGATACTAGGATACGATCCTTTGTTAGTGGATTTTCAAGAAATTGACAACGCGATCACTGCGGGAGACAAACGACACAAAAGGATAGACGTGTCACGCCCCGGCTTCCTTTCTAACTGCGAACTCCTAGACGACCACTCCATCATACTATACTTTCGCCCTATCGCAGCGATTCCTGTCTTGGCACATTCTTAGACAACCGCCGTCTGAGAAGAGAAAGCGTCCTCGTAACAGTCGTTGGACGAGGAGATAGACCAATTTCAACTTGAGGAAGCTAAGAGACCTCGAGAGGATCAGCTCGTCATCCTCTCGGACGAAGAACGCATGCCCGCCGAAACTTCGGGCATACAAGGTCTAATCATTGCACAGCCTGACTCTCGCTTCGAGGAGGAAGATATGGCCACTCTACTGAGGCTTATGAATATGAGGGGCTCGAAAGTCTCTAACAAGGAAACGAGTGGGTCCAAAGTCCCTCTGTCCTTGCCACCACCCCCTCCCCTCTTCGATCCTAAGCCTCCCATTCCAAAGCCCAAGAAGAAGAGGAAGAACGAGGCCGAGGAGGCAGATGCGAAATGGCAGAAGAAGCTAAAACAATAACAACAATAACAACAACAACAACAACAACAACAACAACAACAACAACAACAAACTGGGAAAGGCAAGGGACGTGCCTCTTCAGTGGCCGAGGTACGCCGGCCCCAATTTCTTGCGAATCCAGCATTAGGGCGTTCCAACAACGTCACGCTCACCACTTGGCCAATGCTTTGGAACATCCTCTTGTTCTGCCCAAGGACATGGATGCCCTGGACAAGATGAACTAATCGCATCTATTCCTCTCGCTAAAAAGGGACTTGGCTTTGGTGAGTATCTAAGTCTTATCCTTAATTTATTGCTTTCATTACATGCTAAGGAAAAAACCATTCTTATGTACTTTAAATTTGCACTATTAATAATGCATTTATTTTAATATTTCACCACAGGCCATTCAGGAAGTCTTCACTGCCGAGAAGTGGGTGGAAGACTCTCGGAAGAAAGCTGCAGCTGAACTGGAGATTAGGCAGGAGACCGAGAAGTCCTTAGGCCAAGCTCTTGCGTAGAACGAGAAACTAACCACACAGTTGGCAGAGCAGAAAAGGGAGAGGGACAGCGCTGAGGCCAGCCTGAAGACAATGAGGACCTAGGTGGAGGGGCAACGCAAGCTTCTTCGTCAGAAGGACGAAGACTTATCCAAAGCTCAACAAGAAAATTCCGACTTGAAGAAAGAGCTTGCTAGGATGAGGGATGAGGCTCGTACCTTCAAGGACTCCATGGAAGCTGCAAAGAAGACCGCCTACAAGGAAAGGGTGGAGAAGACAAAAAACTAACTAACTGAGGAGTTCGCCGAGCTGTGCTGGGAATATTGTCAGCAAGTGTGGGAGGAAGCCTTAAATGTGACAGGGATTCCCACAACTTCCGAGTTGAGGAAGCCTGAAAACATCTGGCTCCCCCAAGACATGCAGGTTCTCGAAGATCTTCCTCCTGTCGCACCTGCCCCCTAGACGGCGTCTTCCACGTCCTCCTCCATGATTCCAGAGCCTATTCCAACTCCTAAAGAACCTGAGGGTTCCAACAAAGAGAAGGATTAGGGTGATGGTGCCGAAAAGACTACGAGCCAAAATGCTAAGCCCATTGTCCCTCCACCAGTGGCAAGAGATAAAGAGAAACAAGTCCAGACATCATTTGAAATAGAGTTTAAACGAACAGAGGCTGCCAGCACTTCCAAGTAGGACCCCCCTTCCAAGGCTTAAGGCTTAGGCTAGTTAGGACTTCTTCCCGTTTTGTTATGTAACAAATTTTAAGGTTTTTGCTTTGAATGTATATTAACAGAAATTAATAAGAAACTTTGATTGGTTTAATTTTCATTTGACTTCCAATCTTTGGTATAAAAATACTCATCAGTGCAATAATGAATGAATGGAACAACTAACTCCACTTTCAATATTTCAATTTGTCGTAACTTTAAATAAAAGTACACATACTTAGCGTATACTTGTAAATCAGGCCTCAAGAGCATAATATATGTGACACAACAATACACAATCAAAAATTTAACTTAGAATTCAGTTTGGGGCATAAAGCAATCCAAGTGGCTCATCAACACCTCAATACTATTGTGGTATGGTTTATGCTAATATTCCCAAAGTAAAGGGTTCGAGAACCCGACATAGCTAAACTTCTTTTTAACAAAAAGTAGGATGTCAATTTTCACAAGGCATGTGGTCCGAGGACCATGCATGTCCAAGTTTCTATTTGATACTTAGAAGTAGTAACTTGAAATGTTAATTTTCCCAAAGTAGAAGGTCTGAGGACCCGACATAACTAAGGTTCTATTTAACAAATAATAGGATATCAATTTTCACAAGGCATGTGGTCCGAGGACCATGCATTTCCAAGTTTCTGTTATAAGCAACAATAAATGAACCAAACTACATAATGATAATCTAAACAACAAATGACAAAAATACTTTTTATTAATAATAATAATACCTTCGTAGGTTGTTTACATTCCAGAGGCGTTGTACAATTTTTTTCATCTAGATCAGCTAATCGATATGACCCTATGCCCACTACAGAGATGATCCGATATGGTCCTTCCCAATTTGGTGCTAACTTTCCCCATGCTGGATTTTTGGCAGTACCCACGACTTTCCTTAACACCAAATCTCTAGTCGCTAGTAGCCTCAGCTTCACATAAGTATCATATCTTCGTTTAAGCTTCTGCTGATAATAAGCCGTTTGGACCATGGCGGCCTCTCGTCGTTCCTTGACCAGATCCAGGCTTTTTCTCAGGAGGCCATCATTATTTCCTGGGCTGAAGGAACTCGTCCTTAATGTGGGAAACCTAGATTCTAAAGGTATCACCACCTCAGCGCCGTAAGTCATGGAGAAGGGTGTTTCTCTAGTGGATCTTCGCGGCGTAGTTCGATATGTCCACAGAACATGTGGCAACTCTTCTACCCATCTACCCTTCGCATCATCCAGCCTCTTCTTTAGTCCACTGACTATAACTTTGTTAACAGCCTCGACCTGCCCATTTTCCGAGGATAAGCTGGGGTTGAGTATCTATTTGAGATGCCCAAGTCATTACAATATTGCCTAAAAGCTCTACTATCAAATTGTACGCCATTATCTAAAATAAGTGTGTGTGGTACTCCGAATCTAGTGATAATATTCTTTCAGATAAACTTCTTGGAGTCGACATCCCTAATATTTGATAAATGCTTAGCTTCAACCCACTTAGTGAAGTAATTAATTCCCATGAGTAGCCACCTTTTGTTTCCCACAGCCCTCGAAAAGGGCCCAATTATATACAGTCCCCATTGAACGAATAGCCAAGAACTAGACAAAGGATTAAGGACTCCCCTAAGCTGATGAATATTAGGAGCAAACCTTTGGCATTGGTAGCACTTTCTTGCATAGTCTTGAGCTTCCCTCTGCATATTGGGCCACCAATATCTCTAAGTATGTAAGTGCACAATTTGTACTGGGATCCAAAAACAAGTGATGGGCTCAGGCCCAAAGAGCCTTATACAATGAAATTTGTAGAGTATGGGTTTGAAACCTAGGTTTGGGATGTTGGAAAGTTGATCAACAGGCTAGAATGCCGCTGTCTATGCAAGTAATAGATGGACGTAACAAAAAACCCTCCTCAGACATAAGCCGAGGACCATTTATATAGTATTTCATTTTTTGAGCAAAAAATTACAATTCTTAGTTTTTCAACCAAGAAAAAGACCCCCCTCTTCTTTCCTCTCTCGTCTTTATTATATACTTCTTCTTCTTCACTGTTTCATCCACGTGTCACACAAATCTTCCTCTTAGATACTTATCACATTCATCACCTTCTTGAAGTTTTCAAATAATAGCAGGAAGGTTGAATTCTACTGTTTAAAGATCATTTCTCTATTAATGCGGCCAGAGAGGTAGATGCAGGACCTTTAATGTGGTGGTAACAACTTTTTCCTCATATATTTCTCACACGTTCTTGTTTCTAAAGGGTACTTGGATCACATTTTTACCTACTAGTTCTTCTAGAATTTTCCCTCTAGGCCGTTTAGCAAGTCCCAAGGCCTTTATTGAGTTTGTCCGAGGAGATACCTCGGACAACTTCTCGGACCACTATAATGCGGACTGACCTGTGTGCCTAGAGATCCTGATCAAACAGACTTGTACCAACCAATAAAGCCCAAAACCCAAACGTTTATTCAAACACTTTAATCCCATAAATATATATATATATATATATATAATATATATATATATATATATAATAATAATAATAATAATAATAATAATAATGGTAGTTGACTTCATTGCCATCATCAATCGAAGTGACAGATCCCTATTTTATATTATTATTATTTTTTAAGGCCTTTATATGAATTGTATGTTTCTTAGAGTGCATGTTCAGCTCTGTCCAGATAGGACGTAAAAGAGTGTTTTACACCCACCAGTAATGGATCTCCACATCTGCATTTTATTAGAAAGTGAATACAATATCTCATTTAATTCCAAAATTTATTATACCTCGGTCAGACGTGAGATTAGATTCTTAGGAAAAAGAAAAAGAAAAGAGAGAGAGAGAGAGAGGGTGTCAGCAGCTCACGTGTAACAGAGGTGTATTAAAATTTGGGATTAGATCAGATATTATATTCACTCTATAATAAAACGTTGATGTTGTTGATCCATTATTTTATTGGTATCTGGACAGAACATGCACTCCTATTATAAACTCCACTCCAAAGTCAAAACTATATCTCACACAACAAAATCAAAGCTTTGTTTCAGTACACTCATGGCTTCAACTTTCATTGTATTGTTTTCACTTCTCTTCCTCCTCTCCATCCCAAGCATTCTCTCTCACCCCTTGGACCCCCTCACCCCCTTAGAAACAAAACAAGTAACCAAAATTATCAAAGTCATTTTAAAAAATTAAAATTATAAATAATATATAAAATATACCTTCCAAAGTACTCTGTTTCAAATTAAGAGATCATTTTCAATAAAATGGTACCTAAAAAGTCTTTATGAGGCTGTTAATCATTATTACTAACAATTATATATGTCGTATGCACTCTATTTAATTAGGTGGGCTTATCAGGTATTTGGGAAGCAAAAGCTTCAACATACACCCACAAAAAACAAGTCAGAGAAAACATCTATGGTACATTGGTAACGGAAAATACTATTGCAATAAGCCATGACCACTACATCACCTGTTATCTTGATCTTGACATTGATGGTGAAAAGAATTCATTTGTCAAAGGCAAGATGAAAACAATGAGAGCAGATGGTAGCACACCTAGAAAGAGTTACTGGACCGTGATTTGAGAGCCAGTAAAATCTGAATCAGATGCAAGAATTTGGACTGACAAACAACTGAATTATTGATAGTGAACCCTAATAAGTTTACTAAAATAGGAAACCAAGTTGGCTATCGATTGGTTCCAGGTCCGGCTGCTATTCCACTTCTGCTAGAGGATGATTACCCGCAGATCATTTTCGAATTACAATGTATGGGTTATACCATATAACAGGTCAGAAAGATGGGCTGGTGGGTTATATGTTGATCGAAGCCAAGGGGATGATACCTTATTTACTTGGACAAACAGGTAATTCATGGTTTTTTTTAATGATAAAAATTCTCTCACGCTCATTTTTTACACATTCGTATGCACAATTTTCACAACTGTATGTGCTTGATATAAAAATTTTTGAAATGAGAAAAGGGTGATATTCATGATCAAAACGTGGAAAGTGGATGCGTACTAAAGATGTTAAATAAGTTTTGGGAGAAAATTATTTCCATTTTTTTTTAAAGTCAAAATATAGCGTTGGTCTCAAGTGCACACCAAAACACTCGATAAATTTTTTTCATTTTTTCCTTGTCTTTTTGGTTAATAATTTTTTTTTTATAGGTGAAACTTCATTCAAAAGAATTTTTTTTTTATTTCTATCAATTTTTTAATGTTTAAAAGTTATAAAAAAATGACAAAATAAAATATTTTTAAAAAAGCAAAAATTTTAATGGAAGAGAAAATATATATATATATATATATATATGTAAGGAGCTTAAATGATTAATGTAATTAGCAAGAGTGTATTTTTCAAATTCTTTATGTATCAATTATAAATAAACTCCATAATTTGTCTTTGAGTAATACTATAAAATTTTTCATGTACAGTTGTTTACCTTATGATTTTAAAATGTTATATATACTATAATCATTTTATGAGTTAAATAGAAACAAAAATAGGTTGTACTTGAAATTTATGTAATTACTAAATATTATTGCATGAGAAATATAAGTGCAATACGACTTATTCATATATTAAAAAGCCCTAAAAGTAAAGAAAATATAATGGATATGTAATCTTTTTACAAGTTTTCGAACATTAACATACAACTTAGCAAAATGAGTAATATGTCCCATAAATAAAAAAGAAAAAGAAAAAAAAGAGAGTAATATGCTATTGTCTAGATTGATCTTAAGTATTATATAATAATGTGTGTTCACATTATGATTATTTATGTATTTCTATGAGTGTATCAAAACACATGTATATTGGTTATAAATTTGCCACTCTAAAGTAAAACACTGACTATTTGCCACTATTTGGTCCTTAAACTTTAGCGCAAGAGGGATTTAAATTAATCACTAAAGTTTAAAGTAATCGTCTTTTTTTAAGGATAATAGCATATTTAACTCTCTTTTTTATGAGGTACTGTATCCTTATATTCCTTAGCTAAAACCACAAATTCACTTCAAGTCCAAGAAATTACGCTAGTGGACCGGAAGATATTTAAAAGAAAATTAAAAGAAGAAAGAGAGAGTCTGAGATAGTGAGGATGGGAATGGGGTTGAGTTGGCATGACATATAAAATTCCCTACCTAAGTTTAAATTAATATTTAAAATCTATAAATACTTATTCAGCAAAAATAAAAAAATTCATAAATGAATACTTGAAATTTGGGTGTGCTGAAAGTTCAATAAGCTAATTAGTTATTTAAAACATACCGATTGACTTGGGTTAATTGGGAGGTATTATTGGAGTCATTATTAGGTGTTCTCATATCGCTTATTTTGATTTTTCCTCCTCTTACATTTATATTAGATCTCACTTAGTGTGTTTTATTATGAATGTGAAAAAAAAAAAATAAAAAATATCACGTCACCGTGTTCCAGGAGCACTTAGTAATTTTCATATTATTGTCAGCCTAATAATTAACATGTACATTTTGGCATGCATTTTTTCCAGTAATAAATTAGGTAGCACTGATGAAAATCAAACTGGTTGGTTTGGCTCATTTTTGCAGGAATAGGGATATTGACGACAAGGACATAGTGTTATGGCACACAATAGGCTTCCACCATAGCCCTTCCCAAGATGAATTTCTAGTGATGCCGACTTTGAATGGCGGGTTTGAGTTCCGTCCTTCAAACTTCTTCGAAAGCAACCCAATCTTGAATATAAGATGTCCTAAGCCTATGGACCTACCCACATGCAATGCCACCACTCCTTAGAGGAGGGGAAAAAAATCGGAATAACTAGCTAGTATCTTCGGTAAAAGTTCTAATTAATTGTTGTTTGTGTTATTCTAAATAATTGTCAACTTAATTTTATGTTATTTTTAGAATAATAATTTGAAAAACTATTAGAACTTTTTAAAATGGTGAAATTTAAATTTGAGGGAATTTCAATCTTATCAATTGAGCTTTTTATTATTTGTCTGGGTATATCCAAAAGTTAAGAATTTAAAGTATTAAATTAGTCACAACAAGGATTGTAATGAAGATGATAATGAATTGGTGACCATGATAATATGGTATATATCATGGTGTCAGTGGTGGTGAACATGATACCCTAATTAGCAATAATAGTTGGTCATTGGTGGTGGAGACAATGACAATGGTAATGGTTATAGCAATACTGTTGTTAGTATTATTGTATTATGTTGGTTGTGGTGGTGGTGGTGATAAGCCATTTGTGCTAATTGAGTTGACTCTCTCTCTCTCTCTCTCTCTCTCTCTCTCTCACTCTCATTTTGTTCTTTTGAGACTACTAGGTAGGGTGGCATGTGCTACCTCTTAAGTGAGAAAATTAAAATAAAATTTTTATTTGAAGATGTATGAAACTATATACATAAAAAACATATGTCATACAAAGTTAATCATATTCATATAATAATTTCAATAGTTATTACACACAAAGTTCTGGTAGCTATTTAACATATGAATATATTGTATTATGTTGGTTGTGGTGGTGGTGGTGATAAGCCACTTTGTGTTAATTGAGTTGACTCTCTCTCTCTCTCTCTCTCTCTCCTCTCTCTCTCATTTTCTTCTTTTGAGACTACTAGGTAGGGTGGCATGTGCTACCTCTTAAGTGAGAAAATTAAAATAAAATTTTTATTTGAAGAAGTATGAAACAATATACATAAAAAATATATATCACACAAAGTTAATCCTATTCGTATAATAATTTTGATAGTTATTACACACAAAGTTCTGGTAGCTATTTAACATATGAATATCTATTTTACTATATACGCAAAGTTAATCCTTAGTACACACAATATCATTGGTATACACAAAGTTATTACACACAAAGTTAATCCTTAGTACTTATTTGCTAAAGACAATATCCACTCACTAAAAACATCTAAGAATGATACCGAATATTATTTTCCAACAATAAGCAACTGATTTTTGCTAAGCCATTGCCATAATATATAAATTTCGTAATGAATGATGTCATATGTTACAATTGAAGTTTTTCATCAAATACCTTTAACCATACATGATGAAAAAAATTTCATTCATACTTTCATCTTCATCATTCTACATTAGTTTAGGGGTGATATTTACCTTACTTATTTTTTAATGAACACCCATTTTAGGCAAGAAAAGGAAAAAAAAAAAAAAAAGGCACGTGTCATTGAATTTCCCATTAGATAAATTAATAGTTTCAAAGATTTAAATCTAGAAAATCAATATTCTTTAGGTAATAAATAAAACACCTTATATCACCATTCTAACTTTTTAAGCGTTATTACCATATAAAACTCAAAATAAGTGAAGATATTTTTGGAATGTTAAAATTTAATGAGAGTATTTTAGACATTATACAATGTAATATTTTAAGAATCATAAATATTGATTAGGGTTTAACTAAGAGAATAACAATATGACATATTTGCACTTTTCAAAAATATTAAGGGGAAAATTTCTTGATTTTAAAGTTTAAGGAAGAATTGTAAATTACCCTAAACATAAAGAAGGAAAAGTGTTTTTATCCTAGGTTTTTTATTTTTATTATGTTATGTGTGTAAAACTATGTGTTTTTACTTAAAATGGTGTGTAAAGATAAAAATATAATAAAAAAAAAAATACTAAAAGTTAACCAAAGAAAACTGTATATGAAATAGTTAATTTTGGCTCAACAAAGTTGACTAAACCAAAATTTTTTTTACAGAAACACAATATGATGGTATAACATTTTCGTAATACCTTTATAATTTTGTTGTATTTTATTTTGAGTCATAAAGAATTGACACTTTAGTAATTGTGAAAATATTATGATGACAACAAAATGTCTTAATATTTTCACAAGAGACATGCTATTGTGGAATGACTAAATTTCAAGTTTGAAATAAAGTTAAACAAGTAAAATAGTTTCAGAAATATAAATTTGTATTGATAAATGTGTGGTACCATTCCTTGTGGTAATGTGATTTTGATTCGAACACCAAATATCCTTCAATTTGTTTGAGGAATGGATCGAAAATCTTTGAAACATAATTACAATGAATTTCTGGCTATGAGCTTGTTAGAAATCCTTTATGAATTTCATGTTCTTTTTGTTCTTCGTGTTTTTCACACGTTCTTTGTCTTCGAAGGTTTGTGGTGGAAATTTTTCGAGGCTTTGGAGGCTTGAATCTGTAAAGCTTCACCAATTTGTGGTTTCTTGGAGTTTCTAGAGGCTTTTGAGCTTGATTCCAATGAATTTAGAGATCTAGAAAGATGTTTTGGATGATTTCTCTTCGAATGTCCTTCATATTCGAAGATTTGTGGCAAAAGTTCTTCGGAGCTTTTGGGGCTTGAATCTATAGAGTTTCAGTGATTTGTGATTTCTTGAAGTTTTTGAAGGCTTCAGGGCTTGATTTCAACAAACTTTAAGATCTAAGCTAGTAGTTTGGATGATTCTACTTTGAATGTTCTTCGTATTTGAGCTTGAAGTTCTTGAAATTCCTAGAGGCTTCAAGGCTTGATTCCAGTAGAGCTTCTATAATTCTGAATCTTCCTTGATGTTGCTTGTGGCATGGATGCCTTAGTATGTTCCAAGATGTCTTCCAAGTTGTCTTGGTGTGTGTGTCCCAAGATGTGTTGGTGTATTCCAAGATCTCTCCCAAGATGTCTTGTTGTGTCCTAAGATGCCTTGGTGTCTTGAAATGCCTTAGAAAGACTTATATTTATAGGAGTTTGGGGTTAGGTGAGTGACATGTGACAAAGTCTGATTGGTGACATGTGTCACAGTCAGATTGGAGGATTTTTAAGACTTTTTCTCTAAGACACATGACATTGTTTGATTGGCTAAAATGTCTTCATTTTCAAGGTGACACATGTTAGTAATTGATTGGATCGCTTATGTCATAGCTTACACGCACTAGATGTCATTACTTACATGTGCTGATGTGTGGCGTGTCTCATTGCTTACGCACGTTGATGTGTAATTGGCATTTTGCATGTTTTTTTTTAATGTTTTTCTTTTGGGACACTTGACAAATTTCTGTTGGTTCCTGAATGGTGATGGTAGAAACTAGTTGTAGTACGTGGCACTTTGTCATTGGTCGTACTTTGTGGACTTAGTAATATGATGTGTCAGTTTGTGATAGGTCGGGAATTTTCCCTCTTTACAGTTATTTTCACAATATTTTCATAACAAATCATAGAGTAGTAGGTTGTTACGAGTTATTGTTGGTAGGCAAAAATGTAATTTCATTGGTAAGTTTAAATTAGAACCAATAACAATTTATCACCTATAATTTGTTATGAAAACGTTGTGAAAATGTTGTGGATGTCGCACTTTTTTTTCCCAATACCTTTATTTTTAATTGTGGTTGGTTCTAGTATAATATATATATTTTTATTTTAGCCTATAAAGAATAACACTGCAACAATTGTGAAAATATTGTAGTAATTTGTTGTGATAATAGTTTATTTTTTTAGGGTAATAGCTCATATGTAGATTTTAAAAAAGAAAGCGTGTTCAGTAGGCGATATTTCCAAAAAAAAAAAAGGAAAAAGAAAAAAAAAAGAAGAAGCTAGTTTTCACAAGAGAAATGCTATGTTCATAATAGTTTTACAACAAATCATAAAGTAATAGGTTGTTATAGGTTGTTATTGGTAGGCAAAAAAGTATTTTCATTGGTAAGTTTAAATTAGAAATAATAACAATTTACCATCTATGATTTTTTATGAAAGTGTTGTGAAAAATATTGTGAATGTCGCACTTTTTTTTCACAATACCTTTATTTTTAGTTGTGGTTGGTTTCGGTATAATATTTTCATTTATTTTATTTTAGCCTATAAAGAATTAATACCTCAACAATTGTGAAAATGTTGTGACAATTTGTTGTGATAATATTTTATTCTTTTAGGGTAACGGCTCATATGTATATAAAAAAATAAAAAGCATGTTCAATAGGTGATATTTTCACAAAAAAAAGAAAGAAAGAAAACCAATGAAACAATTTAGATTAAATATAACAAAACTACTGTAGCTTTGAGCATTGACCCTTTTTATATATAGAAGTTTAAATTAAAACCAACAAAATTTTATTACCTATGATTTGTTATGAAATTATTGTAGATGTAGTACTTCTTTTTCCATAATATCTTTATTTTTAGTTGTAGTTAGTTCTAGTATGATATTTTTATTATTTTATTTTGACCTATAAGGACTTAAACACCTCTAACAATTGTGAAAACATTATGAAATTTTTTTGTTTTAATAGAGTTCAACAAAAAATATTAACAAAAAAAAAAAAAACGCTAGCATTTGTTCAAAGTGGCACTATTGCTTTCCTCACTTACACTTTTTATATGTAGAAGTTCGAATTAGAACCAATAACAATTTACCACTATGATTTATTATGAAAATATTGTGAAAGATGTTGTAAATGTAACACTTCGTTTTCTAGAAAAAGAAAAAGAAAAAAAGAAAAGGCCAGTAGAACTGTGCCACTTGAATAAACCAAGTGCACTGTTGCTTTACTTGTTCACACTTTTTATATATAGATTTGATTTGGCTGTTCAAGTGAGACTATTTGATTGGTATTTTTTTTTCTTCTAAATAAGAGTTATCAAGATTATTCTTTAATGATATTTACCATCTATTTCAAAGTATTGTAACCTAGTTGAGGGACCTGTAGTTTATTGGCATTGCCAGTTCTCTTTTATGGGTAGTGTAAGGTTACGTTTTGTCCCAAGCCCAACAAAAAGGAGGATGTAGGCCCAAAGAGCCCAATACAATGAAATTTGTAAAATGTGGGCTAGAAATCTTGATTTTAGTAAGTTTGAATGGTTATGGCAATGACCCAACCCCACAAAACTGTATAAATGAACAAGTTTATAAGATGAAATCTATTCTCGAACTTAAGCCGAGAACTGAATGTTTATCTTTCTTCTCACTTCAAAGATTCTTTACAAAAATCTCTCCCCCTCTACTCACTAGGCTGCTTCCTCTCCTATAGTCCCTTTTTTCCTCATCTAGATTTCCCCGCCTTCCTCCTTGTCCCATCTACCACTTTTGGAAGTCCCTAGATCATAGATGTAAGGCTCTAAATCACTTTTTAAGTATCACTTTCTCATAAATGCGGCTAGGGACTTTGGCACAAAGCATTCAATGCAAGTGTGGTGGTAGCAGCTTTCTCTAAGATCTTTTCTCTACACCCCCTTGCTCTTTGTGCCCCTTCTTTCTACATATCTTTATCTCCAAGACCTTCTGGAATATCATTCTAGTTACTGTGACATACCACTTGATCCTTACTGTACTCAGCCGAGGAGGTAGTCTTCCTCGAATTATTCACATCCACTTCACCTGTTACATTTGCTTTAGGGGTTGTAAATTTGACATCACTATTACCATTAAACTGTCCTCGAACAATCAAACGTTCTCGGCTAAGCCCATGGCCCAAAAAATATATCTTGGGCCTTTTGTCCCTATAACAGCCCTCAAAACTTCATTTTTCTTCCCCATTCAAGGATAAAATTGGAGTTTTGACCAAACGTAATGGCATTTGCACACTCTCCACATTTCCACACGTGAGAATGTCGTTTCCCTCCTTGGAAACTGCTCTCGTCGCTTTAAAGCCCATGATGCCCCCATTAAATGCTCCAAACAACACTCTATCCTCTATGTTTAACGATAGGATGTAGATCTAACGGCCAGGATATTTTCCCAAAATTTTCAATGGGATAATTCCCGCTATATTTACATTTTTCATATAAAACGTTTGGAAGGGTTTATTTTTCCTCATTTCGCAAATCAATCAACCCTTAAGAATTCTTTTCTCTCTTAGTTTCCAAGAAGTCCCTGAAGCATCATCCGTTCTTTTCTTCGTAATTTTTCACGCCCCGAAATTCTTTTTCTCCTCGGCCATCCTCCTTGGCCTATTAATTTTGCCTCCTTTTTCCTAAATCTTCATTTTTATTTCATCCAAATGGGCAAACTAAAATGTTTAGTAGACACTCCCGTTGGAATGGATGGTTTCCAAGCTAAATACCACATTCCATAGGGAGTGAGTTTAAGGTACTGTGCCCCAGACCAAATATATACTAATAGGGAAGAAGGGAAAGTTGTCATCCCCATAATCGCATTTTTAGAAGGTGGAATGACACTTTCCATGGGGAATGTAACCCGAGATTACTTGTATAACCATAGATTATGCTCGCAGCAATGTGCGCCGAATGTATTTAGAATTTTAGGTTGTGTCGATGCTCTCAATGAGCAGATGGGCTTGAGACTCACATGACACAATGTTGTCCATATGTATGAGTGTCGCAAACTTAAGGGTGTGGGGTATTATCTCAAGTCTAGGTCTAACATAGTTAGACTCATATCATGTCTTCCCTAACAAAGGCATGAAGGATGAGTACCTAATCGCCTCTGAGAAGTGGTACAATGGTCCTCGCTATCCAGTTGAGGAGGGAACACTAGGTGTGACTCTATGGGATTAGGTCCCTGAATATGGGGTTTAGTTCTTCTAACTTTATCATTCACATTTTCATTATACTTTAGCTTCTTTTTGGGTGGTCGTCGTTGTCGGCCTAACCATGTTTGGTTTTCTAGATGTTTTTGAAGATAAGCAACACATAGCGCCCCGTTTGAGTCTCTTTAGCATCCAGAAGCTTAACAGAGTTTTAAGATTTGAGGTGTTTGTGAGTGAAGACAGGCAGTTGAGGGCAACCCATCTCATTCCTAGGCTTTAAGCCCCTATCGAGTACCTTATAAGACATTGGTAACGAGATTATTGCGGGTGACCGTAGACGTAGAAGGATAGACATCTCCAAATTAGGATTCCTCGCTTCACAGGACCTGCCTGACGATCTCTCTGTCATCGTTTTCATACGCCTAATAGCCACAATTCCTCTTAGACACTCTAAAGTAGCAGCTCCCAAGGAAGAGCCTTCCTCCTCACCATTGTCACTTGAAGAAGAAATAGATAAATTCCAACTAGAACAAGAAGAAGAGGAGCGAATCAATCCCATTGACCTCTTGGACACAGAGAGTGAGCTTGACAAGACAACAACCAGTTTTCCCCCTCTAGTAATTGCCGAAGTAGATAGCGAAGCCGAGGAAGATTTGATGGCTTTAAATCCGAGGAAAGACTTGAGGGATATAATGGCCAGTAGGACAAGAGGGTCATCTTCCAAAGAGGCCCCAAAAACTCAACCTTCCAACTTTACCGTCCGACCTCCCCCTTCCCTCAACCACAACTGAAACCAATCTGTCACCCGTAGATAACCAAAAGAAAAAAAGGAAAGAGTATGAGAAAGAGGAAGGAGAGGTGGTGCCTAAAAAGGGGGCTAAACAACAAAAGATGGTGAAAAACAAATAGGTCATCCTCGCAGATCATAGGGACGATCTGACTGCAGCCGAGGCATTCTAGCAACAAGCTTAGGCTCCTCGACTGGAAATGAATGGTAAAGCCATCCCTCGGGATACTTCTATTAAAGAGTTCCAAAAAGGGCACTCGACTTACCTTGCTGAGGTTTTGGAGCAACCCCTTCTTTTGCCGAAGGACATGGATGCTCTGAGTAATGTAAGGCTGCAGGACCTTTTCATGTCATTAAAGAGAGATCTTGGATTGGTAAGTTTTAAGACTCTATTTTCTTACTTTCTATTTTTTTTATTTTATTATTATCTTTCTTTTTTTCTTTTTCTTTTTTTATGGACTCTTCTGTCTTTCCTATATAGATTACGCAGGAAGTTTATATGGCCGATGAATGGGTTAATGATGCTTGAAGGAAAACCCAGGCTGAGGTTCAATTCCACACCCAAACCATAAAAACTTTGGAGGAAGTTAAACAGGAGAAACAAGAGCTGGCTGACAAATTGGTCACCGAGGAGAGAGTGCGGAAGAGTGCTGAATTTGACATAGCAAGTGCTTAAAACCAGACTGAAGATTAACACAAGCAGATTCATCTCAAAGAGATTGATCTCGCCATTCAGCAAAAAATGGTGCAAGACCTTAAGTCGAGCTAGAAAAAGCCAAAGCCGCTGCTCGGGTAGCCGAGGAAGCTACAGAGACCTCACGTCTAGCTTCATATAACCAAGGGGTCAAAGAGACTAAGATTTGACTAGCGGAAGAGTTAGCTAAGGTATGCAGGGATTACTGCAAGGAGACTTGGGCAAAAGCCCTCAACCTTGCAAAGATCCTTGCTTCCTTAGAGTTGAGGCAGCTCGGGAAAATTTACTACCATCTCGACATTTGCGAAATCCCACTTGCCCCTACTCTTCCCTCTACCCTCATCCTAGAGTCTTCTAAGCAGCTCTTAACTACTCAGAACCTCCCTTTTCACCTCCCTAAGGTTTCCAAAGAACCAAGCAAGGCTGGTGATCAAAGCAAAAAGAATGGGGTGGAGATGGACAAAGGGAAAGGTAAGGAAGTCAACCCTCCCCTAGAGACCAAGGAAGCTGCTAAGGCCAAAGAGGCAGCCAAAGCAAAAGAGGCAGAGGCTAGATCCAGAGATGTCGAGCCCACGAAGGATGTCACTAACACCTCCCAAGCAAGCAAGAAAAATGACCCTCCTCCTCCAGTCAAAGAAGATCCTGTCCCCACATCCAAGGCTTAGACCCTAGGATTTCATTTTCTTAGCAATTAGTTTAATTCTCTTTATAACCTTTTTGTTATATCCTTTCTCTTGTAATTATACAAGTAGATTTTTGTAAGCACATTGACCTCTTCTGAGAAGTAAATCAATGAAAGAAAATATAATTTCCTTATTTGGGACATTTATGCTTGTGTGCTTCCGTTGTGTGATTCTTATCCTTTTCAGCACTTAACTAGGTCTCCAGATATTGAACAGATCAAAACAATATATATCTTGTGTTCACTAATGTTTTAAGTGATGCTCGTGGACTTCTAATTATCTAAATCACTTTTCTAGGAGTCCCCAAGATATGTGGTCAGAGAGATAGAACATAATCGATATGAATACTAAAATTTAGAACAAAATGGCTTAAGATGATAAATTACCTGACGTAGGCAACTCAAGGAACCAAACGTAATTAAAAATCCATCCAACAACTTAAATAAAAAGTTGACAGATACAAATCTACCCAAAGTACGTGGTCCGAGGAGCTAGGCATAGTCGAGGTTCTCTTTGATTCTTTAGAGATTCAATGAAAGATATCAATTTCCCCAAGGTATGTGGTCCGAGGAGCCAAGCATAGCCGATGCTTTATTTGACTCTTTAGAGATTCAATAAAAGATATCAATTTTTCCAAGGTATGTGGTCCGAGGAGCCAGGCATAGCCGAGATTCTGTTTGACTCTTTAGAGATTCAATGAAAGATATCAATTTTCCCAAGGTATGTGGTCTGAGGAGCCAAGCATAGCCGATGTTCTGTTTGACTCTTAGAGATATTGAAAGATATTAATTTTTCCAAAGTATGTGGTTCGAAGAGTTAGGCATAACCAAGGTTCTGTTTGATCCTTTAATAGAGACAACAAATGTAACTCATAAAGTAGTAGATTATATTTAGAACTAAAAAATACCTCATTAATAAAAATACCTTCATAGGTAATTTAATTCCAAGGACAGGGTACAACCTTTTCATCCAAATCTTCCAGATAATAAGCCCTTATTCTAGCTATTGAAATGATATGGTATGGGCCTTCCCAGTTTGGTTTCAATTTTCTCCAGGCTGGATTTTTTGTTGTATCTAAAACCCTCCTTAACACCAAATCTCCTAGCACCAGTGGCTTTAGCTTGACATTCAAATCATAGCCTTGTTTAAGCTTGTGCTGATAGTATGCTAGCTGAACCATCGCATTTTCCCTTCGCTCCTTCTCTAGGTCCAAGCTTTTTTCTAACAATCCATCATTGCTGCTTGGATTAAAAGAGCTCGTCTTCAGCGTTGGGAAACCTGCCTTGAGAGGAATTACCGCTTCGGCCCCATAGGTCATTGAAAAAGGAGTTTCTCTTGTGGACTTACGAGGTGTAGTCCTGTAGATTCATAGAACATGTGGCAGTTCTTTTGCCCATCTTCCCTTGGCATCATCCAACCTCTTCTTAAGCCCATTGACTATTAGTTTATTAATAGCCTCGGCCTGTCCATTCCCTTATGAATAAGTCGGAGTGGAATATCTATTTGTAATGCCCAGATCGCAACAATATCTTCTGAAGTTTTTACTATCAAATTAAACACCATTATCTGAGATAAGCGTATGAGAAATTCTGAATCGGGTAACAATGTTTTCCAAACAAACCTCCTTACATCCAGATCCCTGATGTTTGATAATGGCTTGGCTTTAACCCATTTAATGAAATAGTCCATGTTGACCAACAAAAATCTCTTATTCCCTGCTGCCTTTGGGAAGAGTCCCATAATATCCAGGCCTCAATGAGCGAAAGGCCAAGGACTAGATAGAAGATTGAGGACTCCCCCTGGTTGATGAATGTTCGGAGCAAACCTCTGACACTGATCATACTTCTTCACGTACTCCAGCGCTTCCCTCTGCATATTAGGCCACCAATATCCTTGAGTAAAGGCTCTATGAGACAAGGATCTTCCTCCTGTATGACTTCCACAAATCTCCTCATGCAATTCTTCTAGTAGCAATTCTGTTGCTTCAAGATGCATGCACAGCAAATATGGTCTAGAAAAAGAGCGCTTGTACAACTTTTAATTCTTGAACAACCAAAACCAGGGAGCCTTTCTTTGTACCTTGTCAGCCTCAGATTTCTCTTCAGGTAAGACATCCTCTTTAAGATAAAGCACCACGGGGTCCATCTAGCTGGGTCCCAATTTGATATGATGAACTCGGACTACATTTACATTTATCTTAGTAGGCGTGTACAAGTCTTCCACTAGAATAACACGAGGTAAACTTTATGCCGAGGACGTTGCCAAGGTGGCTAGAGAGTCGGCATGTGTGTTCTTGTTTCTGAAAATTTGCACCAAAGTGAAAGATTCAAAATTTGATTGCAATTCTCTAACTTGACTTAAATTCTCTTGCATTCTTGAGTCTCAAGCCTCTAGCTTCCCTTCCACCTGGCCTACAATTAACCTCGAGTCTGAGAACATCTCGACATTCTTGCTTCCCATTTTTCGAATCATACTCATCCCTATTAGCAAAGCTTCATACTCGGCTTTATTATTCGTGGCTGGAAAGCTCATTCTCAAAGACTTTTCGATGACAATCTTATCTAGAGATATTATGACCAGCCCCACTCCAGATCCTTGTTGATTTGTTGCACCATCCACATACACCTTCCACAATTAAGACTCCTTCGGGGAGATCATACCAACTGATTTTTCATTCATGTCTAACCTCTTCATATGTTCTTCTAATAAGGGTTTAGCAAACTCGGCCACCAAATCAGCAAGAACCTAACCCTTCACAGAGGTGCGTGGCATGTACTTTATATCAAAAGTTTTCGTATAATCAGTGCTCCTAAGCAGAGACCTGAGCGGGAGTTGGGTTAAAACCACAACTGTGTGAGACTGGAAGTAATGGGAAATCTTCCGCGTGACGTGCACCACCGCCAGAATGGCTTTTTCTAGCGGTAAGTAACGAATCTCAACTTCGTGTCACGATTTACGTACATAATAAACCAGTCTTTGAACACTGTCGTGGACCCTTATTAGCACCAGGCTAACAGCATGGGAAACTACAGCAACATAAGCAAACAGTACCTCATCCACTTCTGGCATAGACATAATAAATGGCCGAGAAAGATACTTCTTAAGCTGTTGAAAAGCCAAAGCACATTCCTGAGCCTATTCAAATCCTTTCCATTTGTTTAGCAACTAGAAGAAAGGTCTACACCTATCCGCGGACCGAGAAATGAATCGATTTAAAGTAGTCATCACTCTTGTCAACCTCTAAACCTCTTTAGGATTACGAGGTGGCTACAAATTGTTAATAGCCTTAACCTGATCAGGATTAACTTCGGTTCCATGATGTGTGACCATAAAGCCCAGAAATTTACCAAATCCTTAGCATTTCGAAGATGTTTTCAAGTGCAACTTATATTTCCTTAGCGTTTCGAAGACGTTTTCAAGATTCTCAACATGCTTGGACACCTTTTTACTCTTCACCACCATATCATCCACATAAATTTCAATACTCTTCCTTAGCTGCGACTCAAACATTCTAGTCATCATCCTTTGGTAGGTGGCCCCTGTATTTTTCAAACCAAAAAACATTACTTTATAGTGATAATTTCCAGTAGGAGTGACAAAGGCTGTTTTTTCTTGATCATCCAAAGCTAAAGGTATTTGGGGATAGCCTTGAAAAATATCTAAGAAACTCATCCGAGGATGACTAATCGTGGCATCCACCAATTGATCAATGCGAGACATGGAAAAAGGATCCTTAGGACACGCTTTATTCAAGTCAGTAAAGTCTACGCAGACCCACCATTTGCCATTCTTCTTCTTAACTACCATAGTATTGGCCAACCAATCAGGATAAAATATTTGATAGCACCTGCTTTCTTGAGCTTAATTACCTCTTCTTTGACAGCAAGGTTGACATTTAAATGATAACAAATAAAGCTTGGGTCGACCCTCGGAGCTTCGTAAGCATCCCAAGCAAAGATATCAAGGTTTCCCTTATGGAACCTTACCAATTCCTCCTTCTCTTAAGGAGGCAGCTGGATGCCTATTGAAAATACTTTTCTTTATCATTACCTATAGCAACTTGCTCTAAGGCCTCACACCCTATTTCCACCGATAGGTCCTTTGATAACCTCGGCTCCCTTAATTGCTACAAATCATGATCATCTAATGCCGATGACCCAACGCCAGACTGATGTCTAACCGCAACCACCATACACTGCCTCGCCGTAGATTGGCTTCCGATAAACTTTTCCACCCGGTCTTTGGATGTATATTTCACATTCAAATGCAAAGTAGAAGGGACGACCCCCATGGCATGAAGCCAAAGTCCCGCCACAATGGCCATGTATGGAGAATATGCGTCCACTACTATGAAGTTAATCTCCACAACTTTTAACCCTGTCTGCACTGGCAACTTGACTTGTCCCATTGGTATAACCATCTTTCCATCAAAACCTACTAGAGGTGAGTCATAACTAGTCAAGTTTCTTGGTTTTAATCCTAAACCTCTATACAAGTAAGGATACATAATTTTTGCCCTACTACTTTGATCCACCGTAACACGTCTCACATCATACCCCCCAATCCTAATTGTGACCACTAGAGAAACTCAGTTCCAAATGTAGTGCAACTTTTGCTCTCTTCAGCCCATGATTAGAGTTCTCGGATAGTGGCCGAGCCACAGTCATTACCCAGGAGGGGCACAAATCCATCTTTCAAGGGGTTGCAAAAATGACATTAATGGTGCCCAATGGAGGCCTCGAAGAGTTGTTCCCTTGAGTACCTGCACCTGCGTGACCTGCATACCCATTAGACCTATATAGGAACTGTTGTATGTTCCCTCCTTAATCAATTGCTCTAAATGATACCATAGATTTTTGCAGTTCTCGGTGGTATGTCCGCGCTCCTAGTGGTATTGACAATGAAGGTATTGATTGTGTCTTGTGGGGTCTCCATTCATCTTGTTGGACCATTTGAAGTACGGTTCGTGCTTGATTTTCTCCAGAATCTGATTGACTAGCGCTTAGAATACCATGTTTACATCCTGTGGCACAATGCTAGCCCCTATCTGCCTGCTGAAGTCTCGTCGAGGAAAATTGTCATTGTATTTGTCCAACCTGAAGTCCCTCCTGTCCTGAGAGACAATCTTCGCATTTCCTTTACCTAACTGCTGGTCCTTCTCAACTCGCTTATATTTATTAATCCGATCCATAAGCTAGCGCACACTTTTGACTGGTTTCCCAGTTAATGACTTTCTCAAATTATGCTCGGCGGATAAGCCGACCTTGAAAGTTTTAATGGCCACATCATCAAAGTCCCCATCTATCTCATTTAACATCTCCTAATATCTATCCGTGTACGTTTTTAAAGTTTCATCCTTTCGCATTGCCATAGACAACAAAGAATCCAAAGGCCGAGGGACTCTACTACACGTAATGAAGTGAGACCCAGATGCCCGAATGAGTTCCTTAAAAGAATTAATGGACGCCGATCCCAATCCATCAAACCACCTCATCGTAACAGGCCCCAAGTTGGATGGGAAAACCTTCCACATCAATGTTTCATTTTTGGAGTGCACAGCCATCTTTTGGTTGAAATGGTTTACGTGTTCTACAGGGTCAATTCGAGCATTATACATGGTGAACGTTGGCTAAGTGAAACGCCGAGGAAGCTTTCCCTTTTCAACTTTACGTGTGAAGGGAGACTTAGAAATTTGATTCAGTGCCCTACCAATAGCATCAGCTCCTAAACCCCTGGTGGATGAACTCTTGTTTTTGCAATTACGGTGGCCGTTATCTTCATATGAGTAAGACTCACTAATGGGAGTTCTCGACCTTCACCTGTAGCTATCCCCCTTATTCTCATTCTCACCTAAAGAAGAGTTAAAGATGAATGGAATCCGCCTCTATCGTTCATGACTGAGTCCTGCTTGTATGGGTAGTATGTACACTCCCCTCCCGATCTCCACCTTGTTCAATAGTGTGAACATCATCCTGACGTTGAGACCCCTCACTCTATACTTGGTGTGGGCCTGAATTTGCCATGAACAGACTTTAGACTCCCTGAAAATCCAAAATTTTCCACAGACGGTGCCAATTGTAAGGTCACATTTTATTGCCCAGGCCCAACAAAAAGGAGGACATAGGCCCAAAGAGCCTGATACAATGAAATTTGTAGAGTGTGGGCTAGAAATCTTGATTTTTGTAAGTTTGAATAGTTATGGCAATGACCCAACCCCACAAAACCATATAAATGAACAAGTTTATAAGATGAAATCTATTCTCGGACTCAAGCCGAGAACCGAATGTTTATATTTCTTCTCACTTTAAAGATTCTTCACAAAAATCTCTCCCTCTCTACTCATCAGGCCTCTTCCTCTCTTATAGTCCCTTTTTTCCTCATCCAGATTGCCTTGCCTTCCTCCTTGTCATATCTGCCACTTTTGGAATTCCCTAGATCATAGCTGTAAGGCTCTAAAGCATTGTTCAGGTATTACTTCCTCATAAATGCGGCCAAAGACTTTGGCACAGAGCATTCAATGGGGGTGCGGTAGTAACAGCTTTCTCTAAGATCTTTGTCTCTACCCCCCTTGCTCTTTGTGCCCCTTCTTTCCACACATCTTTATCTCCAAGACCTTCTGGAATATCATTCTAGTTACCGTGACATACCGCTTGATCCTTACTGTACTTAGCCAAGGAAGTAGTCTTCCTCGAATTATTCACATCCACCTCACCTGTTACATTTGCTTTAGGGGCTGTAAATTTGACATTGCTATTACCATTAAACCATCCTTGGACAATCAAACAGTCTCGGCTAAGCCCATGGCCCAAACAACGTATCTTGGGCCTTTTGTCCCTACAGTAGAATTAGAGCTCGAATTCCCAAACTTTCGTTTTTGTAATTATGAAATTATCCTTAAAAAGATACAACCATAATTAAATTGTGCTCCCTATTCCCATTTTTTTTTTTTTTTTTTTTATGATGCTCAATGACAAAAAGGGGGAGTGAGAGTGTAGGGAGCATTGGAATTTTTTATTATGGGAGGAGAGCATAATTATTTCATGTATCTAATTTAAAGGAAGAATTATTTTGAGGGTTTTATTGAGTTATTTACTAATTGATGTAGCTATTTACATTTGTTTATCTTCTTTCGGTTTTGTAACCATGTTTATATATATATATAAATCATTGTTTAATGATTGCATTCTTAATTGATATCCATGTTTTCCTTGAATTGTAATTGATTATTACATGTTACTATTTTCCACATGATATATACGCCTATTGTGTTTTGTTTTGTAATTCAAGAAACACAGTTATAAGGCTTATCTAGTGGAGTCAATCTCGTACCGTACCGGTTGGTATGACCGGAATATTTTGTACCAGTGCTTGAGACGGTACAGAAATGTGTTTGTTTCGTACTGGTTTAAATACCGGCAATACCAGGTCGTTCCGGTCATACCGGGAAACAAATCGGATTTCGGTCGGAAACTTCATACCGGACCGAAATAACAAAAAAAAAAAAAAGAGGGAGAGGAAGAAGAAACCCAAAAAAACAAAAACAAAAACAAGTTTTTTGAAAACACAAAAACACTTTTTTTTTTGGTTTTTACAAAACAACACAATGGCACTCTCAAACACAGCCACCCTCTCAGCCAAAACCTTGTACAGCAACACCCATGCGTTCTCACACCAGCAACAACAACCCAGTTTCACTCTTGTCCCCACCGCCAACACCAAGCCACGTTGCCTATAACATCTCATTTGTCGATCTTCTCTTCAGCTCCTGCTGCTACTGTTGCTTCTTCTTTGTCTACTCAGAGTACATACGTTTCTTCTCATTTCTTTTCTTTATTTTTGGATGCAGTTTCTTCTCCTTTTTGCCTTTAATGTTTCTTTTTATTTTAATCTTTAAGTTTTTGTTGTTTTGTGTGCTTGACAAGTGACAAGTCACCGAACCCATGTGAACATCAATAAAAAATTCAAACTCTACATTTTTTTTTAATATAACATTTTAACCATTTATACGTGTTCTGCCCACACATCAGAACACTACCACTAAAAAGTACAGTGACTAAGACTACTTATTTGAGGCCTATTTTAGTATTTTAATACATCAATATCAATTTTTTCTATTTATTTATTAGTATCAATATCAATTGTAATATAAATATTATATATATATATATATATATATATTTTTTTTTTTTGTTGCCAAGAATACTATATATTATATATTACTAGTATAATGAATTAACATTTTAGCTAAAGTTTAAATTATTAAATAAGATATGAGTTGATAATTTTAAATATTATAAACAAATTATATGGGTCTTGACTAATGGATATACAACATATATATATATATATATATATATATATATATATATATATATATATATATATATATTAATACTTAGCGATAAATCTGAAACGGTACACCGGTATTGACCGGTATTCGAAATATATCATATCGGTGGCCAAACCGGTACAGCCTCCGGAACGATATTGACTTTCTTGGGCTTATCACGTTGGCTAGTCAGCCAATTCCATCTAGTGACTTATTAGGGCTGATTGATTTTAACTAGTGTTAGTGAGTCATTGATGCATTTGTATTCTTGGAAGTTTTCTGATATTATTGTCAGACCTAATGACTAATTAAATGGAATTTTTGTCCGTGTGCATCTTTTCCTGTACTAAAACAGTTAGCAACGAAGAAAATCAAACTGGATGATTTGGCTCATTTTTTCAAGAATATGGACATCGACAACAAGGACATAGTGTTATGGCACACAATATAAGCTTCTACCATAGCGGGTTTGATCTCCGTCCTTCAAACTTCTTCGAAAGCCATCCAATTTTGAATACATGGCCTCCTAAGCCTGTTGACTTACCCACATCCACATACAATGGCACCACTCCTAAGAGGAGGGGAAATTAATCGGAATAACTAGCTAATTGTCAGTTGCGTGATTGGATATTCTAAATAATTGTCAACTTTGATGTTGTGTGTAGACTAAAAATTTGAAAAACTATTAGAAATTTGAAAATGGTGGCATACATTTCAGTCTTGATCAATCAAGCTTTTATTATTTGGCTAGGTATTTCTAAAAAAATAAGAATTTATAGTATTAATTTACTTACAACAATCTATGGTAAATCACGATGATAATGAATTGGACCAATCACAGACTGCCGTCTCTGTAGAAGTGATATTTGTTGTGAAAGACTTTGTGCTCTTAGACTTATAGTTTACATAGTCATTCTTAGACTTATAGTTTACATCGTCATGAATTATACTTGCCAACACTAAACCTAACCAAATTATAAATATGTAACTACAGTAAATATAGTAGCTCACTATATTTACCAATAAAGGATAGTATGACTATATGAGTTTATTTATTTATTTATTTTTTATGTTCAGAATTCAGACGATTAACCCAATTTTTTAAGAAAGCAAATAAAATTCTTAATAAATAAAAGATGGACAAAATTTGGTTACAATCAATAACTACGACTCCCACTAAAAATACTAACATGAATATATATTTTGAAAATCTAATCGTTGGATTATATATTCTTTACATTCTTAACAGACATGTTAAATTTTGTGTTAATTAGATGTTATTTATTGCCCGTTTGGATACCACATTTTCACGTTTACGTTTTCATTCTTGCGTTTTCTTTTTTTTTTTTTTTTTTTTGGTTCAGCCATAGTTGTTGACCAATTCAACCGTGAACAGTGCACTCATGCACTGTTCACGGCCCCACAAATTTCACTTTTCACCAACTTTTTTATTAAAAATGGGTCTCACGGTACTATTCACACATTTAAAAATTATTTTGCTACAGTTTTTTCAGTTTTTAGTTTCAGCAAAATAAGTTTTATTCAAACGGATCCTTAATATTAAATCCATAAACTTATTTTTTATTTTAAATTTTAGACTACAAAAATTTAAAATTTAAACATTTGATTGATGATATAGTTACTAATATTTGATTTTATGGAAATTTTGCAAGAATGGAAAATATACGAAAAACATGTAATCTAATAATGAATTTGTCAAATTTTATATTTAATACAAAGATATTGAATGAAGTTGTAGCAAAATTTTGTCCATAAAAGACTACTCAAAATGAAGAGTTCGGAGCTATTCATTGAGAGTCAAAATCTTCTGTTCCATAATTCTCGCTTCACTGAATACTCAACCAATAAAAATTGATCACATGCACACCTCTTTTAATTAAATCTTTATTTTTAGCTTTTTCTTTATTTCAGGCTCCTAAAATAAATATAAATAAATAAATAATTCAAACCAGCCCCACAACTCCCGATCACCACCAAAGTGCACTGCTAGAAAGATCTCGTCGATCGTCATTAATTAGCGGCCATACACCCTTGCCGGCAGTAACAAAAACATGATAATAAAAAAATAAAAATAAAAACCCAACAAACCCCCCACTGGCCACCACCTCGCGGGAACCACAAATCTGGATCTGGAAACAAACAAAGGTTCTTGCTTTCTTTTGTTTTGGTTTTGCAAAGAATCAAAAGCGAAGTTTACTAGCTATACTCAAATCTTACATTTATAGACTTATGTTGCCTCACCCACTAATGATGCAATTATTAAAAGGAAATGCATTTTGTGGTTTCACGGATTCATCAATGCCGCAACGTTGCAATCGATTTTGAAGAAGATGAATCAGCCATGGTACCCATTAGGTGATGGCTAGTGAGGAATGTTGGTTTATTTATTTATTTATTTTTATATATATTTATTTTTGGTCAGTGCCAACGGTAGTGATGGCCATTGATGACAGCCGGTCAAATCTTTCTAGCGGTGCCAATGAAGCATGTCAGGTGGTAGAGGACGGGTTATGGGGCTATTTTGAAATTTCATTTCATTTACTTATTTTAAGAAATTAAAATAAGAGAAAAACTAAAAATAAGGATATAATTAAAATAGATAGACATGATTTTAATTTTTATTGGTGGAGTCTAAAATGAAATAAAAATAATAGGAGGAAGATTTAGACTTATTCATAGACATAAAAAGCAAATAATAAGAGAAGTTTACACAAATCTTGCATTTGCTTAAATTGTTAGAAGAGAAAATATGACCGTTGAATGGTCTTAAATTAGTTACAAATTGCCAGTGGGCATTCCGAAATGCTTATTTAAGAGCAAGAGGCTTAAGTCTTTAACAACTATCCACACAAAACCATGGCTTCAACTTTGAAACTAATACTTTTCTTACTCCTATCCTTCCACATCTTCTCACTTGTCTCAAGCCACCAGCACCACCCTCTAGACTCTCTAACCCCTTCCGAGTTCACCCTGGTCCGAACCATAGTCAATAAAACCTACCCCAGCTCAAAGCTCAACATAACTTTCCAGTACATAGGTTTGGACGAGCCAGACAAACCCATCATCCTCTCATGGCTATCAAACTCCAAGCCCAAACCCCCGCCTCGCCGCGCCTTTGTGATTGCACGTCTCGATAAACAATCCCACGAGATTATAGTCGACTTATCGACCCGTGTGATAGTCTCTGATAAAGTTTACCATGGACACGGCTACCCTTTGCTTACCCTTGATGAACAATTTGCTGCAGCCGAATTGCCACAAACATATGAACCCTTTATCGAGTCTATAAAGAAGAGAGGCTTAAACTTGTCTGAAGTTGTTTGCTCAACTTTTTCAGTTGGGTGGTTTGGAGAGTTGAAGAGCAAAAGGGTGTTGAAGCTTTTGTGTTTTTATATAGATGGAACGGTGAATTTGTATGCGAGACCAGTGGAGGGAATAACGTTGGTGGTTGATCTTGATGAGATGAAGATAGTTGAATACACTGATAGGCTTATTGTGCCTGTGCCAAAAGCTGAGGGAACGGAGTACAGGGAATCAAAGCAAAAGCCACCCTTTGGTCCTCGTTTAAATGGTGCAGCCTTGGTGCAACCTGATGCGCCAGGGTTTAAGATTGACGGGCACACTGTCAGGTCAGCAGTCTTCTTTTTGTTTTGTTTAAACTTGTTTGTTAGAGATATTTCGGTTCATCGAACTCATATTTTTACATTTTAAATAATTTTACACACACTTTTTCATTCACATTAATTTTAAAAATTTATAAAAATCTCATCTCAAACACTCTCTACATGGTTTAGAAAATTAAATTCATTAATTTTTTTTTTCTCGTTATTCAAAGTCTTTGATAGACACCTAATTGGTTTTTTTTTTGGGAGACCTCATTGTTAATTATATGATATATTGTATTACAATCAACTCGACCTAGGGTTTATAAATTAGACAACTCTTAAGTTATTTCCATAATTAATTTATACATTTTACATATACATCATAATACGTTTGAGATTTTTTTTTTTTTAATGATGAAATTACAACTTATCCACTTGTAGTTTGATCGAAATTTAAGTTGTTTACTTGTGGTTTTAAATTTGACACTTTACTTATTAGAGGTTAGTTCAGTTAGATTTTCTTAACTGACATCTATTAAAAACATGACTAAATATGTGATTTTGCTTCACTTTTATGTTTCTCTCCTCCAAAACCACAAAAACATAAAAATACAAGATCAAATAAGATTAAAAAAAAAAAAAAGTCCAACAGAAAACTTGCATCATAGGACTTCAAATGACAGGTAGACAACTTAAATTTCGGTCAAATCTTAGGTAAGTAAAATATCAAATTTAAAACCATAAGTAGGCAATTTAAATTTCTACTAAATCACAAGTGGGTAAATTATAATTTACCTTTTTTATTATAATTCAAAAATACTATTAATGAATCTAAAGTGATGATACAACACCCAATATATGAGCTTAATACAAATTATTAGTGCCACTTTTTATGTTCTATTTTACATTCCATTAATCACAACTTATAATATATTTATTCTACTTTTTCCTTTTAAAATAACTAAAGTTTAAAATAAATATTTTTTTAAAAAATTAACCATTCCATACTAACAATTAGTGAAGTGAAGTAAAATACAAAAAGTGAGAATTAAGATTTTTATTCAATGGCAGCTAATTAAGTGATAAAACAAATAGATTTTTTTAAATATACATCACTGTAAATTAAAACTTTTACCTGTTAAAAATATTTAGTATTTAAAAAAAATTGGCAAAACAAATAAGAGAAATACATCGGCCAATAAAGAAACAGATGGAATTTTCAAGCCAAAAACCAAGGCTCCAAAGTCCAAAAGGCATGGAGCATGACATCTCTAAAATAGTCATGACAAAACAAATTAATGCCATGTGTCTATCTGTTTAGTATAATATTCACTTTGGCAAGGTTTGACACTGCTCTTATTGATTGGTTTACGCGTCTCTCTCTCTCTCTCTCTCTCGGTTTCTCTGGTTATAAAATGACTACTGACATTGACCAACATTTATATCAATGCTGAAAAGATGGGACGCCTTTTGTATTTCTTTTTTCTTCAAATTTTTTTAAAACCACGTAAAAATGCCACGACTTTTTGAGGAGCAGAGTGAGAGAAAATAGGAGAATAAAATAGTCAAAATACACTCGGGTGTATATTTTTCTTCTTTCATATCTGATGAGATCTGCTAGCAATGGGTCCTACTAAATTATTAGAGAAAAAAAGCATATATTCATAACAGGTATATTTTCTAAAAAAATATAAATTATTTCTGTTGTATGTGTTCTCCCCTCCCATTGGTTGGACCACAAGTGATACATTTTGTTTTTGTTGCTTGTGTCCTTCTATGGGTCCATCTCCATGTGAGGAGGAGAACACATGCAACAGAAAAAACAGCATATACCACTTTCAGAATGTGAACTATAGCTCCCTGCAAATTAGTCATAGGTGGTGGATCATAATAATAAAATAATTGTGATTAAAATTGTGAATTTTTATGTGATAGTACAACTATTTTTTGAGTAATTTTAATATTACATAAAATGTCATAATTATCTTGCATGTGTGTTAGATTGTGACTGATTACTTATCATTTTGGCATAAAATCACAATTTTTTTCATCATTCATAATAAACCACATGAATTAGTTGCAAAACAAATTGTAGTGTTTTTACATGGTCATAGTATTTTTGCTTCTTTTTTTTTTCTTTTTTTTTTTTTTTTTTTTTTTTTTGTGTCAGTACTAAACAATTAAGTTGCCTTGTGAAAGTATTACACGATTTTTAGATTCAATGGACCAAAATTGTAGCTGTCCTTTTCGGTTTGATATTAAACGTTTAGACTTAGACTCGATCAAGCAGCACGTCTATGTTAAAAAGCACAATATTTGGCTCCACATGCTGAGGATATTTGCCCAAACCTCGTGAAGTTGACCTGGTCACAGCTGACCTCATTTGGGCCAGTTGGAAACATGTCATTCATTTGCTACAAAGCTACATAAATGACTGTTTTTAGTCTTTTATATCTATGCCTTAGAGTGAAATTAGAAATATTACAAACTTTATGTACTAGTTTTTACAAAACTTATTGCAATCCTGGCCTAATTTAAAGGGTTGGGCTAGGACTACATGTTCGTGAACCTGAAAATTTTAACAAGCCTCAATTTTTCTTGTATTTAGTTGGGCCAACTGGAAATTCCACCTAGGATTCGATGTACGAGCTGGTCCAATAATTTCTCTAGCATCAATTTATGACCTTGAGAAGCAAAAATATCGCCAGGTTTTGTATAGAGGATTCATATCTGAGTTGTTTGTGCCATACATGGATCCAACAGAGGAATGGTACTACAAAACCTTTTTTGATAGTGGTGAATTTGGGTTTGGTCAATCTGCAGTGTCACTTAAGCCCTTAGCCGATTGCCCTGCCAATGCAGTATTTTTAGATTCATACTATGCTTCAAGCGATGGTACACCAGTGAAGATATCTAATACCTTCTGCATATTTGAAAATCATGCTGGAAATATAATGTGGCGTCACACTGAATTGAGTATTCCCGAGAAAGTTGTAAGTAATATCATTGTGATTATTGTTGTATTGTTTGAACAAGTAGTAGTTTTAGTTGACAATTTTATGGTATTGCAGATTAGGGAAGTTAGGCCAGATGTGAGCTTAGTGGTGAGGATGGTCGCAACTGTGGGCAACTATGATTACATTATTGATTGGGAATTCAAGCCAAGTGGCTCCATCAAATTGGGGGTATCTTATCAACTTGAGAAATATTTTTCCATCAACACTACAAACACCAATAAATCTCATAACAAATTTTACAATTATATATTGAGCAAGCAAATTTTGATTAGTATATTACTTTTACTTAGGACTATCATTGACATAAGTTATATTGTACATCAATCACAATATGTTACTACAAGAAGTCAACAATTGTGAAATTATTATGACTTCAGACTTGCTATCAATTTTTCATCAAACCTAAAATTTTTGTACTAAATGAGGTGTCAGTATACATAGCAAGTTCCTATGAATTAATAGTATGTCTTCCTATTTAGTTATGTCTCTTACTGTGAGCCTTTCTCACATTATCTTAACAGATTGGACTAACAGGAATTCTAGAGGTGAAGGGTGTGGCATATACTCACACAGATCAAATAAAAGAGAATGTGTATGGCACATTGTTAGCAGAAAACATTATTGGTGTCTACCATGACCACTTCTTAACGTACTATCTTGACCTTGATGTGGATGGTGATGATAATTCCTTTGTCAAAAACAATTTGGAAACAATCAAAGTAACTAACCATAGCTCACCAAGAAAAAGTTATTGGACAGTAGTGAGTGAAACTGCTAAAACTGAATCTGATGCCCGAATTCAGTTTGGCTTGAAACCAGCTGAGCTAGTGGTTGTCAATCCTAATAAGAAAACCAAAGTTGGGAACAATGTTGGTTATCGTCTAATTCCAGGATCAGCGACACGCCCTCTCTTGTCGTACAATGATTATCCACAAATTCGAGGAGCCTTTACTAATAATGATGTGTGGGTTACTCCGTATAACAAGTCTGAAAAATGGGCAGGAGGACTATATGTTGATCAAAGTCAAGGAGATGACACCTTGGCAGTTGGAGCCTCAGGTAGTAGATAATGAATACAAATCCTTTGTTCAACTTTTAAACTTTGCTTGCTAGAAATTTACAAGAAAATAATTGTTGACTAATGTTTTCTAATGCACTTTTTTTTTTGGTATGTTTTTTAATATAAATGCAGGAATAGGAAAATTGAAAACAAGGACATAGTATTATGGTACACCACTGGATTTCATCATGTGCCTTGCCAGGAAGACTTTCCAGTGATGCCAACCTTGAGTGGTGGGTTTGAACTCCGGCCAACCAATTTCTTTGATAGTAATCCAGTCCTTAAAACAAGACCTCCAAATCCTGTACACTGGCCTAACTGCACCAACAAACCATGAGATTTTACATCATAGTGTAGTAAATCAGATTCAATAATGATATCCTTTGTCATTGATTATCATAAAATGGATAATGAATCCAAAAAAAAGATGAAGCTTTAGATACCATTTGTTTTTTTGCGTACAAGTTAATATGAGGGAGTATTGAAAACGGAGGGTCATGGAGACGATACCTTAGAAATTTGGAGCCTCAGGTAGTATATGATGAATAAAAATCCTCGAGTACCTTGTTTTTCTTTTTTTCCCTACTTTTTGTTTCTTTTGTGACCTAAGTACCTATAGACTTTTTCTATGCTCTATTGTGTGAAGTGTAAAAAGAAGCTGCAAATTTTTAAGGCTTTTGGGTTTGGTTCTGCACAAGTTATCAAAGTGTGGATTTGAGTGAAGAGGAAAGGTCAAATAGACTAGGCTTGAGGCCGGACAAATTCTCAAATATCACATGTGGTGTTGTCCTCATCTCAAATATCACCTATACGGTCTTCTTTTCTTTTCTTTTCATTTTTTTTCTTTTTTGTTTTCTTTTTTCTTCCACCTGCTACTATTAATTTTCTTTTGAGAGGACAACATCATATGCGATTTTGAGAACTAGGCTAGGCTTGAGGTCTGACAAATTCTCAAATATCACATGTGGTGTTGTCCTCATCTCAAATCGGATTGAGATTCCGTGCAATACTTAGGGCATTGCACGGTTTACAATTGCTTTAATCCTAGCCATTCAATTAATCTAATGCTCAAAAGTTGGACAGCTCATTTGGACACGTCAGCAATCCGTGCGACTCATTTCTCTTTGCTCTCAATTTCTCCTCTCTCTTCTTCATGCTGACCTCTATTCAAAAATTTCAGAGACTCTCTCTCTTCCAACCAAACATGCCTCTCTCTCTCTCTCATGCCTCAAAGTAAGCCACTAGTGATGCTCCGGTTACTTCTCCACCGATCACCAACAGTATTTCATCTACCCACCAACAGATCTAATGTGCTTAGATCTGGTAATGAAATTTACATAACAAATTTATGATTTTTTTTTCACTTATCAAATTTATGAATTTTTTTTCTTTGTCAAAGATCATCCATTTGGGTGAGAATTTGCTTTGTAGATCTCTTTGATATACGCGGGTGGAACCTGGCAAGAGATACCATAGAAGATGCAGCGTTTAATAATGAGAGATGCCACTAATAATGTACAATATCTTTCCAGTGAAGAGTAAAATTAAAATCCTATGGACATTAATAGAATTCGTGTTTTTATGTCATTCTCAATTTAGTATTTGCTAAAAGAAAATTCATACCCAAAGAACTCCATTTAGACGTATAAAAATTTTGAAATACATTTAAGACGTAAAAAGCTAATAACAAAACTCCTTCACTACATGCTATTCGCAAAACTGAGTTGTATACATCACATATATTCATCAAAATAATAAAGCCATCAACTGATTCTTGCATTCCTTAGAGCCAAAAATTGCATTTGGAATTGGTCAATTAAAATTTTGAAATTGAAAAAAAGTTATTAATTAACTACAGTGGTAGTCCATTGTAATGGTTTGGGTTAAACTGCGCAAAACCTCCTTGTCATTCCAAGGGGTCAAAAATCTAATCCCTCCTTGATGGCGTGGTAAACTTGAGAGATCTCTTGTACTTTGTTCCTCGCCTTGATTCTCATCTCTTCTGTGAGTGGAAAGTTGATGGAATCAGCCCATTTGAAGAGTAGCCTAGAACATTTATCAACTTGATGAATCTCCCTGAAGACTGCACATCTTGCATATAAAATAGCCTAGCATTAAGCTTCAAAGTTTCTAACAGTTATTTATTTTCACAAACAATTTTCGGTGCTCCAAAACAAAAATAAAATTAAACAACATAAGGAACTATTGCCAATCCCAAACCACAAAACAAAGGGATTATATTAAACCCAAACCACGATAGGAATGGATAATGGGTGAAGCTTAGAAAACCAAACAAAATTGTTAAATTCATGTGTTTCTAAGCTTCCCTATGTTGTTATCTATGATCTTAAAATCAAACCAAATTGTTAAATTCCAATGAAGTTTTTTTTTTTTTGTTCGATGAAGTTGATTTTTTGTAAAGAGATCAAGCAAAAAAATTCCAATGAAGCTTCTTCGGAAGGGATGACCTTTGGCAAAGAAACCAAGGATAGGGAGAAAATATCATAATACGAGATCTGTAATCACATTTTATTGGGTGGGTAGCTAAAATCTAGATGAATTTATACACTAAAAAGACAATCTCAAGAAACATGATACTTATTTTTCCCTTAAAACTCATGAAATGAAAACAAAAACATAACACAGGGACCCCAATAGAGCCAGCAACCAAACATCAGCATCAAAGGATGCAACCTCACAAAATCTCAGTGGAAAAAAGAAGCAAGAAACACCGCCAAACACACACACTCAACTGGGCTTCATACCCATTATAAAAATCTCAAAAACATTCAACAATAAATTAATCATATTTACATAAAAAAATGCAATTAAAGAAATAGATAATCTTTAGTGCTATAAATGAAACAAAGGGATAATCTTTGACAAAGAAAAAAAATTCATAATTTGATATGTGAAACTCAAAAAATCATAAATTTGATGTGTAAATTTCACTACCAGATCTAAGCACATTCATTTTTGGGTGGGTAGATGAAATGCTATTGGTGCACTTCCGTGGAGAAGTAACCAGAGAATCATTGGTGAAACTGAAAGAGCAAAGAGAGAGAGAGAGAGAGAGAGAGTTTTCTGAAATTTTTGTGAGCTTGAAAAAGAGAAAAGAGACACTGAAAGAGCAAAGAGGAAAGAGAGTCACACGGATTAATGACGTGTCTAAATGAACTGCCTAACCTTTTAGCGTTAGATCAATTGAATGGCTAAGATTAAAGTAATTGCACATCGTTGCAATACTTAGGAATTGCACGGGATCTCAATCCATCTCAAATATTACCTATACGGTCTTCTTTTCTTTTCTTTTATTTTCTTTTATCTTTTTTGTTTTCCTTTTTTTGCCACCTACTACCATTAATTTTCTTTTGAGAGAACAACACCATATGCGATATTTGAGAACTTGTCAGGCCTCAAGCCTAGAAAGATCGTTGATGGGCATGGTTTCTAAGTGGTTTGTGATTTTAAGTGGTTACTCCATTCCATTACTCTTCCATTAAAGCAACAACATGGAGATCATCTACTTTTGTGCTAGTCTGTCAATGATAGATGGTGATGACAGTGAATTTGTAGACAATGAAAACCCAATCTTCCGATGTGTTTTACGCCCACCAATAATGGATCTTCTTTTCTTTTCTTTTATCTTTTTTGTTTTCCTTTTTTTGCCACCTACTACCATTAATTTTCTTTTGAGAGAACAACACCATATGCGATATTTGAGAACTTGTCAGGCCTCAAGCCTAGAAAGATCGTTGATGGGCATGGTTTCTAAGTGGTTGGTGATTTTAAGTGGTTACTCCATTCCATTACTCTTCCATTAAAGCAACAACATGGAGATCATCTACTTTTGTGCTAGTCTGTCAATGATAGATGGTGATGACAGTGAATTTGTAGACAATGAAAACCCAATCTTCCGATGTGTTTTACGCCCACCAATAATGGATCTTCTTTTCTTTTCTTTTATCTTTTTTGTTTTCCTTTTTTTGCCACCTGCTACCATTAATTTTCTTTTGAGAGGACAACGCCATATGCGATATTTGAGAACTTGTCAGGCCTCAAGCCTAGAAAGATCGTTGATGGGCATGGTTTCTAAGTGGTTGGTGATTTTAAGTGGTTACTCCATTCCATTGCTCTTCCATTAAAGCAACAACATGAAGATCATCTACTTTTGTGCTAGTCTATCAGTGATAGATGGTGATGACCGTGAATTTGCAGACAATGAAAACCCAATCTTCAGATGTGTTTTACGCCCACCAATAATGGATCTTCACATCTACATTTTATTAGAAAGTGAATATAATATCTCATTCAATCCCAAAATTTATTATACCTCTGTCAGACGTGAATTGCTGAACACTCTGTCTCAAATACCAAATTTAATAATAAAAAATAAACCCAAAATTTGCAGACAATGAAAACCCAATTTTACTGAACTTCTGCGTTTTGATTGGGTTTTGATTTTTTGAAGATTTTGGGTTTAATTTTTTTTATTAAATTTGGAGTTTAAGAGGGAGGGGTAGTGTGTCATTTATTTTTTTATGGGTAAAAAGCTAAAAATTTATTAGTTTCTACAGTCCACACTACAATGATTTTCTTTGATTTTTTTTTCTTAAAATAAAAATTATTAATGATAGTGTTTGATAGCTAAGTAAATCATTAGGAAAAAGCTGCATAAATCTTCTCCACACTGTGTTTGGTAGCCTAGAAAATTAAAAGGAAAAGCTAAACAAAGTTTCATCTCCATTCAGTGTTTGCTAGCCAAGAAAACCAAAGGAAAAATCCTCATGTTCTTCACAAAGAAACCCAAAAAATACTCAATGACCTTTAGTCAAACACATTGGCCAAGGCCTTAACCGCTAACACAAAATTGCCATCAACCACCGCATCAAACTCCAAATGTCCATTGCAGCCACACCCAAAGTCCAGTCAACCCAATTGCCATTGTAAAAGGATAAAAAATTACTAAAAAAGAAAGAGAGAGATTTAGACGTGAGATTAGATCCTAGGAAAAAGAAAAAGAAAAGAGAGAGTGTCAGCAGCTCATGTGTAACAGAGGTGCATTGAAATTTGGGATTAGAAGAGACATTATATTCCATTTCTAATAAAACGTGGATATTAGTTTATTTGGATAGAACTTATTTTGTTGAAATTAAAAATTAAAAATTGAAAATAATATAGTAAAATAATTTTTAAATGTGTAAATAGTGCTGTGAAACTTATTTTTAATAATAAAATGGTTGAAAAGTGAAATTTGTGGGACTCATAAACAGTATATTTGTATACAATTTACTACTGAAATGTCAAAACATGCTGCTGGTAAAACAAAAAAAAAAACAAAAAACACGAACGTGGACGCGCAAACGCGGATCCAAACGCCCTTATTGTTGATTAGTGGTATCCGGATAGAACATGCACTCCTATTATAAACTCCACTCCAAGTCCAAACTATATCTCACACAACAAAAACAAAGCTCTGTTTCAGTAACACTCATGGCTTCAACCTTCACTGTATTGTTTTCACTTCTCTTCCTCCTCTCCATCCCAAGCATTCTCTCTCACTCTTGGACCCCCTCACCCCCTTAGAAATAAGACAAGTAACCAAAATTATCAAAGGAGCTAGGGCGGGCTCATTGGCAAACCTTACCTTTCAATATGTAGGCTTAGATGAGCCAAGCAAATCCACCGTTCTTTCGTGGCTTTCAAACCCCACCAAGGAACCCCCAACTCGTCAAGCTTTTGTTATTGCACGAGCTTATGAAAAATCCTATGAATTTGTCGCAAGTTTATCCCATGGTTCAATCATTTCTCAGTACATTTATAATGGCACTGGCTTCCCTTTACTGAACCTTGAAGAACAGTCTGCTGCAAATGACTTAGCATTTAAATACCCACCATTTATCAAGTCCATCAAAAAGAGAGGGCTGGACATAAAGGATGTGGTTCCTTCAGTTTTCACGGTGGGATGGTATGGAGAGAAAAGCATGAGTGGGAGGGTTGTTAAGGTACTCTTTTTCTACAAAGGTGGCTCGCCTAATGTTTGGGTTAGACCTATTGAGGGTATTGCTGTACTTGTGGACCTTGATAAGATGGTGATTGTGAAATACTCTGATAGTGAAGTGGTACCAATACCTAAAGCTAAGGGTACTGAATATCGAGGTTCAAAAATGAGCCCACCATTTGCAGCTGAAACAAAGCCTATCACTGTTGTTCAGAGTACACTTTGTTCCCTAAATTATCCAAAGATTCTGTTAAACATAACAGCAAAAGCAACACCGATGTGCAAAGTGTGATAGATGTAATAGTTTAGGATGTAAAGTGTGCATTTGGATAATTTATGGTGCAAAGTGTAATCTGATGCATAGTTTAGGGTGGTAAAATATAATTTCTCTAAGAAAAAAATGGAGGATATGTTTAGATAGGGTTGACCCAATATATTTTGGAGTATAAGGCGACAATTTTAAGATAAGTCTTTTTATATCTAAATATTAATTAAATAATACTTATTTAAATTTTAATATCAATTTTTATTTGAAATATAATTTTCTTTTTGAGTTACAAATTTACAAATTAAGTTTTTATATTCAAACTCTACTAATATATTTTTTAAAATTAATTGATAATTTGGCTAATCCACATAATATACATATATATTTTAATATATTCAATCCTAAATAGGATCTTTTCAAAAAAAAAAATTATTTATTTATTTATATGAAAAACTTATCTTTACAGATGCAATTGTGACATGCATATATTGTTAGAACAATAAATCTAATTTATTAAAACATAGCTTCACTTAACCTTTATTAGAATCTGCAACAATTTCAGCCGTAACAAGTAAATATGGGTTAACTAAAAATCAAATTAATACAAAAAAGTTTCACTTCAATTGTATATAAAACATAAAATATAAAGAATAAAGAAAATTGATTTACCTTAAATATAACTTTTGATCAATGATAAGTTTAGGGGTAAAGGGACAAAGAGTGGGTTTGTCAAGAGATACTTTCAGTGAAAAAGAGCTAAAATGATAATATGGGGTTTTTCCAGTTTTTTTAAGAACATTTTTCAAAAAAATTATAAAATCTCTCTCTCTCTCTCTCTCTCTCTCTCTCTATTATATATATATATATATGTGTGTGTGTGTGTGTGTGTGTGTGTGTGTGTGTGTATGAAACATATTGTGTGTGTGTGTGTGTGTATGAAACATATTGTATTTATATAAGTTGCCATAATATAAAAAATTATGATATATATTATAACTAGAATTATGGGGCGCTTTCACATTTGGGGACTTAAGGCAATTGTCTCATTTGCTTATATAGTTGAGCTATCACTAGGTCAATTATTATTATTATTAATATTATTATTATTATGTGCTAAAATATACAACAAACAAAAGTATATACACACAGCTGTAGCCAGGGGGGCTAGAAATCAAGAAGAATAGAGCAAAGAAGAGAAATAGGGTTATGAGTGTCAAAGCTAAGATTTCGGTTCTTATTATTATTATTTAAAATTTGTTAAATTTGTAACCCACAATGACACAAAAATAAAAGTGTAGATGTGTGAGAGCATATGGTATGCGAGAACATATATATACATGCAATATTACACAATAAATATATAAATTGTTAGGAAATGAAATTAAACTTTTTACAAACAAATTTTCACAAAAAATAATTGCATTAAAAAACCAATTTTTAAGGGAGTAGCAATGCTTTTTGGTTATATATATATGGTGTTGAAAGTACTACTCCTTATCTTTCAGTTTCATTTTACCCTTACTTGCCTTTGTTTTGAATGTTAAAGTAAGAAAAGTAAAACATTTTTACTAAGTATATTTCCAGAAAAAGTGTTTGAAACATAGAAGAGATTATAATCAAATAATTTTTTCTTTGAAATATATCAACAAAAAATACGTATAAGAGAATCCACTATATCCATGAAATAAAAATATAATAAAGAAGAAGAAAAAGAAATAAAAAAATTTATGATAACAAGTTTTTTGTTCAAATGTTTTTTCAAAATTTAGAGTTGTGTATATAAATATGTGTGTGTGCATGCGCGCACACATTTATGTATTCAAAAAATTGATTTGGTCTCCCAAAATGACCTTCCAAAGAAAAATGAACATATATTGGCTAACTGAATTAGTATCCCTAAAAAATACAATTGGCTAATGTTGTCCAAAAAAGAAGAATTATTTTTAAACAAAAGAAATCTATCCTTTAATTTCTAATCAACTGTACATTTTGTCAGTCATTTTCTTTTATGCGTAAAAGGATCATAAATGTTTTTATTTATTAACAAAATCAATATTTTAAAAAATCAATATATATATATAGATATTATATTTAATTTCGATGATTATTTTTAAGCCAATTTATGTTGATGATTTTGTAAGTGCACAATTGCACCTGGCCCCAAGAACAGTTATGGGCTCAGGCCCAATGAGCCTTAAACAATACGAATTTGTAGAGTGTGGGCTTGAAACCCAGGTTAGAAGAGTTTAAGGTTCTAGGGCAAGTTAAAGATTATCAATACGTAAAACAACAAGGAATATTGCAACTCAACCTCCTCGGACGTAAGCCGAGGGTTGTTCTATATTATCTTTGCTTTCTTTCTTTCTCTTTTGATTACAAAAAATAATGGGAGCCCTTTTTCTGTTCCGGGTCTCCCCTTAATACTCATCTTTTAATCCCTAATACACGTGTTGCCCTATCTCCCCCTTAGCCTAGATATTTCTTTTCTCAGTGCCTTTGAATAGTAACCAGAAGTTTCCCTTCCACTGTTCAGATGTCACTTCCTCATTAATGCGGCTAAGGTAGTAGGTGAAGGGTCTTTAATGTGGAGCAGCAGCCTTTAGTACTTTTCAAACATCGGAGTTTCTAGGACATCCAGGGGTTCACCCCTCTTAACGTTGGTCTCCATCATGTCGTTTATGTGCTATTATGATAACGTTGCTGATTCTTCTATGCCCATCTGAGAGTAAAATCAACCTCGGATTGGTCCTCGGGTCCTCGGCACATGAGCAGGCCCGCGGCACTACAAAATTTACAAATCAAGGATAGGTCGGCCTTACTTAGAGTGGCCCAAAGGCCCATATACCTGTTAGGACCTTTTTACTCCCCACAATTTTATATACATAATATATCAGACTTATCAGTAACTCTAATATTAGAAAACTAATAACCTCTATTTCGATGATTATTTTTAAGCCAATTTATTTTGATGATTTTATATACATAATATATTAGACTTATAGGTGACTCTAATATTAAAAAACTAATAACCTCTCTCTCTCTCTCTCTCTCTCAAACACATAATTTTGTGTGTATATGTTTTAAGTTTAACTGACCAGTTCATCAATCTCAAATTTGGCCTTCCAAGCAAAATTTTCTAACTTCATCTTTGGTCACAACTCACAAGGATTTGAACCCCTCTTTTTTTTTAATTACAAATTTGCCACATTGTTTGCATGTTTTGATTGAAAACAACTAAAAGCACCATTTTTTCCCTACCTTTTTTGCATTTGCCCAAGGATTTTTTTAGTCATAATTTAAATTTTAAAATAGAAAACACCCAACAAAACAATATTTGTAAGTAATTGTAACAGACTGTTTTGTATATATTCTGTTTTTGAAAAACAAAAGTTTTATCAAATGCAACCAATCAGGCCCATTAATCATTTATAAATGATGTTTTAGTTAGTTGGAATATAATTATCTGTTTTCACTAGTTCCATATACATCTGATTTTTGTTGTTTGATTTTTATTTTTTTTGGCTTCACAGATATCAGAGGTTAGACCTGGGGTGAGCCTAATTGTTAGGACGGTTTCAACCATTGGCAACTACGACTATATCATGGACTGGGAGTTCAAGAAAAGTGGCAGCATTAAATTTGGGGTATGGAAATTAAATAACCAAACCATCTATTTATAATATTTTCCTTACTGTTTTTTTTTTTTTTTAATTATCATTATTGTTTCGGTTGGTTTTATTCGAAATTGTGTTGATCCATTTCATATTTAAAATATTATTTTTGAAATCTAACTGTGTATAGAGTACTATGTCATTTAAATTTAATTTTTTTAAATTAAAATTATTAATAATATACATGTCTCTAAATATACCTTTCAAAATGCTCTATTTTAAATGGAGAGATCATTTTCGATCAAGTGGTATCTAAAAAGTCTTTTTGAGGCTGTTTGTCATTATTACTAACAACTATATATGTTGTATGCACTATTTAATTAGGTGGGTTTATCAGGTATTTTGGAAGCAAAAGCTTCAACATACACTCACAAAAAACAAGTCAAGGAAGACATCTATGGTACATTGGTAACGGAAAACACTATTGCAATAAACCATGACCACTACATCACCTGTTATCTTGATCTTGACATTGATGGTGAAAAGAATTCATTTTTCAAAGGCAAGATGAAAACAATGAGAACAGATGGTAACACACACAGAAAGAGCTACTGGACCATGATTCGAGAGGCAGTAAAAACTGAATTAGATGCAAGAATTTGGACTGACAAACCAATTGAATTATTGATAGTGAACCCTAATAAGTTTACTAAAATAGGAAATCGAGTTGGCTATCGATTGATTCCTGGTCCAGTTGCTATTCCACTTCTACTAGAGGATGATTACCCGCGGATCCGCGGCGCATTTTCGAATTACAATGTATGGATTACGCCGTATAACAAGTCCGAAAGATGGGCTGGTGGGTTATATGTTGATCGAAGCCATGGTGATGATACCTTATTTACTTGGACAAACAGGTAATATTGCATGGTTTTTGTAACGATAAAAATTCTCTCATACTCTTTTTACAAATTTGTACGCACAATTTTCACAACTGTGTGTGCTTGATATAAAATTTTTTGAAATGAGAAAAGGGTGATATTCATCATTAGAACATGGAAAGTGGATGTGTACAGAAGATATTAAATAAGTTTTGGGCGAAAATTATTGCCCTTTTTTTAAAGTCAAAATATGGCATTGGTCTTTGGGGCACACCAAAATACCTAATATTGCTTTTTCCTTCTTTCCTTTTGTCTTTTTTGTTAATAAATATATTTTATAGGTAAAAATTCATTAAAAGGAATGTATTTTTATTTTATCAACTTTTTAATGTTTAAAAGTTATAAAGAAAAAATGATAAAATAAAATTAAAAAGACGAACAAAAATTTTAAACGAAGAGAAAAATAGTTAAAAAAATGTAAGGAGCTTCAATGTTTAATATAATTAGCAAGAGTGTGTTTTTCAAATTCGTTATGTATCAATTAATAATAAACTCCACAATTTGAATACTATAAAATTTTTCCCGTACAATTCATTATCATATGATTTTAAAATGTTATAATATAATCATTTTATGAGTTAACTAAAAACAGAAATAAGTTGTACTTGAAATTTATGTAATTACTATAAATTATTACATGAGAAATATAAGTGCCATACGACTTATTCCTATATTAAAAGGCCTTAATAAGTAAAGAATATATAATAGACATGCTATCTTCTTACAAGTTTTTGAATATTAAGATACCACTTAGTATTAAAATGAGTAATATTTCCCATAAAAAAGAGAGTAATATGCTATTGTCTAGTTTGATTTTAAGTATTATATATCTAATGCGTGTTCAAAATATGTTTATCTAAGTATTTTTGCAAGTGTATTAAAACACATGTATATTGGTTATAAATTTGTTACTCTAAAGTTAAATCTTGACTCTTCCACTAGTAGATCCTCAAACTTTAGCGTAAGAGGGATATAAATTTTTCACTTAATTTCAAAGTATTCACATAAGTTAAATCTTGACTCTGCCACTTTTAGTTTGTTAGGAACAAGAGGAGATTACTCTAAACTTAAGTGATCATTTCGTTGCTAAAAAACTTGAAGTACAAAAAAGTTCCCAACAAACTTTAAAAGATCACTTTTATTATTTATTGAGCAATAACGGGATGGTTTCTAGATCAATTTGACCATGTCATCTAAGTGACAAAAAATTGTGCTAAATTTTAAGGATAATAGCATATTTAATTCTCTTTTTTTATTAGTTACTGTATCCTTCTATTCGTTAGCTAAAACCACAAATTCACTTCGACTCAAAGAAATTATGTTGGTGGAAGATATATAAAAGAAAATTAAAAGAAGGAAAAGAGAAAGTCTTAGATAGTGAGGATGGAAATGGGGTAGAGTTGGCATGACATGTAAAAGCCCGCCTAAGTTTATATTAATATTCAAAAAATATATATACTTATTTAGCAAAAACAAATTATAATTAAATACTTGAAATTTGGGTGTGGGTGAAACTTCATTAAGCTAATTAGTTTTTTTTTTTTTTTTTTTTTTTTTTTTTTTTTTTTTTTTTTTTGAGGGGGAAGCTAATTAGGTATGTAAAACATACATATTGACTCAAATTAATTGGGAGGTAATATAGAAGTGATTATTAGGAGTTCCCATAGTATGGCGATTTGGTGTTCACTCCTTTCATATTTATGGTAGATTCCACTAATTAATTCATGGTGTGACCTATTATGAATTTAGAAGGAAAGAGTACTATGTTATCCTATTTTGGGAGCAACTAGTAATTTTTTGATATTATTGTTAACCGCTAATAACTAGCATGGAAGTTTTGTCATATGCTATTTTTTCCTGTAATAAAGCAGGTAACAATGAAGAAAATCAAACTGGTTGATTTGGTTCATTTTGCAGGAATAGGGATATTAATGACAAGGACATAGTGTTATGGCACACAATAGGCTTCCACCATAGCCCTTCCCAAGATGAATTTCCAGTGATGTCGACTTTGAATGGTGGGTTTGAGCTCCGTCCTTCAAACTTCTTTGAAAGCAACCCAATCTTGAATTTAAGGCCTCCTAAGCCTGTGGACTTACCCACATGCAATGCCACCACTCCTTAGTTTTGGAAAAAAATAATCGGAATAACTAGCATCTTCAGTAGAAGTTCTAGACAAATGTTACTTGTGCTATTAGATATTCTAAATAATTGTCAACTTTTATGTTGCTTTTAGAATAAGAATTTTAAATACTATTAGAACTTTTAAAATGGTGGAATTTTAATTTGTGGGAATTTTAATCTTATCAATTAAGCTTTTATTAATTTTCCGTGTACATCTGAGAGTTAAGAATTTGAAGTATAAAATTAGTTACAATAAGTATGGTAACAGGGATGATAATGCATTGGTGACATTGAAAATAAGAGATGATAATAGTGTAATTAGAGATAATAGTTTGTTGTTAGTGGTGGAGGTAGTGATAATGGTAATACTTAATGGTCTTAGCAATAATGTTGTTAGTATTATGCTATTATGTTTGGTGGTGTTGGTGGAGTTGATGGTAGCAATGGGCGGCAGCAGCTGCGGCAGTGGTGATAGCCACTTGTGTTAAAATATGATGTTATATTTTATTTTTAATACATGTTGCGATATTATACCATCAATGGAATTTTTCTAAGAAGTGTTTTGACTACTAGATGAGAATTCTAAGAAGTGTTTTGACTACTAGATGAGAATGTAGTGTTAATTTTTAGGATAAATTACAATGTTAGTCCCTATTCTTTATACCATATTTCAATTTGATTCATAACCTTTCAATTGTGTTAATTTGGTCCTTAACCTTTTTAATGCAGTGTCAATTTAATCCTCACCATTATCCCTTAGATGGAAAAAGTTGATGTGTCAAATGAAATAATACAAAATTATTTTTCATGCCATATCAGCCGTCAACTGTACTGCCACATCAAATTATTTATTAAAAAAAAAAAACCAAATCAAGATCTGCTTCACACAAGTGAGATCAATGCTTTAAAATCTGCAGATATGCTTGGCTTTCATTTCTTAAATATGCTTGTCATTTTAGTTAGTGAAATTACTTCACCATATATATCAAATTTGTGCGTGAATCTAGATTGGAATATAAAAGAGACTCTAAATCCAAAATAAAAACTCTATTATCATGAATAATTTTCCTAAGGTCACTAATTCACTATATATCAAAAGTTTTGCCATAGAAAGTGGATATTGCCTTGACTCCAAATCCAAAACAAAACCTTTTAGGCACCCAGCGCCACCATCGCTCTTTTCCTGAAGAAAAAAAAAAAAGCTTATCCTACATCTTGAGATACCATAAGCACTAAGTAGCCCCACTAGAGCATATAAAAAACTCATTGAGATTTGTTGAGATGATATTTTGTAAGGGCACAATTGCACCTGGACCCAAATACAATATTATGGGCTCAGACCCAATGAGCCTTAAACAATGAAATTTGTAGAGTGTGGGCTTGAAATCTAAGTTAGAGGTACTGAAAACTCGACAACAGGCTAAGGTGTGAAAATACTTATGAATAATAAATGATAATTGCAAATGGACTTCCTCGGACGTGAGCCGAGGACCACTTCTGTATTATTTCTCTTTCTCTTTTAAAGGTTACAATTCTTAATTTCTTTTTCCGTCCCCTCCTTTCTTTGGCCTTCACCCCCTTTAAATACTTCTTCTCTTGATGTTTCATCCACGTGTTGCTCCAATCTCCTCCCCCTAGATATTTCTTCTCTTAGTGCTTTGAATAGTAACCAGAAGTTTCTATTCTACTGTTCAGGGGTCACTTCCCCATTAATGCGGCCAGGGAGGTAGGTGCAGAGTCTTTAATGTGGAGGTGGCAGCCTTTGCCCATGATATTTTTCTAACACTGGTGTATCTACAAGGTTCAGGAGTTCCCCCCTTTTAACCAACAGTCTTTCCGAATTTCTGCATTGACCTTCATAGTGAACCTCTGAGTTCTCTTGGGTCTGTTTGAGGAAAAACTCATCCTCGAATGGGTCCTCGGACCCTCGGCGTATGGGCTGATCTGTAGTACTACCAAGTTTCTTAATTTTAAGAACAGGTTGGCCCTCCTTGTTAGAGCCCAAAGGCCCAAATGCCTGCTTGGGTCTTTTTACTCCCCACAAGAGCCCTTCAAAACTTTATTTTTCAGCATCCGAGGAGAAAAATAGGGTTTTGATCCAACGAGAACTTACCCCACACGTTTTATAAATAACTACGCGCGTGGGAATCGTTTCGTGTTCCAGAGGATGCCATTTGGCGGTTTCAATTTCAAAAACGCGCGCATTTATGACTGTAAGTTACACCTTGTCTCCCACGTTCAACGGTGAGATGGGCATCCAACGGCCCTTGTTACCCCCTGAAAATTTGGACGGGAGAAATATAATTTCGAGGCCGCTTCCCGCACGTCGTGACGCTTTGGGAACCTGCACCTTCATTTATTTGTTCAGAGACTAATCCCATCAAAACATCAGTAGTTACCTTTTCTCTGCAGAAATTTGTGGAAACTCGTACAACTTCGAACTTGTAAGTTCCTATTTTTTCTCTTGCCCATTCTCCTCGGATCCTGTCCTCGGCTCCCATTTTAACCACTTTCCCTCTTAAAACTCAATCTTTCGTTCCTTTCTGATGGGTAGATTTAAGTGTTTAGTTGACACCACCACTGGGATGGAAGGTTTTAGAGCCAAGTATCACATTTCCAGCGATGTAGGTTTAAGATACTGCCCTGCGGAAGCCATGGCCGATTCTAGGAAAACAGGAGAGGTCATCATCCCCATGATTGCCTTCATAGAAGGTGGGATGACCCTCCCAATGAAAAGCGTAACCAGGGAGTACCTCCGCAACCACCAGTTGTGTCCCGACCAGTGCGCACCCAACGTCTTTAGAGTCTTAGGAAGCATCGACGCTCTAAACAAGCAGATGGGTCTAAACCTCACCTAGCATGACGTCACTTTTATGTACGAATGCCATAAACTCACTAGTGTAGGTTATTATATCAAATCCCGCTCTAGCGTAGTTAGGTTGATCTCCTGTCTGCCCAAGTCCAATAAAGGCATGAAGGACGACTACCTCATCGCCTCAGGCAACTGGCACGATGACCCCCACTACCCAGTCGAGTGGCGAGATCCATGTGTGACTCCTTAGGGTCTAACCCCCCCCCACCCCCCCCCGAAGCTCCATCTAACATCTTGAAATGTTCATTTACATTCACTTAAGCGTTTAACTTCGATTCATTACATGTCCTACAAATCTGACCATGTTTGTATGTTTTGGTGTCTTTCTTTGCAGATAAACAACACGTGCGCCCACGCTTGAGCCACTGCAACATTGCAGATTTGAACTGAGTGTTGCGCTCAGAAGTTTTCGTGAGTGAAGACTTACAACTCAGGGCGGCTCATTTGATATTAGGGTATGACCCTATCTCCTCGGACTTCCAGGAGATCAAGAACGCCATCGTTGAGGGTGACCGAAGACGTAGGAGGATCCACGTGGCCAGACCGAATTTCTAAGCCGACCACGACCTTCCTGACGACCTCCACACCATATTGTACACACAACCCCTTGCGGCAATCCCTCTCGCCACGCACTCTCAGGCAACTGTCATCCCAGAGGAGCAAGTGTCCTTATCGAACACGTTGGAGGAGGAGATAGAACAGTTTCAACTCGAGGACGTCCACCAACCTCAGGTAAACCTGTTCGTCGTCCTTTCCGACGAGGAGGAAGAGGCCGCGAGACCTCTAGGATTCCAGGCCTAGTGATAGCACGTCCAGACGACAGCTCTGTTGAAGAGGACATGGACGTGCTTAAGGGCCTCATGACCGCGAGAGGTGAAAAAGTTGCTAAAAAGGGGACGAGGGGATCCCAAGCTCCCCCAACCTTGCCACCACCCCCTCCTCCAGCTGACCCCAAGCCTCCAGCCGAAGATCCGAAGAAGAAAAGGAAGGTGGAGGCCGAAGGGGCTGGTGGCGAGAAGCAAAGAAGCTGAAACAGCAGCCATCGCCAGCTCAGCAGCAGAAGCTGGACAAGGGCAAAGGGCGCGCCCGTTCAGTTGAAAGCGGGGAGATCAAAGATGTGGCCGAGGTGCACCGAGCACCAGCTATGTGGTCTCCCGAACTGAGACTGGATGGAGAGCCAATTCCCCTCCAGTCCAACATCAGGGCGTTCCAACAAGGCCATGCCCTCCACCTGGCCGAGGCGTTGGAGTGTCCTCTTCTACTGCCCAAGGACATGGAAGCCTTGGAGAAGATGAGCCAGCCTCAGCTGTTCCTTTCATTAAAAAGGGATTTAGCTCTGGTAAGTTCCACCTCACACTTATACTCTAGGTTCATTTGTAAACACTTTACCACATTTAACCCCCTGACATTTTTCGCAGGCCATCTAGGAAGTTTTCGCTGCCGAGAAGTTCGTGGAGGATTCTCGGAAGCGAGCTGGAATGGAGCAAGAGCTACGGCAAGAGACAGAAAGGTCCCTAGGCCAGGCCCTAGCAGAAAATGTGAAGATCACATCGCAGCTGGCCGATCTAAAAAGAGAGAAAGACGGTGCCGAAGCCAGCTTAAAGACGATGAAGAACCAAGTGGAGGGGCAACGTAAGCTTCTTCACTAAAAGGACAATGAGCTCTTCTAAGCCCAACGGGCACGCTCTGACTTAGAGAAGGAGCTTACGCGGATGAAGGAGAAGGTTCACACCCACAAGCACTCACTAGAGGCTGCTAAGCAAGCCAGCTATCAGGAGGGAGTGGCTGCAACACATGAACTGTTGACAGAAGCTTTCGCGGCCTTGTGCCGAGAGTACTGTCAACAGGTCTGGGGAAAGGCCTTGAACGCAACAGGGGTTCCTCAAGCTTCCGAGCTGAGGAAGCCCGAGAACGTTTGGCTTCCCCTAGACATACAGGAGATAAAAGATCCTCCTATGTTACCTCCCCTGCCCTTCCTCCCGTGGTGCTAGAACTCGTTCCTGATCCTACAGAACCTGAAGGTTCCCATAAAGAGAAGGACGGGTGTGAAGCTGCTGAGAAAGAGCAAAGCCAGAATGTGGAGCCCATCCTTCCTCTAACAGACAAAGGGAAACAAGTTTTGTCTACCTTTGAGTTGAAGTTGAAGAGCACTGAAGCTGGCAGCACTTCTCTTCAAAATCCCTCTCCCAAAGCTTAGGGCTAGCATAGGACTTTTTTCTGTACATTGCATTTTTCTTTACATAATGATGTATTCTGCTTATAATTAATGAAGAACAATGTTTATTCAACTTTCATTCATGTTGTATTTATTTTACTTTATCCTTCTTGTGCTTGTGATGAAAGTTCTTACTAATACATAGCTAAAGAAAGAACAGAATAAATAAATCTAACTCCAACAGTCAAGCAATTATAACTTTTAAACAGCCATATGCATACTTGCTTCGCAGAGTGAATCATTCAAGAACCCAACAAAAAAACTAACTTAGTTTGGATATTATACAATGCCTTAGTTAGAAAGCCCACATGATGGTTAAGCTTTGTAATCTGAGATATCACTTTTAGTAGAACGTAAGGTCCGAGGACCATTCCTTACAAAATTTCGTTTAACACTTAAAGATATAGAACTTACGATCCGAGTTAACGAAGGGTAAAATACTTATTTCCACAAAGTGTGTGATAAGAATAAGAACAGTGACTAAAGTTCTGTTTATCAAATGACAAGATATCAATTTCCACAAGATTTGTGGTCCGAGGACCATACTTAACCAAGTTTCTGTTTGACACTTAAGAATAGTAACTTCAAATGTTAATTTCCCCAAAGTAGAAGGTCCGAGGACCCGGCATAACTAAGGTTCTATTTAACAAATGACAAGATATCAATTTCCACAAGGTTTGTGATCCGAGGACCATATTTAACCAAGTTTCTGTTTGACACTTAAGAATAGTAATTTCAAATGTTAATTTTCCCAAAGTAGAAGGTCCGAGGACCCGGCATAACTAAGGTTCCGTTTAACAAATGACAAGATATCAATTTCCACAAGGTTTGTGATCCGAGGACCATACTTAACCAAGTTTCTGTTTGACACTTAAGAATAGTAACTGTAAGCCCCTGAGGTATTAATAACTTTGAATTGTTAACTAAGAAAAAACACATTTTATTAATAATAATACATTCGAAGGTTATTTACATTCCACGGGCGTTGTACAATTCTTTCATCTAGGTCAGCTAGCCGATACGACCCTATGCCTGCTACTGAAACAATGCGATAGGGACCTTCCCAGTTTGGTCCTAGCTTACCCCAAGATGGGTTCTTAGCAGTGCCCATGACTTTTCTTAGTACAAGATCCCCAGGTGCAAGTGGCCTTAGCTTCACGTGGGCATCATATCCCCGCTTAAGCTTCTGTTGATAATAAGTCATTTGGACCATAGCTGCTTCATGCCATTCCTCAACTAAGTCCAGGCCTTTCTCCAAGAGGCCATCGTTATTCTCCTGGCTAAAAGAACTTGTCTTTAGGGTGGGAAAACTAGATTCCAGAGGTATCACCACCTCGGCTCCATAAGTCATAGAGAATGGCGTTTCTCCAGTGGACCTGCGCGGTGTAGTCCGATACGTCCACAGAATATGTGGTAGTTCTTCTACCCATCTGCCTTTCGCATCGTCCAACCTTTTCTTCTGGATGACACCTTTCAGATACTGAGAAAGTACAAGCTGCGCCTTAACGCCTCAAAGTGTTCTTTTGGGGTGGGCTCTGGAAAGTTCCTAGGCTACATAGTGACTCATAGAGGGATAGAGGTGAACCATGCGCAGGTCAGAGCCATCCAAGGCTTACAGCCACCTTAAAATCCAAAAGAAGTTCAAAAGTTAACTAGAATGATCGCTGCTTTCAGCAGATTTATCTCTCGATCAGCTGACAGGTGCAGGCCTTTCTTCCAACTGTTGAATAAATGGAAAGGATTCCAATGGTCTGGGGAGTGTGCTTTAGCTTTCCAGCGACTTAAGGAATATCTTTCCCGGCCACCCATTATGTCTCGGCTAGAGGTTGATGAAATTCTGTTTGCGTACCTAGCTGTGGCCGTCCATGCAGTTAGCTTGGTCCTTGTAAGGGACGACGACGAGGTGCAAAGACCGGTCTATTATGTCAGCAAATCCTTGAATGAGGCTGAGGTGCATTACTTGCCCTTGGAGAAGGCACTTCTAGCCATAGTCCATGCCACGCGGAAGCTTCCTCACTATTTCCAGTCCCACACCGTCGTGGTTTTGACCCAACTGCCTCTTAAGTCAGTGTTACGCAGTGCTGACTATTCTGAAAAGGTAGCAAAGTGGGGAACTATTTTGGGAGCTTTTGATATCAGATACATGCGGTGCACCTCGATGAAGGGCCAAGTACTCGTAGATTTGGTGGCGGAGTTTACTGAACCATTGTTGGAAGAAACTGCGAAGGAATCACACATGGATGAAAAATTAGTTGGCATGATTATGGACAAAGGACCTCCGATTTGGAAAGTGTCCATTGATGGGGCAGCCAACCAGAGGGGGTCTGGTGTTGGACTCGTATTGGTATCCCTTGAGGGAATTGTCTTTGAAAAATCTTTAAGATTAGCGTTCTCGGTGACTAATAACGAGGCTAAGTACGAAGCAGTATTGGTCGATATGAATATGGTGCGTAGGATGGACGGAAGGGAAGTTCATATGTTCTCGGATTCTCAGTTAGTGGTCGGCCAAGTGACGGGGACCATGGATGCTAGGGATCCAAGAATGAAAGAGTACTTGACCCAGGTCAAACATTTACAATCTAAATTTGATTCCTTTATCCTTTCTCATGTTTCTAGAAGTGGAAACACACATGCAGACTCATTGGCCACCTTGGCGACGTCCTCGGCTCAGTGTTTGCCTAGGATTATCCTCGTCGAAGACTTGCTAGAGCCGACTCTGACCACTGCAAGTGCCATTCATGTCCATTTAATAAGGCCCGGGCCTAGTTGGATTGACCTTGTGGTATCTTTTCTAAAAAGCAACGTTCTTCCTGAGGACAAGTCTGAAGCAGATAAGATTCGTCGAAAGGCGCCTCGTTTCTAGCTATCCGAGGATCAGAAATTGTATAAATGCTTCTTCTTCGAACCATACTTGTTATGTGTGCACCCCGAGTCAACGGAGGCGCTTTTGGAAGAATTGCATGAGGGAATTTGCAGAAGCCATACTAGGGGAAGGTCCTTAGCCCATAGGGCTCTGACACAGGGATATTAGTGGCCCAACATGCAGAGGGAAGCTCAAGACTATGCGAAAAGGTGTGACCAATGCCAAAGGTTTGCTCCCAACATTCATTAGCCTGGGGGAGTTCTTAATCCTTTGTCCAGTCCCTGGCCTTTCGCTCAATGTGGATTGGATATAGTAGGACATTTTCCAAGGGCTGTGGGAAATAAGAGGTGGCTACTTGTGTGAACCGACTACTTCACCAAGTGGGTCGAAGCCAAGCCCTTAACGAATATTAGGGATATCGACTCCAAGAAGTTCATTTGGAAGAATATCATAATTAGATTTGGGATACCCCACACACTTGTTTCAGATAATGGCGTCTAGTTTGATAATAAAGCTTTTAGGAGGTACTGTAGTGACATAGGCATCATAAACAGATACTCCACCCCAACTTATCCTCAGGGAAATGGGCAAGTCGAGGCCGTCAACAAAGTCATAGTCAATGAACTTAAAAAGAGGCTGGATGACGCAAAGGGCAGATGGGTAGAAGAGCTACCACATGTTTTATGGACGTATCGGACTACGCCACGCAGATCCACTAGAGAGACACCATTCTATATGACTTAAGGGGCTGAAGCGGTGATACCTTTAGAATCTAGTTTCCCCACGCTAAGGACGAGTTCTTTTAGTCCAGAAAATAACAATGGACTCCTGGAGAAAAGCCTGGATTTGGTTGAGGAACGGCGAGAGGCCGCTATGGTCCAAATGACTTATTATTAGGAGAAACTTAAACGAGGGTATGATGCCCATGTGAAGCTAAGGCCACTTGCGCCTGGGGATCTTGTGTTGAGAAAGGTTGTGGGTGCGGCCAAAAACTCAGCTTGGGGAAAGCTAGGACCAAATTGGGAAAGACCATATCGGATCATTTCTGTAGTAGGCATAGGGTCATATCGACTAGCTGATCTAGATGAAAAACTTGTACAACGCCCATGGAATGTAAACAACCTTCGAAGGTATTATTATTAATAAAAAGCACTTTCATCGTTCGTGTTTCAAATTATGAATTTGGGTTTATCTCTTACAACTTTTAAGTATCAAACAGAAGCTCTGTAATGCATGGTCCTCGAATCACATACCTTGTGGAAATTGATATCTTATTAAGTATCAAACAGAAACTTGGTAATACAAGATTCTCGGATCGCATATCTTGTGGAAATTGATGTCTTATCATTTGTTAAACAGAACCTTAGTTATGCCAGGTCCACAGACCATCTACTTTGGGGAAATTAACATCTTAAGTTACAATTATTAAGTATCAAATAGAAACTTGGTAATGTAAGGTCCTCGGACCACATACCTTGTGAAAATTGATGTCTTATCATTTGTTAAATAGAACCTTGGTTATGCCGAGTCCATAGACCTTATACTTTGGAGAAATTAATATCTTAAGTTACAATTTTTAAGTATCAAACAGAAGCTCGGTAATGCATGGTCCTCGACCACATACCTTGTGAAAATTGATATCTTATTAAGTATCAAACAGAAACTTGGTAATGCAAGGTCCTCGGATCGCATACCTTGTGGAAATTAATGTCTTATCATTTGTTAAATAGAACCTTAGTTGTGTCGGGTCCACAGACCTTCTATTTTGGAGAAATTAACATCTTAAGTTACAATTTTTAAGTATCAAACAGAAGCTTGGTAATGCATGGTCCTCAGACCACATACCTTGTGGAAATTGATATCTTATTAAGTATCAAACAGAAATTTGGTAATGCAAGGTCCTCGGACCACATACCTTGTGGAAATTGATGTCTTATCATTTGTTAAACAGAATCTTAATTCTTCCAGGTCCACAAACCTCATACTTTGGTGAAATTAACGTTTCAAGTTACAGATTCTAAGTATCAAATTGATATGTATGGTCCTCGGACCATATACCTTGTACAAATTGATATCGTACTCACCATTAAGACAAAGCTTGTTTATGTCAGGTCCCTGAACACTCCACTTTAGAAATGCTAACAAAAATCCATGTCGTATTAGTGTTGAGATGTTGATGAAGTATTTTGATCACCTTATGCCTCAAATTGAATTCTAAGTTAGGTTGTTAGTCGTGTATCATTGTGTCACACATGTTATACTCTTGAGGCGTAATTTGTAAAGTATAAGCTAAGCATGTGTACTGTTGTTTAAAATTATGATAGTTCAAATATTGAAAGTGGAGTTAGTTGTTCCACTCATTCTTTTTTGTGCTGATGAGAACTCTTATAGTAAAAAAGTTCAAGTCAAATGAAGATTGAACAAGACAGTTTTTCATTAATTCCTTCTAATATATATTACAAAGAAAGTCTTTGTTACATAACAAAAAAGAAGAAGGGGGAAGTCCTAGGCTCGGCCCTAAGCTTTTGAAGAAGGGTCCTGCTCGGGAGTGCTGGCCGCTTCAGTGCTTTTTAGCTCTATTTCAAAGGAGGATTGTGCTTGTTTTCCTTTGTTTGTTGCTACTGGTGGAAGGACGATAGGCTCGGCGTTGTGAATTATGGCCTTCTCAGCACCTTCACCCTGTTCCTTCTCTTTATTGGAATTCGTAGGTTCTGTAGAAGCAGGAACGGGCTCTAGGATCACAGGAGGGGGCATGGAAGGAGCTGTCTCAGGGGCAGGGGCGATAGGAGGAAGTTCTTCTATCTCCTGTATGTCTAAGGGAAGCTAAACGTTCTCGGGCTTCCTCATTTCGGAAGTTGAAGGAACCCCTGCGGCATTTAAGGCTTCCCCCCAAACTAGCTGGCAGTATTCTCGGCACAGCGCGGCGAACTCTTCTGTTAGCTGGTCTTCTGTCGCCGCTACCCCTTCCTTGTAAGTAGCCTTCTTCGCGGCCTCCAGCGAGTCCTTGAAGGTGCGGGCCTTGTCCTTCATCTTGGCAAACTTTTTTTTCAAGTCGGAGTGCTCCTACTGAGCTTTGGAGAACTTTTCATCCTTCTGACGAAGAAGCTTGCGTTGCCCTTCCACCTGGGTCTTCATCATCTTCAAGCTCACCTCGGCACCATCCCTTTCCCTTTTTAGCTCCGCTAGCTGTGTGGTGAGCTTCTCATTTTGCGTGAGGGCCTAGCCTAGGGACTTCTCGGTCTCCAACCGAAGCTCCAGTTCCAGCCCAACCTTCTTCCGAGAATCCTCCACCCACTTCTCGGCAGTGAAGACTTCCTGGATGGCCTGCGACAAAATATTAAAAGGTCAAACACATAAAAATGCCTCCTAACAGAGAGGTACGATGAAAAAATAAGGTGAAGATAAGATTTAAAACTTACCAAGGCCAAGTCCCTTTTTAGCGAAAGGAACAGGTGAGACTAGTTCATTTTGTCCAAGGCTTTCATGTCCTTGGGCAGCAGGAGAGGACGCTCCAAGGCATCGGCTAGGTGGAGGGCATGGCCTTGTTGGAACATCCTGATGTTGGACTGACTAGAGATGGGTGCCCCGTCTAGTTTGAGCTCGGGAGACCAGTTAGTCGGTGCACAGCACACTTCGGCAAGGTCCCTAATCTCCCCGCTTTCCACTGAGGAGGCACGGCCCTTGCCCTTGTCAGGTCTTTGCTACTGGGGTTGTTATTGTTGTTGTTTCTGCTTCTTCTGCCTCTCCCCATCAGCCTCCTCAGCGTCACCTTCCTTTTCTTCTTAGGCTCAGCAACGGGAGGCTTAGGATTGGATGGAGGAGGGGGTGAGGGCAAGGATGGAGGGAATTAGGACCCACCTGCTCCCTTTTTAGTGACTCTCTTGCCCCTTTTATGCATTAGTCCCTTTAGGACGTTCATCTCTTCTTCTTCGGAGCTGGAGTCAAGACGAGCAACTACCAAGCCTTGTATCCCCGAAGTCTCGACGGGCTTGGACTCCTTGTCTAAGAAAATGACAAATGGATTTCCTCGAGGCCTTTTGACGTCCTCAAGTTGAAACTGGTCCCAACGAGTGCGGCGAGGATGCTTGCTCTTCTTGGATGGCGGTTGTCTGGGAGTGCGCCGAGAGGGGAACTGCAGTAATGGGGCGTGTATACAGGATAGTGGTGGGGTCGTCGGGAAGATCGTCATTGGAAAGGAAGCCTAGCCTTGCCACGTTTATCCTTCTACGTTGCTTGTCCCCCGCGATGATTGCGTTTTCAATCTCTTGGAAGTCCGACAATATAGGGTCGTATCCTAGTATCAAGTGGGCAGCTTTCACTTCTAAATCCTCACTCACGAAGACTTCGGATCGAAGGACACGGTTCAGGTCGGCAACATTACAGAAGCTGAGACGAGGGCGTACGTGTTGTTTATCTGTGAGGAAAAACATTCAAGAAGAAGGACATGGTCAGACTGGTGATAAACATCAAAACAAAAAGGAACAATGTACAATAAAAATTGAAAATTGGTAAGGGTAGCAGGATTGAATTATGGGTTAGTAAATCTAATTCCTAAGAAGTCACACCTGGTTCTCCCCATTCGACTGGGCAGTGAGGACCGTCGTACCAATTTCTTGAGGCGATTAAGTAGTCATCCTTCATGCTTTTGTTGGATTTAGGCAAACAAGAAATCAACCTAACTACACTAGACCGCGACTTAATGTAATACCCTACATTTTTAAGTTTGTGGCATTCGTACATGAAGGCAACATCGTGCCATGTAAGGTTCAGGCCCATCTGCTCATTCAGAGCGTCGACACTACCTAAGACCCTAAACACGTTTGGTGCGCACTAGTCCGGGCATATCCTATGGTTGCGAAGGTATTCCCTAGTCACATTTCTCATAGGGAGAGTCATTCCACCTTCTATGAAGGTGATCTTGGGAAGAATGACTTCTCCCGTTTTTCTGGCGCCACCTACAGCTTCTACTGGGCAGTATTTTAGACCTACATCATTGGGAATCTGGTATTTGGCCCTAAAACTTCCATACCGGCGTCAGAATCAACTAAACACTTAAATCTACCCATTTGGAGGAAGCAAAAAGGAAGGTTTTAAGAAGAAAGGGGGTCTAGATGGGAGCCGAGGATAGAAACCGAGAAGGAAGGAGTAAAGAAAAGCAAAAACTTACTGGAGTGGGTTATGCGGTTCTTCACGAATTTCTGGAGAGAAAAGATGATGATTGATTCTTTGATATGATTGCTTTCTGCAGAAATGAATGAAGGCGCGAGTTTCCAAGCGTTTTGACGTGCGGGAGGCAGCCTCGAAATTAAAATTGTCCCGCTCAAATTTTCAGGGGGGGGGGGGGACCTGGACCGTTGGATGTTCATCTCACCGTTGAATGTGGGGAACAGGATGTAACTTGCAGTCATAAATGAGCGCGTTCCAGGTTTTGAAGCGTCAGAAGGCATTTTTAGGGAACGAAAGCACCCTACACATGTGGCGGTTTACAGAGCGTATGGAATGTGTTTTGTTTGGTTCAAAACTCTATCTTTCTCCTCGGATGGGAGGAAAAAATAAATTTTTGAGGGGCTATTGTGGGGGGTAAAAGCTATCGAATAAACGTTTGGGCTTTGGGCCTGATTGGCTGGTACCAGTTTGTTTTTGTCAGGGGGGCCTCTAAGCCCATGAGTCAGCTTATACTACAGAGGTCCGAGGAGTTGCCCGAGGATGAATGTCTCCTCGGACAATCCCGGCGATGACCTTGGGACTTGCCCATAAAGTTAAAGGCAGGATTTTGGAGAAAACTAATGGGTAAGAGGGTGATCCAAGCAACCTCTAAAAGTAAGAACGTGAGAGAAATATCTAAAGAAAAGGCTGCAACCTCCACATTAAAGACCCTGCACCTACCTCCCTAGCCGCATTAATGGGGAAATAACCTCTGAACAGTAGAATCCAGTCTTCCTGCTATTGTTTAAAGACTTCAAGAAGGTGGCAGATGTGACAAGTATCTAAGGGGAAGATTTATAGGACACGTGGAGGAGCCAGTAAAGAGGGAGTATATAAGGAGGCAAGAGAGGAAAGAGAGAGGGATCTGCACTTTCTGCTATAAAGAAAAAAGGAACTAAGAATTGTAAACTTGGGCCTGGAAAGAGAATAATTATGCGAATCGTCCTCGGCTTACGTCTGAGGAGATCTATTTGTCATATTTGTTCATCATTTGCACAGATTGTAACCTTCTAGCCTGTTAATTGAACTTCCAACATCCCGAACCTAGACTTCAAACACATACTCTGCAAACTTTATTGTATAAGGCTCATTGGGCCTGAGCCCAACGTTCGTTCTTGGGTCCGGGTACAATTTTGCACTTACAAATACATGCATAAATGTTAAAAGCAAAAATGATCGAGAGGATAAAGCTCATGATTCACAAAAGAAATGGCAAATATCCCTATAAAAAATGGAAAATATCAATTAATATAATTTTTTTTTTTTTTTTATATAAGATAGAATTCTACTCTAGCCTAATCTAAGTGTATATGTGTGTTGAACTTCCTCCTGGAGACTTGAACCCCGACCCTTACCCTCCACACCCCACAAGCACTTAGACTTGTGGAGTGACCATCGCACCAAGGGTGTGCGGTGGTATTAAATTTTTTTATTAATATTAAATTGATTACTCAAAAATATTAATGCAAATTAATCTAATGGCACAAAGCAACCCCAACTCTCATGTATTGTAATCTTGTTTTCTGATTTGGACCTTCGTTTGTACTTCGTTGTTTTCAATTTGTAATAAAATACCTAGTTTTGTCGAATCAAAAACAAAACAAAAAATTACTATCAATTGCGAAACTACAATCCATCAATTCCTTAATCATATATTATCCAATATCCCAAGGACTAGCAACAAGAATCAATACTTGTTGAGGGTCTTTCACAGAGAAATATAGCAACAGAAAAAATGACCTACCTAATTGTTGTTTGTGGGTCTAAATCTAATGAGAGAGAGAGAGAGAGAGAGATTAGTGGCAAAAAATTTTTGATGGGGGAGCCAAGGATATTTTAGGAATTTTATATTAGTAGGGTTAAGGAATAAAGATTACATAAAATTTTAAAATGAATAGTTATTCCTTATTTAAAGAATAACCATTTCTTTATAGATAAATGTTCCCTGTAACAAATTAAAATACAACCAAACAACTGAATACCTATTCCCCAATAGTCATTCCATTATAAAGTCTATTACAGTGTATCAAGCGTGCCCTTAGTTTTGTGATACCGAATTTTTTTTCTAGAAGTACATGGATAATTGTAACATATAAATATTGGGGTGAGATGGTTATATATATTTCCTTCTTCCTTAATCAATATTTTAGTGCATCGTCAAAATAAGTGACATGACATTTAGGTCACATGATCTAATTTGCTAGGGCATGAAAGTGCTCAAGTCAAGCTACATTAGGCACAACACCAAAAATTGTTCTATGGTCAACCAATGGTACAATGCACGACAAGAAATTGAAAAATTAAAAGTAATCTATGTTTTGTTCTTTATATAAACCAAAAACAAAAGGCACACATGCACTATGCTAAATAAATAAATGCATAAGTAATCATGAACGAAGCTAGAACTTAGAGTTAGGGGGCAGCTTTACTACTGGTAGTGTGCAGTGACTTTGGCGTCTGACTTTGTTGCTACTTAGTCTCTTAGTTGCTAGTTGGTAAAAGTTTTTTAAAGGGCTAGATTATTTGTTTTAGGTCATATTGGTTGATTAGGCTTAATTTTTTTTAAAAAAAGTTTTACTATTGGTAATTTTTGTTGTTGTACTAATTTTTTTGGGCTTGTATATTTTTGTTTCTAGATTTTTGACTTACAAATATTTTTTTAATGATCTTTAAAATGAGGAAAATTTTTGAATTACAAACTTTTTTACAAATTGCTGATAATGTAAGTGATGGGCCAAAATGCGAATTAATAAGAATTTACTATCTTAATGGTTAGTAAAAATGTTATAGAAAAATTTGTGACTATAACAATACTCGTAAAAGAATCAATGATATTTTTAAGAGGATAAAAGTATAATTTTCTAAAATAAAATTGCTAAAATTAGTACCAATATATATAATTTTTGTTTTTGTTTTTTTTTAATTTGGGGGGCCCATTAACCCCCAAGTCCAACCATGGTTCCGTCCATGTAAGTAATGCATGACAACAAGAGTGTACAAAGGCTCCAAGCATATTGATGTGGAACGATATGCTGGCTGAGGTGTAAAAAACATGTTCTACTTTAAATGGGAAGTACTCAAATAGTGACAAATAAAATGAACTCAAGTCTTGGGATCCTTTTAATTTGCACCCATGTGGAAAAGTATTTCGCTGTAAAGGTGAAAAGACATGGGTCCTACATCATCTTGAATATTTCTCTTGATCTTGAAATGCAATATTTTGGCACTACAAAACTTACAATATAT